>CM063502.1:38928535-38996035 GCA_032207245.1 Pardosa pseudoannulata | reverse complement strand
AAGAAGTTCGATGTCTAATTATCTCTTCTATATAAAAATATGCGAAATGCTCTAAACAAATTATCCTTTTTGAGGGACGCATCAAAATGCCAGTAAGCTTAAAAAAACCTTTCTGTACTCTACTGTTACATTATTTTTCTTTATTTTTAAAGTACTAATACATTCGTATATTGAACTATGAAATTAAATGGACTGAATTTTTTTCTTTACTGCTTTATTTACATATAATACTATCATTGTGCCCTTATATACTGGTACATTCTAATATAGAATAACTGCGAGACTAGCTTTTGGATGCAGGATTTATACATATAAATTCCACAATGGCATAGATATTTATAATTGTTCTTAATCGAAATTTAAATATAGGTCAATGATAAATTAGCTCTCCAGTTTAAAAATATGCTTAATGCTTCGAAGAAATTATCCTTTTTGGGGGACTAATTAAAATACCAATAAATCTTCTTAGCATGTTGTACTCTATCGTTACTTTATTTTTTCTACAGTTCATGCTACTAACATTTTGATTATGTTTACTGCTTCCAAATTCTCGTCACATATAGCAATATAAACTATCTATCTATCTATCTCTCTCTCTCTCTCTCTCTCTCTCTCTCTCTCTCTCTCTCTATATATATATATATATATATATATATATATATATATATATATATATATATATATATATATATATATATATATATATATATATATATATATATATATATATATATATATATATATTATATATATATATATATATATATACATATATATATATATATATATATATATATATATATATATATATATATATATATATATATATACAGAGAGAGAGAGAGATTGTATGTGTAAACCAGTGGATTTTTGAACACCGGTCACAATAAATTATTGTAACCCATGTTTTAATTATTTACCTGGACTTTCTGGGCAAGGAGAAGCCTAATTAGCTAGACTAATTGAAGTTGCTGCAGTCGTGCCATTCTCTTAAGAAATATAGGCCAACATCGTAGCGAAACTTAAATTTTATTCATTAGCTCCTAAAAATGACATCTATACCATTCAACGGCAGACGAGAGAATGATCATGAAAACATATGCTGAAACAGGGTTGGATCTTAGAGCGAGATGGAGACGAAATCTTTCCCACAGAAAGTAGCTCAGTCGGTGATGTCGGTGAATTTAACAATAAAAGTAACTTAGATCGGATGGGAGAATCTGTGCCATTTGCCAACGACAGCTGAAAAATGCGGTGAGTGGACAGAAAATTTATATCTATAGCACAGAAAGCTTTGAGAAATGGGTTGGAAGAATTTCAAGCAGGAGAAGCTCCTTTAATTATGATATTTTGTGACTGGGAAAATAGATTTGAAGAAAATAGAATGAGAAAGAGGAGAATTTTTTATCAGATAATAGAGTGAAATAATTATATATATATATATATATATATATATATATATATATATATATATATATATATATATATATACATATATATATATATATATATATATACATATACATATATATATATATATATATATATATATATATACATATCTATATGTATATATATACATATATATGTATATATATGCATATATATATACATATATATATATATATATATATATATATATATATATATATATATATATATATATATATATACATATATATGTATACATATATATATGTGTATATACATATACATATATATATGTATACATATACATGAATATATATACATATATATGTATACATATATATGTATATATATATGTATATATATGCATACATAAATATGCATATATATATACATATACATATATCATATATATACATATATATATACATATATATATGTATATATATATGTATATATATATATATATATATATATAATATATATATATATATATATATATATATATATATATATATATATATATATATATATATATATATATTCTGTAAATTATATATTCAACCATACTCAGAACATTCATTTGGAATATTCATGCAAGCGTATTTTGGGCCAGTGGATCATTTCGTCATTCCGTTAGCATACATTTTTTTTATATTCTGCATTTTATTCAGTCTTTATTTAAACACTTTATTTTAATCGATGCTTTAATTTAGTGAGCTATTTCGTAAACAATTGTTACTTAGCAACAGCTTCAACCTTTCAAAACTAAAACTGCCGTTTTATCATTGCGAAACCATTCTAAATGCCCGAGGGAGTGCTGGACTATAGCAAAGATCGTTATTTGGGTAATTTAGGAAATTAAAGATTTCTGTCGGGATAAAGAGCCTAATGCTAATTTTCAGAACTCTAGCTAAAATATAACTCGGTAATAAAAAAGAAGATCGGTAAAAACATGAAAATTCAAAAGTAAAGCGTTTGAAGAAGACTGGAGTGACTCTTAAGATGTTTGAGAAAAGAATTTAGAAAACATGTAATTCGCAGTTTTAGCGTTTCATAAATTTTAAGTGTAGTAATATGTTCCAGCGGATGTTCGCATTAGTAGCATCCAATTTTTAAAGATAAAAATATCCTCTAATTGAATTGCTAGATTTAATTTAATTTTTATTGAAACATTTTATTTTAATTACTGCCTTAATTTAGTGAAATATTTCGTTAGCAATCGTTACTTAGGAAGAGTTTTGGCCTTGTAGAATAAAATTTTCATTGCCAAACCATTTTATGGACTTTTAAGAGTGTCAGACTATATCAAAGATCATTATTGGGAAAATTTAAATGATTAAACATTTCTGTAGGGATAAAGACTATAATGGTAAATTTTAAAAGACAAAATTGAAATATAACTAGGCAGTAAATTAGTAAAATCATGGGCATTTAAAAGTGAAGAGTTTAAAATGACTAGAGTGACTTTTAAGATGTTTGGGGGGAGAATTTAGAAGTCATATACTTCGTAGATTTTTATAGGAATAAATAATATAATAGTAAGTTTTAAAAGTCAAAATTGAAATATAACTGGGCAGTAAATTAGTAAAGTCATAAACATTTAAAAGTGAAACGTTTAAAATGACTGGAGTGAGTTTCAAGATCTTTCGGAGAGAATTTAGAAGTCATATACATAGTAGATTTTGGTTTATATAAATTAAAGTACCGTCATATTAAAAAGGTAATATTAACTGTTATATGTTTTTATTACTTATTTCAATAAATATATCATAAAGCTTTGCATCTGACTGGCAGATCAGTACAAAGTGAACTATGCTGTTTTCATGCTTATTTACGAGTATGCCTACTGTGCTTTGGTTTCATAGGGAGTGCTATGATCATTTTTGCTATACGAAGGCTAAGTATATATCTAGTAAGAATCCTTTTAAAAGCTTAAATAATGCAAACTTCATTAAAGCTAAAAATTATTAACATAAATATTAAAAATTCGGGCAATTCTAAGCAAGAGGCTTACTATGGGCTGCTTATATTTTTAATCCTTCATTTCCAAAAAAGACTAAGTTAAATGATGATTTAAACGTAAATGTTGTGGACGTACTTTATGAGATAAAATTATCTCCAATTGTTAATTTCAATTAATTTTTAACTAGACTTAAGTTCGTAAACTAATTATGATGTCACTTTTTATGGAAATAATGAGAAAGGTACGGATCAACTATGATTTAGAGGATATAAATTGCTTAAAAATGAAATCTGTGAAATCACAAAACAGTAGTTACAGGCAAAAAAGGTAGAGTATTGCTGCTCTTTACTATGGTCTGTAGATTCGAAACCCTCTACTTTCATGTATTTTGCTGTAGTTTTTAATACAATTGCTGTAGCAATTCATATTAGTCTTTGGCCTTAGGAGCCTCTAAGTATCAAAATGTTCCATACAGGTTTTCAAGTAACAAAGCTTAATGAAATTACAGAAGTAAACAGACAATGAAACTTTTTTCAAGGACATAAAACGTAATAAATTTTCCGTTAGAAGTTCTAAGATAAACAAAATGGTTTTATATAGCACCTACAAGCTTATATAGAAAATGTCAAATTAAAACTGTGCCAAGGTTTGATTTCGCCAATTGAGTCAAGATGACATCAAGATGAAACAAAGCAATTATTTTGTACTTAATGTTTGTGCAATTACTTCATTAAACTATATTCGATACCACAGTATTTTTTTCTCCAATATTACTATCGTACTGCACTTGAAATATATATCAAAATTAAAAGTTGAAACTTTCTCATTCTCTCCTTATCTTTTATAAATGTGTGTGTAATATATAATATTTGTCCTAGAGATAAATTAAGCAAATTTTCTTAATTTCAATTCTACAACATGATAAAAAAACGCCTTAATCTAGCGAGTTCAACTATTTCAGTTTCTCAGGAAAAAAATCATAAATTGCAGTTATTTCTAAATTTCATTTTGGTTCTTATGATATCATAGAGACACATATAAACTTTAACAATGTTGTGGTCACGTTTACTGCCATCTACCATTTTCTAGTGCCCAGAAAATGCTGACTGCCTATAATTTCCCATGAGAAGTTCCGCGAATCCCGCACACAGATCAGAAAGTTAAGATATTTCGAAGGAAAATTTGAGGGTGTAAAGATGTACGAACTAAGCTGTCCGACTCTTCGTATATCATGTATTAAAAGTTTTCTTTACGAAAATTCGGCTACGATTGACTGATTGAGTTTTTTGTGAATTTATTTAAAGCTTGAGACTGAAATAAACTGCCAGGCCTATACACACACACACACAGATATATATATATATATATATATATATATATATATATATATATATATATATATATATATATATATATATATATATATATATATATATATAAACATATATATATATATAAACATATATATTAGTCTGTATGAGTAATATTTTAACCTAACTAACCAATTTAATCATCGTTACATTCTAAAACAAATTTGTGGCAATTCTGTACCCAAAGGGACAACCTGTGGCAGAAAGTCTTTGTTTCTCTTTAAATTCTTGTAACGTTTGACGTCCCCGAGAACACCAGCCTAATTTCTACTTAGATTAACTAATCTTATATATATTTTTTACGTATTGTAGTTTTGCTCTTAGAACCTGACGTGATATAGTATTAACACCTTTGATTGACTGGCTCCCTTGCAACCTCATACTACCACATAATCGAATGTAAAAGGTTTTAGCAGCAGAGAGCCAAAAATGATTGTCTGAACAAAGTCAACATTTCATTTTAAAATTTTGATGCTGCCTTCCATGGCCTAATGACACTTCGTTATCCAACATGGATATAACTGAATAGAATGCCTCAGAAAAATGCATTTTTTAACAAGAGGGTTAGAGTTACAAGGTTTTGTTCCTGTGAGACTAAAGATTGTTCCTCAATTTTCGAGAGGCAAAATGAGCCTTGAACATTTAAACTAGCTCTAAAACCACACAGACAACCATTTAGTTATTGAAGAAGCGATGCCATTTTAATAAGACATCTGAAAAATGTAACCAATGGTCAGAAAATTAGCATTTAATCCAGTGTTAGTTTTGAGAAACTGATAAAAAGAATTAAAGTCAAAAAACACTCCTTTATCTGACCTATTACAGCTGGTAAGTTAGGTAATAAAAGTGAGAAGAGGAAAAGGGAGAATTTTGAATATCTATTTAAGAAGTAATAATTGTGATATATGAGACATATATGTATATATGTGTGTGTTTATAACATTATACCGGTATTCAGTTGATAGATAAACAGTTCATCCAAATTTAGAAAAGTGGAAGGAATTCTAATACTGCATTTACGAGGAATAATAATAATAGCCTTATTCAAACCAATCCCTTCCTTCCAGATTTCAAAGCTTCGTCGATAATAGTATTTGCGAATGAATTTGTGTACACGCGTCACCCGATTCTATTGTTCCCCGGGTATAAAAAACAATTTACTCATATTTTAAGGTTTGTTCATTCTGTTTATGACCTTACCCACTGAATGAGGCATAAATCTTTCCATTTGAGAGACAATGGGTAGAAACAATCCAGTGAACATGACAAAATGAAGTTTTGCTACTGGTTTCGCCGGAAAGAGCAATTCTACACGGCTACGATACTATCCCACGGTCAATGACGTATTTTATTTTTAAAATGCAAAGAAACTATTTTTCAATGATAATAAAGTTTCAGAGAATTTGAACTTTAAGAAGGAAATGAAAATTCTGTGCCTTTTATTAATCCTAGAGCGCTAAACTTTAAGTCTCAAATATGTTTTGTAATTAAAATAATAAACTGGTAAAAACTAACGATAACTTTAAAGTGCAATAAATCGTTTTATAAAGTAAAAGTATTGCTTGTCTTTTCTTATTTAAAAATTTTTTAAAAAGTCTTACATGAGTAACAATTATAACAATGTTCGGTATAGTGATAATTTAATAAATGAAGTAAAATTTTCATTAGGTTACAAAATATTTTAGAAAAAGAGTTGAGTGTTGCACTTTGATTAAGCTAAAAATTGTATTAATATAATTTGATGTCGGGGGCCTGGATTATTGCCCTGCTCTCACGTGGGATAGTTAGGCTCTTAGTAAAATATTCATAACTATAAAACCCATATAATTTTAGATAGAATAAAAGTGATAATTTCCACTGAAAATTCTTTTAAAGTTACATAAAATGTTATACTCGGCTATATATTGGATTATGTATAATGGACTAAACTCTTTCAAAACAAGGAAAATTTTAAAAATTCTGAGCATAAAAACTAAAATTCTTCATCTCCATTGAAAACTACTGCTTCAAATGTACTTACATTTCAGCAGTGATTATCACGCACTTATTGATACTCAGACTGTTTAACCTCTCAACAAAGAAATTCTTTTAATAAAAGGAAGAATAGTGTGCCGATCAGATTAATCGAACTAAAAATAAAAGGATAACTAAAAGAATTTTGTAATAAGCTATAAATTAAAATTGTGTTAGAAAATTGTAAACAGATATGTGAATGTTTTAAATAAAAGTTTGATTGAATTAATAAAAATATTCTGAAATATATCATGTCTGTACTTACCACATTGTGTGATAATTCCAAACAAATCATTCTTACGAAAATTCTGAATAGTTTCCAGAAATGGAAGAAAAAAAAGGTAATTTCTTACTGCGTGACTGCATATATGTAAAATGTGGGTCGAAACCAGACATAAATTACCATATCGATAGTTACTAGATTACACGCTAAATTCACGGTGTTTTCTCAGAATTCTACTTGCTACTACTCTAAATAATTCTTTATTTCTTTTCTTTGCATGAGAATTTTATCGAATTTTTTAGCTCTTTACAAAACGAAAGGCTAGTATGTGTATCCATATATAATCAAAAATCTCAACATAGAGAAAAAAAATTAATACTTTTTAATTGGCTTTCCTTCATTTTTCTTTTTATATCCCATTCTATGTATTGAAATATAATTCAATAAGTTTAGAAGTTTACTGAAGCTCTAACAGACTGAAAAGGCATTCTTAAACTACTTAATTATGTATAACAATAACTTAATACATTACTAAATTTTTTGTAATTTCGGCTAAAAAAAGAATAGATATACTCAACAAATGTATATATATATATATATATATATATATATATATATATATATATATATATATATATGTGTGTGTGTGTGTGTATAACACAGCGAAATTAATCCGCTGGTTACATTTGAATTTTATTCCCTTTTATTTTTAATTGCCCTGACTAACTGGGCAATGAGTGGGCCTAAGAAACTTGTAATCGTGGCTCCATTAGGTGGTACAGCGAAGTCCAGGGTTATGCACTAACTTTATTCTGGGCAAAGAAAAGCCATCTTTATGCGACAAGAGCAGAGTCATTAATGATAGGCGAAAGCACTTTCTATTACAAAGTTAGCCTCACAACGAGAAATGAAACGAATTCTTCCCCAAGAGAGAGCTGCTTAGTCAGCGTTATTAAAAGTCAGAAAGTAACTTAGTTCAATAGAAAATTAAACCATTTTATTGAGACAGCTGTAAAATGTGGCAAATGGGCAGAAAAATAACATTTATTTCAGTTAGCTTTGGGAGACTGCTAAAAAGACATTTAAGTCATTGAACACTCCTTTAAATAAGATATTACGCGTCTGGAAAGATAGATATAAAAGGCTGAGAATTGGAAAAGGAGAATCTTAGAGCGATATTTTTAGTGTAATAAGTTTGATATATTTCACATAATATAATATATTTGCATATATATGTGTAAGAAAAAGTAAACAGGATAGGGAAACTAATGTAGGTATTTTGTATAAAACCCCTAAGACAGCCCGAGAAAATTCTCAGGGATTTTCAAAACTTAAGTCAAGGGACAAAAATTCCCGCGTCTTTTTGCTTTCCCCTTTTTAACCCCTAACCTAAATTGACCACTGGGGCTACAGTTTACGCCCTCAGAGAAGGGGTCTGACCAATTATAACTCTACATTGCCCTAGCGGACAATTTAGGAAATTTCCAAACAAAAAGGAGATGCATGCTATCGGAGGCAGATTTTCCCACAGATTTTGACTGAGATGTTGACCCAGGTGTTAAGGGCCTTTTACTTATAACTTCATGCTAGCTGACCCCTCAGTTTGTCCTATCCCTAAATTGAAGTGGGAACCCTCCAATGTTCTGTTAATAAACGTCTTTAACTAAAACGGTGTCAGTTTTATGCGCTATGACTACAACCATCCGTCGAGAAGTCCGTCTTATTACACACACACACACACACACACACACACACACACACACACACACACATATATATATATATATATATATATATATATATATATATATAATATATATATATATATATATATATATATATATATATATAATAAAGGATTTCCCGCATGTTACTCGCATTTTTTATTATGCACCAAATAGCAGTCACCCATCATAAATTACTCTGTTCTTTATTTATTTATTTATTTATTATTTTAAAAAAGCTTGTAAAAAGCACGATAGGTTCACTTTGTCACATTGTTTAAGGGGACACATTAACTTTCCACTCTTAAAATCTTCATTATAAATACTTGTTTCGATTCCTCATTAAAAAAAAATCTTTTCCTTCTAAAGTGAATTTTTTTCTAAGCTCTTTAATAACACTCAAAAAAGTTATTTAATTTAGTCAATTTAAGTAGGATATTTTTAAAAAATGCTTTAAAAGTGTGCATCAAATGGAAAAAATTGAAACTCATCCACCAGCATAATAACTTTTGAAATATGTATAGTTGAAATTAAATCTTTATATCAAATTGTAAATAAATATATTTTTCATTCTGCAAATACAAAATTTTATGATTATATACCATTTTAAAGTGAAAAAAAATTGTTATGAAATCAAAAACTTAAAAAATGTGCTTTAATATGCTATAAAATAAAATTGCTCGTATTAATATAACTGAGGTTCAGAAAAATAAAAATCATAATTTGTTTCTATTTGATATAAACTGTTAGTTTTTAATTTACAAATTTCAAGTTATTAGGGAATCAGTGGATTTCTGTTTTTTCCCTTGGTAGCTATATTTTTTATTGTTGGTTTTGTTTCATGGAACAAAACTAAAGAATTTTCATAAAGTATATTATAAATTTACATGTTATAAAGCATTATATAAATTCATAAAACTATTTTTATAAACTAAATAATTTTTAATTTTTATAGTTAATTTTCACCGAAAATCAGACTAATATTTTTAGATTAATTTTTAGATTATTAAAAAAGATTATACTTTTAGCTGTCCCAAACAGTTTATCTATATTCACTTTCATTAGAATCATAGTTGTGTTTATTTTTATATTAAATGATACACCGGTAGTAGATGCAAATTATAAACTTTAAATATACTTAATGAAAAATTTTATAATGAAAAAACTTAATTTTTTGGTTCAGTAAATGAGCTGATATTACTTAAAAGTAGTGGACATAACGTCATCAAACTTTTAATATATATTATATTTAATCCCGAGACTGTAATGTACTGAGGTTTTAAATTTTTAAGAGTTTTTTGAAAAATTATGTGTTTATCTATACTAATCTACCAAAAATATTTCTTAAAATAACGAAATCATTTTCAAATTTATATATCCCTGGAATTTATACATTAGATTGTAGTTCATTACAGTCATAGTAGCTCAAAATATTAATATTACAAAAAAAGTGAAACAGTAAAATATTTTTGGGAAGAGTAAGAATCGTCCCTAGAATATTGTATACCCAAACTTTCAAATTTTGTATATTTTTCTTTTAAGTAATTTTTTTTAAATTATAATAAAGTATAATTCTTTTCAACAAAAGATGTTTTTCTATACACTCAACAAAAATTAATATTAAATTATATTTTGCTTGTTTTACATAAATCTTGCGTTTTAAAAGCAAAGTGCTTAATATCTGAATCTAGCGAAATCAACAAACTCAAACACAGGACTGATCTAATAGCATATTAAACAAATATTTATATCTAACTTTATGTTAATATTTTATAGCATTACTTTTGTTTTCCGTGTTTTCTATTTATTGGTTTTGCTTTTGTAATTATTGTAATTACTCTGACAAAAAAGGTGATTGTAGATTATTCCAATTGGAAATTCCTCTTGCTTTACAGACTTGAGTAATCTGTGGTTTGGCTAAGTTCAAATTCGGTGTTTCACATACATACATACACACACAAACTTATATATATATATATATATATATATATATATATATATATATATATATATATATATATATATATATATATATATATATATATATATATATATATATATATATATATATATATATACATATATATATATACATATATATATACATACATATATATATATATATATATATATATATATATATATATATATATATATATATATATATATATATAGATATATATACATATATATATACATATATACGCATATATATATATATATATATATATATGAAGGGTGCCAGAGCATGTGTTATAAATATATACAGGCTTATATTCATAATAAAACTTGTTCAAGTGAAAATTGCTTTTTTTACAAACTTTAAATGAGACAATTATAAGGAAAATTAACCCCTATATTGCACTGCAGCATAAAGTTTGTAATATGTCTTGTATTTAATAAGTATCTTTTCATATTCTTTAACCAAAATAATTTATGTATAACTTTCTTTAAGCCAATTCATTTAAGAAAAAGTGAAGGAGGAAATGTTGGAAAGAAACAAACTAAAATAAAATGTCATGCATGTTAAGAATAAGTGAGTAAGTGTCATTCATCTTAATGAACCATAACGAGGCAATTAAAAAACAGCGTTCTTGTGTCGTGTGAAGTATTAAATTCTGCTTCCTCAAACAATTTCTCGATAGGAAGTCTTAAATATCTCATAGAATGGAATACAAAATTAATTGGCAAAATGCTCAATTTTCTACAAACACAAAAGTATGAATTAATTTGCACAAAAATTATCTTTACATAAAGGAGTTAACTCTATCTATGTGAGAAATCTATTTCTGACGTCTATGCGGTTCTTTTGAAATTTAATAAATTCACTGTTTATTCCAGTAATAATGAAGTGCTTCTGATAAAATAATAAATGAAAATTTGAAATGAAATCTAAACTTTTCATTACCCTTTAAGAGGAATTTATAAAAACTCAATAGTTAATCGCGCATCAACCATAAAGTCTATTACTTTATTTCTAGATATGACACATGAATCAAGGGAAACGAAAGTTGCTATTAATAACATATGAAAACATTTAGATACTACAGATAAAAAATGACAAGATTTCTTGTTGAAAACAATGATATAGTACAAGGATCTGAAACTATTTATATAACTATATATAACTATATATATATATATATATATATATATATATATATATATATATATATATATATATATATATATATATAGAGAGAGAGAGAGAGAGAGAGAGAGAGAGATAGATAGATAGATAGATATAGATATAGATATATATGTGTATATATATAACAATAAAAATCGAGGTTGTTCGGGGTTCTAAATGAGAGTGGTATCGTTGTGTTTCCGGTTTTGATGGTCACATGACAGGACGAGAGAAGTATCCATTAGATGACGGAATGTGGTGTGTGGCGTAAGGCCTAAGAAGGCTGTACGTATTTCGATTTGGAAATAACAGTTTTTAACTACGACTGCCTTATGTAATTTTGATCATGACTTTATTATTGTGATTGGTGACGAACTACTGAATATGCTATAAATATATATATATATATATATATATATATATATATATATATATATATATATATATATATATATATATATAACTAAAGTTTTTAATTTTTATTCTATTAATGCATGACCATAATTCAAGACATATAGTCAAAAAACGGTCTGTTTTAATTTATTACTTTCAAATAATTTCTTTAGTAGTCAGCAACACTGATATCACGTATATGAATGAAAAGTTAGGCAAAAGTGCAATTCAAATTGTAAGACTTTCACAGTAAAACAGATGTAATATAATGTTTAAGGAATTGTCTGGTGGCCTTAGATAGAAACCGGTTGTCAATTTTAAAATGTCGAATAAATAGTCAATAGCATACAGCATTAATGCTCTAAACGTTTCTCTGAAATTAATATACTTGTCATCGATATTTAATATAAATCAATAATATAAATCAGTGAGCCTAGCTTCTATAATCTCCAGATCACAGTCCCTCAGAATAATGCTAAGGCATTCTAAAGAAATTGATATAATAGTTTTCATTTATATATTCATTAATTGAAAGAATTATCAAATAAGTATTGAACTATACTCCTGCGAAAGGTCATAGTAGACTGCTGAAGAGTATGTGAAAATGAGTTTCTTTGGCAACTGTAGCTAAATTATTAAATTATAAAAAAACATTACTTTTAGTTTTGGGGCTGATTTAGCATTAAAACATTTTTATGGGGTTCTCATTACTTTATATATATATATATATATATATATATATATATATATATATATATATATATATATATATATATATATATATATATATATATATATATATATATACATATATATATATGAATGAAAAGAATAAATATTATTAAGAATTATTATTATAAATTATAATTACACCTAGCTTTTTAATTGCATATTTCACTACTAATAATAATTATTTAAAATAAATTTAAAGCAGCTAATATAAGTAAATCGCTTTACTTACCTTATTTAATGTTTCTACTTCATCTTCTGCACAATAGGGAAAAGTAATATTCGGTAGGAAGCCATGAGCACCTTGGAGATTTTGACTTGCAGCAACTAAATTATTTCTTGTTTCCGCAGCATAGTAATACCTCTGCTCCATGTCACTGAAAATAAAAAAATATCTCTTACAGGTATTTGTTAAACCTTAATACAATACAATTTTCACCTTAAATGTTCAATGGGGAAATAGTCAGGCCAGTAAAATTTACTATATAAACTTACTGAGGAAAGGAAACAATATTAAAAAAAACTAAGAACGAGACAAAAACTCCTTTTCCTCAATGTAAAAATGCTGTCGTATTGGTTTAGAGTGCTACGGTCTTCTGTTTTACACACGAGGGTTAATACGACCAGGGCCTACTGCTTACAGCCGATTCCAAACGGCTACGAATACCCATGGAATTCGAACCGCGATCTACCATTCTGCCATCGTTCAGCTTTGTCGTATGGAGTGTGTCAAAGCCACCAGTTTTGACCTTTAACCCCTGGTTTATAGACGATTTTGACACTCCGTCTTATAGAAGTGTCAAAACCAACTTAAGTAAGTGGTTCATGAAAAATTCTAGTGAATTTGATCATTTTTAAAATCTTGTCCAGGATCTACAGCAAAATATCAGATGAGTATGTAATAATTTCTGAAACATACTCCAACTTTTCTTTTTTTTTTATCTTATATGTTTCTATCTGTGCATACATTTGAAAAGAAATTGAACGGTATGAAAATATACTTAACCATATAAAACGACATGTTGAACTAATTAGCAACATTTAAAATACTTCTCCGCTAAAAATGTAAAGGTATTTTCAAATAATAAATGGTGATAGTATTATGTCTCCTCCAGTATTGTTTAACATATTTGATGATTAATGTATATAAATAGAATACCACAGACAGTAAATGATTGCCATACATTGATGAGACTAAATATAACAGAACCAAATCTAAGAATTATTTTACAATACACATTTCTGATACAGAAAATCTTTATTTTTTCTTTTTTACATATCTGGTATAACGTTATATAATTCTCTCATTTCATCTAGGCTTTTATTTACTAGCTTTTCATTGCTGTAATTCCTCAAATATGAATTTTAAAGAAATGAATATGCATTTATGAAACATATCTAGATCATAAAATTAAATTATATTGATACATACATTTTTATAGTATACTTTATTAACAAATCTACATAATTTTATTTTAAATAATTTATTATGAATGAAACAATTATAAGAAAAAATATATTCTGAATTAAATAATAAATTTTAAATATAATTCTGACGTTTTGCTTAAACAAATACTGGACATTGTATGACTAAAGAAGAATATTCTTTAAAACAAAATATTCTAAAATATATCAAAAAACCATGATAGATCTTAGATTATTTAATGGAGTGTAAATTATTTATTAACATATATACAATTAGATACATGAAAAGGTATCTTATAAAAAATATTGCTTTAAGTTTATTTTATGTTGTCCTAATTTTAATTCTCTATAATTCAAAACACTTCATGGGGTAAAAAACAGATAAAATGAAGCATTTTATTGGAGATTTAATTCTGTTTATTCTTATAAAATTATGCTACAATATTTTAAGCTATAATTTAATCCTTTTCTTTATGACTTATGTAAGTAGCTTTTTCTTGGCAGGTTTAATTCTAAAATTGTTAAATTGTTCTCTTACTTTTCAGGAATTTCCGCAAGTTCCTTCCATTTTTGCACTGCCAGTCCTAACTGAGAGCAGGCTTGTTTGACCATAATTTGAGCTTGTTTCCACTTAAAATGTGCTTGATCTATGTGATTTTTCCTTTCCAATAGTAAATCGTACTCTTTTTCAAGCCGATTTTCTCTTTCACTGCCATAGGCTCCACCAAATATGCTATCTGGAACATAGAAGAAAATATATAAATTTTAAATTTCATTTTTAATGTGTTTTTATAGTAGAATTTAAAGTTAAAACATCTTTAAAATTAACATTTCAACTCAACATCTTGAAAAAGGCAGTAAAAATTGTTTACAGTTTTGAAAACATTACATACAGTTGAATTTTTATACCCGTACCAACAACTTGAAATTAAAGGATTCTCACATGATGATGAGGATAATTCTCTTTAACTACAGAAGGCGGAAGTCCTAATCACACCATTTTACAATAGAGAAATGTAGTTTCTTAATCGAGTATTAATAAAATTTTTAAAAAAATTGCCATGTTTAGAATGCTATGAAATGCTTAAGATAGATACTTTGTGTAAATCTCCAAGATCTTCAGATTTACTGATAAGGCTTTAATTTTGCTGAGACTTAAAACTCCATGCCATATATTATTTGTGAAAAACATTTCTGCTGTCGATAAATTGAACAACTGTCGAAGAGTTTTGCTATGAAATTACAATAGGTAAAACACCGATCACATTTTAATGGGAATTTTCAAATACACTTTTTAATTATTTATAAATTTTCCTAAATTAATGACAGCATGTTTTAACACACAACTCTTACGGAATTAAGAAAAAAAAATAAAAGTTTAAATTTATGTCTAGGGCTAAAAACTGTTCAGAGACTATATAAATTATTTAATACTTTTTCTTACTTATCTATTTGCTTCATAATTTTTAGCCGCGAATAAAATTTCAGATCTGATTTGAATCCTTTCAAAGGTATCTCGAATAACAGTAATAAATATTTTTTACAAAACACTGAACAGAGAAATAAATACTAGCTTTCTCATGCGAGATCATTCATATGGACACACTATCCCCATTTTACCCCACACCTTATGATGGGAAAAAGCTGTTAATAAAATATAAGTATTTCAATAAAATAATATACAAATCTAAATTTACTTGTAGAATATAAAATAAAACCCAAATGCATCTGCTATGTGGAATAAACACTATTTTTCTTAAAAAAGAAAGACGTATTTGGATTGGAATACTTTCTTTTGACTCCTTATTTGCTAGTTTATTTTATAAGATACCTGCCAAAGGAAAATATAATATAGACATAAGAAATATATAATGATAATTTCTTGTACCAGTGAATGCCTAATGCTTGTATGAAGATTAAATAAAAGACAATAAAAAACGGACACGGTAAGGGATAAAGAACGATAATAACACGGTTTAATCCTTTATAAAAAATTTAATTTTTTTATAAAAATAAATATTTATAAACTGCAAAAGCCATTTCTCTTTGCTGTGGGAAATTTCTTTATTTTGAAACTTAATTTGTGAAAATTCATTTTATAAGAAACCAGCAAATTGAATTTATACCATACAAATAACAGCTATAATTATGTACTTCACGAAAAATATTTTTAATTTTATTTTCGTTAAAAAAATTATTCTGCTGCATAAAAAAAGTTAAAAGTTATAATAGACCTTCAATTCAATTGTTATTTCTTTTAAAAGAAATTAACTTTGTTAATTTCTTTCCAGCAGTTTAATTTAAACACCATATTTACGTGTCTACCTCCAAATGATCCATTTCATTTTACTGCTAAACAGAACACTTTTGAATTCATATTTCCTACGGATTCCCTCATTCATAACTTGTTTTCAATTCACGGAACAGAAGTTCCAATACGTAAGTCCGAAGTAATTATATTTTATATGGCCTCCCATACCATTTGACTCTGGATCTTTCTAAAGAAATTGATTATTCACACTAGGTAAGTAACCACAAATATAGATCCAAGTATGAACTTTTAAGTAAAACAAGTATGAAGTTGAAGTTTTCATACATGAGAATCATCAGTTTCTAATAAACACATTTATATTTTTCATACAGTTCAACTCTTTATATGATTAATGCACTTCCCGAATCGAATTGTTTTTTATAAAATGTTAATGTCAAAGCACTTGATTCAGTCTACAATTTTTTTCCTTAATAATAAGCTTTACACCATTAAATGAGAATTTTTTAACCATTTAATAGTAAATAAATTATTCAGACTCTAATCGGATTAATTCCATACTTAAATGACCTGAATGATCGAATGGGTAGTACAGGAGTTCTTTGGTCCAAATCCTGCTGCGACATGGATGATCTGTTTGGAATCTGCTTTAAGCAGTTAGTCCCGTTTTCATTAGCCTTTGTGTAGTAAAATAACATAACGTAGTGCTCTAAACCAACCACTCAACCATACCCTAATGTAAATTTCAATACAATAGTTAAAATACTTTTTAACATAGCAGTAGAAAGTTAGATACATATGAAATTCGTTTTCTATCGCAACTCAGCCCATGGTGTAAGAAATGAAAACAAACCCCTTTTATTTAGTTGCACATGTATTTCATATCTCAAATTTGCATATATTTTATATGTTACTGCGCTCTGACTAACATACAGAGATATCTCATATGCAGTCTCGTATTTAATTTGTGTGTTTTTGTGTGTCATTTCCTCCTTTAGCAATATTGCGTAAAAAATTTTGGTTTAAACCAAAACATTGTTTTTTTTCCTTTTTATTTATATATTTATTTATTTTTAGAATTATATTTAAAAAATAGCTTGCATTTGAATTAATAATTTTACTTTAAAACATTTGAATAAAATTGCATTTGAATTAATAATTTTATTTTAAGCTATGGATGTATGTATAAGTCTTATGAGTGTATGTATGTATGTATTTTGTATGCGTGTGTAGTGATATTTTTTTCTATAACATTTAAGGTTTACTGTACTTTGTATCAAGACTTTTGCCCCTCCCCAAGAAAATAATTTTGATTGGTATTCACAAAAGGCAAGTGGGGCATTCATATAAACCCATAAGAATAGAAAACAGGCTGAAAATTTGAAAGTTTATATTAATCGCTTTTTTCATTTTTCCAGAACACTTCAGTCGAACATCTCAGCACTCGTTCTCATATATCTCTCATCCATCAGTTCCACTATTCCTTTCTGAATCCTGCTCTCACACAGAGAAGAGTAGATAATGGAGAAAAATGATGATTTTAGACAGTTCATCCTGTGTATTTTGGATTATTTACTGCCATAGAGTATTTGGAGAAATTGCAGATTTTATTTTATAGGCGTGAATAATAGGTAAACTGAGACTTATTCTTGACTTCTCAATCGATGTTTAAACGAGAATATTTCATTTGTAATTAAATATTTATTTAATATAACTAATTTTCGACCGTTAAAGAGATAACAAAGAGCATGAAAAAGACAGAATTTGACCAAAATTATGAATTTAAAGATATATTTATTTATTTTTAGAATTATATTTATAAAATAGCTTGCATTTGAATTAATAATTTTATTTTAAAACGTTTGAATAAAATTGCATTTGAATTAATAATTTTATTTTAAACTATGGATGTATGTATAAGACTTATGAATGTATGTATGTATGTATTTTGTATGCGCGTGTAGTGAATATTTTTTCCATAACATTGAAGGTTTACTGTACTTTGTATCATGACTTTGGTCCCTTCCCAATAAACAATTTTAATAAGTGTTCACAAAAGGCAAGTGAAGCATTCATATAAACCGATAAGAATAGAAGTCAGGCTGAAAATTTGAAAGTTTATATTAATCGCTTTTTTCATTTTTCCAGAACACTTCAGTCGAACATCTCAGCACTCGTTCTCATATATCTCTCATCCATCAGTTCCACTATTCCTTTCTGAATCCTGCTCTCACACAGAGAAGAGTAGATAATGGAGAAAAATGATGATTTTAGACAGTTCATCCTGTGTATTTTGGATTATTTACTGCCATAGAGTATTTGGAGAAATTGCAGATTTTATTTTATAGGCGTGAATAATAGGTAAACTGAGACTTATTCTTGACTTCTCAATCGATGTTTAAACGAGAATATTTCATTTGTAATTAAATATTTATTTAATATAACTAATTTTCGACCGTTAAAGAGATAACAAAGAGCATGAAAAAGACAGAATTTGACCAAAATTATGAAATATTTTGCCATGAAAATTCGAACTTGTATGTTTTGTGTATTTGTTTCCATAGAGTGTTTCACAAAATTGCAGATTTTATTTTAAAGATATTATGAGTAATAGGTGGAGTGAGACCATATTCTTCCCTTCTCAATTGATGTTTAAACATGAATATTTATTTAAAACAATAAATTTTCAACTTTTAAAGAGAAAAAATACCCTCAAAATGGCAGAATTTGATCGAAAATATGAAATATTTTTGTCTTAGAAAGCTTCAAGCTAGTTTACTTTTTTAAAACTTGAATTTTGAAGTATATTCTTATTTTAACCCCTTTCTGGGCTCTTTTCACTTTTCAAATCCGAAATAATGATTTTCTTTTAATGTTGAATTCATTGTTCATTGTGAATAATAGGTGAAGGGAGATCATATTTTTTCTTTCTCAGGATTTTGAAAGCATGTTTATTTAGTAATTAAATACTCATTTCAGATAATAAATTTTCAACCTTTAAAGAGACAAGAAACCTTTAAAATGATTTTAAATGATTTCCAACAAAAATATGGAATATTTTTGTCTTGAAAAAGTCAAGAAGAAATATTTTTCTAAAATTTTTCCAATTGAATGATTAATTTACTTCCTTAAAGCCTTTAATATTTTAAAGTGCATTCTAACTCTTTTTGGTCAAACTTCTGTTTTGAGTTTCCAGTCAGAAATAAGCATTTTTAATTGTTAAAAATTAATATATGTTTTATTGTAAATGTGAATATGTATAATATTTTTACCTTTAATCAACATTTAGTTTGATTACTGGTGGTTAAATAATAATATCCTGCTCATTAATCTCCCCTCAATTCATCCAAGTTTTAAAATTTGAAATAATACTCACTCTCCTATATTTACTCCATTTGTCTTGGGGTATTTAAGATAAGTATTTTCATAAAGAAAATTGTCAAAGACACGCAAAAAGTGTTAAAAAAACATTATATAACATTATTGTGAAAATAGGTTTACAGCGCTCTTTCGCCCCGAGGATATGTTTAATGCTGATTCCTTTACTTCTAGCTTTGAAGAAAAATCTTAGTTACGCATATAAACAATATCTCGGGTGTTTATTTTTTATAAGTTCTCGCAAACTTCACACTCGGTGTAAAAAGTTTCAACACATGGCATAGGGCTAAGTTCAACATAACACCAGTCATAACAATACCTTGAACCACTTCTTAACTTTTCTGTAAATAATAAAAATTAACCAAGAAATAAAATTAAGCGTGTGAGTAGAGATGAATTCACTTTCAAAGTTGTAATTTTCTACTCTGTGTTGCGTCTTTACGGGAACGTAAAAGTTGAAAGTATGGCACGCGATGCCGACCAACAAGAGGTTGAAGCTTAAAAACTGAATTTTCAGTTAGACATTTTGCGTACTAAATTAGTTGGTTCTAAATGTTCCAGTTACATTTTTTCTGTCTTTAGTAAATATTTAGGTATCATCAATTAATGTGTGTATATTACACCCTGGTATTTTTTAAGCATAAATTATTTTCTCGAGTTGAATATTAAAAGTACATTTTACCCTTTACCTTTCGACATTTAGGTTTAATTTATTAGTACCGGTAAAGTCAGTTTTTTGCTACTTGAGGGTAAATTACATTTATATTGACTCATATTATGTGATATGGTGGACATCAATTATTAGGTTATCAACATAAAAACTTAATGTTTAAAGGAAAGGAAAATTTGTTTGAAAATCTAAAGTTGTAGTCTGCTTGTTTGCTTTTGAAAGTTGGTAAGTGTTTTACTTTTGAATTTACAAGACAAAATTCCAACTTCAAAAGGTTTTTATACAGACTTTTTATAGAGGTTTAATTTTATATTCAACTGTACAAGCAACAATGAAAATGAAATCTACTGGTTAAAGTCAAATCCGATCAAATTGAGTGCAACTTACAGTTTATTAAGTATGAGAAATGTATCTTCACTTGACTCCAGGGTATTGATCATTCCATTCCTGAAATATCTGTCAATTTCCAGATCCCGGGTGCAAAAGTTAATGACATAGAAGTTAAATGAATCTATAATTTCTTAACGCCATCAAGTGTAAGTGATAAAGATCTCAATTCTTATTTTGCAGTTAATGACAGTTATATTTTAAGGACTGCTTATATTTATTTCATCATGTAATGATTTCAAACCAGAAAACATTATTAGAAATTATAGGCTTAAAGTAGCTAAATGAGAAGAGTGCCCGAACTATTAGTAATGAGGTGTCTGAACATTCATTTGGTAGATTAGGAAATAATCTAAAACCATGCTTGTAAACACTTACTACCGACACGCACAGAGCTCCTAAATACGTTCCCAGTGAAAGAAATTATAACTTCTTATGAAATAACGAATCATAATTCATTCCAAGTATTACTTACCAGAATGAATTGTTCTCATTCTGCAATTTGGTAAAGGTATCGTAGAGTGAGATTAATTCTTATGGTTTGGACTTTCTCCTTCAGTTGTAATATCGAAGCCAACTTATAAAAAAATTCTCTATTTCATATTTTGAAGGTTCACATGTTCTTATAGATATTCTGTCACTGCTGACAGTAAAGTGTTTGAAACCTATGGCATATATAACATCATTCGCGAATGCAATTTATACTCTGTGATCCAGAGAATTTTCTGGTTTAAAATAAAGAGATTAAACAGCATATACTTCTAGTATCAATTTATGGATGTAACTTGTATGAATTTTAAAAAGTGAGTATTTATTTTTGAGAAGCAATCTAAAAGACATAATAGTACTGAGCTTCTGAAAGACATCAATTGTTCTTCCAGGTAAAGATAAGCAATATTATGAAATACTTTAAACCCTACGGGACGTTATAAAGAACAAAAAAGTAGAATGTTAACGAAAAGATGTCTCATGACAGCGCATGTTTCCACACAGTCAATGCTGCAGTACAAATCATTAGCTGATTCCTCTGAGATATCATGAATCCCCTCATGCATATCCATGTTCTGACCTCTTTAGATTTACATCTTTTACACCTCTCCAAACTAGTTTATGGGTAGAAAACAGTTTTCGGTAGAAAATGATATTGAAAACGCAGTCAAACAATGGACAAAAGATTAACGGAAAGACTTTTTATTTCTCGAAGTTTAAGAAATCTCACTGCTTTGCTCAAAAAGTGCATTGAGATGGAGAGTGAATACTTCAAAAAAGAATGTTTTATAAATTTACAAAATTTATTTTTTTACTTTTAAAAGAAGTGTTGTTCGTCTTCATTTTGGTCATTCCACGTGTATATTGAATTAATTGAGCTACTTTTTTTACCAAGGAAGTTACTGCTAAACAGTATAGAAAAATTTTGCTAGGATAGAACAAACGCTCATTTACCCACTTTCTCTTTGTTAAAGACAATTATTTTATATATATTTGGCAGATTTTTGAGAATTGGTCATATTTATATTGTCCTTTAAAAGAAATATATTTCTTTCAAATCCAAGGAACTTTCTTAATAACTAGCCCTTACAGAAATCAAAAGTAATTTTTAATCACCTGGGAGTATTTCTAAGATATCGTCGCACAAACCAATTTTTTTTTTGGAAATGTAGTGTTAAAGCTGAAGCTTACACTGTTCACATCTTAACTCTTCAGTCTAAATAAACATTTTCAAGCTTCTTAAACACAAATTCAGAGCATGAGTAACATTTTTTTTTTTCGCGCTCGAGTTCTATCACTAGGAGATACATAAATCAATTTATAATGGCGCCTACGGCGAAATTCCTCAAATAATTTATTACTTAGAATATATTTAAATAATTTATGCAAAAAAAGTACAAAGTTTATTTAGTTTACCAAATTTTTTTAATTTATTATCTTTCATACTTTAAAATTTCTCCTCCATCATTTAAATTTACGGCTCCTCAGTTAAATTTATGTTGCTTAAATGGAAGTCTTTCCCTGTGAAGAGATTATTATAAAGTAGAATTATCAAGAAGGCAAGAAACCAAAAATTTGGGTCCCTTCTTATTTTAACGTTTATAATTTCTGTAGGAAATTATAAAGTTGAGAATTGAAAAGCATTTTCTTGAAAATTTTTCCAATATGTTAAAAGAAGTGCAGTTAAATTTCTATATACTAGACAATAATATTAGACAAGATAAAAATTAAAAATCTACCTTTGTAATTGCTAAAACCTCATGGGCAAAATACCTTGCTTTTTATATAATTCCCTTTTTATCCTTAACAACTTCATAATTTTTAAGAAAACTGTATATAAAGATCTTATTTTAAGAAAATTGTATAAAAGCTAAAATCTAGATTAAAATAAATCAACTATCTCTAATTACATTATAAATATTTTGGTACTGATGTGTGTTACGTAAAATAAAAAAAAACTTGAAAATTAATAAAAGATGGGGTTGTTTTTAATATTTTTGATGTATTCTTTTGAAAACTCAAGCCTGGAAAAATCAAGGTCATGAGAAATGACGTGAGTGCCTCACGACGTAATTTTAGCGGAATTGAGAAATAAGAAGTTGAAGGGAAAAGGAATGTTCTACTCCAAACAAAAAACTATAAATAAAATATTATAAAAATTAAATCACTTTATTCCCTGGGTAGTAGGTACTGGATGATATTTCTCGACAAATTTAGTCTGATAACTGTTTAAAGGGAGATCAAACCTTTTTCCTTTTTTATCGATCATATACGCTCAAATGACTGCCTTTCAAAAGAAATTACTATATTATTGGTGGAGCAACCGTATAGGCCTAGTTTTTCGGCCCTTTTCAACTGTTTTCGAATATTATACAACTAGTGAAATTTAATTTTTCCTAGAAATAGAAAAATGGGTGTAACACTTTTGGTGAAATATGTACTAAAAGAAAAAGCAGAGAGTAGTATCATAAACACGATGAGATTGAAATTGCTTTCCCTCAAAGAAGCATTTTTCAATTTATTAAATGTATGCTAGTAGGTGTGCAGTGTGCATGCACTAAGAAAGCCAAATTTCTCAGGTATCTAAATTAATCATTTTAAAATGTGCTAACGGAAGCTTTAAAAAAAAAAATAAAAGAATTTTGCATAAAATATTTAGAGAAAAAATCTGCTTATTTTTCTCTCTTAGTTATCGCATCTAAGGTGTACCTGTTGTCATTAAACTTGTTTAATTCTTAATGAATACTTCTTCACATATTTTGTTATTTAAAAAGAGATTTATTTGCAATACCTATTAAGTCATTTTGAAAGAAATGTTTACTCAATACAAAAATTCCAACTAAAAAGAATCCAAACAGATTTGTAATTAGAGGTAAAATAAAAAAGTTATGATACATAACATTGATACCAAATTGTACTGTCTCTGTATGCCATTAAGTAGGATTATTATTAGTATATATATATATATATATATATATATATATATATATATATATATATATATATGTGTGTGTGTGTGTGTGTGTGTGTGTGTGTGTGTAACACTCCGAAAATTAATGTGCCGATCACATCGAATCAAGCCCCTATTGTATTTACTCGCCCGGGCTTGGTAGGCAAGAAGAAGCTTAGACAATTAGATTATTGAAGTAATATGCAGTCATCATTCAAGCAATTTTACTATTCGTGCGTTATAGCAATGAGAAGTTAGAATACTCATTGCGATTGAAAGGCAGGGAAATATGGTGTCTGCCTTATAAAAATTTTGAATCTTTTGTCTATCTTTTGTCTGCGGTTAATAATCGGATTATTATTTGTGATTTTGTAATATTAGGCGTATAGCAAGAGATGTGAACTTTGTATCTGATGTTTTTTGGAAAGGTGCATAATCTGCTTACAAAGAGGACACATCCGTAGATTAGAACTTAATCAAATGTCACCTTCCTAGTTTTTTATAGTAAGTGATGTTTAAATACACTTTCTTATCTTTGTTTTTATTTAGGAAATAAGAACCTTTTCCCCAGCATTTATAATAATGTTAATATAACTAATATTAATATGACATAAATTAAGAAAGCGGTTTGAGCACTTATGCAAGAAAAATTCCTCTTAATCAGACAAGCAGAAGTCGATCGATAAAATTCTTTAGCCTATAATTGCCGAATATATTTTGTTGAATGCTCATAAGAGGAAAATATTAAATTTATTATATGGATCTTCTTTATCGTTGCTAAAGCTTAGATAAAATAAATCATTTTTTTAAGTTCGTAAGCACATTATTTCAATGGGATTATGATTGTCCATTGAACCCATGCTAAATTGTATACACTCCACTAAAAGTTCTTTAGATATTTTTGTTTCTTTTTGTAGTTGTTCAAACAATAAAAAAAATTGTCAAAGTAAATAAATATTTTTAAGTTCTTCACAAAATAAACCAAATTCTTTGAGTGTAATCTTTATGCTTCTAAACTTTTCAAAGCTGTATGTGATAATATAGTTTTTCTACAAAATGTAAGTGATTCTGTAATAAGTTTTAGTAAAGGAATGTTCTTATGTAGGTGAAATTTTATGTTCTTTCTCTCCACCCTATTTTTACAAACAGCTAACTCTTGTTAAATTTGCAATTCTTTATTAAAACAAGAGGATTAATGAAATGGATTTGATTACAGAATTATTTTAGATAGTCAATATAACTTCCTTTATAATCGTCATTTTCGTGCATTTTCTTATGGAGGTGAAAAATTAGGTCCTTCACTGGACCACCCTAATTTTTATAAATACCTTACTTGATGGGCTCTTAGTAAATTTGTACAGTTTTAGTATTACGAGATGAATGATGAATTGGATTTGATCACAGAATGATTAAAGGTAGCTAACGTCATTTCTTTTTTAAGCAGTATTTCATTTTTATTTGCTCAGAACGGTTTTGTTTAAGGATCTTTATGATTAGACTCTAAATTGATTGTAGGAATTTAAATTAGAATGTTTTAAACTCAAGCTATCTGTCTGTCCCTCAGATTGAAAACTTTCTTAGACCACTTTATAATACATCACTTTATGTTGTTATAACTGTTATATACGTGGTTACCATACAGTCAAAGTCAAATCATTCTATTTTTTCCTACTAAATGCATACGTAAAAAAACATTGCAAAAACATCATTCCATACAATATTGAAAAAAAGTTGTGTCCTTATTTAGAATTTTTAGTCTATACATTTTTAGTTCCAGCTTTTATAAACATATAATTCATATTAAAACTAAAGCATTAACTTATACATTAGTTTGTAAAACACAAAATAGGTCCAACTCATACTTACCTAAAAGCTCATCTCTTTGTGCATAGAGTTTTTGCAGTAATTCTCCATCTATAGTTAGAGCTTTCATTTCTTCTTTTAATAAATCTCTC
The DNA here is from genome assembly GCA_032207245.1 of Pardosa pseudoannulata. Lineage (NCBI taxonomy): Eukaryota > Metazoa > Arthropoda > Arachnida > Araneae > Lycosidae > Pardosa > Pardosa pseudoannulata. The sequence continues at coordinate 38,969,536 of CM063502.1, read as the reverse complement.
TGTTTAGTCGTACTTTCTATTTGCCTTTCAATAACCTCCTTTAATAAATAATGTTTAAAATATTTACTTCATTTAAAAATGTCGCATGTATCAACAATTTAAAAGTTAAACTCTGTGCATTTCAATTTACTTTTTAATACCCACTGAAATATTGTACATTTTTTTATTTTAGGATAATATATCTTCTATTTTAGAGTAGATAGATCTTTTGGAATAGCATTAGTTTCTTACGTCCTAGATTATCTCAGGCTGATATTTCGTTAGAAGTTTTAACGATGCTTTGTGATATTTCAAAAAAAAAAAAAAAATATCTGATTTAAAATCGTATGATCTGACAAATTCACACATCATAATTCAATGCTTTAAAAATTTACTCTCATTAAAATTTACTTGATCTAGATATAATATTTTAAATACAAAATTTCGACAATTATCTAGTTTTGTTATGCGATAAAGAAAATTGCAAGTTATATTCTGAAGATGTCTATATGTACATTGTACATTGATGTCTATATGTGCATTGTACATTGTGTATTTGCTTCAGATTTTAAATACTGGTAAGAAAAACTGAAGGACATGTTTAATTAAAGACTTATAATCTTTGAATTGCATGAAAATAGTCAAGAAGAGGCATTTCCAGTGTAAAATGGGAAATTTATTCTAAATGCATTAACATACCCTGTATAGACACATGCATTTTAGAGCTCTGAGATCTGTTAAAAAAAATATTTGAATGTTGTTGAACAAACGCCAAAAATTCTATTTAGAAATGTTAACTAAATAGGTAAATGCTACAATTTACATTTAAATGCATGACTAGTTTTACATTATGTTATATATTTTTACTTAGCTAGGTTATGGTATTAAACAGGCATCCCCATTTAAAAAATATCTCAATTTTAAAATAATATAAAACGTGTAGAGACAAAATATTAAGAATGATAATGTTGAAATGTAGGGGTTTAGAAGAGAGAAAAAAGGGCTAAAAGAGTTTTAAGCTTACATCTTAGTACATTTTTCTCCTATTAGTAATCTTTCCCCTTATTTCAACAAAAAGAAAGCTATCTGGCTTCTAAATAGTTCTTCACTATCTGATATAGTTTTACTTCGTTATGTTATGAACCTAGATATTTATCTATATTTATGTTATACCTAGATATTCATATATATATATTATGAACCTATTTGTATATCTAGATATTTTTAAAGACTTGCTGTAGAAAATTTTAAATTAATAATTTACAAAAAATTATCCTTAAAAATTTTTTTTGTATTTTTTTAATCTTCCAATCTTGTGAATAGTTTACACTATAAAAAAATGCTCACTTTTTATTTTGTTTAGGTGTTACACAGGAAAATCAATAAGCTACTGAATTCGACCCTCAACTACTATGAGAGAATTATTTTGGGGTTCTAAAATCTAGTTTTTACCAAAGATTATCTCCCTTTTGCTCAAAACTCATTCCCATTTAATGAACGTCTATTTAACTATTTTAATTTGTAATAAACACACTTAAATGAGCTACTTACAGTTTAATAAGATGGTCAACTAACAAATAGTTTGCATGCAACTGTTTATGCTTAGTACTAGACATTTTTAAATTCTTACTGAACGAAATTTTAAAGCAAAATTTTACACACAAATTTATTTCTTAAAAAACTTTTTGTATCCTCCTCAATCTTTCAATCTTGTGAATTGCTCCCGCTCATAAAAGAAAGATAAAATGAAAGTTCTCTTTTTATTTATTATTTTTTAAGCTGTTACACATAAACCGGCGACTACCTGCGACTTAATTCAACCCGCAGCTACTTTCAGAGAAGGTGTACACCTTCACTTTTGCTCCTATTCAACCTTGATATCGATCCCTAAGATATTTAGGGAATCGGGAATTTGAAGTGTGCGGGGATTATGGGACTTCCGAATCCATCCCTTTCTTCTTTAATCCTATAGAGATATCTCTTTTGTTATACGGACATGGTTTTGTCATTCCAGATGTCGAGATAAAAACCAAGTTTCACAAGTTTTTCCTTGAAATGAAAATATTTAGGCACTCAGAGATAATCAGTGTGTTTAGTTATTTGTTTTATAAATAAAAACGGATTTGTTAATTATAGAACCTTATCAGAGGGGAAAATACTTTTTTCAATCAAGTGCTAGTTTTCTTTGGGGCATAGAAAAAGGTAGTAAAGTGTAGTTTTTTAAGCTAAAGAGAGCAATAGATACTTTTTAAAATTAAATGCATAACAGAAATATACATAGTTATTTATATTACAGCTATTTCATGCTCATGTACCTTAAGGAAATTTGTAATGAAATAGGAATAACTAGATTTTTAATCATGTAAGCATTCTATTAATGTATTTGGATTGTCTCTTAAACAAAGTTTATATAAAAAAAATCTTTATAAAACGATACTTTGGTCAATTTTCTACTTCATTGATAAAATGAAATGAGTTTTTCTATATTAGTAAAAGTTTTGATGTATGTCTATAGTACTTTTTTTATAAACATTTGTAAATTATGGTTCCATATTTTATAGAAATATAAAGAAAAGAAACAAAATTACAAATAAAATAGTCTTATACGTACACATAAATATGATTGAATTGAATATGTAATAACTATACAGATTACTTGTTTACTGCAAAACGACTATCAACAAAAAATTGCAAAGTATTGTACTTTCAATGAAAAGGTTTTAAAGTGACAATAGACAATACATATAGTTTTTAAAAATTATTAGCTTAAAAGATAGGAAACTTTGTGCACATATCCATTGAGGTAGTTCTGAAAAAGTTTTGATACATGTCTATTGTACATGTTTTATAAACATTCGTACATTATGTTTCCATATTTTACAGAAATATAAAGAAAAGAAAAAAATTACAAATAAAATAGTCTTATGAGTACACATAAATATGATTGAATATGTAATAACTACACAGATTATTTATTTACTGCAAAACGATTATCGACAAAAATTGCAGACTATTGTACTTTCACTGAAAAGGTTTTAAAGTGACAATAGACGATACATATAGTTTTTAAAATTATTAGTTTCAAAAATAGGAAACTTTGTACACATATACATTGAAATACAACTGAATGAATCCCAATAAAACTTTTCGTTATTAAATAACTTGTTTTCATTTTTTAATTCTTGTTCATTCTTAAAATATTCCTTGATACTTAATATTTGATAGACTACTAGATACTTTAATTTCTACTAGAGTCTTATTAAACACTCCTAATATCCTTTGAAATATATCTATATGTTTTAAATTTTACTTTCACTTAGATTGATTAAACTTAGATTGTCAGAAAATTCTAATTTTTTTATGAAAATTCAACTCTTAAAATATTAAAATTTTCCTATAAATTAACGATTCAAACAATTAATAAATTAATACCGAAATGTATTCAAAATAATTTGTTAAGTAATAATAAGGAAAAATTAGAAGAAAAATGTTAAAAATTAAAGGGAGAATAAAATTTAAAACATTAACAAAAATTTTCAAATGTTATTTTTAATTGTTTTTTAAAATTACTTGATTTTAAAAATGTAACGGTATTGATTTATTTATACTTCTAATAAAAGTGTAAGCATTTGCATATATCTAAGTTAAAAGCTAATACAAGCGCTTTGTACACGGGTTGAATATCTACAATCTCCTTAAACACTTTTTGAAGTACAAATTCAATGAAAATTAATATTTTGAATTGGAGTGATTTTAACCTGTGAAGCAATTTTCAATTTATAGTTATAACTGGTATTGAAAGCCTTTTTTTCTAATGTCTTATAACACCATTCCTACTTTTACATGCCCATATACAACAAAATTTTGAAAGGTTTATTCTGGTTTTTTAGTATTTAGAAAGGCAAATATTTTTAAATTTGCTAAAATAATACTTCTTAACTTGTGCATAAAACGAAAAAGATTTATTATGTAATAGTAGATTAATTAAAAATTATTAACGTAAAATTTAATACAGCTAAAAATTCAGTCTGATAAGCATAACACGGGGTTTCATTCAAAAAGTCTACAAACGCTTAGGCTACATTCATTTTTACTATTGTAATCTTTAACACAATTTCAAAGATTACCCTATATAGATAATTTTGAATGAATATTAGATATGTAATTTTGAATTTATTTTAAACTCTTATTTTACCTGGCGATTTAAAAGATCGACATATTCCTCTTCATCTTCATTTAATACTTCTCCCTTTTGGCTTTTATCAAACAAAAACTGTTTCAGAGATTGTGTTCCATTTGTTTTGTCAATAGCAACTTGCAGTTGATGCCTGAAAGAGATTATAACAATGTTATAATAAGAATACGATATCGTTTTCCAAACTATTTTCTGTTCAAATATAAAATTATTATTCAAAATAACTAACAGATTATACATAAAACTGTACACATGATTAATCTGCTTTTAAATACATTTAAAAATTCCTTATATTGACATTTTTGTCTGAAGATGTTAAATTAAAGGAGAGGTTCGTATGAAATAGTGTCAAAGGTTCACCAAAAATAATTTAAAAGAAACTTTTAATATCCCCAAAAATTTAATAAAAGTACAGAAATGTAATTAAGTAGGATTTCATTCTCATTACTTGCAATAATATCTATAATAGGTTATTCAACAAAATAACAACATATTAGAATATATTTAATTTATATATTATGGTAATATCTATACATAAATTAAACTTAACAAAGCTGAGAATATAAATACGTGTGTGTGTGTGTAATTTTATATATAATAAGACGGACTTCTCGATAGGTGGTTGCAGTCATGGCTATAAAAATGACACCGTTTTAGCTAAAGGCCTTTATTAAGAAACGTTGGAAGACGGGTTCCCACTTCATCATAGGGACAGGATAAACTGAAGGGTCAGCTATCATGAGTAATATGTACAAGACCCTTAACACCTGGGTCAGGAAAATTCTCAGGGGGTTTCAAATCTGAAGTCAAGAATTAAAAATTCCCGCGTCCTTTTACATTCCCCCTTTTAACCCCTAACCTAAATTGACCACTAGGGCTATAGTTTAGGTTAGGGGTTAAAAAGGGGAATGCTAAAGGACTCGGGAATTTTTAATCCCTGAGAATTATCCTTACATATATTTCCTCATATATATATATATATATATATATATATATATATATATATATATATATATATATAAAGATATGAGATTGTAAAACCTTTATGCCGAAATATAGCATTAAATGAAAAGCCAACTTAAATAAGGTACAAATAGAAAGTATCCAGACAACTATTTCGTTGCCTCAGACAGGAAAAATGCATGCGAGAGCACTTGGAGACATATAAAAGCAGACCTAGCAATCAGCTTTGCAAAGTCTTTTTTTATTTGACTTTATCTCCATGTTCGTTTTTCTTTCAATTTCACGCATTAAAATTGCTACAGTTTTATTTTTATATGAAATAAAAGTTTTTAATGTTTTTACAGGTTTTCTATAAAGTATAGAATGAAACTGTTCATAAAATTAAGATTTAGAGTAGCTTGTAAAATTATCTAAAAGCAGGGAGATATGGGGATTCATTGTCGACTCTAATTTCTACTACTCACTGACTTATGTTTAAATTACATAAAATATTTTTTTTTCAAGTTGTGTATTTGAAGTGCCTCATATATTATTTAGTTGTATACGGTTATTATAAATATATACGTAATTTGCATAATATTTAATTTATAAAGGCATTTTTTAACAAGTGAAAACTTTAAATAATTTTTTTTTCTTCATGTTAAATTTTTCTTTTCCTCCACCCTTTTTTGCAGTGAAGTTAGAGGTTTCAGATGTTTTTGTACTTGTTCTTAATTATGTTTGTGATAAATCTGAGCTTGAAATTCGAATTAGTATTTTTTCAAAATTCCATGGTTAAAATTATGTAGACAAGTGTTAGATTTCACTATTTTACTTAATATATATCAGAAATATTATATTGAGTGTGATATTATAATATCTAAAATTCCATTCACAATCTTTTATAATGTACTTTAACCCTTAATTTGACAAGATGTTTTTTCAAATATTTTTTTTAATTTCTGTTATTTTCCCATGTCTGTATAAACATTAGGATCTCTGTAAAATAAACAAAAAAAATATATCATTTTACATTTTTGAGATAATTAATATCCACTGTGGCGAACACTAACAATTATGTTATATAGTAGTTATAAATATACATGCCTGGTGTAGCGGACAGCCTTTGCCAAATTAAGGGTTAGTAAATTTTTAAAACAATAAAAAATGTAAAAATGCATTGAGATGTAAAAATGTAAAAATGTTAAAACATAGTAAAGACATTCTCAAATTTAAAAAAAATTAATTAAAAAATTAATAAATGTCCATTTAAAATAATTTTTAATCATACTTCGAGTTGATTATTAAAATATAATATATTCACAATTTTTAAAATTAATGAATTCTTGAAAAGGGAATGTGTCCCCTTAATCGGATTTATTCATACAGATTTATTTGTAATTCCCTTAGCTTCTAGCCATACTTATCAAGCTATTAATATATACGTACTAGAGATTATAAAATTCTTCAAGAAAATCACAGCAACATATACCAAATCAGTGGTCGGAAACTCACGGTTGATTCACCTGTGAGTTCATTGGTCTACTTTTCAAGCAATAACTCACAGATTTTATTGATTATTTCTGTCAAACAGTCAGCAGAAAGGATAACAGATAGGGTGCTGTTTATTAATATGCTCTCCACTGAGCACACCAAAAAGTTATTTTCAGTGTACATGCCATCTCTTTCTTTTTGGCTTATATACAATTTTAAAAATTGTCAATATTTTTACAACAAAAGCATTATTTTATCAACTATGAAGAAACAGTACAATAATGTTTGTCAATAAATTGAATATTTTTTTACTAAACCAAAAGTATAAATATCTTGTAAACTATAATTAGTGCACTTACAATCTTCGTTTTATCAACCATAACAGTATGACTGATAAATAATTCTCAGTAAATTGCATGAATGAAGTATTGTATTCAGCACTGCATCACATAATTTGTACGCTATGTTTAAAACAAGCAAAATAGTTAAGAACTCTTATGCATCATAAATAAGAAAAAAGTTATTAACAAAAAAAGTAATTTTTCAATTTCGATTTGAAAGTGTGTTTCGTGGAATAAATATCACAATTAAAGATAATTTTTATCACATTAAATATAGGGGGATAAAATTTTTATTACATTGTGGCATATAGTTTGTACTAGCTTAGTGGAATAAAAATACTTTTCCTTTTAACTTCACAGCTAACATTTCTCGTGAAGATCTAAATTTATGCATATTTTTTTCTGGTAAAAATCTGTTCGTTTAGATTAAAAAATAATAAGTTAAACCCCCAACTTAGTGCTTTAAAAAATAATACAAAACGTGTATGCAAAATGTAACAGAAAAGTAAAACATTCTTCATTTTTTATTAAATAGCCGCCTAAGTTGTATAATCTTCCATGTACTGATGACTTCCATGGACTTGATTCGAATTTCTATTAAGAAGTTATCTCTTACTAAAGAGTAATTTTCATCACCTAAAATAGCCAATGTATCCTTAATAGGACATGGAGAAATGGCAAGTGCAAATTTCCTAAATGTATCTTTAATTAATATTACGCTTGAACATTTAGTTGAAAATCTGTTCATCTCAAATAGATTTTAAATCTACAAATATAAATAATAACTTAGTGTTAAAATGCCCATGCATTAATCTAAAACCGTGTAAAAATGTCACTCCATGAAATGTCTTGTAAAACGTTGATTCATTGTTATGATTTATGACGCTACTATCATAAAAATGTTTATCTTATAAAAATGTAACTGGCATTTTTTTTTAAAATGCAGACTGTTCATGATTTCTTCTAATTGCATTAAAAATAATTATTTCTTAAATCTTAAAAGCCATTCAAAAATTAACCTAAAAAATGATATAAAATTAATAATATTTTCGGTAATAGCAGATAAAAATTATAATTACTGTGCCTTGTTTCCTATATTAAAATAATTACAATTTGATGAAATACATAGCATGAAAAAAAGAGTGTTTTTATTAGACGATTATTAACATCTATTATTCTACAGATAACGGACTTTAATTTGACTACAATAGTTTATCTATTTACTTAGGTTCAATAATAGTAGTAAAACTTTGAATTCTTACAAACTTTGAGCTTGTAAATTCCGATTTTCTTCAAGAACTTGAAGATTTTTCTCCAGCTGTTCAAGTTGTTCTGCTTTCAACTGGTAATTATCTAAAACGTGTTTCTTGTCGAAGAGTTGGATCTCTTTTTCTAAATCTAAGTATTTTTGCAGAGTTTCTACAGTAATTTCTACGGGCTGGAAAAAAAATAACAATTAATAGCATAAATCAACAAACAAAAAGGCTGAAAGCAAATATAATACACATGTTGTTCCATTGTTTAGCAATAAAATATGTTGTGTCTTGCATTCTCGTGAAATTTCGGCTTCTTTAGTGGCTAAAGATTATAATTGAGACCATGTTACATAAATTAGCTTTTATATAAAACTGTGCTAAATACTACAACAAAAATGAAACGATAAACTGATATTTTACTGTGAATTTTAAGCTAACACTTTAAAAAACTTACAATATTTTTAATATAACTTCAGTTTACAGAGCAATTCGCAATGTTTTTTCTTTTAAAGTCAGTTTTTTATTTTAATGAACTCATTGATTTTAAAAGGTTCTTTTCAGTACCGCGTCATCGAAACTTAGCATATCAATTAAAATTAGCTATATTCCAGCTTTCAGAGCGCATTTTGATTGAAAAGTATACTATGCAGCTTAGGTTATTTAAACAATTTTAGACAACACTAAAAATATTTCATTACGTAAAAAGAATTGATATTGAAAACTTATGTTATTTTTTTCAATTCTTCTATTAGATAAATCCATTTATTATTTACATCGATCATTATATTGGGTAAATAATTTATAAAATTCTAATAATCACTCTTTTTTAATTTCTGTAATAAAAAACTGGCAAAAAAATTTATTAGTATTTTCACTTTAGTTTTTAGAAACTTACCTTTAATAAAAATATTTGATATTGAAAACTTATGTTAATTTTTTAAATTCTTCTATTGGGTAAATTCATTTATTATTTACATCAATCATTATATTTGGTAAATAATTTATAAAACTCTAATAATCACTCTTTTTTAATTTCTGTAATAAAAAACAGGCAAAAAAATTTTATTAGTATTTTCACTTTAGTTTTTCGAAACTTCCCTTTAATAAAAATATTTGATATTGGAAACTTATGTTAATTTTTTTAATTCTTCTATTGAGTAAATTCATTTATTATTTACATCAATCATTATATTGGGCAAATAATTTATAAAACTCTAATAATCACTCTTTTTTAGTTTCTGTAATGAAAACTAACAAAAAATTTTATTATTATTTTCACTTTAAATTTTAGAATCATCCCTTTATTGAGTAAATTTACTGCATGACTCAGTACAACATCTAGTTTCAAGTTCAATTTCAAATTTCCAAAAAAAATAAATCCAATTTTTGATAGGCGATCTCTCAATTTATTGTATTATTTTTGAAACGGTTCATATTTTGAAAACTTCAGATCAATTTTAGTAATAAACAGACTCTTGGTGTGTTGCAATAAAATATAGCTGCATTTGATTACTGTTTTTCATTCTCTTTAACTTTTGCACTGCATTTTTGAAAGTATAACGCACTGTAAAGAAATTTGTCGGCTTCGATCAAATTCAAAATACATTCTGCTCTTTAATATAAATCTTATTGAATAAGTATGTGAGAAAAGTAAATATTCTAGTTCAATAAAACTATGCTGTCGTCTATTTCTGGAAGGTCTGAAGACAGTAATCCAATTTATTTTAGCAATTTTTATCCGAAAACTAGCTATCTCTTTTTTATTACAGGATGACTGTATTAGAGTAAATAAAAGGCTGCAAATAAGGAATTTGAAAGCGTTGTCTTATATCCTTTATTATTTACTTTATTCTGCAGATTTTATTAATAACTGTATTGTATTCAATACTTTGAGATCTCTGATATGAATAATATTACTTTATTATGTTGTAATTTATATATAATAATATATGCAAGAAAGTCGGTTTTTAAAAATCAATTTAGGACTTTGATTAGTTTGATCTTTATTGGAGTAGAGATATCATACGGTTACAAATGGTCACGTTTGTTATGAACAAAGCATTTGATAGTAGGCATATGTAAAATCTAATTAGTCTGTGAAATTAATAAAATATATTTGAAAAAAAAGTATTTTCTTATTTAACAATTGATTCTACACTATTAAATGAAATTATGAGTCTTATATAAATAATATTATTTATATAAGACTTTCTTTATGAACAAAGAATTTGATAGTCATGAATAAAAATTACTCTGTTAAATTAATAATATATTTTTAGAAAAGAGTGTTTTCTTATTTAATGATAGGATGATTTATCGTTAAATCTCTATTAATTGAAAATAAGTAATTATTTTATCATCATAAATAAATCATTTTATTTTCTCTAGCTTTCATCTTAGTAGAAAACAGGTCTTCTTAACTTAAAACCCTGAATGTCTTTATAATTACACAGACATAAATATGATAAACTACAACTCTATGCTTAGTTAAATGTAAAATATTGGAATTTTCTCTGGAACAGAGGCAAATATTGTCAAATTTTTATTATTAATCTGATAACTAAATCCTAAAGCCCCTAATAACCATCATTTTGATAATCAAACTACTTCTAATTGAATAAAATATATAAAAAGTAAAATCATAGTAAAGACGATGCTATTTGTTTGATTTTTACTTCACCCCGTGTAAAAGTAAAACCGTTTCCTCAGATTTTATAATCTCAAATAAATTATCTATAATAGAGATCATCATTTTTGAATAATCTAAAATGGTAAACTAGGTAATCTAAAGCTAACACAGTAAAGAAATCTCTATCATTTTGTTAAAAATAATTGAAGTACCATAAGACGCGTAATTGTGAAATTAAAAAGTATAAAATGTGAATAAGATAAAAAGCAAGTATATAGAATAAATCAATGTGAAAAAGAAAAATTAAAATATAATGTTCAAAATGATTCCATGCATTTAGAAAATATGCAATAATTTGCAAGCTCCATACTTCCCACTAATCATTAATGTAGTGTTAATAAAATCAATATATAGATAAATAATAGATAAAAATTCGTTCAATAATGAAAAAACAGGAATTTTATTTATTTTTTCTTTTACTTATGGTTAATTATACTTTTAAGCAAGACTGCATATTGATTAGCGTATAGTGCCCTCCCCCGTGGGGCTTAGGTTCGATTCAAAAGTGAGACTTTGATGTATTTTTGCTGTCCCTTTATATCGAACTAAGCTGCTCTACCTATATGTTGCTCCCACAATAAAGAATACAATAAATATCAGCGAATTCTATAGTACAATGCTAGTAATAAAAGCAAATGCCCCGCATTATATAAAAAAAACTTTATATTAGGGTGCGGTGAAAAATCTCAATTCAAAAAGCGCGCTGGGACTCGAGCAAGTTTGGAAACTATTGGCGTGTATTAACGTAACCTGCTAGAATCCCACAGTGCCGGGTTCGATCACCGGTAGGTGACCTGTGAACTCAGAGAACGTGGAAGCTATTTTTGGGATATTAACTTCTCTTGCTGAGAAGAAGGCAGGAAGAAGCGACATGAAAGCAGGTGAAAGTAATATATCTTCTCCCGAGGATGATCAAAGTTAAATGAATTCTCAGCAGGCCATCTTAAGTGCCAAACACAGATCAGGTTAGGCAACCTGTTGAAAGTTAAAATAAAATAAAACTCTAAAAGAAACTATTTTTATCCACCAGCAGAAATTTTTTAAAACTAAAACAATTAAAAGGACTGTGAATTTTACAATGATGCTATGTTTCCGTCATCTTTCCAAGAGAAATAAGTAACTTTTGCTGATAGACATAGGCATTGATCGGAGCTTAAAATTCTCTCAATTTCCAACTCTAATTCACCTACATTGCATTTGTCTACTTAAAGAAACAAATTTCATCACATATCTCAAGCCATTTCCGTCGTCCAGGTTGTATAGTGGTTAGAGTATTGGATTTCCAATGGGATTGGGTTCGATTGTGGTGTAAAGCTTAGATGTGTTTGTGTTATCTCTTCACATGGAGTTATGTTGCCAGCCTAGATAGAAATCCTATAATGAACTGGTCAACAAAATCTGCAGCGTTGTAGAGGTAAATTTTAAATAAGGGTATGTGCTCCCACAATGGAAAAGAGCTTCTGTGTTTTCCACTATAAATAAAACCACTTTTATATAAATAATTTAAACAGCGTAAAAAGTGATTAACACAACACATGAATTCTAGATAATTATGTCCTTTATTGCAATTTATGTTGTATAAATATCATATATATTTTTAATTTACGGTGGATAGGATAGAATTCTTCAGGTGAGCTATCTCTTCCCTAGGCAGTTAAAAGACTTATAAAATGTAACACTATAATACTACACAATGATAAAGATATGAATTAGATTTTCACCCTATACTATACCTACGAAAATATAATTACCATTTATTTTACATTGGTTTGTACACCAGTCAATCCTTTTATCTATTTCCTTCTCATTATCTTCTCTACATAGGAGTAACTATCTATTATATCTTTGCGAACTTACTTTATTTGGGTGTTACACATATTCAACACTTTGCTTTTATTTTACATTATACAATCTGCCTATATTTATTAAACGTAAAAGAAGGAGTCATTTCTTTATTCGATCAAGGTATTTAGATTTATTTTCACCAATATTTTTCATATATTTATCAAGGGTATTTTATAATGCATATTGAACTCATATATCCCTCAAACTCAATTTTTTATTAAAAAGCAGTAAAGAAGATGAAAAAGAATATTTTTAAATATTTTTAAGAAATTGACTGGGAAAATATATATGAAAAAATATAGTTGTAAAAGAAAAGCATGCATAATAGAGTGAAAAATTGAGTAGAAAGTAAATATTTAACACCATCTTATTATAACTGGTTTACCTCACGCAAATGTTCAATCTAAATGACTAAGTTAAATAATATCTATGACATCAAAATTATCTCAACTATTGATGACACCTCTAAATGGCATAAACAGGTTCGTAATGTAAATGGAATATTTCATTAATTAGATAGGTATGAATCAGACGTGTTTATACATCCAGATATAACTTATCTCCTATATTGATCCCTGAAATTAACTGAATGCCTAAGTATATCTTTCTATGTCATTCTCAGTTAATGTCCTCGTTACTTTGCTCACGCAATATCTTCTCAAGTAAACGAAAAAATAATTCATAATTTTATCAATCTATTGAACCCCTTACAGGCATAACACATTTGCTTTTCAGAAAGCAATGATTAATCACAGAACATATTCTTCGACATTTGAAATGAAAATTACTCTTAAAACAGTCTTCTAATCAGTTTTAGTATTAATGATACTCAAGTTGTAAATATGTTAGTTGGTTAATAATGCAAATTTCAGCAAAATATTTTATTTGTTAGCAAAGAAAAGTAAGAAATATAGTATAATTCCACTCTTCGAAAAAGTTTTTAATCTGAATTATCTTAATAAAACAATATTAATAAACATTATTCTTGAGTTTTTGTAGAAATTCTGTAGTTTTCGCGTAATACAATTTTAGTACATTTAGAAAGGTTATAAAATAACTTATGTTTCTTTATAATGCAATTTATTATTATGTGTTTATAGGCTTTCAGATAATAGTTAATTAGACAAGTATAAATCAAACGTGTTTATATGCCCAGATTTAACTCAGCTCCTCTATTGATCTCCGAAACTAACTGAATACCAATAGAAGATATATTTTTCTATGCATTTTCAGTTAATGTCGTCACAACTTTGGTCACGAAATATCTTTTCGGATAAACGAAAGAATAATTCCTAATTTTATCAATCCGTTGAACTAGTTACAAACATGACAAACTTGCTTTTCAGAAACCAATTATATATCATAGAACATAATTTAAATGAAACAGTCTTCTAATAAATTTTAGTACTGATAGTACAAAAATTTTAAACATGTTGGTTGTATTATTGGTTAACAATACAAACTTCAGCAATATATCTCTGTTAGCTGAGAACCATAAACAATAGAGCATAGCTGCATTCTTAAAGGCAAAATTATAATTAATCTGAATTTTTTAATAAAACAATATTAATAAGCATTATTCCGTAGTTTTTGTAGAACAATACTTTTCAAGTAAAACAATTTTAATACATTTAGAAAGGAAATAAATAACTTTTTATTCTTTATATTGCAATTTATTATTATTTGTTTAGCAGCCTATCAAATATTAAAAACTATTATGTAAAGACTTAAATCGCATTTTTAGTATTTGTTTATGAAGATTAAGTGATTTCATAAATTGTTATTAAACTGAAAAATGGTTGTAATATTAACAATAAAATCGACAAAAATATACGTTACTAAGAATGGATGCATTTCTTTGCTTAAACAAAAGCACAAAATAGCATTTTAAAGAACATACTAAAATTAAACATTAATGATTGAACAGATAGGCTCCTACCTTTTGGAAAAAAAGTTTGTAATTCACTTTTGATTTTCTACAGGCATCTTTTTCCAAATAGTGTCTAATGCTTATGTACTATAGGATAACCTGTTGTACCATGAACTAATTTTTAGGTTTTATTGAATTTTTCTTCCATTTTGAAAAAAAAACATATATCTGATGCATAATTTTGATGCTATAGATTGTTAGTGAGTACAAATGATTTTACTATATTTTTACATTTACTATTCTTATATTTCTTTACTTTTCCTATAAAAGTTCAATTAAGAAGAGGGCACAACTTCCTGATCACCTTGGAGATATTACTTTTTTTATAAATTTTTACTTGTAAATGGGAAGGTACTTGTTTCTAATCTAACGGTGAAACATGCCTGAAGAAATGGCATTTAGCTACAAAAGATTTTATTGATATATAAACATAAATTATGATATTTACGATACTTTCACACCAATGTGCTGAGAGACATAAGTTTTATCAAATAGAAAGTATAAAATAGCAATATTGGTTAAAAAAAATTAAATTTTTACCCAAAAATTGATTTATCACTCAAAACAGTAAAAACGTTTAACGAGTAATCTGTTGTATCATAGACCTAATCTAAGGTAAAACAGAAAACAGTCCCAGATACAATATTGTCTATATAACAGACAGCACTATCGTACAACACTATCCGAGTATGTGTTGCACTCATTTAGATGTAACATACAAATCAAGAGCGTAGGATTATTACATTTGAAAATAGTATTTCATTGACTAACAAAAATCGTTAATAATTAAAACATAATTGAATACACCTGAGGAGAAGAAACGGAAATCCTCAAAATACTTTATTAAAATGCAAAATCATCTATATTGATATAGAAATCTTCCTTACTTGTTATGCACTCACACGCTCTACGACTGTCTAAAAATAAAATCTAATTATTCGAAACAAAATTCAGCGGATAATGTTGAAAACATAGTAGGACTACAGTACATGAATATATTCAATAGATTCTCCTATAGATATTTCTACGTATCATGATATTGAAATAAGATTTTTGTCCTATGTTTAAACAATGGAAATTATTTGAGGTGAAGTCAAATTGTTTGATTGGTTTTCTTTTGGCACTACTATCAGTTTTTCACAGCAGGAGTTTTCACTAAACTATAATTATTACTTTTGGGCAAATGAAGATTTTTTGTTGTTCGTCTTAGAATTTTTATTGCTATCCAAAGCATTTGAAGTTTTCAGTATTTCTTCACCCAAAATATTCTTGCATTACATGCAGCTTTATTATATACCCAGATTGGTTTGCCCTTCTTAAAGGAGAGGAAAGTCATACTTTCACCCTTAAGGTGCTTGTTAAAACTAAAGGCGCACCCGTTTGCCTTAATACGAGCAGCGTGTGGCTCAATCACTCTTGGTTTGACCAAGTGGCATCAGAAACAACAACAGAATGTTGAGAATGGGTAAGTAAATTGACATGAGTATTGAAGACTTGAAAGTTTGAAGAATAATAAACTTGACTATTTTTAAATTTGAGTATTTTGACCACAAGTATTAAAATTTCAGTATTTAAGCCCAGTGTCGTTGGGGTAGCTCTTCGCGTTCCCACGACACAGGTACGAGGTTAGATCCTCCGACTGGGCAAGGTTGACTCAGCCTTTCAGCCCTTCAGTGGGTAGGTAAAATGAGGATCAAGCATGCTTGAAAACTCTGGGGGTTCCGGGTAAGGTTGACCACATAACCGGAACATATTCTTCGAGCCCAGGGCCCTTGGTCTCGGAAAGGCCCTGACCCCCTAGGGGCTGTTAAGCCGAAGAGTTATTTTGACCACAAACAGTTCTTATGTTAAATTCTTTAGCGGAACAGTATCTATTTTTAAGATACTGTAGAAGTATCAGTAGATTAACATACATATTTATATGAATACTAGAGTTTTCAGGCTTAAGCGAAAAAATGAAAAAAATGAAATAACTTGTTTTTTAATAATAAAGGAAAAATAAGGAAGTATCACTTGTTTATCCTCATTTACCACGTTTCTGTAGTGCGTGGTAGACATTAACTTTCTCCCTACTACCTGAAATCTTTAATTAGAAAGTTGTTTGAATCATTATTTCTACTGAATTAGAGATAATCAAACCCTTCAAAATAACAAAAATATGATATTCTGATGGGAACTAATTAAGAATAATCAATCAAAAACAATTTCCCCAACATTGATTGCTTTCAGAAAAATGCAAAATAACAACGAGTAAAAACAGAAAAATAACAAAAAGTAAGAATAAGCAAGTATCCCTTTTTTTTCGTTTATTACACTTAGATTGTGCATGAAAGACTTTCAATTTCTCCCTTATACCCAAAATCAATGATTACGAATTTCTTTATGAAATTTATTTCTACTGAATTCTAGAGATTCATAAGCATTTAAATTAATAATGATATAATGTTCTAAAAGAAATTAAAAAAAATAAGTCAAAATTTACTTCCCAGATATAGATTGCTTTAAAAAATACGTAGTAAAAAAGTTAATAAAGAGAGTTCTAAAATATTAAATAAACAAATACGCCATTCACCTTCTATACAGACTCCCATTTGGGAATAAAAATATACTTTTTGTACATCCAAAATGTAATTTTCATTTGTAGATGTTAATTTAAAATGTATAAAATTACATTTATTCGATTAACTATTCAGAAGTATATTTTCCGTTTTCATATAATTTTCAGCTCAGAGTTATATCATGACTAGATATGTCTTCCCGCTAATTTCTTAAAAAACTTTATGATTATGTATAAAAAAAATTCCAATCTAGTTTTAAAATTAACGAAATAAATTTCTTTGGGCATGTTCTGGTGTAAGGTATGTTAAGGCCATACTATAAGGTTAATATGTAATGCAAGTTTGAAATACGAAGTAAATAATTGTTAATGTAGTCCAAATGTATGTGGGGTCAAAGTACTTGATAAAATATATGTAAAATTTATCTAAAAAAATTTCTAGGGCTCTAAGGAAAATTTCTACGAAAGCTATTTGTATTGGTCATTTAAATCATTGTCATCATTCATGCAACTTCAACGAATTAAGAAATCTTTCTTTGTAAATTTGTATTGCCTAAAAGTTTTTCTAATTCAAAAAGAAACTTTTAAATTAAAAAAATTCAAACATTTTTATTCACACATCACACATGCATCCATGTATACTTTTAAAAACACACATATTTTAAACTGAAGATTAAGAAATGAAGTGTATCGCTAAAATGATTTGGTATGAAATAAAAATTATACATTTGTCATAGAAAAAGTTTAAAAGTATAAGTTTCAAAATATTAAAATAAAATTGCTGACATTTTAGTGCATGGGGAGTAACATAGTATGTTTTTATGTTCTTTGTTTCATTCTAAAATCAGGTTGTTTTTAAAATTTAATTTGCATCATGACATATTTCTTAGAAATTTACATTTTATCTTAAAAATGTTGTGATTTTTCAGGAAAGAAAGGAAAAATAAAAAAATTAGAAATTTCTATAAAAACAATTATATATTCTTCAATATATGATCTGTGTTTCCAAAAAATGCATGTTGGCATTAACAAGAATAAGTTAAATATTATACAAAGTTATTTTCAAAGTTAAATTATCAGGGTGATCAAAGTTTTTTTAGCAATATGTGAATGGTCCGATTAAAGCAAACATCACCAAAATTTTTCAGGATATTGGAAACACGGCTATACTTTTTACAAATTTAAAAATATAGAACAATTAGTTGAATTCTTTTTTAGATATTTGAAAATATGAGTAAAACTTAGTTCCCTATGGCTTTCGTCCATATAGTGTAAATATCTGTGCATTTGTGAGTGTTGAGAAAGATCCACTATAACCTTTAAACTCTGGAAAAAGAATATTTATTTTTTTAGTGTAACATAATCAAGTGATATAATATCTTAGTGTTTGAATTCCCTATGTAATATTTTATCTAACATGGCTTTTTCAATACTATGGATATTCAGATTTTTCAAAGAAAAACGTTTGAAAAGAACTATTTGATCAACTAAAGTTCTACAGTTTTATATACACTTTAATTTCGCTCTCTTTTATATATTTTAAATATTTGTAGAATTAAAGTCTTTTCAGCTTAAAATCACATCGCAATAAAGTCAAAATCGGAAACTGACGTCAGAATGTAGACGCACTGAGTACAGGATATCAAGAAACCAACTACGTTAGTTGAAAGGATTTTACGTAGCGAAACATAATAGATCATCTGAAGAGGAAATTTATTGAAAGAAATTATTACTCTTTATGCAATCTAGCTTTGTATATGTGCACTTGAAAACTCGTATTTTTTTTTCCTCTTTTAATCTTTTTGGTTAAAAAGACATAAAAAAAATATCTTAGATAAAGGAAAGAGATTCATTTCGCGCATACGTACGCTCTTACATAATTATAATTTGTGTGTATGCGTACTGTTTCACTGTATAATTTATTCAAAATATTCAGCTAAACGATTCAGCAATTCTTGATTTTTATTACAAGGTTGATATTTTCAAGATTATATTAAATGTAGTAAAAAGCAGCAAAAATATGCAATGTATATTTTGAATTTAGTTAACCCTTTATAAGGCCGGGAGAAGTATAATTCACACCAATTTCATTAATTTTTGTGTTAGTGGGAAACTATTTTCCCATCTATTACTAAATATACTTCCTACCAAAAAAATGGTCTTTAAAATCAAATTTATTTTAGATAATAAGCTAAATGAATTTCTTTTTATAAAATAATATCACTTCCAAAAATATTTTTACATAACATTACTAGAAAAAAATAGCCCTTTTAAAGGATTAAACTAATTAACAGAAAACATACACTACAAAAGAGAATGCACATAAATTAAACATAAATAGGTAGATATGGCTCTAATAGAAAATAACTATACATTTTAAATTAATATGGTTTAAGTTCAGATGAAGAATAGAGTATTTGAAATAATACACATTCATTAGAACCTAATTCTAATATATTTAAATAAATGATTTTTAGAAATAAATGTTATAAAAACACTCTTCCTTTACTATTAAAAATTATTATTTATTGTTCTAAAGTTGTATTATAAACCATGAAATCCTTAAAAATAACAAGTGCTTTATTCATTAAATAATATTAATAATAAGGTACTGTTTTAAGAATTGTACATTCTATTTACTTAGTATGTAATAAATACTTCTAAATTATAACTAAATGTTTTCATAAATGCTTTCATTGCAAAATTTAGAATATCACTTAAGTACCATTTTGGAAATTTACAAAATCTATTGTACAGTACTTTTGTATAGTACTATTGTACATTTACCCCTTTGTTAGTGTTCATTATAAAGTAACTAACAAAATGTTTGCACTGTATAATAGAGTGCACAACATAAATAAAAATTAACGATATTGCTTATCAATATTAGACATCATAATTATTTCTTCCATCCCTCGAAAATAAAATTACACTAAGAATAATGAACATTAAGATTTTATACTACGAAATTTCATCAGATATTAAAGGTAGCATTACTTATATTTTTAATTAGAATGAAAATTATTAATTTGCTAAAGAAAAAAGATAATAAACTAAAACAAAAAATTTCAAGCAATTTAACCATTCACATAGTTTGAACTCAACTTATAAAATGTATAACATATTTCAAAACGTGTCACAAAAGCGTTCATTCCAGGACACAGACAAAAATCTGAAAAAGTGAAAAAGAAACAAATAGTAGGTTGTCACTGAAACTATTAATTTACTCTATTTTATAGATTTTTCTTTTAGTTTGATCCCAATTTAAGACTCGAAAATGATTCCTTAGAAGTATTTCTTATAAATTTTCAAAATGTCACCTAGAATGATGCATCCACAGTAGAAAGATTTTTTTGTTTTGACAATTTTTCAATTTTTTGCCTTTTTACTTCCAATCACGATCATTTTCTGTTGTATTGGACTTTAAAAAATAGTTCTGTTTTCAAAGGAGAGGGGTTTCTTTATACATTGCGATAAAAACTTACTAAACTTAGACTAAAAGAATATAAAAGAATTTTTAGGATCATTTTGCGTAACTTTAGACCATGTTATACTTAGTACTTTGATTTAAATCAATACGGAAAACTAGTTAAAGCATATCAGTACACACATATACATATATATATATATATATATATATATATATATATATATGTGTGTGTGTGTGTGTGTGTGTATGTATATATATACATATATGTATACATATATATACATATATATATACATACAAATACATGTATGTATACATATATATACATATATATATATATATATATATATATATATAACTAATATACCGACACTTAAGTATAATTAATAAATATAATGTTAAACCCCTTATTCTAATTGTGTAACTAGTAAACTTGTCTAAAACAAGTTCTATCGTTTCGATTAAGGAAAGACTAGCAGATGCAGAAAATATAACTAGATTTTTAGACACTATAAAATTGCAAATAATCTTTGGAAATATAAGGTCGACGATAAAAAAAATTGTAATCTAGGATATCCTGAGGGCATTAAACCCTAGAATTTAAAGCTCCGGGGAATTAATGCTTAAACCATTAAATTCTAATTATGGTATAAAGAGGTTTGGGTTTTAGTAGACGAGGATTAATGAGACCAAGTCCTACGATTGCTAGTATTGCACTTAGAACAACCTTTACAATTAGTATTAAATATACAGGAATAACTGTCATTTGTTTAATCCCAGCTTTCACTGGCAAACTTATATAAACTTAAAGTATAATAGATAATAAACTTAAAATTCTCAATTACTAATTCAGATATAGAATGCCGTTACAATAGAAACAATGTGAATATTTTTCAGGGTTATAGGTTGGAGAACAACAAACTATAAAATGGATCTTTAAACACCAATAGTTAGCTGGCGCATACAGATATATATCTTTATGCCAAACACAGATGCAAATCTGTTACTCATTAACCCTTTGAGGACGGGTACATCAAATATGCAACTTTCGAATAATCTTCAAACTGACTCAGAACGAGTATATCAATGATATTTTAAGTAAAACATTTAATTAATATTTCTTATTGTCGCTAGATATTTGAATACTAGAGAATCATCTGGTTCATTTAAGATATATGACATACGAGCATATATGATACGCCAGTCTTCAAAAGGTTAAGCACCACTCCCAAAGGCACGTGTAGCTTAAAGAATAATAAGGAATATGTCTGAAGTTATAGTTTGAACTCGGAAGATATTGCCACCAAAAACCTATTTTACTTTCTCCATCTGCCATTAATGTACACGGTGGTTTTGTACAGTTTGAACCTCGAACTCCCAACTCCTCGGTTATTAAATCAATGCCTTTCCTGACTGAGCTATCACCACTCCCAGTAGTTAATATAATGCACATATTTAATCTACGAAAAAGAAAATAGTATATTAAAAGCATTTAACAGGGAAAAACCCCAAAAGTTTAAGCTAGCGTGAGAAATATACTTCCGAAAATTCCTTGACAGGTCATGTTCAGAAAAAAAAAAAACTTTCAAAGCTGGTAGCGAAAACCTATTGTAAACCACTCGTATAATGTAAATTATTGAATAACCCAAATCCCTTCACGTCATATTTAAAATAATATTAAAGCTTAACAACAAATATTCTGAATTAATAACAAGATCCGTATTTTGTTAAATTTGAGTACTAACAGCCTTGAACAAATCACACTCTTAGTAAACAAAACAAGCTTTTCTCCTAAGCCATCATTTTTCTCCGAAATGCATTATATGCAGCTTTAAAGCTATCACGCATGCAAAGAGGAAAATACCTCGAAGATATTTTGTTTGTATTATGTTCGAGCATGGACGTCACAACAAATTATTCAGTTGCTAAGTGACAATGACTTTCTTTAGCTCAAACTATGTTTTTTAGATATTTAAGAATATATTTGGAAGGTTGATTTTCGAGGTTCACTAACATTTTATAAAGAGTACTCAACTAATAAATTTCAGTCGATATTTTCTTTTTAACTCTATATAATTTGGATTTATTCCTAACTATAGTTAGGAAAAGAAAACTGCATATTGGTTTTCTTATAACATAGTACAATTTAATTTTCTGGTTGACCGACCCATCAGTGAGATAAAGTTTGATTCTCGGTAACATAAAGTGGTGTAGTGTTGCATAATATTTACAAATAAATGGTGTCAGATAATGATTTTAATCATGATGTTATTACTAAAATATTTTGTTGTATTTTACTAAAACTAATAATTATAAAAATTTCTTAATTATAAATCGCTTAAAACAAAAATTAGTTTGGTGGGTCCAAATTAAGACCTGGTACAAGATCTTCATATAGCATTGATCCTTTTTTCAATATACAAAAACTTATGACTCAATCATCTAGTCTCACCAAGTTTTATATTACTTTCATTTTGTTTTCATTAATACATTAAATTTTCAAAAACATCTCCTACTAAATATTAAGTATCTAGGGTATAATCTACACAAGAATTCATTCTACAAAATAGTTAATAAGACAATTGTAAATAGTTAATATGACACTATAAGATGTTGAGATAAAATGACCGAGAAAAGCCTACAGCTGTTTTGAAACTTTAGAAGATTCAAAACTGCTGTATGCCTTTTTTTAATCTCAACAATGTCTCAGTCTTCCAGCCTTATGACATTGAGTATTTTTCTTTCCTGGAGTGAGGGAAAGGTTCCTAAGCTGTGAAACAGCTGTGTGTTATACTGATAGTTTTTTATTTGATACTTTTATATGTCGATCGTCCTTATTTAAATATCTATGACTTTTTTACAGTAAGTACAATTAATCTGAATTTAGAATTTTCTTTATAGTTTTGTAAAAAGCAAAACGGAATAAATTATAAAAATATATGACTGTATGAATAGCACAGTCTTATGACTCAACTTCTTTTAAAAGATGTGTTTTTCTTTTATTTTTTGGCTTAGAGATCTACTACCTAATGTTTTGCTCACGAGGAATAACGAGACCGTAACCTACTGCTACAAGCCTATTCCGAACGGCTACGAATATCCCTGCCAGAAAAGGGATTCGAACCCACGAACGCCAGTACCGTTTAGCAGTACTCTAAAATTCGAGTTTTAATAGTCCAAGTGAATTTTACTTTGATTTAACTGGTGTTGCTTCTAAACTGATTTCTTTTTTTATTATTATTCTAAATGAACCGAAAATACAAAAAAAACACCTTGCTATACAGAAGTGTGGAATATACTTCAGATATATATAAAATGAAACATAATATAAGGTTTAAAAATATATGCATGAATTTTAATTCATATACATATTTATTATATATTCATGTATATATATATATATATATATATATATATATATATATATATATATATATATATATATATATATATATATATATATATATATATATATATATATATATATATATGTATATATATATATATATGTATATATATATATATATATATATATATATATATATGTATATATATATATATGTATATATATATATATATATATATATATATATATATATATATATATATATATATATATGTATATATATATATATATATATATATATATATATATATATATATATATATATATATATGTATATATATATGTATATATATATATGTATATATATATATATATATATATATATATATATATGTATGTATATATATATATATATATATATATATATATTATATATATATATATATATATATATATATATATATATATATATATATATATATATATGTATATATATATATATATATATATATATATATATATATATATATATATATATATATATATATATATATATATATATATATATATATATATTATTAATTCATGCATAGCACAATATAATGATTCGACCAAAAGGGAAATATCCAATATATAGTAATAGCCTAAGTTATCTGTCCGGCTGTCCTCAAATTTATGAAGCGGTAGGACCTGTAATGGATAGAGGCATCCATATTGGATTCTTGATGAGTTAGGGTTACCAAAATTCAAAACAAGTCTTTAAAAAGTTCGAAATCCTCCCCCCCCCTTCTTTTCGAGCGCTTAATCCCATTATTCCAGGCCCTATTTATCCCGGTTAAGAGCATGCTATTAAGTTTATCATAAAATAAATAGGTAAAAATAACATTTTTTTCTGGCATTATGACGTCATTTCTTTAACCATCTCATTTAATCATTTCTTATTTTAAATTATGTAAATATCATCTGCATTATTTTCATACGTTTTATCACTGAACTTAGATATAACGTAAATAATTTTATTTTATATTTAGCTTAAATAATAGATTAGATACATATGTGGTAATTTTAAATTTAATCATCGATTATTTTTTGTTGCAATGAAAATTTTATCATCAGTATTAACAACAAATTCTTTTCATAAAAGTATATGAGTCAATTTCAGAGACTAATAAATATCTAGCGTTTCAGTTATATATCTTTGAAAACTAAGAAGTTTGTTCGTTTGTGTGTTTGTTTTTTATACATAACCACATGGTTTGACTAAATGAATTCAACGGGATTCTAAACTGCATTCACAGTATCGAGAGACTTTAGAGGAGTTGAAGATAAACAAATTATTGAGCTTGTACGAGATAATTATCAGCCAAAAAAACAAACCATATTTTTAACTGCCTCATAGAGTACTTTACAATTCTGGAAAATCAAAAATTTTACTAAACCTGTCATATGACGGGCTATATGCTAGTATTTTTTAAAATGCCAAACTAAATTTACTTTGATTTAACTTGTAATGTTTCTATACATGCTATAAATGGATTAGATGATTGAAAAAGAAAACAACAGCATATCGTTCCGAATCTTTAGGGATGCATAAGAATACCAAAATAATAAGTATATTACATAAGATCTAAATATACGTCTGTAAATGATTGAGGAAGAACTATTCAATAGTAATGGAACACCGAAATGGGAATGGGAAATAGAATTTCATAGCATGATTCATGGAATGGTATAATGAATCTTGACACTTGAGACGTTCCTTCGGTTACGCAAGGAGAAATAGTCTAGCTCAAAATACTTCAATAATGCCAGCATACGCCTCTGCACTTAAGGGGGCTCAGTTACTTCATTCTCCATTTATATTAATATAATAAAGGGGCAAACTTTGTTTGTGTAGTTGTAATCTCTAGAATTACTAAACCGATTCTAAAAATTATTTTACTAATAGAAAGCTATCTTATCTTTGAGCGATATAAGCTGTATTTAATTTAGAAAGAAATAAGTTTGCAGTACGAAATTTCAATATTCGGTTGATTGGTTTAGAGGGAAACGGTCTACTATTTTACCACACTAGGGATAATGAGACTGGGACTTATAGGTTAAAGTCCATTCCGAATGGCTACGAACATTCATGCCTGCGGAGTGGAATACGAACCAACGGGTCCTCTACCAAAGAGCATTGCCCTACCTGTTCGGCCATCCTTCGGTAAATCTTAATATTTGTAAATCAAATTGAGGAAAGAAGTACTGCTTTGCTATTTTATCATTCCTCACTGGCCTAATGTTTAAATATACAATAAAATAGCATAATACAAAAATGTTAGTCTTCCATGTATCTAAAACCGTATGCATGCGTGGGAAAAATTTGTGATAGAAGCCATTATGCAATAACTAGGTGTTCTTTTTTCAAATAGTTATATTTTTATGAGGGAATCAGAAACAATTTAGCAGTACTACCATAGAATAGATGCAAGTAAAAAAATGTTGAGAGAATTAAACAAATAAATGAGTTATTCCATAAAAAATTTTCTCCAATTTTTACATTTTTTAAAAGGTACACAGAAATATAAATTTACATACATAAGGTTGTACTGGCTTGAAAATAATGTAAAGGAATCGAAATGTTACTGTAAATATTCGAGAGCCATTTTGAATTTTATTTTAAAATATGAAAATCTGTTTATAAATATGATGGATGTAAAAGTTGCACCTACAGTGATGCAGAAGATTCTATGATGTTTAAATAGATTTCATTAAATACAGGGTCTCGACGCCGGAAGCCGTATTGACTTTTCTAGGTCATTTGCCTGACTTGGTTCTGCTAGATCTGGATGAAAATCCATTGTCCTTCCCATTTTGGATTTTCATCCATTAACCCTTCTGCAAGGGCTGGGTGTGGCATAGAAGTAAAGCCTATATGTATATAAAAATGTAACCATTGAAAATATATTTCGCCAATTACACGTGAAATTCTGCCTATTAATTGAATTGCCCGGGGATCGCTGGGAAATAAAAATACCTAAGTAATTTGCAGACGTGCAGCCATTAAGAAAACGTTGTGGAACTTTGAAATTTATTGAGGAAAAAAATGAGCAGTTCAGCAAACTATCTTTACAAGGCAAGAGGTTTACGTCAAATACTCAAGAACACATATTTCTCTCACAGTTGTAAAACATGCACCCAAAAACGAACAATCACGTGAATTTTTTTCCAATAGATTTAAAATTATTCAGCATTTTTTGGAAGTCAAGAGCAAACATTGATTATTTAAGTTAGCACGAAAACCACACAGACAGCCATTCAGTTACTGGAGGAGTGAAACTATTTTCATGGAACAGCTGAAATATGTGGTCAGTGGACAGCAAATTAGCATTTATTCTAACGTTAAATTTAGCAGACGGGTAAAAAGAATTTAATTCGGTGAAACACCCTTTAAATCTGATGTTTTTATGGCTGAGAAATTAGGTAGTTTGATTTGGAGCGCTACGGTCTACTTTTTTGCAACACGATGGCTAACGAGACCTGACTGTTTAAAGCCGATTCCAAATGGCTACGAACATTTTTGCCTCAGCGAGATTCGAACTCATGAACTCTAGTACTGAAAATCAGCACCATGACCGTTCGGGAATCGTTCGGTGAAATTATGTATTAAAAATGAGAATTTTAGATAGATATTTTGGTGGTAATAAGTTATATATGTGTGTATACACGGCGAAAATAAATCCGCCATTTGCACGATATTATGAAAGTTTATCCCCTATTGTTTTTACTTGCCCGGGCTTTCTGGGCAAGGAAAATCCTAGTTAAAACGCAGACATGGCACCATGAAAAGAAGCAACAAAGTCTGAGATGGAACTTTTATTTTAGATACAAGAAGACAACATGTTTCTTTGGCGACATCAGAGAAGGGAAATGATAGATGAAAATACAAAGTCGGCCCCACAGCGAGAGGTGAGACGAATTCTTTTCACAAGAAACCAGCAGCTTAGTCAGCGTTATTGTAGGAATTTAATCATTATAGGAGTGAGCTATTTGCCTAGGAAGCCAGAAAATTTTGAGACTGAACAGAGAATTTGCATTTATTACAGAGTTAGCTTTGGGAAATGGGTTCAAAGAATGCAAACCACGAACTCTGCTTCTAATTTTGAGATTTTATGGCTGGGAAAATATATATGAAAGAATTGAGAAGGCTAGAATGATAATTTTAGAGAGATTTTTAAGTGTATATATATATATATATATATATATATGTGTGTGTGTGTGTGTGTGTGTGTGTATGTATATATATATAGATATATGTATATGTATATATGCAAATATATATATGTATGTATATATATATAGATATATGTATATGTATATATGTATATATATATATGTATGTATATATATAGATATATGTATATATGTATATATGTCAATATATATGTATATATATATGTAAATAGATAGATACATATATATACATATATATATATATATATATATATATATATATATATATAGATAACATATATATATAGATAGATAGATAGATAGATAGATACACATATACGTATATGTGTGTAAACAGAGAATCCATTTATCTGTTTGTTTCGGTTTCGCACAAATATGCTACAATTGAAATTATACTATCAGTATTCTATCAACAAATTCTTTCTACAAAGTAGAAAATCCAAGGAGTCTGAGTCACAAGCAAATAAATATCTAAAATTTTAATTATTTATCTTTATATGTTAAGAAGAGTGTCCATTTGTATGTGTATTTCTTTTTTATACAAAACCACATGGTATGTCGTAAAGTCACCAAAATTTGAACGTTCATTGATACCACCAAATGGGCATTACTGATATTATAAATTTTCACTTCAGTTATATCACTTGATAGCACATTATAATGGAATATTAGCTAATTAATAATTTAACGGCCATTTACATGGAGATAAATTTGCTTACAGCGTGGTTTTAAATGTTTTCTGTTTTAAGATATAAAAAGAGTCCGAATTAAAAGAGCAGCTTAAACTAAGTTGCTCTATGTCACCTACATGTTATTAATTAGTTGATATCACAAATTCGTAATTATCCTTAAGTTTTTGTCTCTTCATTCTATAAACGCTTGCACATCTTGAAACCTGAAACTGACCTGGGTTGTACTTTTAGTTTTCTTTTTTGAAAAACATATTAGGAATTGAATGTGTCAATAATACACAAAGTGCAAGTTATTTTCGGTAATCCAAGTACAAGTATAAATTGTTAAATATTTTTAAATATAGATTTTTTATAACGTCATAATTATTCGAAACTAAAATAGCTCACAAAAGTGTTTTCAAAAGACAAGACTTCATTTACTTCGTAGACCCATAATGAAGGCTGGGCGCGAATTAAATACTACCAGATATGAAAGTTAATTATATAAGAGGTCTGATACATTTTAAAGGTAACAGAAGCATACTGAAAGTGTGTCTGTTTTGAACTATCACAAGTATCTAAAGACTCAATAGTATTATACAAAATATTGTGAGATAATCAATACCTACATTATCTGTTATACAGTTAATTCTACTTAATTCAGTACATTAAAATATAAAACAATTAATATGGAAGAAATTTAACTATATTACATAACTATACCTATGATTTAATAAGTTCCAATAAATAAATAAGCCTAATTACTTTCTGTATGTATATATTTGTATTTTCTATAGGACAAAGTAATAACATTCATGTAATTAAATAGAGTATTTTAATGAATAACTAGTTATAATTTCATTCTACATTCTATTTCTACTTTTTTCTAGTTTTCATGAGAATATGGATGCAGTTTTAAGATAACTGTATTTTAATTTATAGATTAATACCTTTATTTTAAGTTATGAAACAATGTGGACTGTATTATAACATACTAATTTATTTTCAAAATTCTAATGTATTAATTGTTCTACATTAATTCTTATAATGAATTAAGATAAATTTTTCATGGTTTCGTAAGACTTAAAACGTTTCATAAAGCACTCATAATTTTGTGTATGATTTTTATAAGTATTTATAGATTTATAGTCTATTGAAACATATATACTTTCTCCACGAGCCATAAAATATTTAAACGGTACGTGACACTTTACAGTATCTGTACATTTTAAAATGAAAATCTTGACCAAAATTTAGTCTTATTAGGAAAATCTTCTATTTTGTGATACCAATAGAGCTTCAGTTTTGTTTTTATATCATTTAGAACAAGAATTAAAACATATCAAAAGTAAGTGGAAAGTCAATTTTAATAACGGAAGTACTCCTATGCAAACCTGAAGTCGTTTAGAATTTTGTTTACTTCTTAATTTATATATTACAGTAAGTTATTTATTCAATTTTCTCAAAATTGATTTCAGGTTAATTTTACTTAGAGTAAAACATTTCAACTCCAAAACTTGAAGCTCAAATGTTTATAAATATCAATTTTACTATGTTATATAAATATAAATGCAGGAAATAGACTACAATCATGGCTAGAAATTAATTTGTGATTTATAGTCCATTAATTCATGAGTTGCATAAAATTTTATTGAAATTTCCAATGTTATTGTACCCGAGTTCCTATAACCCGAGTTACTAATACATTTGGGATTATCATAATAATAGTCTATTCCCTGAAATATATTATTAGAAACTTTAATGATTTTACAAAACAGTGATGTAAGGATTTATTTTGGAGTTATATAATTTCCCATATTTCATAATGTTAGGGTAAATTTTGCCTTGTTTTCCTCATAAAATTTGAAATAATCATTTCAATTTTAAATTATATTATTTTTCTATAAGTTGTGTTCATTCATAAAATTTGAGTTAGAAACAAAACTCCAGAAAATTATCTCCAAAGGTGTACGGATGCCCGAAGGATTTGCTTTATGAATTAGACCAAAAATTTTGTTTTGTTACTAAAATCTTCTATTTTGTGATACCAATAGAGCTTCAGTTTTGTTTTTATATCATTTAGAACAAGAATTAAAACATATCAAAAGTAAGTGGAAAGTCAATTTTAATAACGGAAGTACTCCTATGCAAACCTGAAGTCGTTTAGAATTTTGTTTACTTCTTTAATTTACAGTAAGTTATTTATTCATTTTTCTCAAAATTGATTTCGGCTTAATTTTGCATACTGTAAAACATCTCAGTTCCTAAACTTGAAGCTCAAATGCTTATAAATATGAATTTTACACTGTGTTATATAAACATAAGTGCATGAAATAGACTACAATCATAATTAGAAATTAATTTATTTGTGATTTATAGTCCTTTAATTCATGAGTCGCATAAAATTTTAGAGAAATTTCCAATCTTATTTTACCCGAGTTCCTATAACTTTACTAATACATTTGGGATTATCATAATAATAGTCTATTCCCTGAAATATATTATTAGAAACTTTAATGATTTTACAAAACAGTGATGTAAGGATTTATTTTGGAGTTATATAATTTCCCATATTTCATAATGTTAGGGTAAATTTTGCCTTGTTTTCCTCATAAAATTTGAAATAATCATTTCAATTTTAAATTATATTATTTTTCTATAAGTTGTGTTCATTCATAAAATTTGAGTTAGAAACAAAACTCCAGAAAATTATCTCCAAAGGTGTACGGATGCCCGAAGGATTTGCTTTATGAATTATTTCAGCCTTTTTAACTTTGATAAAAGGACAATTTTCCTTAACATATATAAAAGCCTTTGAAGAACTTAGCATTATTGAGAAAGCATCTTCAAAATATTAATCCGCAAAAGAGCAATTTTGAAATCATCGACCGGAACAAAACAACTCAAAGATAAATTGTATAAACTTCAAAACCCAAAGGCTGTGTTGCCGGCAGGTTACGGGCAAGCAGAGCACTTTCCCATGGAACCACAAATTTCAGGTGTTCAAAAATTTGGATTTTTAGTTTATTAGTTTGAAAGCATTTATAACTTAATCTTAAAATAAAATCTTAAAATTTGAGATTGTTATTAATCAATTTCTACGCGAAACGCATAACATATTTTATGTTTCTTATGTTTCGAGCATTACGGTCTATTGATTTTTCTGCACGATAGATAACGAGACCGTCACTTACTGCTTAAAGTCGATTACAAAATGTTATGAACATCCATAGCGGCAATGGTATTCGAACCCATTAGCTTTGGTACTGCAAAACAGTGTCATACTCATTCGGTTTTCATTTGGCTATCTTTATCTTATCCATGGAGTTATATAATATATATATATATATATATATATATATATAAATCCTTGGATAAGATAAAGATAGCCTATATATATATATATATATATATATATATATATATATATATATATATAAATATATATATGTATGTATATATATGTATATATATATGTAATATGGGCGACATTCAAAATCACAACACAGTTTATTTCTGGTAAGAAACATTATGAACATCCATCGCGGCAGTGGGATTCGAACTTATTAGCTTTGGTACGGCAAAACAGTGTCATACTCATTCGGTTTTCATTTGGCTATCTTTATCTTATCCATGGAGTTATATAATATATATATATATATATATATATATATATAAATCCTTGGATAAGATAAAGATAGCCTATATATATATATATATATATATATATATATATATATATATATATATATAGATATATGGGTGTGTGTATATATATATAGTATATATATATGTATATATATATATATGTACATATATATATATGTATATATATATGTATATATATATGTATATATACACACACATATATATATATGTATATATATGTATATATATACATATATATGTATATATATATACATATATATATATATATATATATATATATATATATATATATATATATATATATATGCAATCTATAAAAATTTGCACATTACTCTGCTTTTTTGTTTCTATACGAAATAATTGGGCAGGTCCTACTAAAGTGTGAGTTTGACTTGAGAACAGTTCTGCATATAGAAAAGAAATTTCAATAATCTCAAATTCAGATTAAGATTATTATTATTATTTCAAATTCGGAGTCACTTGCGTTTAATAGATTTCGTTCCTATACAGCCACAGGAATTTGTTCCCTATTTTAATAAGACGCACCATATAGGTGGCCAATATTACTCATTAAAACAACACAAACAAGTCTGCCCTCGTAATTTAGAAGCAGAGATCAAGCAGAAATCCCCCAAGCTTGACCTGCCACCCTTCCAGTTATCGTATGGGAACTCGGGCAATTTAACAACGAACCTTTTTTATGAGCTCTAGACCGTTATTAATAATCACGGTGGTTCTTTGGCTGACTCGAACCTCGAACTCTCAACCTACCGGTTAAGAGATCGATTTCCTTGCCGACTGAGCTACCGCGTCTTCTTCACAAAATGCGATCATCAGATTAGAATGTAGTACAGTTTAGTACAATAATTAACCTAAGAATATATTGTTATGAAACTCACCAAGGCAAATACTGATTACAAGAACATTACGCATTTTAGTCTAAACCTAAATAAATCTGAAGATTTAAAATAAATAAAATTAAATTTATTTTCAGGATTTTGAAGAATTAAATTTATTTTCAATAAATGCATAATAAAATGTTTGTATATTTGTATACGTTTTACATAGTGGTAAATCGTGGTGTTTTATGAGTCACATTTCGTAAAAACTATAATAGCGGCCAAAAAAGTTTCATTTGCCTAAGGCTCAAAATTATCATGATTGGATCTGTCAGAAACTAAAGCAATTTTCAGAACTCAATCTAAAATTTTGTTTTAAATCGTCAAGTTCTATTTATAGAAATTTTAAATTTTGTTTAAGAAATCGTTTAAAATATGGCAGTTTGGAAATTTCAATTCTAATACATTCTTCTTAATAGCATTTAAGTCTTTTTTTATTTCTTTCCTAAATTTTGAAATCTGTGGCATTATGGAAGCATGAATAAATAAACCAAAGGAAAAATTAATTAAAATATATGAAAATCTACTTTTATCTGTGCAGCTCCTTTTTCTGGTATGACCATCCCAACATCCACACTTGCTCCTTCTTGCACCCGTTGACGGTTCTGAGGCAAATTTGCTTCCACATTCTGTTCAAAAATAAAAAGAGGATAAGCATTAAATATATATGAATCAACAACATTAATTAAAAATTAGCTTAAAAAATCACTTTAATAATTCAAACTTTTAAAAATATATACCTCTCTTCAAGTATAAAAGAAAGAGAATATTTCTTTATTAAAAACGCCCTCGCTGAAACCTCATTAAAAATCCCTAACAAGTAGAATGCTTTAGTGACTTACGCACTTTTGTCCTTTTGTGAAATAATTAGATTTTAATTGTAATATTTGGAACTGATATTACTAAACGACTGTAAAAAAATGTTACGTCGGCCTAGTGTTTGAGAAAGAAGAAATTAATTCTCATTAAGTAACACATGGACAAATATGTGTAGATTAAACGAATTTATACAATTAAATAAATGCCTAAGGAATACAACTGTAATCAACTTATCATTTGTAGATATCGAAGACTGCTCTCGAGTCGGCGCCGGCCCTAAAAAACAATATGGCGATGATTTTTCTCAAAAGTTCTATCCCGCAAGCCGCGGATGCCAGCAGCGTTCACCTTCTACTCTCCTCTGGTCACAACCTTATCCTCTAAAAAAAATCAGACTGCCTCGCGGAGAAAAAAAACAGGGGTCCACTCCAGAACGGTGGGGGTCAGAATTCCCCAAACCAACGGACCCTTCTATTGGTTGGGAGAAGTCCTAAGTTTCTTTCTAGCTCAAACCGGTCCTGTTCTGTTATGTCTATGACAATGACTCACGGGAAAAGGTAAAAAGAGCTGAACCGAATGTAACATTGTTACAACGACCTAAATTTAAGAATATTTATTTTGCATACCAAAATAAAAAATATAGTTTGCAATACTTGAATAATATATTATAAAATAATATTTAAATAAAATTCATTGTAATAGTGTAATAGTAGCTAAGTAGTGAAATATTATATCACGGAATAAATTGAATTAAAAATTTTTGTAATTATAAAATTTCTCTAAAATAAACTTGAAACCTGCAGTTTGATATTACGATTATGCAATAAATGTGCGTAGGAGTATAGTGATTATTCTAAGAAATAAGATAGATATTTGGATAGAATTTATCATGTACATTAATTTAACTTTATTATGTATTGCTGTTAATTATGCGTACTAATGTTGGTTTGATTTCTTTCAGGAAGCCGTAGATTGAAGTAAATCACAGTATGGAGAAGATACTCGCAATGTGATCGTATAATGACAACCTACGAAAGATGAAGAAATATTGGGAGAAATGTATAACTCTGGTTGGAGATTATGTAGAGAATAATTAAGAACACAATCTAAAATGAAGTATCTCCTTTGATTAGTTTTAGTAATAATGATAACTTCGTAAATGTGTTAAGATGATCCCAAAGCTTTGTATTCAAATATAAAAACATAACATTCTTTTTTGAAAGTGATCTGTAAATCCTGTCAATCTAAAGTACTTGAGCTAGTAAAGACTAGGATAAATTCAAGAGGTTACAATTCACTTTAAAACAAAAATTGTATTTTTATCTGGACAGCAAATATGATATTTTTTTAAAAATATTAAAGTTTCACATGTATTTGTTACTTTAAAAACAACTCATATTTTTTCTGGGATACGAGTCAAAAAAGGCTTTAAAATAGTAATTTACTTGTTTAATTTCTTTCCTTTCCATAATATGTTTACATAAAACATATACTCTGTAATAAAACAGCTCCTAGTGTTTGAAACGTCTGGAAGAAGATCTGTAAAGAACCTTTAGCACTAAACAGACAGCATAAGCAGTTGTTTATTTGTCTGTAGTCTACCCATTCTCTATAAAGACTGTCTGATACCGTTTTTTTTTTCTTGAATTTTGTTCGTTATTCAGCTCTAAACTTGAAGTTATGCATTGAATATATATATATATATATATATATATTATATATATATATATATATATATGTGTGTGTGTGTGTGTGTGTGTGTGTGTGTGTGTGTGTGTGTCTGTGTGTGTAAGGAAAAGTAGATTAGATTGGGAAACTAATGCAAGCATTTTGTATAAAACCCCTAAGACACCCCGAGAAAATTCTCAGGGGTTTTTAAATGTTAAATCAAGGATTATTATATTTCCTCATCCCAATATTATTTCCTCGTCCTTTTCCTTTCCCCTTTTTAACCCCTAACCTAAATTGACCACTGGGGCTACAGTTTAAGCCCCTAGAGAAGGGGTCTGACCAATTATAACTCTACATTTCTCTAGCGGACAATTTAAGAAATTTCCAAACGAAAATTAGATGCACGCTATTGGAGGCAGATTTTCTTACAGATTTTCCCACAGATTTTGACTGAGATGTTGACTCAGGTGTTGAGGGCCTGTTACTAATAACTTTATGCTAGCTGACCCCTGTTTGTCCTGTCCTTATGATGAAGTGGGAACCCGTTCTCCAACGTTATCTTAATAAAGGTCTTTAGCTAGAACGGTGTCATTTTTATGGGTCATAACTTCAACCACCCATCGTGAAGTCCGTCTTATTACACACACACACACACACACACACACACATATATATATATATATATATATATATATATATATATATATATATATATATATATATATATATATATATATATACGTGTGTGTGTATGTGCTGAAACTAAATATGTTTAATATATTAAAAAGGAATCATCTGGCTTAACATATCTCATTTATACAGAGATAGAGTGTATATCTCAAATTAATTTCTTTATCAATATAAACTTATATGTTAGAAGAAAACATTCATCTATCACAATGAGTATAGACACATCTATTCAAACTTTTGCGTTACAGATTCAAAGATTATACGTGAAGGGTGGATTTCTTTATGTACTCGAGCAGTCTTCGGCAATACGAAGTTCACCGATTGACTAATTTTATAATTTCAAGTGATTCGCTTGGGTTTTGGAAATAGATTATAATAAATAAAAAATGAACACATCTTATAGTTTATTTTTAATAAGAACAGTAGCAGCTTAATCACCACAAATTCAGATACTTCTATTCGTCATCACGCGAGACGGAGATACATACTGATAACTGTTACGAGTGACTGTTTCGTTCTGCAGTCTGTTGAAAATTTTAGCCTGGGTGAGTACTGGATACTTTTTCTCGGTAACTGTTTTGTCTTGCAAACAAAATACTACAGTGGTTAACTAGAGAAGCGTCTAGATGTATCTGCATGCATACATCCACGGATGTTTGTATAGACTTGTGTGGATAGACAAAACAGTTGGTGGATAGACAAAAGTGTTTTCATTCGACTGCAATACAAATCAATCGCGTGAAACAGCTGACTTTTTGTGTTGTATGATACGGACCTTAGACGGCTAACTTATAAGCCTCATTTGACTCGATTGACTTTCTAATTTCGGCTACATGGGTCCTGTGGTTATAGAAAAGAGCGTTTGTAAATAAAATTCATTTGATTAATGTTTTATAATAATTATTATTCTTAATACCAACATTTTGTTCAATTTTGATCCACAGCGAAAAAAGCTTGCCGAGTCGAGTTCTGGTATCCCTCCCATCTGTCTTTTCGCACATAAAGACAAGGATAGTTCTTCATGACCCTTTATATCTGAACTGGATTGATTCCTATCCTCAAGGTTGCAAAAACAGCTTTTTACTCTCCAGAATAGATTGCATCCGGTTGAATCCGAAGAAAAATAGAAAGGAGAATGAAGAAATGAAGAAATGTAATGAAAAAAAAGGGAAGTAATTGAACAAATGAATTTAGTTTGTTCAATCTTGCAGTTTATTGCTAGTGGGGAAATTCATTTCTGAACTGAGGGAGCAGCTTTCTAAGCTTCGATATAGGTGCATGTTTTTTCTTGCCTTTTATTTGTGAATATTTTATTTTGGTCTCACTTATCTACTAATCACAGTTTTTTAATATAATGAAGCTAGTGTATTATACAAACGAGAAATGCAAGATGAGCTATGAATAAAACATTAAAATTCTATTTTTCGTTATTCTGAAGGTTTGCCAAAATAGGGATTCTTTCTGTCAGTTTTGTGTGATCTGTTTAAGTAAGATTCTGCCTATCCATCAGTAAAAGTCATACAAATTCCTGTTTTATTTTCCCATTCTTTAGTAAAAAATTTGGGTGTGGTGCTGATTTTCAAAACCGATTAGAAAGCTCATTCAATATCAGAGCTTCGACAAGTAAATTTATCATATGTTAAGAGAAAAGTTCACCCCTTATCAAAGGCAGTTAATTTTCCTTTGAACAAAAATTAATATTTTCTTTGCATTATTGGAATTAATTTTAAAATTATAACTGTATTTATACATTGTTGCATGTATACATTAATACGAAGAAAGTGAAAGCTCAATCCTTTGACTTTAGTTTAATTTTTCTCTATTTTAGCGGCAATTTTTCTTCCATTTATACATGTTAATGATTGGCACATAATGCAATATTCATTAAAACGCATTTAATTATTCAAAGATAGAAATTATGTTTGAGTTTTAAAGGCCACATGTATAGATAAGATCTGTTATATTTTTAGTCCCTTAATTGTTGCATAGTTTTGATAACATTATCGAATTATTAATACATGTTAAAAAAAGATCCTCCATAAAATTCTAAATCAATCAACATATAACAACGAAATTTTTTGTTTAAATGAATAACACTCTATATTAATTACATTACTCTTACATTAATACAATAATTATGATTTGCAATCATTTTCGTGGTTTTCCATTAAAAAATAGTAGCTTATGGGACATAGACACAGCAAAATGTGTTGGAATTTGTTGATCATATTGATAAACTGATATGACTGTAAAAAGGTTTTATACATTATAGTCAAAATAAAGCTTTAACCAAAAATTACAGAAAATATATTCAACTAGCATAACTATATTATTATAGGTTACTCATTGAGTTGTTTGAAAGCACTGCTAACTATCTTTCAAATCGGCATTTCTTCTAAAACAACTAACAATACAGACAGATATCTTTATACGAAACACGGCTGCGTAGCTGCTAACTTCACCCTGGTAACAGATGTAGCTTGAGGAATCCTACGGACTCAACTAACATTGCCCTAGCTGAATTCTCGTAATTTACAAGCAAGGATCAAGCAGATGACCCCCAAGCTTGGCCTAATACCTTTAGAGGTATTGCTTGAACTTGGAGGACATCACAACCACAAACCTATTCTACTTGTCCTAGCCTATATTAATGAACACTGCTGATCTTTAGTTGACTAAAACCTTGAACTCACAACCTTCCGATTATGAGATTGATGTCTTTGTCGACTAAGCTATTGCGGCTCTTCTTTTCAACGGGAGAGATAATCCGTACATTTACAAGTATCCATGGTGGAAGCAGTATGTGAAACGACAAAATACAGTTCCGAAAGGCAGGACTCTAACTGATAATCTTGCAGCTGAAATATTATAGGTCTCAATGCATATGTACAGATTAATATTAACTTTAAGCAAAGGGTATATTAATAATATGCGTTATCTTATTTCACTCCTCTTATCACTGGGAGTCTTGTTTAATGACAATGCTTGAGCCTTTAAACATTAGAAAGCATTTAAAATCACTAATAATTTGCTTTAGAATAACAGTGTTTCATATTCGTCTACAAATCTAAAGAGGGTGTAAAAAATATGTACAATATTCACCATAATATTTTGGTTTGGTTTGGAGCGCTGCGGTCTACTGTTTTGCACACGAGGGTTAATGAGACCGGGACCTACTGCTTGAAGCAGATTCCGAACGGCTACAAACATCCATGCCATAGTGGGATTCGAACCCACGAACTCCGGTACCGACGATCAGCGCCCTAACCAATCTGCCAGCGTTCGGCCCATAATATTTTAAATACTCTTTCTGTAAGAGTAAAATTGTTCGTTTCTAGTTCATGAATAATGTTAATTGATTGATTGAAACTTTAAATATTTTGCTTTGAAATATAATGAGAAGTATTTTAGACAAAAGATTAACAAGACCTCTAAATAAAACAAATTTCTTTCAAAGCTACATCCAATCACTAAACTTTGTACACTCATAAACTCATAAAGCTTTAATTAGCATCTTAAAAGTTTTATTACCTATCTAAAGTCACAACATAGCTCCTTTATCAACAGAAAAATTAAAAATGATGAACCTCCTAGTTAAAAATGATAGGCAAGAAAAGATTTACTGAAAAACATTTTCTAAAAAATTTAAAAGTATCTAAGAAGCTTGACAACAATCAACTAAGAAACTTTTAGCAACCCGGGGCTCAAAAATAAAGCAAAATTCTGAAGTACCACTTAATGTATTTATAACATTCTTTATTAGAGAGAGTCTTCATTTAAAAGATACCCGAAAATATTTTGAGAATGATTAAAAAATTTAGTTATAAGCTAAAAAGGTTCTGAGAGAATTATTTTCACCCAAACTGCAGAGGAAAACTGAAAATATAATTTGAAGCAAGACGAAACTAATTTTCTTTAAGAAAACATGACATTTCTAACTGAAAAGACTTTTTATAATATCTAATTTTTGATTTGATATTTTCATAATAACATTTTTTACAGATCATTAATAAGGTTTTAGCTTTATAAAAGATATTTGGTTTTGTTATATGACGTATTACTTTTTTATAAAATGATAAAATATGTTCACTAAGTAAAATATAGAATTCTACTCACCCGCAAAATAACTTTCAAAATATGAAAGTTAGAAAATAAACGTTTGTAACAAATAGAAGTTAATTATCCTTTTTCATTCTGTGAATTATATTAACACGAGGTAATTAGTATTTACTGTGTTATAAAATGAAATTTATTTTCATTTTATAACACAGTAAATACTAGTTTTTTTTTATTTTCAGTTTTTTTAAAGTTTTTAATTTTTTACATTAAAATAACCAATACT
>CM063502.1:38881035-38923535 GCA_032207245.1 Pardosa pseudoannulata | reverse complement strand
TAAATTCCTTAATCCCATTCATTTAAAACATTTTAGTGAAGGGCTACAAACAAGTGCCAATATTTTCATACTTCAATGTAAGAAATCTTCTCCATAGACTAGAGCTATTAATTAACGGGTCAAGTATACGTATCATTGATATTGGCAATTTTTTTCTGTTCTTTAAATCATCTGACAGTTTTCTGAGGACTGAATATATTTACAGTTTTAATTCCGTTGATTGCAGTTTCACCAGTAATGCTTTAGCAAGCTACAAAATAAATGCTTATCTATAAACCCTTCCTCGTGCGAAGTCATGCTACGTGATTTTCCACTCCTC
This sequence comes from Pardosa pseudoannulata, assembly GCA_032207245.1. Classification (NCBI taxonomy): domain Eukaryota; kingdom Metazoa; phylum Arthropoda; class Arachnida; order Araneae; family Lycosidae; genus Pardosa; species Pardosa pseudoannulata. The sequence goes on along the minus strand of CM063502.1, from coordinate 38,923,216 downwards.
GAGACAGACCTTTCATTGATCCAACAAATGTATGTTTTTTTCTAGTGTGAGATGCGTCCGTCAGTTCACCATCATTAACATGGAAATGAAGGATTTTTATTCAGTATATTTCTTGATCTTAATTAAAAATATGGGCAATTACTTCCATGCTATCGGTTAGAAATGTTTTCAACTGTTACATACATACATACATATATATATATATATATATATATATATATATATATATATGACGCGATCTTAGTGATTAAGGCATGGAAGACACATTTTATTTCCTATATAAAAACTTCTTTACTGTAATCCTTCTGTCCATGGCTATGCCATTTTGACATCCTTAGCTCACATTTTGGTGCGGCAAGCGTGGATGATGTTACCATCCCAAGTTGCCGCTCAGGAGTATCTTTTTGGATACCTAAGCAAATTCCTATTGTCTACTTCCAGCGTCATCTTCTTTACTCTGTATAGTCCGTTCGAGGGTGTCTTTCTCCTATTACGTTAAAAAGTTCCAACTATTTTTAATTATAACTCACTTAATTCTTAACCCCCACTTTTAAACCTGACATATATGCATATTAATCTTAATTAAAGAATATGGGCAATTTCTCACATATAATTGGTTAGATATATTTTCAATTGTTACATATATATATGTGTGTGTGTGTGTGTGTGCATGTGTGTGCCCATACAGGGTGTCTATAGAAATTCTAACACATTTTATAATTCTTACTGTAAGGAAGATATATATCAAATAACATTAATAGTTAGATGATTCAAATAGTTTATGGCATTTGCCAATGACTTGGCAAACATGTGCACCATCCAAGGCACAAAGAATGTAAAGGTGGTTGTCGATTTCACGTCTCGTACGAGCAAGTATATAGTATTCACTTCAGTTATTGAAGCCTAATACATTTTGATGTTAAATAATTCAGTAAACAATGAAAAATTATTAAATGATGATTAAATTTTCCGAATTATTAAGTATATAAATATGTGATACCACATTAGCCTCTATAGATGCCTACAACCTTGCCCGTGCCTATAGGAAATAGACTACTGTCTTTATATTATTCGTGCGTAGGAGGGTGCATCATAAAATTCATTGACAAGGACCGTAAAATTTATAGAATCTATCTAAGAAACCATTAATGTTACACATAGATTTATGTATATGTGTGTGTATATATAGACAGATATAAATTAAATGAAAAAAAGTAATATAAATAGATCTTAAACAGAATGAAACAAATAGTGTATGTTCGTCTTGGCACACAATTATATAACCATATGATTATATGTTGTACTTCCTATAAATAATCATAAAAATTTTATTGCTGAAATAAAGATTAGGAAAAAATTTCAAACTGCGGTATAATGTATAGAAGCTAGAGTATGTTTATTCAAATAGTACTTATTAAAGTAGTTCCTGTATTCATATAGTAAGAAAACAAACAGTGCGTAATATATTAAATATAGGATTTACTCTGTTAAATTAAAAATCTGAAAATTAGAACCACCTTTCAAAATTTTCAAAATACAAATTTTACTTCAAAATAAAATTAGCTTTCGGTTTCACTTACGGTGGAATGAAAAGTAACACAAAGAGAAAATCTTTTTATGCAACTTGTAAAAAAATAAATACCTGCTGACCAGCGGCTGACTTTGTTCCACCACATCCCATTCCAAACCTCGTTTCTCGTAGATTATTGCAATTTCCTGAAAAAAAATCATTAATTAACCATATAATTGTACAAAATATAATTTTAAAACCAGTGAGCATGAATAGCATTGATGATATATAATTTTAAAAGTACTGAGCATGAATAGCATCGATGGCATCTATGCATAAATTATCATGGGGAAAATATCAAAAAGCATTTTAAAAACACAATAAAGGTATTTTATTTATGACAACTCTATGGTAGATTTTATTTTTTACATAATACTTATAAAATATATTATGACTAAATAGACGAATTTCTTGTAAAAAGTACTGCATATTATTTTAGTTACTCATTCAAGTTTTTAACTGTAAATAGTGATTTCTTAGATGCAATATAATTAATTTTTTACTATTGAAAAAACAATTATGCATAAAGTTTATTTTGTACAGCTGCAAGCAGTCATGACAACCGTGGGACTCAAATCCATTGTTTTTATTTTCTAATACAAGAACCATAGTTTTTACACAATCATGTAGCTTACAACTAATAAGGATGAATTCTTTTCACTCATCAATTTATAAATAAAATATTCTAAAACGATTACATCAAGAAATGAAATAGAAAAATTTAAGTTACGTGTTACAGAGGACAGTAGTTTGCCAATAATGTAGGTGAACTTTATTTTTATCTGCGTTAGGTAGTGATTAATGACTGGATAGAAAATCTGGAATAATTCTGCATTCCAACTATCATAATTAAACTTTTGACTTCCACATTAAGAAACTTCATAACAGTGAATGTAAAAGGTTTTCTGGCAATAATGATCCGAAATTTTTCACTGGTTTAGAATTTATTGCATTAATTAACACTGACAGATTTTTTTTTGGACTCAGCAAAAAAAAAGTTAACTTTTTGATATGATAACTATATATATATATATATATATATATATATATATATATATATATATATATATATATCTTGACAATATATCACAAGACTAGCAAACGTTTTCTCTGATGAAAAGAATAAAAGTCATACCTTTTTCTGATTACTCTTTTAATTTTTTCTCTAAAAGTGTACGTCCTCATAGAAATCCATCGGACCATAGGTAAAAGGGAACTTGCTTGTCGAGCATTCGTTCAGATATCTGCAAAGCTCTTACTCATTTAGCACCACCCGAGAAGCACGTGTACCTTAAGATATGCTACTGACGAGAGTAACATTACCCCCCTGGGTCCACGTAATTTAGAAGCAGGGAACAAGTAGAAAACCCCCAGGCTTGGCCTGCCCTCTCCAAAGGTATTGGATGAGAACTTGGAGGACATTGTGATCAGGAACATATTTTACGTGTCCCAGTCGCCATTAGTGAACATGGAGGATCTTACTCCAACTCGAGTATCGATTCAATTCTCCACTAGTTACGAGATAGCTACCTGTGCCCACTGAGCTACCTTTTCTCCCATAGATTTAAGGTTATTGATAATTAAAGATACAGTTATCTAATATTTTTAATGAAAGATAAAAACATAAAATATTTTTATGAAGTATTAGCAGATATCAGAAATGATATAATTCCTGTCATATATGCACAGGTCATTAAAGATTAACGATCGATCTGATGCATAGTCTGAATGTTTAGCGAATACAAATTCAATTCATGCATTATTCATGAATAGCACATTTAAAAAGGCTTCTCAAACTATGATTTATACTTCATATAAAAATTTCTATTATCATAAATAATCTTTTTCAGAATTAAAAATAAATGTAAACCATTAAAAGGATAATTACACCCTCCTAAACATATATATATATATATATATATATATATATATATATATATATATATATATATATATATATATATATATATATATATATATATATATATATATATATATATATATATATATATATATATATATATATATATATATATATATATATATATATATATATATATATATATATATATATATATATATATATATATATATATATATATATATATATATATATATATATATATATATATATATATATATAAACATTTACATTTTACTGAGAACTTTGTCAGGCTAATAATTTTTTAAAATCTTTCCTTTTTATATCAATTTGCTATCTACCTCCCATATAACGAGACGAAGAGCGCTTAACCTACATAGAGTGTTCGGGCCTTTTTGAACCATATCAAAATTCACTTTAGTAGAGTTTTACTTTTGAGAATTTTTCAACACTTTCACATGACTTTCCTTTTTTAACCAAAATAAACATTCTGAAATTTGCAATTCTTCTTTCCAAATGGTAGTTTTTTTTCTGCAAAAAATATAACACATGTCTTATGTATCATTTTTCCATACTCAAAAATATGAGGACAGCAATTTTCAATTTTTTATATTTCAATTATTATTGCTGCCACATTGTATTTGTGTCTTCTATCTTTTCGTTGCATATTATTTGTTTTCTGGGGGCGACAGATAAAGATAATAGTCCTGTGTAGCAGTTACTAGTAACTGGAAATGGTCTTAAAACAATTGATATTTTGCACTTTCTTTCCCGCTTTCATAACAGTGTGTTCATAGAAGTTTATATTTTACAGTTGATTTTTTTACGTTTCTTATTATTCTAAACTTCCAAAATTGTATTCTTGAATGTAAGGTGAATTTTTTGTTAATATCGTACATTTTTTGTCCAAAGTATAGTTTTACTTTAGAAAATAGGCTAATAATACACAGATGTACTATTTTCTATTGCAATCAAATGATTGTAAAAATAAGTATTTGTAATAAATATCGGAAAATATGCCTACTATTTTATTATATTAAAAGATTTACAGTGATCTAGTGAATGGTTGAATTATGGCATTTCTATATCATAATTACAGAGTAGTTTACTGAATTCATAACCCCTTGTGATCATGAAAATCTGCTTGTAAGACGACGGTGAATGATATGCATATTCAGAAAAGTGTATATAACATAAATAAATAAATAATTACATTACTAATATTTTCAGAATAGGACTAAAACTTATTAACGATGGAAAAACGCCATGAATCATTTTTGACTCAAACACCTTAGAAACATGCCTTGTTGTAACAGTGTAAGAAAGTTAAAATTAGTGGCTACTTGGCTGTACAGTAAATGCTACGTGTTCAAAACTTTATGAATTATAAAGATTTCTTGTTTGGGTTTTCAGCGACTTACAGCGAAATCAAACAATAACCGAAGTAGCTTTCCAAAACGGCTACTACTTTTTCTAACAACAAACACCATCTAAAAGACAAGTCTTAACTAAAAAAGAGAAAAATTCTTATGTGTACTATAATACAATGGGTTGTAACCTAGTTTCTATAGTAAGTTACCTCATTATATTTGATGTTACTAAATTTTTCAATAAATTTTACTAGAAACTGAAATTAACATCAGTTCAATGTCGAAAATTTGTCTTAAACTAAATATTTTAATTGTATGATTTTCTTTATTAGTTTTCCGTGTAAATATCAAAGCTAATATATTCTAAAAAACTGTTGCAATATGTTGTAACCTAGTGTCTATAGTAAATTACATCATTACATTTGATGTAACTACATTTTTCGATAAATTTTACTAGATAATAAAATTAGCATCAGTTCAGTGTCGAAAATTTGTCTTAACTAAATTAAATATTTTAATCGTATGATTTTCTTTATTAGCCTTTCGTGTAAATAGCAAAGCTAATATATTCTAAAAAGCTGTTGCAATATATTGTAGCCTAGTTTCTATAGTAAATTGCATCCATTCTCTTGATGTTACTAAATTTTTCGATTAATTTTACTAGATAATGCAATTAGCATCAGTTCAATGTCGAAAATTTGTCTTAAACTAAATTAAATATTTTAATCGTATGATTTTCTTCATTAGCTTTCCGTGTAAATAGCAAAGCTAATATATTCTACAAAGCTATTGCAATGTGTTGTAACCTAGTTTCTACAGTAAATTGCATCATTACATTTGATGTTACTAAAGTTTTCGATAAATTTTACTAGATAATGAAATTAGCATCACCTCACTGTTGAAAATGTGTCTTAAACTAAATTAAATATTTTAATCGTCTTTATTAGCCTTCCATGTAAATGACAAAGCTAATATATTCTAAAACGCTAAAAATGTAATGTAAAATGCCTTAAATTACAAATGTATTATTTTCAACGAAAGTCTATTCATGATAAAGAATTTTACCCATAGCTAGATCAGTTTTAAATACCCAGTGTCATAGAGCGACGTCGGCTGTGAGTCGGGTCATTGTCGCACGACCCGTTAAACGGTTTACACCATCTTGCCACTTTGGAAAGATCAATACAGTCTGTTCCGTAAATATCAACTATTATTTCCGAATGGTTTTCTCAGTCTCTCCTTTTGATAAAATACATCCTATCACTGCTCGTTGCTCCTCCACAGTGGACGATGTAATCGTAAATGTCATTTTCACAGTAACTAATGCACGTTACAGGTACGTAGGATCACCTAGATCTCTGTAGCATTTGATGCAAGTATTTGAGTTCTCTATTTGACCATTAGCTTTTTTACTGAATAATTTAGTACTGAAATAAAAATTACATGTCTGTTATTTATTAATAAAACCTGGTAACATGCGATAAATAAAGCGATTTCTCACTATTGCAACTTGTAGGAAAATTTCCATCTGGTAAATTTCCATTTAACGAAAAAACAATCAATGTTAGCATTCTTTAAAAGAAATTTGGAGTGTAAGATTTTCACTCATCCAGAATATCTCGAGTAAAATAAATTAGAATCTTCAAATTGTAAAGTCACCTGTTGCCAGAATCTGAAAGGTGAAATTTTTAGACTAGTGTAATGTAGTGTTCCGTCGCTTATTTTATTTAGCATAAAGTTTGCAAATTCCACTGCATCTGAACAATTTCATTTGTAAAGTCTATATACCTTAAAAAACTACTTTTTTAATTTAAAATGTTATTAAATTTTTCCTATTGTATATATTTTAAAAACCTACCATACCATCCTACCATTGACTCTACCATAAATTCTAAAAAGTTCTAGAAGATTAAAATAATAATTTTAAATACCCTCCTAATTTAACATAATTCAGAAAATAATTGCAGTAGACCGAATTCGGTTCTCTTATACCTTTAGGCTTTCACATTAATGGAAGGAAGATAAATTAAGAATAAAATTACAATTTTATGGGGATTAACAATAATTTCCCTCTGAAACTCTATAATTAAGTACATACAAGCAGTAGATGTTACAGAATGTTTCTGAGAATTATTGCTATAATTCTAACAGTAAAATACCCGATAATTAATGTCTAAATACCGTTCCCTGTGGATATCCCTGAGACACTAAAAACTACATGAATCTGAAAAATATATTTTGAAAATTAATATTTCCAGCTTAACGGATCTCTGGGGTTTTATAAACTCAAAATAACTGAAAGATTTATAATAATTTTTTACAATCAATTCTTAACTCATTTTTAAAAATTTCATTGTTAATATTTCTTCTAGAACACAAGGTATAGGCTTATTTATAGAGTATATAATATGTGTCACTTACGGGTTGTTTAACTTTATGGGTTTTTATCTGGAACTGAAATGTTCTCCAAGATCCGTAAAATTTAAATAGATCAATAAATTCATTTGAAATATTCCACGTTTTAATAAATGCTTGCTATCTACACAGTGAATTTATTGCACATTAAATTGCAATAATTAATTTAAAAAGTCATTTGAAAAAGAAAAAATGTACTTCTCACTTAATTTTAATGTTAAAGAATTCAGAAAACATTAGAATGTTTTATTATATTAATTCATTTTATAGATAACAAGAATGTAGTTTAAAATAAAAATTTTCAAACAGATTTATTCGTTAGATTTTTTTTTTTTTGCTTGTTTGTTTTACATACAGTTGTGAAAAATAGAGTTTTGAGTAAAAATCCGTGAGTGACGCATAATATACTTACTCTATAAATCGGTCTCTATAAATCTGGCTCGTCTGCCAGAAGGAATTTTTTAATGATATTTTTATGGGTTGAAAGTTATTTGGCGAAAAATAATCCAGTGCAAAAATTCAAATTTTAACATTTGAAACCTGAAAATTAATCCGGTAGGGAAAAAATTCAAATTTTAACGTTTAGAACCGTAGAAACCCCGTAAAAATTTTGAGATTACAGCATTTTCAAGATCAAATTTCATTATTAAAATTTCAGCCACCGTATTCTCATTCATAGCAATATGTCAAATTTTAAGCATTATGTTTGCATTACATCGGAACTTCCGAGGCAAAAAAAAAATGATATTTTTACTTCCTGCTTTTAATAAATATTAATTATTACTTATAATTTCATTTCGATTTCATTAACTTACATTTTCTTTTGAACTACGATTTAGTTCTCTACACCTACATATCTCCGCTGACTCGCAGCCAATAATCTAGTTCGTGGTCCAGTAGAAAAATTTATTATTCTGTTACATTCCTATTAGACAGTATAGGTAAAATTTTCCGGCCTGGTGCAAAAGCAAAAATCTAAAGACAGAGCTGAATAAAAGAATAATTTCATAAATTTTAACTTATTAATATATAGGACAATGTATTTTAGTGAGATGTGTGTGTTTTAAAAGATATTTAATAAACTTCATATTCAGTTAAAAAATTAAGAAACATTTCCTATATAAGCAATTATGCATTGGCCGAAACTTTATACACGCTATTTAGTGTTCAAGTATCGCGTGAATATTTTAATTAATTAATATCATTAGAGTTCTTTTAAAAGTGTAAATAATTAAAGTTAAATCCGAAAACATGAAGTCTGATTGATTAATATTTAATGTTTAATTACAGTTTTTTCCCATAGTCTCAACAATACTAATCGTGGCCAAGTATTTTTGCATTTTCACTGAAGGTAAAACACTGTCTGGTTAACAAAGTACTGGCTTGTTCTTTCTCTAAATTTAAGATCATATACCTTTCACATTTTAAATGTAATATAGTTCCATATATTTTGCAAGAAGGGAGTATAAAGTTGCGATATTTTTAAAGCGCTGAACAACTGAAAATTGTGTTTTAGAATTAATTTCTTTCATTAACAACTTAACTTGTCAAAATACTAAAATTTATAAGATAAACAGCTCTCCATAACCTTTATATAATCTTGCAGTATTAAAAATCATGTTTTACTTAGTAATAGAACAATTAGACTAATATTCTTCACTACATATACTCGAAGTTAATTTGTCTGTCGTTGTTTCCCATTAAAATTAAAATAAATTTTAATTAAAATAAGATCATGCAAATTCTGAAATACTCACTAGTTATGCAGATGAAAAATACTAAAATAAGATTATTTTTCTTTCGTACTAAAAAACAGAAGTACTAGAGATATTTCCTTTTTGTATACTTCTTTCGCTTCTTTATTTCAAAATAAAAATTCTTAAACAATAATTTTTATTTGTAACGGTTTTCGAAATATTTAGGAAAACATATTCGATCAACGGGTAAATACATGGTTAAATTTTGATTTGGATAAAAGAAAACTATTGACAGAACTTTTTTCAACACCTGAATTAAGAAATATAATGATTTATTTGGTATGGAAACCTTTCAGGTGGTATCGACAGAAATATATGAACTGTTTGTCACTAACAGGAATTCGATTAACAGTGTTTAATACCCTAAGGGCGTGATTTGATTGGCTACCTCATTTCTATCGTAGGAACTTTAGGATTACGGGAAATAGTTTTGATATCGATTAATCGATTCTGATTATCCTCACTCTTGACACCGGAACAATCAAAAAGGTATATTTAGCACCTACAACAAAGTATTTAAAGGTTAGGGTTCTCTTAAAAGCCCCTATCATGAAATATTTACAAAAATTCTTATACTCTGGGATTCCTTGTAGCTTCGCCTTTTGTACTAGTTCCAATTTCCATACTAATTAGATACATAAGTAAGTATATTGGTAAATCAATATATAAGAATTAATATTATTCACATGTTGTGTGCATATCTTCGATAATTTCAGTCAACCCTGCAAAAACATAATGAGAGAAATTATGAAAGAATTCAAAGATAATGGTGAATAAGAATTCAAAGAAAATTTTGATTTGCGTGTTCATCTCTTTTTATGTGTATGTTACCTATTAGCTACTACACTTCTGTTTAACTACTTACTGCATTTATTCTATTGAATTACTTATTAGATTTACATAACATATTTTTATGAATTATTGGACCCTATCCTAGGAACAAGCATTTAACTTTACTTTTTTAATAAAATGAACTGCAGTTATTCAAAAGTAGCAAAATCATACTAAAAGTATATATTCACAATACTGAGTAAAATAGTTTCTACTGTGAATAAAATGTTATAGTTTCTCCCCATTTTGAATTGATACTTCAAAAAACTTTTGGGGGAATTGTTTAGCTTTATAAGGCGATAAAGGATTAATTTAAAGTACTTAATTTAGCTACAATAACAGTAACAATGTCATTTCATATAATGTAGCACACAGCATGGAAGAAAGCTACAAGCTTTCATACTTTTTTCAAAATCTAACATATATCGAAAACAAAATCTGCGCAATTCTATTTTGATTCATTCACATTTTGTGTAACCTTGAAACTGTTCGGTTTCTGTTCTTATGAATGAAAATTTCATTGATGATTTTTAGAAAAAATGGATTTTCCACGTTATTTTCTCCTCCGCCCTAATATTTGTACTATTATTTCATCTATTACATTTTCTTGTCCTTGGCCGTGTTCCGTTGTGAAACCTTTTTTTATTTCTCTTTTAAGACAATCCAAATGGAGTTGTTACTAAATTTGTCACTAAAGAATAAACGCTGGGAGAAAAATGAAATCTCAAAACGTATGTATTCCTTTGTTTTAATCTGTTCTTTAATTACCATATTCAGTCTAATTATCTCGTATTAAAATATACAGAACGATTAGAAAAATATTTTTTCTATAACCACTGCTCTAATTATGTAATATTTTTATATGTTTCTGTTACGCAGGAATGTTTCAATTCTAGTTCATTAAACTTTTCCACAACCTTAAGATCACTTTATTTACAAAAATATACTAAAATTTACATCCTACTTTTTGAAAATGTCAAATTTTCTAGGTTATAGCACATATTTCGTCAACATAGGTTTCCCACTTAAATTTATCCTGTACGTTCAAAGAGTTCAATTAAAGAGTACCATTAAATATATTTTTGTGTGTTTTATTTTATCAATTATTCTGTGAAATATCAGCAATGTTAATTTTAAAGTACTCACAGAATCATATAAAGAACAAGTCTTGAAATCGAACCAACTACTACTCCGGCTTCAAACATTTACATTTCTATATCGTTAAGCTTCCTTAAATATGTACAGTGGAAATAAAGGGTACTATGTCTAAAATTTCAAACTTTACAGGTGAGCATAATATAGATTTTTTATTTATTTGTAAGAGTTCGGCTGTTTTTAGTGAAAAGCTTTATAAACGTATTTTGTGTAGTGTGGAACACATAATTAATGTAAACGTACTAAAATATTAAAAATAAGAAATGTTAAGACGAAATGGAGGTCTTTACTTCAAAACTATGTTGATCCATAGTTTTTTTTTAATTCACTAAATTTCTCAATAAGGCTTTTATTACATAATAGAGGAGAAAAAATTATACACGAATATGAAGATCTATAATTTATAAATTAGACAAAGAGCCCGTTCCTTTAGATGAACAAAAATGTATTTTTTGGTATGTTTAGTTTATCATTTCTTAGTTGAAAACTTATCCACACTGATTTTAAAGTACTCACAGTATCACAAAAATCACAGGTCTTAAAATCGTGCAATCCTATTGTTAAATTTCATTTTCATTTAGCTACGACAGACAAAAAAAATGTTACGATCACAAGTAAATGGAATTTTCTTCGGTAAAAGCTTACTGAAATGTTATAGTATTGAGACATTTAAAATTTATTCAAAGTTACTGTAAATACAATAACTAACTTAAAATAACATTGCACAGTCGGAAAGCTATATTCTTCTAGAAGAAAAATATGTTTTTAAAAGTCTGGGGTTCTTTCTACTTTTATAAGTTGTTATTGCCAGTTTTATGAAAAATTGAATAATTATTTCAAGAAATATGATTTATTTTTATATCATTATTATCAAGTTTATATGAATGTATCTTATTTTTCAGATCAAAAGGAGATTTTAGTTTGGAAAATCCTTTGAATCACAAAGATTGTATAGGCCAAGTTCACTGGCATATAAAACGCATTTTGTTTCTCGCACTATTCTGCTCATAAAACAAGATACATCTTAGCACCGATAGAGTAAATGAACCTTTATCGTTCCAGAATCTGTACATTTTAGTAAATGCATACGTGCTATCAGCATAATTGTTCCTACCTTATGGTACTCTCACTAAGTTTCTTTTTGCAGAATAAAAGATTATATTTGGTTAAAGGGACATTGTGTCTTTTAATCAGAAAGGTCTTAATTATAAGAGCCGATTCTTGAATCACTATACAACAAAAAGTTCTAATCTATTTAGAATAAATTTTCTGAGATCAATAATAAGGGTCTATCTTTATAAAAAATATTTTGTTTTGTTACATGAAGTAATAATTTTTTTTAAAAAACATAAAATGTGTACAGTAAAGGGAAAAATATAAATCCTACCGTTTCAAAATAACTTTTGAATAATGTAAGTTAGAAACTAAATTTTTATATCAAATAGAAGCAAATTATTATAATAATAGTCTACCTTTATAAAAAACATTTTGCTTTGTTACATGAAGTAATAATTTAAAAAAAAAACATAAAATATATGCACTAAGGGAAAAAATAGAAATGTTACCTTTTCAAAATAACTTTTGAATTATGTGAGTTAGAAACTAAATTTTTATATCGAATTGAAGCAAGTTGTTACTTTATTATCTGAAAAAAATTAATTTATTTAGACAGTATATTTTATTTTATAACATAATAAATACTAATTTTCTTTATTTTATTTTCAATATCTTAACCATTTTTAATTTTTTAAAACATCACATATCTTTAAGTTATAGATTACAGAATAAAACACTTTTTTACTTTAATTTGATAATAAAATAATTTCTAAAACACATATTTTAAAATTTATCTTAAGAGTAAGAAAAGAGTTTGGGATGTAAAAAATCATTCTAAAAGGAGTCAAGATTTAGTTTTATGTTGAATTAAAGAAATTATGTTGAATTAAAGAAGTAATGTAAATATTACTAAACCGCAGCATACAAATAATGTTTCAGTCTTTATTCTATTTCACTAAGGGTCATAGAAATAAAGTAGAAATGGCTTTTCCGAAATACTACTCACTGAAACACATCAAACTTTAGAAAGAAAATCTTAGTTTTTAAGGCACATAAACACAAAAGTATCAGCTGCCAAGAAAATTACAGTCATCAAAGAGGTTGTAAGTTATCCATATTGAATTCCTCTTTCCCCAAGCTAAAATATGAGAAACATTGTTCCTACTTCTACAGTTTACATTTAAAGATATCTAAAACAAATTTTACCACGTAAAAAAAAGTAAAATTTTCTAGGGTTAAGCGCAATTCTTTTTTAAATTTCAAATTGATAGAATGTCGTTTTTTTTTTTGTTTTTTTTTTTTTTTTTGCATTCAAAGACGACTAAATCAAAAATTTTCAAAAACAATTTAAAATTAAATGTATTTGTCTCTTTAATTTAAAATTTTAATCATGCATGACTCTGACAAATCCTCACATTTAAGCAACTCTAAACGGAAGATTTTTTTCTTATTTTTTACTTTATTACATCATTTTAATTAGTACCGTAAATACATGGAATTTTCCACAGTTATTCTCTATTCTTATTTAATTGCTTTTGTTCAATTTACTTTTTTATAACTTTTTTTAACCTTTTTGTAAAAGAAAAAGGGAAACCTTGTTTCAATTTTTTTAAATTTTTCTGACATATTGTCCACAGACTTACAAACAACTCAAAGTGAGTTTCATTAATAATTTTAATTTTTTGTAAACAATAATTATTAGGTATAAATCTTATCTTATTTGAATTTTTAAAAAGTATCAAAATTTTACATTAGGAGATTAAATTTTCCTAGAAAGCTAAAATGATATTTAAAAATTCCCTTTATAAATGCTAAAAAATAAACAGGAACGATAAAAAGTAGGTAGAGTATCATTGTAGATCTATAATGCATTTAGTAAAATGCATTTTAAGTTTTTATAATTTCCTTGAAATCTGTGGTATTAAATACATAGACTGTACAGTTTTACGGGTTTAAATTCAAATATTTCAATGGAATTTGTTATAAATATTTCAGAAATGTCCAGAGGTTTTATAAATGTAAATATAAAAGAATCGAATTTTTGAAGGTTTAAATGTGATATGTCCCCTTAAAGAATTACGGCGTTGAAAATATTTTTCATTAAAAAATTAATATAGAGAACGGCATCCTTTTCATGTTCCGCGCTGAAGAAAGAAAAGCATGTCAAAGCGGGAAATTGCATGAAAAAAATGAATGGAAGTCACTCATTGTAGTAGATGTAAAGCGCATCTTACGCGCCAGTAAGTACGGTATTTCGTTTTAAATAATGTACTTTTCTCTTTATTTAGCACTTCCTATCCAGTGCTAAAAGTTTATTAAACACTTAGAAATTTTTTATCGTAATCTCATCCCTCTAGATGATGTTAACATACTCAAAGTAACTATATTAAAAATGAATGAAAGTGTCTTAGTGGGGTATGATATTTAAAGCAGGGGATGTGTAGCACTTTAAAATCGGTTTTAAATGTCCTTTTATCTTATTAATTTTTTGAGGGCTCCATAATAGTTTTTCTTTTAAAGTATCCATCAATATATCACACAATTAGATAAAAAATAAATACCTAGATGACACCCTAATAATTTTACATCTATAGCATATATAAAAGTATGATCTCATATTTAGCCAATTAATCGCTCTCGTCTCTGACATGGGAAGCCAATTCAGAAAAATTGTATCTCATTCAAGATACGCTTATCCCATAAAAAGCACTCATGGAAATTCCAATTTTATCACGCCCTAAATTAATAAACATATTTATATTTTTTAAAACTTCTACATTTTTATCGTACTCTCATCATCTAAATTATATTAATGCACTCAAAATAACTGATGGATAAAAACGAAAGAGTCTCACTGGGGTATGATATTTAAAGCAGGGGATGCGTAGTATTTTTAAATCGGATTTAAATGTTTTTTTCTCTTTATCTTTGAGTGCTCCATAACAGGTTATCTTATAAAGTATCCACATTCTATCAATAAATCACAGGATTAGATAAAAAATAAATACCTAGATGACACCCTAATAGTTTTACACCTATAGCAAATATAAAAATATGATCTCATATTTATCCAATTAATCGCTCTCGTCTCTGACATGGGAAGCCAATTCAGAAAAATTGTATCTCATTCAAGATACGCTTATCCCATAAAAAGCACTCATGGAAATTCCAATTTTATCACGCCCTAAATTAATAAACATATTTATATTTTTTAAAATGTGTACATTTTTATCATACTCTCATCACTCTAAATGATGTTAGTACACTCAAAATAACTTATGAAGCGAAAGAAAGTGTCTCACTGGGGTATGATATCTAAAGAAGGGGATGAGTAGTATTTTTAAATCGGATTTAAATGTTCTTTTCTCTTTATCTTTGAGTGCTTCATAACAGTTTTTCTTTTAAAGTATCCACATTCCATTAAAAAGTCACATGATTAGATAAAAATAAATACTTATATAACACCCTAATAGTTTTACATCTATAGCAAATATAAAAGTATGATGTCATATTTAGCCAATTCGTTACTCTCGTTTCTGATATAGTTCAGAAAATTCAGAAAATTTGTCTCATCGTGTCTCAATCAAGCTACGCTTATCCTAAAAAAAGCAGTCATAGGGATTTTGATTTTATCTCGCCCGTAAATTAATAAAGATATTTATATCTTTTAAAATGTGTACATTTTAAAGAAAACTGCAGTTTTGATATGAAATGGCTTGGAATTTATGGATTAAAAAAATAGGTAAAAGAAATGCAATTAATTAAAGACAAATTTTGCCAAAGCATTGTAGCAATTTAGTGGTTAAAATAGATTAAAACTGTATTAATACCAATCTACTTTAGATAAATATTAAAAAAATTTCTCACCTTTTCTTATAACTGTATTTCAAAATAAACTTTATTTTATTATACTTTTCAAATTGCTTTCTAAAACTATTAAAGTAAATTTAAAAGTAAAATTACTAGAAAGATAGCATAATATTTACTCTAGACGAGTTATTGACTAATGATTTTCTAAACAAACTTTCTCTATAACTTTAATTTAGTTCAATGAAAAAATCATTTTCTTAGTCTTCCAAAATGTTTCTGTTTTATTCTTTTGCACAAATTTCCAATTCATTTAGAACAAATTTTATCAAAACATTTTAATGATTAAAGGATTAAGCCACATTAAAATTTTAGTATTAATGTTCTAATTTAGATTAACATTAAAATTTTTATTTGATAATTTCTCCTAAAAGTATTTAAAAATAAAATATTATTTCACTGAAAATTTCCAATTATTTTCAAACGCTATTAAAATAAATTTAATAGGTAAATTACTAGAAAATAAATAAAATTGGAACAAAATATTTACCCTAGATGAGTTATTGACTTATTTTCAAAACAGACTTTAAGTATACTATAATTTAGTTCAATTATAAAATAATTTCCATAATTCTCAAAACTGATTCGGCTTTATACTGTTTTTTATATTACAAATTTAATTAATAGCCCTAACTACCATTTGCATTAACCCTCTGGCTGCTTATCCCGCGATTTTCGGGGGCATATTTTTTTTCTTCCTGTATTGAGGAGCACATTGTGCATTTTCACCCTTTAAATAATGAAATAAATTAGACATAGTATTATACGTTTAATTATGTAATAAATAGAATTATATGAATAGAATTATAGTTATAATAGATACTATAATTATAATTATATTATTTAATAAGTAGAAATTAACTGCAGTTCAACAGAAATTTATTAAAAAAATTTTATGATAACATTTGAAATTTACTTTTCTGGCAGATTAGCTTTTCATTATAATATCTCTATATAAAATTTTTTCTTGAGAGAAAAATACGTATTTCAATTCCCCAATATATATATAGAATTAAAATAAGCAAAAAATATCCAATATTCAAAGCAATTGCTGTTTATAAACTGAGCAGTCAGAGGGTTAAGAATAGTTTGTAAATATTTTGCATCTATTCTTAAGAAATTTCAGGTATTGAGTACCTGCAACACGTTCTAAATGTTTCAGGATGGATAATAAATTCAATAAAGCAAAGGTCTCACATACGGAATGAAAACTACTTCCTATTCCTTTGACCTAATTACTTACGGAAAATATGAGCCCGCATTATGAAAGGTTTGGATTCATTACAACCTTCTTAATGCAAACATGTCTTCCCTACCGTTTTTATAGACACTTCCAACAGCTTACCTGTTGCTTTCAGCTGCGTAACCGGTATACGAAGGAATTTATTTCTCTCTCATTGCTCCATTTTTTCTCAGAATAAAAGACAAGTCGTTGCTCGAAGAAAAGTAAACGTTCTTCTGAATTTCTTAAATTTCTCTTTGAATAAGAGTCTGTTATTACTTAGTAACCAATAAATAGTTAATAAACTAATTTTTAATATTATTGGTCCCTAATTCGATTACTAGTTCTTTATCCAAAATTCATATGTGTTACCTAATTATACTCTTTCAAACCGGCAAGAATATATAGTACCTCAAACTATGATTTAATTTTTTTTCCTTCTATAAATCCAAGTAATATGCAATTCAATGCAATTTTTATTATCTAACAGATTTTATAAAAAAGGCTATATAAAATATATCATATCAAACATGCAGATATATATGTGTGTGTTTGTGTGTATAAAAAAAACCTCTTGTTTCAAATTTTATATTTTACCATTAGAATATTAGTAAATATTAAGAGCACTCTTATTCCATTTTAGATTAATTTCAATTAAGAGTATGAATCTGTATTATTCATTTTGTCCCATACTCTCTTCTATATTTGTGTTTACCATGAAGTAACCGACGTATTCATGACTTATTTAGCTATACAAAGATGCTTACCATCCATGTACAGCAAATGACCTCTCCGTTAACGTAATAGTTGTAAAAAACATTTTATTTTTGTGACAGCCGAATGGTAGTGTGCTATCTTTTAAACCGAAGTTCGTTGGTTGAATTCTACTATTAGAATGGTTGTTCGTCGCCAATAGGAATATGTTTTAAGCATCAGGTCTTGCTACTGTTATCCATTCTATAGCAAAAAAAGACCTTAGTGTTCCAAACCAAACTTTAGAAGTGGTAAATAGAGGAAAACACTCATCAAAGGCACTATATATAATATGCCTGAAGTTTAAGTACATTTAATGCTTCACTTTGGTGAAATTGCTTATATGCTTACCACTCATGATGGGTTTCTAATATATGCAGTTTCAAAATTTGTGATTTTCTTTATACTTCTTATTCTTTTCCTTTTATTTATTTAATTAATTATATTTAGTTCGTATCATTTAAGTTTCCCGACACCCCGCTATCTTGTTTGGATGAATCTTGCATTTTACGATCCTTGTTATGTTACCATCTTTAATAATCTATCAATAATTTAAAGCCAAAAATAATCATCGTTTTATATAGAGCTGTAAACTAATGCTGCAAACTCTTCTGCCGTTAAGCATCGCTTCTCATTTATTCATAGAAAACCTTATTTTTTCTGGACCTTTGATCTTATTCATTGTTCTTACTTAATGTTCTTTTTAACATACAACTGTGCGTTAAAATGCATACTCATTTTTAAGTGGTTCAAAATATCATCAAAGAAGGTGTTAAAACTTATTTTAAAAATGCAACATTATTATAATACACAATGAAAAGTAGTATAAAAACCTATTGTAAGTAATAAAAACTATCAGAGCCATTTTTCATCTCAAAGCATTCATTCTAAAAAAATTTAACTTTTTAAAATCCCAGTTTAAAGTTATAAAAACCTTTGCTGTTTAGCAGTTTTAAATTTAAACCAGGATTAATAAAAGTCTTATTGAGAAAATTTAGAAATATAAATAATTTATATCAATTTCCCCACACACACACACACACACACTTGCGGCACACGTTATTATTACATACATTTTTCCACATTTTTACCAGTTACTTACTAACCCTAAAGCAAAATAGAAAGAAGGAATTTAACTTATAAAAATATAAAGTTAATTTTTTTTCTTATATACTAAGAGCCTCCCTATATATATATATATATATATATATATATATATATATATATATATATATATATATATATATATATATATATATATATATATATATATATATATATATATATATATATATATATATATATATATATATATATATATATATGTATATATATGTATATATATATCATAAAATTCTTAAAGAAGAACAGGAGGGAAGTAATACATTCCCACTGTGAACATCCAATGTATTATAAGGATAATTAGTATGAAAAACGAAGGCATGTTATTACAAATCACGCGAGACCTCATAAAAGGCGTGAAGTGAGCCTGTGCAACACATGACAAGACAGTAATAGAGATTATTAATCGAGTTCATTGCAAATCCAAGCAAAGCACGAAACAAAACCATCTGGTGAGTTTATACAGGCAATAAAAAACTGTAGACTTCAAGAGAGTCTTAATGGAACGAGCATAAATGGAGAAATACCAAGCCTAGAGTAATTTTAACCATGAACATGCACTGTTTAAAATACCATTACAGCTCTAATGCACGTTTTGTATGGTGAACCAGCAAAATCAACACCATCATAAGTAGTTCTCTTATATTGTTTTGCCGAGTGAAATACAGGAACGCCAATCAGTTGACAACATTGTAAGCAGCTATATACAACAGGAAATCAACCATCATTTTACATCAGGATACGGTACTTTACTCACGGTACGGTACGGTATCCAGGCACCCCGATAACAGCGATCTCTGTTCGCCTGTCGTTCTGAACGTTGCAGCCCATTGACGATTCCTAATTAGTAACGACGGTTAATTTTGTAATAAAAACATGTAAGTTAAATATGTCATTCTCCTTACAGATAAATCACTGAGTATCGTGTATCATTATAGGCGTCAGATCATATAAAAGGACAATTGAAAATTATTTCATTCCAGAGACATAAGAAAATGCCATCGTTATGGTACTTCTGCTACTTTTGTCATGATCTTGTGGAGAGGTATTATTCTAAATAGCTTTACTAGCCTTCCATTTTTTACGGGCATAAGATTAACTGAGATTGATGCTGTTGTAAAATGTATGGCATGCGTCTTATTCGAGAAATTTTTATCTGAATCACATTTTACATATATGGAAATTCGTCGAAGATCGGTCGAATGAACTGGCAAGCAAGTTTAAACACCAACATACGCGGAATGTATTGGAGATATGACTTTCCCTTCGACCACATCAATTAACAAACTCCCATAGACTGAAACAGATACTCTTTGAGAAATGGGAGCTTTTACCTCAAAAACTGTTAGATCATTTGATTTCAAGTGTGAAAATGTGGTTGGACACTACCATCAAAATTGTCGAAAGTCCTTTCCTTAGCTAAAAGATTTTCTTTCGTTTTGTTTTCTCCTTCTTGGCCAATTATTTATACCAAACCAGAACTTTCTATGATTCACTTCACATCAAGATTTCATACGTGTTTTATTCATTTTTGAGTTTTTCTTCATTCATCGTTTAATTACAAAATAAATCTGTATCCTTATTTTTCAGTTATACAAGAAAATGTTTTCTCTGTCACGGGGGAAAAGTCAATGTTTCAGTGTTGTAGGGTAGTTATGTACAAGTACAATATATATATATATATACGTATATATATATGTATTATATATATATATATATATATATATATATATATATATATATATATATACATATATATATATGTATTATATATATATATATATATATATATATATATATATATATATATATATATATATACAGAGAGAGAGAGAAGGGGGTAGACGGAGAGGTTGGAGATGACAAGCGAAACATTAGTAGGTCGGAAACGCATGACACACATTCAGTGGAAGTTCAAAAAAGCCAAAGTAAAAGGAAATCCTATTATCAGGTACCCAGCAAGTGAAGCAAATAGTTTTCAACGCTTCAATAAGCAGCAGTCATTAACAGAAAAGAACAGAAAAAACTAGTTTAGTTACATAAACCTTCATCCTAACTGGCCCAAAATATTTTTAAAGCTGTAAGTGTAAGAACGTTTAAGAAACATAGAAAAACTCTTACCATTCTACCTTGGAATACTAAATTCAAAATAAAATGCTTCTTTTAAACCAGTTTATAATTAAATTGTCTCAAATATGAATCGTAAATATTTTAAACCCACTAAGAACAACAGACGGCAGTGTGCATTTTGAGGAAGATTATCTTAGCAGAATATGATTAGAAGTATTGGTTTCGCACATTTAAATAAAATACATTATAATGGTTATTTGAGACTGTCAAAGTTTAAACAACCTGGTTAAAAATTTATACACACTTTGTTTGTACATTGTTTTTATTTTGAATTACAGATATTGCAGAAAAATATACAAAAAAATCAGTCGTGTCAGGACGTTTTTTAACTGGCATATCCATTAGGACAACATCTTACTTCTTTGCTGTTTACATCGCAAGTTACTTAGAACTTCAAATATTTCAGCATATGATGCTTACGACTTAATGTCGGTGATTATTACATATGATACTCAGCTTTTCTCTAAATGAGCATTATTGAAAATAAAAGATTTTGTATAAGACCAGTACGTAACGCTACTTTCTTTTCTATTCTTTCAGACCAATGTCAGCAGTAGACGTTTTGTTGACATATTCCAAGTGAAAATTTGGCCAGTTGTGTCCAAGGGTTCATGTGCTCTAAACTTACTCTCTTCCGTAAACATAGACCTGCTTGTTTAGTGTAGTTCTGCAATATTAATATGCATTCTGTTTCTATCCAATAAAAAAATAGTACTTAATTCCTCTTATTGTGTAGCTGTTGATCAATCTAATACTTAATGTGTAGGTTTATGTTGGTCATTTTTGTAATCTACCGGTACATCATTTTAATTTTGAACTTAGGTGGTCTTCTAGAGCTTTGAAGATTATTGAGCAGACTATATAATTTTTATGATTTTTTTTTACATTTGCTCCAATTCTACAGTTATGAACGTTCAAGGAACAAACAAAAAATAATTGATGAAGAAAACAAAAGTTTTGTAAATTTGATTTTTTTTTTTTTTTACTCTTGTAAAAGAAAAAACTGTTTTTCCTTTTTGTTCTGATTTAGTATCCATGTTAAAAGAATGTAATATTTTAATATTGTATTCTTGCCAAGAATAAAAATGCCAAGAAATGTTAAATGGCATTAGGAGATGAAAAACCCTTTGCTGATGGAGAGATGATTAATAAATATTTGACTGATGCTGCAGGAATAGCCGTTCATAGTAAAATAAAATAAAAAAGAGACATCCTTGCTAATGTAAATTTGTGAAGATTTACAAATTGCTAAAAAATAGAAAATATGTCCGATAATATAATTACAAATTTATGGGAACGCATTAAAAATATTAAATGACCCTGGATGAGAGTTGGGATGTAGATGAGGCATCACACTTAGCGATATTTGTAAAAGGAATTGACTCCAATTTTAATATGATGGATGAAATAATATCATTAATGCTAATGGCAGGAACTACAACAGATAAAATCCTGCACAATACACTTAAATCAGCTATGCATAAGTCATCGATTCCAATGGCAAAGATTGAAGGGGAAATAATAGCACAAACAATGCCAAGTATGAATTCAGAAGTCACGGGTATGTTATTTTAGGATACTAAAATTCTGATAAGAAGAGAAATACTTGTTTATATTTATTTATGAATTGCGAAATTCCTAAACAGAATCTTTGTACAAAATTATAAATATTGCAAGTGTCAACAATCGTGTGAGAAAAAACTAATAATTTTATCAAATCCAGAGCATTGAATCCTCCACAAGTTAAAGAATTTTTAAAACATCTGAAAAGGGAATAGGAGGACGTAATCCATAATGAGGTTAATTAGATATATTCAAAAGGACATATACGTAAAAAGGGATAGTCGGTTGATTGTGAAAAGGAAAAAATATCCATTCCCTCAATTTAACTGCGATAAAGAATGAATCTGTTATTTTCCTCTTTAAATTGATATAACTCAGAATCTAAGTACGTAAGGATGAAATTGTTTTATGCATAACATGCAGAAGGAATTAGAGATTTTGAGCTCGAAATTTGGATCAAACGTCTGTTGTCACACAGCACATTACACTTTTCTCTCTAAGAAATCAAGCGAGAAAATTTCAAAATAATGAAAATGAACATGAACTGATATCTAAATTTAAAAAGTGTTACATATTTAGGTTAAAAAAACAGTTTATGTTTTAAATTATTATCACCATTTAATTTAAACGTGTAAACTGTTTGGGATAATTTACAGATGGAACTGGTATATTTACAAAACAACAACTTTAGAAAGGAATTTCAGAATGTGGGCATTCAAAATTTCTATCAACATCGCATGATTTCCACGACTAGTCACTCATGCAATGGAAATCATGACACATTTTGGAAATTACTTACGAGAAACTTTCTCTGCAATAAAAATAATTAAAATCGACAACTAAATGATGTATGATTTGAAAACTGAGTGCCAATTGCTGTTTCGCCTACATCTGAAACATAGATGAATTAGTTGCAAAAGCTGTGCAAAGTTTTCCATTAGATGTTTAAGATTTTTCGTATTTTTTTACTGCTTTTTAAAATAATTTTATTACTTATTTTTACTATGATTTTATGATTATTACATTTGTAAAGATCTAGTTTACGTTTGTCAGTATATGTTGATATATTCGCTTTTATACTCTCGAAAATTTTAAAAATGTTGCTCAACCCTGATTTAAAAAATTTTAAGAGAAGTTTCTGTAATTATAGAAATTATAGATTTCTATTACCTAAATATTCATTCACAAATACAAGTTTTTTTCATTCGTATAAACTTTTAAAGTATTTCATTTAGACTAATTTCCGTTTCTTTATTGTGATTTTATGTTACTCTTAGTTGAATCCCGCTGTTATCCCTCAAAAATCAAATTAATGTTGACTGTTTTCGTAGGCTACTGTTATGGTTAGTGTTAATAATTTGTACCAAATGTACAGATTGTAAATAAAGACTATTATTTAAGTGCTTGCGGCGTTTCCATGAAGTAATTAATGGGTCGGTAAAGAACTGAATTCGGATGAAATTACTCATGAGTATTGCATCATAATAAGCCTTCTCCCAATATTATTATTATTTGATATTTTCCGACACAGAAGTCATCAAATACGACTTCACAAGTTCCCCTTCATTTGATATGGTAACGTGAAAACTTTTTCTTGTTTTCACATTTAAAATTACCATTTTCTGGTCACCCTTATTTATTGTCACGAAGATTCGAATGAACACACCGTTTAACGTAACAGAAGAATTTATTGAAGCTAAGTAGCAACTCGCAACTTTACAAGACCGAGAAGTTGCCTACAACTAGTGGGTATCAGCTTTTATACCCGAACAGAATATTCAAGAAATAACTAATTTACATATTAAAGAAAGATCTAGAATATTCAAGAACATAAGGAAACAATAAACAACATTTTTAAATTAAAAATCCGTACTTTGGATAAACTGCCATGTCAAGCATCGAACCCACAATCTCCGGGTCTGGATCGCGTGCTTTGACCATTCGGCCACTGAGCTAGTTAGCTAAGTTACTTTATGCCGCATTATTTCTTGATGTAATAAAAGAAAATTCGATTCCAACTCTGCAAACTTTCCAGAAAAATAACTCCAAAATATGTTTTGGGGGATTTACAAAAACATTGACGGAAATGCAATGCAGTTGCAAAAGCTTTCTTCGATGGTTAAATAATAAATATTGACCAATAAATTAACAATATTTACCTTTTGTTTATTCACAGAAATTTTATACTTATTTTTTCTGAATTAAATTAACTTTAAATCTGTGTATTTTTAAGCATAATCATTATGGCTGCTTAAAATTTCAGAATGTATTTGAAGAAGAAGTTTTATAATGTGTATTTAAATACCTAAAGCAAACTATATTAAACAGATTCTTCCTTCCATTCAAAAGTTTTCTCCTCTTCGAAGAAATAAATTCATTAACTTCTGAGTCCATCAGAAATCCGAGAATAGGATTGAATATTTTGAATAGTAATCACGCAGTTAAAAATGGATCATTAAAGCGGAATGCTTAGAATTTATGTTATTTTTCATAAGTTTTACTGAAAAAAAAAGTTATTCAATTATTGTCAAACAGATATTGTAATAGTATTTATGCTATTTCTTTGACCATTAAATAGGTATTTTGTTAAACTGCAGCATATTTACTAAAACTTTTACGCATAAAATTATTACGTGACTAGAAGCCATTTTGTGAGACACAACGTATCCTAATTATTTTGGGATTTTGCGAAGTGAAATATTTAGCATGTATCATTTGAGAATCATCTACAGCTATGATCTAATCACTTTAATTCAGATTAATAATTTTCTTCCAATTTCTGTTAACCAACCAATTTAGGAATTTAATAACGGTACATTCTAAGTAAGTCCAATAATAAGATTGAAAGCAAATTATTTGCATTTCTTCACATGAATATATCCTTTATTTATTATATTAATCCATTATGGTGAGATTAGATTTCGTGAAAGCAACAGAGTTATAAAATTTAGTCATCATAACAAGGATAAAGCAGCTTCTATAATTAAAATTAAAAACAATGTTTAATGGATTAATTCATACTTTTATAATAATAAAATAATAGAGAATTTTCAAAGCATGTATTAAAATTGCATATAAATATTTATTTATTAATTTTTTTAAGTATTCCGATAAATATTTTTATATTAAAGATCTCTAATTTATTTGAAAACGTGGCTCGTTAATACTGTATAGGGGGGGAGGAGTATTTTCTTTCAAGACTGCATTTTAGGCTTTATGACAATAAAACTCTCGAATACTTCATTGTCTTTCTGTACTGTCAAAGGGAAACAGGGTTCCATTTTTCTGCTCCATTTGAGATAATAAAAGTGAAAATTTTACATTTTTTACTGAAATAATAAATAAAACTATGAATAAATTTTTTTGCTCAAAAAACTTTGCAGAAGGTCCAAAATAAATCTCTCCCACTATACAAATTTTACAATTTTAGATAACTAAAAGCATAATATTTTCAGTTTATTACATAATTTGGTATCCTCTATGGCTCCTGGCGATTTTTTTCCGAATTCTGAAAGTTTTTCATTTTTTAAATCTCAAATTGAACAAAGAAAACCATAGTGTATGAAATATACTGGCTCTTTTTTCCTGATTAGACTTATCACCTGATTTAGAAGCAAATATTAAACCTAACTTTTTTTCTAAATTTTTATCTGTTGAAATGTTCTTTCATTACAATAATTAAGCAAGTAATAAATATATTGAATCTAATAAAAACCTCCTAATATAAACTAATTTTCTTCTTATTATTAATTTGCTTTGAAATATAATAGTGTCAACCTATATGATAAAGAAATATGTTATGCATTTTACAACTGAGGAAGTTCTATAAGCTTTCCTCTAATAATTATAAAAACAAAAATTCCATCGATCTATCAAAAAAACTGAAAGATAATTTCTACCAGAATTCAGAGATTTAGTTATTCAGATTTATAAAAGTATTCAAATATCTTTATAGAATAAGTAATTTTTATTCGTGAAATTCAATAACATACATTCTTCTAAATTTCCACATTAATTATTTTTCTACAATGCAAGTAAAATAGAATATACTGCTTAACAGAGAATAAATGTGGTTCAATAATTTTGAGTTATGCCATATACTTGTATATTACAAGCATTTACCTTATTTTAATGTTTGGGATGTATACATCAATTAGCAATACATGATGACAATGTCACTTCAACATCAATATGCGTACTGCGGGACTAAATAACTTCTAGACTCGCCCTTTAATCTGAATGTGTAAATTAGCATAAATGTACTAAATAGCCATTGGAAAATGATGTATTTAATGAGTACATATCATATCTTTGACAGTTGGGAAATACTTCTCGGGTAAAGTTAATAATTTAAGTGCAGTACGTTTATTAAACACACTTCCAATGCTTCCAGGAATGAACTCTATTTCAACTATTGCTCAAACTTTGAGCATTTAGTGTAATACCATGGCAATCTGTATTAATTGCAAATAATATGGAAAAAACCAGCAGTAAATGCTTTGGCTGAATTAAACTCGATCTTATAATATCCTAGATTTTTTCATCAAATTATTCCAAAGTTACAGATACTTCCCCAGCTACAGTAATATTTTCCAATGAAATCACCGAGCTACGGTAATATTTCCAAATTAAATTAAAAATATTCAAAAAATGCATATTTTAAAATTAATCATTTGGGTTCTTCTAGACACAGAGGCATTTTTATAGGAAAAGATAGTATATTTTAATTTCTGAAAACACTAACACATGAGTAAAAATTATGATGAACAGTCGCAAAAAATATCTCATTAAATGTATTATATAAACAGATTTACATGGAAAAAGAATTTTCGAAGGAAGAAAAGAATTAATTAGTGGTTCTATTAAAATATTAGCTCATGATACTAAATAACGCCAAGTAGGCTCAGATGTTCATTGTGAAAGAAAATAAGTAGGTGAAATAAGTAGGTGAATTTACTCTTAGTAATAAAATGTATAGCAGAAATTCTTAAATAATTTTCCTCAAAATTCACCTAATTTATTTATCAATTTATCAAACTTTTGATGCCCGAAGCACTTCTGCTGAATATCTTAAATCTAAGTTACTATGGACTCCTGAGAATAAAAGTAATATGAAATTGAAATAAGTTTGAAATATTACATCCCGTCCTCATTACTAAGGAGCTGCAATTTTAAATATCATAAAAGGCTATTTATAAAAGTTAAAACTTCGTGAAAAGATATTTGTTTTCTGATACATGAGAAGGCAGTACTATAAAGGGAAGTTTTACAATGCTTTCAAGCAGTATTCCTTGGGTTTCCTTTTTAAATATGATTTAGTAGTTATATTTCCGCATGATGGGGATAATCCCCTACCAATTCAAACGAACAGTATGACTGTTGTGGCTTCTAATTTTGTAATATATAGTTAGCTATTCGTGCTGATTTCAGCTTTATTCCAAAATTCAAATTAGGTTTTCGTTTCCGTTATGCTTAAGAGATTTTTCACTCGTTTTCACTATGTAAGCACTGAGCGAGTGATATTACGATCCCAATCTACGTTCCATCGTGATTTGTTTCGGTTTTGGACTGCTACGGTCTACTCTTTTGCTACAAAGAGGACTAATGTGAGGAAGAGGAGGAGACACACCACATCCAACCCCACTAAAGGGTTTATAGATGCTAGAAGCCAAGGTGAACAGGACATCCCTATCAACTATACACCGAAACCAACTATCCACCTGGAGGAACAAGCCCAGTGAAACCGCACATAATTTATACAGTTGTTACTTAATTTATAAAATATGAAAATTTCACATAATTTTATATTACTCATTATATAAATATTGACGTTACTTTTTACAACAGTTTTAACAAATTCTACCGAGTTTTTACCCAATTTATAAATTTACTTTATTTTATTCCATAGAACTTTTATCACATTCTCGCACAATGATGCAAAACTAAATGAAAAACTTGAAATCAATATGTTATAAATTTTTTAAAGTTTCTTTTGTATATATTATTATTATCGATACGATTGTAACATTACCAGCTGGATTCCTTTTTATATATGATTTAATAAATATATATTCAGTTTTCCCGTGAGGGTGAGAATCACCCACCAACTAACACGGCCAGTAGGATCTGGTGGGGTAAAATGGATAGAAAAAGCGAGATTTCTCATTCAGCACTCTTTTTCATTTAAAAAAACTATAAACAAGCAATGTTTTGCATGTATTCATGCAATAGTTTAATTACCATTATTGTTAAAATAGTTTTATACATTTTTTAAAATTGCAAATTTAGAATTTTTTACTTCCTTTTTTATGCCCATTTTACCTCAGAGGTGGGGTTTTTCAGTCTTTTCAGTAAATTATAAAAAATACCCATTTTACCCCACCAGACTCTATGCGCTGTTATGCCTTCTAATTTTATACAGAAATCTTGGGAAGCTGCCATGACTAGTACCAAATTAATTTAATACAACATTTTTAAATTTTGATTTATAATTTATTTTATAAAAAATTATCTACCAGTACCTTATATAACATATGTACCTACCAGTTTGGCCATGACAACCCCCCTTCAACCAACTTTCCATTATATTTTGATTGATTGTATATTTTAGTACTGATACAGGATATTTTAGCAAATGAAACCGGGACCTTTCATTAGTTAAAATATCCTACTGCTTAAAGCTGATTCCAAACGGTTACGAACATCTATGCTAACAGTGGTACCGAAAGACGGTACCCTACAATTCGGTCATCGTGAGGTTCATAAGCTTTCTTTTTTAAATGAAAAACATTTTTTACATTTGTGAAACAGATGACCATTTTTCAATTTCTACATAGTAGTAACCTTTAGGACGAGAAAATTAAAATTGATTTTAAAAATGCTACACCAGAAATTTATATGTAATAATGTCTTAAAATTTATACGAGTTAAAGACCTTTCCAAATTTAAGGTAACCGACAGGATTCTAGTAACCTATTTCGAAAACCAGAAAAAATTAATATTTAAAAATCGTTTTTACAGTATATGACCATATCAAATCATATAAAAATAAAAACATTTTTTTAATATTTGTTGAAAATATTAGTCTATTTTTGATACTTTTCGTTAATGATGTGAGGCAAAATAAATTAACCCAATAATTATTTTCCAATATTACATACTTACACCTTATTTTCCAATATTACATACTTACCCCAAACAAGAATGTAATGAAATTAGATATAAAATCTATATGAAAAATTATAACAGATATTCATCAGACAAGTAACAATTCTGCTATTTGTTCAAGCCCAGATAGTATTTTATAAAAAGCAGTTATAATTTTTTCCAAAATTACTTTTACTATAAAACTTTTAATTCCTTACAATCTCGATATTATGTAAATATCTATTATATTGTTATGAAAAAACTTTTTTTGTGACCACGTTATTTCTGAGTAATAAATCTCCAAAACATAGTTTCTAAGGAAATGTATTTAAAAATTTTGTTGCAAAGAATTTTCCCAGAAATCCCTTGAAAATGTCTAGCTTTATAAGTTGAATTAAACTGAAGTTAGGACAAAAAGTTTATTTTAAAAAAACCTTAAATTTAACGATTTATTTACAAGTAAAATTCATTTCAGCTGTAACTTCCGGTAATTGAAATGTGACTAAAGTTTTAACGATTAAAACAAAAATTGGCCTAACTTCTGTTTCATATATCGTACAGACAAAAGAAAAATTGTATTGAAATAATTACATCATGGCCTATCAAAGAAATTAATAAAACGTTGCAATTTTTCACAAATATTTGTCAATTAAAACCCACTGGATGCCTTAAAACAAGAACTGTTTAAAAATAACCATTACGATATTTTTTATCTATGTTTAGCACTAAAATGATATGAAGATATTATTTCATACGCAAATTTCTCAGCTGGTAATATTTGCTAGAAGCATATGTGCAAGTTCAGTGATAACATACTTTTAGTTACGAATAAAATTTCTCAAATTCTTAATTATTTACTTCATTTATTACTTTTTGGGTATTGCACCAGTATTTTAGCCTTTTTATATAAGTTTTTAAAGTAATCACGTATAATGAGAAAATTTTTCAGTGATTATTTAATAATAAAATTTTAAATCGGGCTAAAATCTAAACTAAAAGATGTTTCATTTCAAACTGTTGCCAAAAACTGTCAACTCAACATGGTTTTATATTGTTTATATATTATTCAGAAAAATATATTAGACGATCTCATCCGAGCAAGCGATTGTTTCACATAATGATGTAAATCAACAATTTTTGTGTTATAAAGCTTTTCCATATTTAAAAAATTATTATAATAAATATTGTGATTATTTTGTATTGTATAATCTAATTTAAAACATATTCAGGAAAGTAAGACGTTTTAAATAGTTCATATAGTTAATTTTTTTTTTAATTTTCTAGTGATTTTTAAACTTTTTAACTTCTTAAAATGTTAATATTTATGCTCCAGAAGTGTTTTTAGATCTATTATAACTTTCTACACAAGGTAGAGCATGGAATTTTAGATTTCTCAAAAATTACATTTTATAAAATATTTTTACTGACACTACTGGGAAAAACAATTAAATTTGTCCATTTGTTCTATATATTTGTATACAAAAAAGAAATAAGTAACTTATTGCTTCTTCCATGCCCATATTTGTTCTCAACATTATGAAAAACTGTACAAAAATTGCAATACCTTTATTTTAAGAACAAAGAGAGACTTGACATTTAACACTTCTTTTTAATGGGTGGAGTTTAAAGATAAACCAACAAAAATGCAACGCCGTTTAAAGTTTTCATCTTTTAAAAAACTTCTTTAAATAAAATCATATACTTAAATAACTTCTGCGATATTGAAGATATTAATTTCAAGTTTTATATAATTGTAAAAAAAGGTCAAAACGATAAAACTGATAAAAAAAAACTTCGATATTTTGATCATATTTGGGGTACAATGTCCCCTTAATTCTACTTACGAAATTACATCCATCCAGTTCATTGCGTTTTTAAGTTATTGCATTCCCACACGAATAGGCACATTTAAGCACAAAGAGACTCAATTCGAAAAACAGTCTGTTTTTAAACTTTAATTTTTATTTCATTTTCTTTACTTTCCATTTGAAAGGTTAAAATTACCGCCATTGTTCAAAATCTCAATAACTAAATATTTAATGATTACAGTATCTTTTCAAACTAGACGTGAAAAAAAGTAATATTTTTTTATATTCTAGATAGCCAGTAATTTCTTTGAATGAACGATGCCAAATATAGCTCCTATAAATGAAATCATATACCTAAATAACTTTTGAAATACTGATGATAAAAATTTCATATTTTGTTTTTATGTATAAAAATGTTAGGACAATAATTTGATCCAATAAAAATAGTTTGGTATTTGGAGAATATTGGAGGTACAAAGTCATCATAATTCTATTGACGAAATATAGTACAGTAGAACCTCGATTATCCGAGCAAATTGGGATCGCTAGTATCTCGGATATCGGAAATCTCGGTTAATAGAAACCATGTATAAAACCTTCCGTGCTTGCGAATTTAACTAACTTTTAAAGTAAAAAACAATAGAACGTTCTTTAAATGATAAAAATAAACATATATGAACTTATGTTTCACAGCTAAAAAAATTTAAAAAGGGTGTAATATTTCTTGGAAGTTGAGTGCTTTTGTGGGGAAAAAAGTGCCTGTAACACGGACAACGAACTAAAATGTGTATTATTTTTTCCAAGCTCATTTTGGAAAGCAGAAAAAAAAATAGACTTCCTTATTGACTCGGTTAACAGAAACCTCGGTTAATTGAAGCTTGGTTAATCGAGGTTCTATTGTATATCCAGTTCATTGCGTTAAGTTATTGTGTTCCCTCCCAAATAAGCAAGCGCAAGTACACAAAGACATAACTCTAAAATAACCTGCTTTTATTTTTTCGTCAAAAATCAATACTAAAAATTTTAATAATAATTATACCTTCACATAGTAGATGAAAAAGAAAAAAGTAAATAATTTTCACAAAGGACCATTCATCTTATATTCCAGATAGCTAATATTGTCTTTGAAAGAACTACACTCACTGAAATTTATATAAATGAAATCATATACGTAAATAACTTTTGAAATACTGAAGATAGAGATTTGTTAGAAAGGAAATGAGAAATGTTAGAACGGTAATTTAAACTTACAATTCAATATTTTGGCCATATTTCCGGTATCATGTCCATTTATTCTACTTACGAAATTTAATCTAACTAGTTTATTGTCTTTTTTGTTATTGTGTTCTTTCACAAAGACATAATTCTAAAAATTGCTTGTTTTGGTATTTTTTTCTTGGAGAGGTTTAAATTGTTAGCATCGACATCAAATTTTTTAGTGATTACAATATCTTCTCAGTGTAGACGAGAAAGTAAAAAAAAATAATTTTCATCTTATACCTTGGATAGTTCATTTAAACGAGTACTTTGTGTGAAAGAACGATATCCGATAAATCCCGGTTTAATTGGACATTGTATAGCAAACAATTGACGGAAGCGCATATGTCGAACAAATATAAAATAAGACAATTCGTTATCTTCATGTTCGCTACGATTTCTAAAAAATAAATTTAGGAAGAGATTTTCCTTTTTTTTTTCTTTGCTTTGATTTTTAGATTTGAGAAACTTTTTAGGGAAAATTACGACATGTTTTATTTCAGGCACTGGCACTGAAAAGAATATAAGCCCCAAAAACCAAATCTTATCTTAGAAACAACAACTTTTTGGAGGTAGTTAGGTTTAAGGGTTAATGATTAAAGAACACAATGTTCATATCCAGTAATAGTTTATATTAGAAAACTGAAAATACACAACTAGTATACACTAGAATAAATCTTAGTAAATGAAATTAAGTTTCTTTAACTAATATTTGTAATATAAGTAATAAAATAATTTTTTTGTTGTTTTGAGGGATATTTTCCTTACCTTTGAAAATTTCCACTAAAGAAATAGGCTTAGCTTATTTTCGGACACAGAAACTCAATATATTTTATTATTATCAAATGACTTATCTTCAGCTACCATTCCCAGTTTAAGGAAGATGAATTGGACAGATTTCTCAATGGAATGGCGAAAGAAGAGGAACAAAAAAGGCACCCTCCCTTGGTGTTCACTTTGCTGGAGACGACAAAACTCCTGCCGTTAAATGAATATTAAAGAATCAAAAAGAAATCCAACTCTAGAAAAATGAAGAAGCTGCAAACATCCGCAACAATATTTTGCACAGTAATTATCATTTCAGAAAAATATACGCCCCCACTCCTCTGTACAAACTACTGTATCTTAACAATGCAAACACAAATGCATAAGAACTGTTTTTGTATAACATTTTTTAAATATTAGAATTCAAAACATGTTTTAGATGTCAATTTTTTTCTGGCTTGTCGCAATTGCACCAAGAATGTCTTACAACTGTCAGGATTAGTGGCCCGTTGCAGCATTAAAGCATTACATTAGTAAAAGGATTATGTAAAGGATTAAAATTATGTAAAGGATTAACATCAATATATTTTTCTAATTCTTGAATGCCTATTGTATGGAGAGCATCTACAATCATGAACTCCTCCTTAAAACTTTCTTCTGCTCCTTTTATCCAAGTTGTTTTTCTCTTATTTTACAGTAATAAATTAACTTCTTTATAAAAACAATTTGGATTGATATACTTTTCATCAACTTCACAAAGTATTTTCTGTAATCAATCGTCAAATGAGGTCCATAAAGTTTCTTAATGGTTATCTTCGCTCAGCTACTTCTAAGCAATAAATGTTAGTTTTTAAATTTTTCAATTATTTAGATTTAATTCTATATTTATTGCCTTGTTTATAGTTAAAACAACAGCATTATTCTTTAAACTGAGTGATTTTAGTTTAAGGTAAATTATTATTGTTGAAACGGTGAGGTTATTTTGGATTTATAGAATAAATAATTTCCTAAAGTATTCATTTTTTCTTCTCTCATGAGTGGAACACACTACCTGATGATTCTTTTTCTAGTTTATTTATAATACATTACATTTTGTGTAAAAATGTGAACTGTATAACTATTATAGCACTTTTAATTACTGTATTAGAGGAGGAGTTTTCAGAAACGCAAACATATCGAAATAAACAATATTTCCATGTATCCCTTTTTCAACCATTGCTTTGACGCATATCTATGTTTAAAAATAGAAAAGTAGTTTTAAATCTATGTATTTTTAAAATTTGATAGCATTTACATGGAAACGTCAATAACTTAGTTTTAATGTAATGTTTTGATGTCTGCAAGCTATTTTCCTATATACCATTATTTACAATTTTTGTTATAAGTTTGTTCTAAAATTATGTAAATAGAATCTATATTTCACTATAATGAGCTTCCTATACATTTACGTTTCCATTTATATATTTCCTGGTAAAAACCAAAAAAATAAGGTTTATTGGTTAAGTTGTTCTATTAATTCCTCAGAACAATGGATATGAAGAATAATCATACTTTTAAACATGTATTTTTCGTGTGTGTTTTTTTTTTTCGTATTGAACGAGCCATTTTTTTAATGAACAACCATTTTTTTAATATATTTTGTCTTCATTAAAGTCACACGAGTTACAAATGTAGATGCTTTCAGTGCCTTAAGTATAGCGTTTAATTTCATTAATATATTATCAAATTTAATAGAGAAGACATTAAAGCATTAAAATAACTTAATCTTGAATTTATATTACCTAAGCACAATTGCATTACAAATGCAATGCACTACATGCATTACAAATGAATTTTGTATTGCATAATGAAATGGTCCTTAGTCATATACTTTTCACTATTAAGTTATTTTCAATGTTCGTATAGTTTCCAAAATATTACTAATAGAAGGTATAGCTCATAAGCATTTAATAAAGAAAATATTTTGCTTAACTGCAGTATTTAAAATCAAATAGTGCATTAGGAATGTTCCCCTCTACTCCACTCTGAATACGTAAAACTCGTGAAATTAAATTCCTAACTATTTATAATCAATATGGAGTCAGAAAAGATTAGATTCGCATATACGACTTCCAAAACTTAATATTTAAATGCTTGATAATTAGAACAGGATTTTTATTTTAAACTTTTTTTTCGTTTCTATACACTTCTTACTATTTAAAAAAATTCCATAAAGACAAAAAATTGACTTAAGCCCTTTTTCTAGCAATTAAATGGCATATAAGTATGAAATTTTTGCTTTTATTTATTAACTGATACAATGAATAATGCATATCTCATTAAAATATGAAAAAATAATAATCCATTTAAAACATTTCTAATATTTTAACTTATCTCAAATTTTTAATATAAGACAAACTGATAAGTGCAATTATACATGATTAAAAACTTTTTAATTCCTAATTTATCTCTGAAATTCAATTAAAGAAGTAAGGAAAGAATATTTTGGGATGAAAGAAATCTTTTGTTGTTTAATTCTTGCTAATGCCTCCTTATAAAGTCACTCATTAATTTTACTACTCTGTTAAATATTAATTATATCGTCTATGACATTAAATTTTCTTTTTATAACCATGCTAAACTTCTTGCAAAAGTTATCAAAAAATATTGGATCTCTTAAGTATTGCTATATCATAAAAAATATTCCATTAATTTTTAATGATTTTGTTCTCATATATTTGTTGGGATTAAATTTGATCATCTTGCAAGTGATTATGTCTCATATATTATATTGAACACTTCAAAACATGCTTTTAACCGTTTTCTCAAGGAGCTACCAGTTGTTTCACTGAAATTAAAGTATATAATTTAGTATTTAACATGTCAGTGGAAAAAAGTGGCTGTTTTGTAAAATTAATTAATACTTTTTAGTTTTATAAGAAAAAAGTAGACGTAACAAAAAGTTTAATTAAATTTAAATTAAATTAACCATTTCCGCTCTCATAAATAATAAATTAAATATTAGTAAGTATCATAAAATAATTAGTGTCAGAATTTTTTGTATCCCATTTATTTTTAAATGAATAATTAGCCTACGTCAAACCCACAGCAGTATAATTCTTATTAGCCCACAACATAGACATTTCTTGAGAAAGTTTATGCCGTAGAACATTGTTATAATGTCTACTGTTTTCTATTGACAATTTGATTTGCGGTTTTTATATTCACACTTTTTCATCTATCACAAAAAAAAATAAAATAAAATTATTATGGGTTATCATTTCATATAATTTAGGGGCTTAAAGTTCTAGCATGTTTCTCATATTTTAAGTACAATTTGTCCCTTAAAAATTATACTGATCATAACATTAAATTAAACATTGGTGTGGAAAAATGATTAATCTAGCAAAACAATCTATTTTAGTAACATTGTAAGTTCATAAAGTTACTAGCTCCCGTCAATAAATTCAAGAATTGCATTCAATATATTGCATGTTTTTACAAAGAGTTTCGCTTGTTTCTTGTTAGCTCTACTAAATATATATATATAAACATACCTGTATTTATGATTGTGCGTGTATGAAGTACCATAAACTAAAACTATTAGAACCAAAAGCCTTACATTTTTGACCAGACAATAAAAAATAAAAGAAGCGCTATGTAGTTTTGACTTTTCTTTTTCAAATATTTTCGAAATATATATTATAATAATCATAAAATAGTTATCATAAATATTTAATTTGTCTTAGCAACTTCCAGATGTCAAGCACAAGGGAACGTAGTACTAAATAAACAACTGGCAAATTTAATTTTTACAGAAAATGTTAACTGTACTATTCTTAAATGAGTAGGTTAACCCATTAACCCCTTCGCGACCAACGTCTCGTATACGCGATGCAGCGATTTCACTCTTATCAGTCCAGCGTCGCCTCCACGCGATGATCTACGGTTGATATTGAGAGACCAGTTTAGAGTATGCGTAATGTGAGATCTGGACGTTTTATTTTAATTTTTAAATGCTATATTTAATTACTAGATGGCGTAAATGGAAACTGTTTTCACAGTGGTCGACTCGTATAGTATTTACGTGTTGGTCCTCAAGGAGTTAAAGGACCTGTTAAAACCACTTGTTAAAACTTTTTTTTCTCTTCTTTTTAGAGACATATGAATATTTTTTTTTCTATGTCTTTGACACTTAACGGTATCACAACACTTAATTAATTTTCCTTTTTGAAATATACGTTGCTTTGAAATATAACATGCTTTATATGAAAGAAATCATTATTTTGATTTTTCTCTCCTTATGACTTCAAATAAAAATACTTAACCAAAACAAAACCTGTAAATTGTTTTACTATTTATTTAATATAACCTTTTTTAATGATAATTATTCATTTTTCTCCCAGTATGATTAAAATTTTAAGAAAGTAGTATTTTCATGCTGCAGAAGGGGATAGTTTTACAGGTAAACCCCCACCACCCCATATCCCTATCTCTTAAGGAATGTAAATTTTTTTCACATGTTTCCCATTCATAAGATTCAAAGATAGCATTTACAGCCTCATTCCATTAAATACCAATGAATTTTTAATGGTGAACTTTAAAGGGTTTAAAGTGTTGTTTTAACGTTAGATGCATACATTTGGTTTTTACCAGCCATGAGAATGAAAGTCCATTTAAGGGCATTTCTAAGTTTAATCTCCTTTTCAAAGTTTTATTCATTGTTTGATCAGATGCATATGATTATTACTGAAACAATCTTCGGGTTTGTTAAATTTTTAAAAAATAGGGAAGCACCAGAAGTAGATTTCTCACAAAGATAGTTTAAAATTCTTTATGTAAAGATAATTTTTCAAGAAAATATCCTATAATATTTATAAGGGATATTTATTTTTTCTAATAAGTTTTCATTTTTATGCTTAAATTTTTTTAAATTATTTGTTACATGTTTGAAATAATGCATTCTACTATTTGAGGAAATGTTTTTAATTCGAGGCTGATCAGATAAAAATGTTAATGGAGAATGCAAATAAACCAAGTATGTCCCTCCCCACTGAAAAGAAATTAAATTTTATTTTAATATATCTATGTCAAATACAAGAATGCCCTAAAGCATTTCCGTATAAAATAATAGAAAAGAGGAACTACAAGTGATCTTTTAGTTAAAAGAAAGTACATTTTGAGGGAAAAAATCTATTTCCTTTAAACAGATATCCTTTAACAATTTTATTCCTGTGCCATAAGCTAGAAAGCATCGATTTAGACAAAAGGAAGTACATTTACAAGGGAAAAAATCCTACATGGATAATTTTTTTTATTTCCATTTGAGTTCACATTTACTCACGATATCTGAACTATATGACAAAGATGTGACAGATATATTGACTCCTAGAAAAATATTTAATCTTATGTATTTTGCTTAACTTAAACTGAATTTTTTCTCCCTTAAATTATAATTTTAAAAGTGCATAAGAGATCAAATACTCATTATCTCTAAAAAAATTTTACGGTTAAAATTTACATATTTAGAAAATGATTCTATCTTAAAATGACAAAAATAAATCAAAATATTTTATGTATATCCTTATCTTTTAACTTAATTATTTCAAATTAGATTATTTTGTATCATTGACAGCATTTTATAAAATCAAGATAATACATCATATATTTTAACCCTTTCGTGGGCCATTTATTTCTCACTCCACGTTTCCAAACTTTCAAAACAGAGCTGCTAATTTTATTCAATCGATCGAACAATTGATGGCAGCTCAAAACCGAAGCGGGAATCAGTCTTCCCGTCGTTTCAATAACAAGACCAATATATTATAATGGGTTTTGTGCTTCCCACAGGTGTATTTTGTAAGATCGTGTAGGTGGGAAGTAATCTTCCCAATGCCCACGAAAGGGTTAAAACCTCATAAAATATGTATTAAAACATTATATAATAACTGCTTTAAGATACAAATAATTTTATTTCCTTCAGAAATATTACTTCATAATATCTATGCTTAAGATCATTCAAACAACGATATTTTATAAGTTCAGTTTTCCACAATCTATATTTTTCACATATATGACATAAAATGTGATATACTTATAAATACTTATACACTTATATGCTTATATTTATTTTTTAGTAAATTTACATCTTTGGGGAATAAAACATTGGAATAATGACATATTTCTCCTGAAGTTAAAAAATGAAGTAGAAAACTTTAGTCAAATGGGTTGTATTTAGAGAATTAACGATTAATAAACTGAAGCTAAAGATAAGTAAATTTATAATTAGTATTTTATTACATTCTTAAAGTACTCTTCCCAGATTGTAAGCAGAGACCTGGAATAAAATGACATAATTATTCCTTTAGATGCCAAAATATCATACTTTCAACTAGAAGATATGAAACTCATAAATTCGTCAGGATATATGTTAACAAAATAATTCATCCAGTTATTTAATTTTTTTAATTTTTAATAAATATTAATTTCTCTCCTCAGATTAATTTAGTTACTGGCAATAAATAAATGTAGATGAATCTAGTAGTTTTATTTTTAGCATGTACAAAATGTTTACGAAAATTTTTTCTTTTGTTTTTGTGAGCTTTAAGGACTTTAAGACTTTGTAAAAAATTATTTATTTTTTAAAGAAGATAATATTTTATTACCGATTTAAAATAAAAGTATGTTATGTATGCTCTCATAAAGATCTCATATAAAATATTAAAGAGTTAAAAATTCCAATAAAATGTTAATTTCTCATTAAATCTAACAACTATTAATGTAACCAAAAAAATATTTCATCCAGCCTAAAAGCAAGTATCCATGCATTATGTAAAAAATAGTAAAAATTAAATCACTAACAACTTTTGAGTCAAATACTCACAGGTTGTATGATATTAATAGAGCTTTCAAGCTTTCAACGACAATATTCATTCCATAAATCACACTAATGATGCATGTTTCAGTATTACGAACTTATCCTTCTCAATCCTAGGTTGATATTCATAACTAGGAAAGTTAAATCTCAAAATCCCGATATACTCCCAAATTTCCACAGTGCAAGTAAATAAATTTGTATATAAAGGTAACTTCCACTTTCCATATGATCGATTAAATTAATGTTATGAGTATGCTTTAAAAAATGCACAAGAATTTTAAGTCAATATATCTCTTACTTCTTTAATGGAAAATTGGTTAATATCTGTTACTAACACTTGAATTGTATTGCTACAAAAAATTAATCAATTAATAATTATCAAAAGCAACGCCAAAGAGAATAAGGTCAAGCGAATAAGCAAATTAATATGGGCCTATATTCACATTGGCTTTTCTTTTATTTATTATTAATTACTATCACAAAGTCTTCATTCAAGATGCAATATAGTTATAAGGCCTATATCACCAAAATAACCAAAAACAAGAAAACGATCTTACTGAGTGCATTTGTGCGTAGCACAAAAACCTACGAAGCATCAGATCATTAATACAGAACAA
This sequence comes from Pardosa pseudoannulata, assembly GCA_032207245.1. Lineage (NCBI taxonomy): Eukaryota > Metazoa > Arthropoda > Arachnida > Araneae > Lycosidae > Pardosa > Pardosa pseudoannulata. Next base: position 38,882,074 of record CM063502.1, on the reverse strand, counting down.
TGGTGCTCCGATATAAAAACAATCAATGCTTACTATAATTTCTTGCGAAAATTCATAGCGTTATTTTTATCTTGCGAAACAATGAAAAATCAAATACGGCCTCAAATAAAAAGTTTATTTTGCAAGCTATTTCTAATCTGAAATATTATTTTGAAGCTCTTTTTTCTATGAAAAAGAGAATTACCATTTACTTCCTTGTTTGATTTTGTACATCAAAAGATGAAACAATATATATATGTACATCATTCCTGTCCGCCAATTGTCAAACTGGTACGGAGAGTATCAGGATTTGTCCGCGTATAGAAAAAGTTATATTGTTATCAAATACAAGTGTCCATTGCACTTTGTAAAATGTAATAGAATTTTATGTGTTATCAGCGACCTGTGAAAACTAAATGACCATGGAAAAAAAGAAAATATCTGAAGAGGAGACATCGATGCACACTCTTAAGTTTTTCCATCAACCTGTCTTTAGAATACTGAATCTTCAAAATTATTCTTCTATTATTAAAGGGCAATTGGAATAGTAATAATAATATCTAAAGCCGTTGGTTTTATTTGGAGAGTTGCTGTCTACTACTCTGTCATGTGAGGGTTAATCTAAAGCTGTTGAATTTTGCAGGTTTGAATATTTTGAAAAGCCTTTGTTAGATAAACCCTTCTGGAATTCCATAGTCATTAACTTTGAAAAAGTTAATGACTATGGAAAAAGGCATGTTGAAAACATGCTTTCTTTCCCACCTCAACTTTTCTTTCAAACACCCTAGTGGAATATCATGGAAGTCGAAATATTGCTTATTAAACAGACCAATACATTCAAAGAGCAGAACTGCACTGTTGATTGTGGTGGAAAATACACCTAGTCTGATTATTAATAAGGTGGGTATAAAATTCCTTATATTCAATACTTATAAACCTGGAGTCAACTATAGTAAATGTCATTTTGACAAAATAGTACAATTCAATATACTTTTAAAATTTAAACTTAAAATTCTGCACCGGAAATATTTTTAAATAATAATTATACGGATATAATAAA
>CM063502.1:38733535-38876035 GCA_032207245.1 Pardosa pseudoannulata | reverse complement strand
AAAAAAAAAACAATCTTACCTCTGAATATGAACGGAATTGATCTTAATTATCTTCAGTGCTCCAGCAGCCGCTTTATAAGACATCCACATCTTTCTCTGGGAACCAAATGTTGAGTGAGTGGACTTTGGGGTATTTTGGAGTGATTGTCGTGAGCTTGAATATTTTGTTGTGGACGACACATGAACAGTCGTCATGGGAACAGCGGCTAGCTTGACGCAACTCACGGGGATCAAAGCGCGTATTCACCCCGCAAAGGTCGTTTCGGAGTATACTGTCGCCTGACTTACGAACTCTCTCATTCATATCAATGTTCAGAAATGTAGACACCAAACAGTGTTAGACTCCGGGAACAGAACATGCTAAAGGAATTTTAAACTTTTATGAATGCATTCATGAGTTGGTAAAAAACTTCAATTATTTTCTGCATTCGATAGCTCTCATGCTGCGATTTGTATCAACAGCACAAGTTACAGAGTTGTTATATAATTTTTTTTAATGTTAAATTAATTCATTCTTTTAAACGCATCTCCATTTATCAAGATACGGAAATCCTAGAAAATAACTCTAGAACAAATCGTATTGGATTATGAGTGAAATTTTTTCCATATACTTGGTATTGAAGTACTTGTTCTAGCGCTCTCTTGCAGCTCCTAAATATAATGTGGCTGTTTGCAAAAAACTATGTACATATAAAACCGAATTTGTATAGTAATCAAAATTTAATTTACGATACTGTAGTTAATTTATCGATTTCTATTTTTTTTTTCATTAAAAAATACTTCAGAATTTTTTAAAACGATTTTGGAGAACATTTTATGTTTTTTAAAACTTTTTAAAATGATTTGACAAACTATCTCCTGAAATAATGTTAACGAAAATTTTTCGTCATCTTTAAAAGGAGTTCTAATTTTTTTAAAACTGGTGAGTGAAATTTATGCTCCAATAAAATTTTAAGATTAGTCGAGAGCCGTGAGTATAATCTAGCAAGTAAAGATTATTTAAAGATTACAAGTTATACTATTGCATCATATATCTATACATTAATCGAGGAAACTTTTCTTGATAATTATAACCAGCATGGGAATTTCATAAAAATGTTGTGTGAAACAGGAAAATCCAAAACGATCTAAGGGGCAAAAGTAAAATTTATTTACAATAAGCATAAAGTCAAGATCATATAGAAAATTCTAGAAGTTTTCCATATACATATTTTTTATATAAACAAGTCCTATATACGTAATTTTAAGTATGCAGTATGTGTTTCTTGTTTCTTCTGCCATTTAACTAGTCATCTCCAAATTTTCATTTTTGTCACTTACAGCCGTTTGTTTCTTGATGCCTTGCATGTCCAATTTATAACTAATCATTGTTAATTTAGGTTATGATTCCAGTTATATGAAATAATTTAACACATCAAGTAAAATTTAGGAAATCCTTGTTGGGAAATGATTGTCCACTTATATATGTGTTCCTGAAAATACTAATAACAGCAAATTCCGGGCTACTTTCATTTATGTGTTGAGCCATCTTCTCTAATCCTTTTCATTTTATTTTTTTAACATTCCTTCTGCCACCGTTTTCCCCTTCCTGGAATGATACTTCTTTCATCTTAGTGCTGTATGAAGTTTTGCAAAACATACAAAACGAATCTAATTAGAATTAACTGAAAAAAAATTGAAAATTTTATACCATGCAACTGTGATTGCCTTATTTTCATTTTTATCGCAGAAACTCGCGTACATTCCATCAAACACACTTGTGGAATTTTTAAGCCGTTAGCTGATCCCATGCTAAGTCAGTCATTCTCACCTAAAAATGCGACATGGACCAGCAAAAAATATGAAAATTTCTAAACAGTAGCACTAATAAAAATTTTCAATCGTTCTTGGAGTTTTCTTTTTACTTGCTTTTTAATCATATAACTTATTTTAAATTTCTTAATTTAATTCAATTTATTATCAACACCTTCTTGTCTCAAATTTATTACGTTAGCATTATTTTTAGTAAGCATAAACAATGACAACTTATTGACTATTAAAACAGCAATAATAATTTCAAAAAACATAAATTTCGCCCTATCCACACTCCGTCGAATCTCACAATGAAACTAGAATATTACAGAAAATTAACCAATATAAGAGATAGTATTTCTATATAAAAAGATGCATCCTTGGAAATAATATAAATGCGGCACCGTTTTTATTTAATAGAAATTTATTTTACATTTCATCCTATTACAGCCTTCAGCTTTATAGGACTAATCATTGTGATGTAAGAAATTAAGCGATTTGACAATGAAATAAAGTCTCACATACTATTAATTTTAATTAATTTTTAGACATTATACTTTATTATTTAGTTAAAATATTTTGCTTGTTAGCAAAAGTATAATAATCATTAATCAGCCTTAAAACAGCTGTCTGTGTACATTCTTTTTCTCTTTGTATCTTACTTATAGTGGATTTATAGCTATATTCTCCCACAAAGGTTTTACCTTCACATATACATGAGTCTACTTAAAGTTGTTATATATCTCATCAAAGAATAAAAATTATTGCAGATTCTGTTCTCCATTTCATAATGAAATCATACTGAATGTCTGCAAATAAAACCTGCAGAGTAGTAAAGATGACAAAATCCCATAATACCAAAATAATACCAAAAACACTCTTTCAAAGGAATACACGCCTTTCAGTAATGAGTTACTTTAAAGGTAATGAGTCTCATGGGTTTGGTGTTTAAAATACAAGTCTATTATGTTAAACGAATTATTCTCTATTTTTCAGAAATAAAATGTTTGATATTTTCTAATAAAAACTTAAATTAGTAACTCCTTTCCACTGATCAGAATAAATCAAAAAAGAATTTTCCTTACTTAAGAAAAAAAACTGAAGGAGAATCAAAGAAGAGAAGCTAAAAATAGATTATTTTCTCTTACCGTTACTTACACTGAAGAAAAAGTAATTATTTTTTACCTGCCTAACATAATGGATTCAAACAACAAAAAGGTGTTAGAATATGAAATCCTTGACTTACTTCCCACCTTTCTGGGAGCTTTTCTTCAAATTAGTTGATGATAATATACGAGCACGTCACCTACACTAAATTTCCTTTAACAGTAAGTAAATGGTTAAGACATTGGAAGTTTGATGTTTTATTAGCTCGCGTCTTAAGCCACAGATTCCAACTACTTTAATCCTTAAAAAGGATGACACTAACAAATAAATCTCTTTGAGATATAGTACTTTTATTTATGTTTATATACATGAGGAAAATTTTAAATATTTGTGACCTAAATATATATTTTAGAAGTTAATTTTTTTCCATAAATTATTGATAATATTTTCCTTTTTGCTTTTTCGAATGATACAATACTTTCATCTAAATGTTTTGGTTTTTAATAACAAGGAAAAAATGCATTACAGTAAAATGAATTAATTATATTTTGTACTGTTTTTATAACAGATTGTCTCATTTTGATATTGTATAGTTGCAGAAAGAGGATTAAGTGTTTTATATAAATACTATGGATTAGGACGATTCGATGTATTGATACATAACGAAATATCAATGCAGCGTGCTGCATCGATAATGAACGATAAATGAACTCGAAATAGCTAAGCTTTATTGCCGATTTTCGAAATGAAATCATCTTTCCGATACCCTAACTTAGCGCGAGGGAGTAACAGCGCATGAGCGATATAACTTGATCTCCGATTTATCTACATCGTGAAATTGTTTTTCCTTATTCGAGAACCGTAATAAAAGCGCATGCGTGATATAAGTATTCCTGACATATGAACATGGTCTGTACGATATTGTGGGACAGAGTAGCAGCGTATATGCGATATAAGTGGTTACCGATTTATGTATATCGAAAATTCGTTTTTCCAGCTACGGACGAACGGACGTTATATAAAAATTTCACAATTAAGACATAAATTTTTAATTAGTCCTAATTAATAAACATAGAGCTTTATTCCTTCCAAAAAAAATACAAGTCTCTTTGCATTTTTGTAGCAAAATAAAAAAAATTACTGTCTCATATTTTCTTCCATATTATTTCTTAATTATGCTTACAATGAAACTTAAATGTTTGATTTGCCCGTATTTTGTACTTCTTCATAACACTTGAGGGTAAAGAATACAAAATTCTTTTACAGAATATTAATTTATATGAAAGCAAAATACATTCAAAAAATAATTTTCCAAATTGTTTTTATTTTAGGCATATTACATAATGATAGAATGTAATAAAACTTAAAACAAACTTTAAAAATTATAAAAATGTCAATTCTTATATCGATTTATCATTGAGGGGCAATATAAAACTGGTTATACATCTCGATGTTTCAAGATTTTCAACATCGCCTAGATCCTGTTTATATGATATTTTAACAAATCTTTTACCCATCATACGGATCTGAGAAAATGGAGATAGAGTTTCCACATGTGAGAGTTCTGGCACGTATCCGATAGTGTTTTTAGTGTTAGCTAATCCTACTCCGAATACTATAAATAACTCTACAGATGGGAGTAAGAAAGAGATTTATCAGATTTCAGATCAATAGAAATAGAGAAGAATTTTGAAAACTGGCCTGCAATTTAAATGCTCTATAATACATATATTGTGTGTAAGTAAATTGTGTGTATTTTAATACAAGCGGGTTTAAATCTACGGGGAGGTAAACACGATAAATGGTCGTAAATTAAATAGATACCTTGTCATAGCACTTATTCCTGAATATTGATATTAGTCGAGTTAATGAGACGGGGACTACCAATATTTTTTTTTCCTAAATTTTTAATTTAGTCTCAATACACAGGGTAGCGAGAAGCAATGTACATTTTACATACTTTCGCCACCATTTGCATTTCAAAGCTAAGTATTTTAAGGGTTAAATATAAGGATGTTTTAACCAAACTAACCAACTTAATTATAACTATATTCTTAAAAAAAATTCTGGCGATTCTATGCCTAAAATGACAATTTTTGGGAAAAGTCTTTTATCTCTTTTAATTCTAGCAACTTTTGGCGACCAAGAGAACACCAAATTAATTGCTTAGCTCAAGTAATCGTATATAACTACTATGCGTAACTTAATTTCGGTTGTTAGCGTCCCCATGTGATATACTCTTAACACCTCTGATGGCAGGGTACTTTCGACCTCGTGTCACTGTATAAACGAATGTAAAAAGTTTTGACGGCAGAGCGCCAAAAGCGGAATGTTTCAATAAATTCTACATTTACATTTTCAAGTTTTGTTGTTTTCTTTCATGGCCTAATGACTCTTTTTATCCAACATCGATATAACTCTAAGTTTCTAATGGATAGAAACCCCCATTATATTTATATGACGTGCCTCGATTTTAGGGCATAGAATTTCAACAAAAAAAATCTAATCCTTATTCATTTAGTCGGGGCTAGACTCGGTAAATTTAATTGCAGTCCTTGACCTTCATAAAAACCTTGCCAAAATTCAAGACTCAAAAAATCAGTGGTGGCCAAAATTCCTTTTAAAACTCCACTTATTTACTCCAGCTTCGAAACACGTATATCCTTACACAACTGAATCTGTTACCAAAGTGACGTAGCCCCAGAGCGAGACAAGCAGCAGTTCCCATGAGAATTACGATATCTCAGCATCTTGGATTGGTAAGAATACCAGATGGTCAGTAAAATTCGCCATGACAAGAACACATATTAGATGAAATTCTAAAGTGCTCCACGTGCGTCCCATATCAGTAAAATTTTTACATTTGCAAATATATCATCGTACATACATAAACTATAATGTGCATTGAATTTTATATACAAGTATGCAAAAACCTCAAAATAAAATGCTTTTAAAGCTTCGTGTCATTTTCATTATTCTTGCACCATAATGCGGCAGTTAGATCTCTAGACTATATAAATCAGGTGAGCTTTTTAAGTTCTGTGTACAGTTTCGTGACAAACTACAATCAAGAAAAATATGGCTAAACTGAAGGGAAAATAATGCGCATAGAAAAGTCTGTAGTAGAAACAATAAAATTTGGAAATATAGAAGCACGTGTGAATTGGTGGAATTATTCAAATACTACGATTTCATTTTAAAAGTTTAAAAGAGCTTCAAAAATTCTTCCAGTCGAAGAATATAAAAGCAAATTTATGTTTCGTTTGTTAGGAGACGTAAATGGGTTTTTTCTGAATATCTATGATTAAGACCTGTATTTAAGGTTCATTTTCCTCTTAAAGAATCTCAAATCTTCTGAAGGAGTTGATTAATGTTACAACTGTGACTGTTTTGACGGTGATAAGTTGATTACATAATAAAAATTATACAGAAATTTGTGATGTATTTAAAACTTGCTTCAGCTCTTTTGCAATAACAGCACTAACCATTTTAATTGACTATAATAAAAGTATAGAATAATTATTACAAAATAGATTAAATTTGTAACATCAATTATCTGCAAAATTTAAGTAATTCTACTTGATAAGCCTAATTATATGTCTGTGTATATAGTTGTATTATCCATAGAAGGGATTAACTCCTCGAATAATTAATCATTTAAGGTATTTCTACAGACTAATTAGTTATAATTCCATTTACTTCCACTTTTCTTCCAATTTGCATAAGTTTTTGAACTTTTTATATCAAAACGATATTTATATTGTAAATTGCAGTTTTGAGATACCTTTAATTAAGTTTATGCCTACACCGAAAAATCAAAGAATTATGACCACTGTGGGGTTTAGACACCGTAACTTTATAAAAACATACTTGGCGATTCTTTCACTGAAAGTTCACTTCGTTCCTTAAAAAGATTCGACTCTGACCGTTCATAGGTAGTTTAAAGGGTTACAAAACTTAAATTAACTCTTGAAAACGACTTTAAATGTTGCAAAATATTTTCTTCAGGTTATTTGAAACCTTTTCACTTGAATCAGACACATTGCTGTAATTTTAAGCAGGAAATTTAAAAGTGTCTCGAAAAGTAAGAGAGACTTCTATTTTTTAAGGGAAATTTTAAATTACTATAAAAAAATTTTGTATAAAAATACTTAAATTATTTATAAGATTACTTTCAACTAAAAAATATATAGCAAAAAGTCATTTGGAGTCAACAAGCTTTGAAAACTAAACACAAGAAATGGGGACCAAAATAGTTGGCCAGATACGATAAAGAATATTTTTTTCAACAAATTAGAAAGATCCCTCATTGAGCAATCCAAAACTGGATATATTGGTGTAATCATATCTTGGTGTAAACTGGATTCGTTGGTTAAGTAATGTGTGCCGAAATAGTAAGAAATAGACTTAAATAGTGGGATTATATTGGACGTTCAGAGAGAAACATACATTACGTGTCTGAAATCAATAGTACATCATATAATCAATTTACCTTAATACATGTCACATTTATTTATCCTTTCTTCTTATATCTTCATTTCAATATTATAAGTGATAATGCAATGATCGCTGTTTGAGATTACTTCGTCCCGTGCCATCTAACTAGTGGTTTAATTTATCAGGTGTCCAGATCACAAGTTAGATCCGGATATCCTATTTTATGATCTTAAAAGTATGCTGGAAGCTCCTCGAGATTGTTTAGAATAATAAGGTTAAAATAAACGCAGTGGTCGAGAATTGTATAACCTCTTTCAATATTCTTTCTGTAGCCCCAAACTCTACTCTTGGTGTTGAAAGTTACCTCCAACAACTATTTTAGCTTGTTTAGGTTCTTTGCATTCAATAAAGAAGATCAATTTCGAAATCATTGGAAGATGAGGAGCACACAGATCTCATTACTAAGTTATCTCTCTCCGTTTATGTTCTTCTAAAGACTGAATTGGTATATTCAAAAATTTATATTGCTTTAATGTGTGAATTTTTCACTATTACGCATACATTTTTACTTATTGATGGGAAAACATACCAGGAAGGCAAAATACCTACCTCTGCAATATTACGCAAGTACCCTAAAATATTTCAATATCGACATCTTGAAGCACTGCAAACAAAACATATAGTGGATTGGATGTTAATTTGAATTATAAATAAATGCCTTAAAATATTTAATAATCTATCCACAATTTTTTCTTGTCATATTAGCATATGCTGGGCAGATTTTTGAATTGGATCTATGATCGTTTCCTGTTTTACAGTGTATACTCTTCTGAGATTATTCGTTGCATGTTTTAAAATAGATTTTGTAGGCAGATCGCGTGCATAAGATTGTTTCTGCAATGTAAAGATAAATGTCCAAATTCTTGGCAGTTGTAAAAGTTTTATTTTCTCATGTGGAGCAAGTCTCAGTTTTAGTAGATCTCTAGGGATCTATTTCTTTTGTATAATTGTAAAGCTTTGTATTATGATTTTCTATTATATGTGTCTGTTAATTCTATTTTTAGGTGAATATCCTCACAGGGTTTTTTTATATTGTTCGACCTTTTCTTTAATTTTTTTTTATTCCTCTGTTAAGATTGTAATATTAGTAACTAAGTAGATGTCAATCCTATCTTTAAGGATTTTTCGTACTTGATGACTTAAAAGTGAAACGCCTCTTAATATCGCATTTATAAAGTGCCTAATAATTTAATTTCGCAATTTTTTTAAATCTAAAGACTGGACTCTTTAAACATCATGGAGGTCAAACTAGGCATGAAGGGAGTAGATGAGATGCTGATAGGTAGTTACAGGGATCAGAAACCATGTGAACTCCAACGCTATCTCCATGTAATGAAGGTTGTTGGGTTAAGGACCCATAGAACGTACAGCCCGATTGAGTTAGTTCGATTGTTTTTAAGTTCAGCAAATTTAGATGTCCCAAAAGTACAGTAATTTCATCCCGGTGCTCTGCAAATCAAACACGTGCACTGTGAGCTGTATAACACGTCTCAATGACTAGCTGGAACATGTCATCGGGATGAGGGAAAAACAGTATGCATGTAAGGATAAACATCGTCCACCAAAGTAGCAGCTTACCTACTTTGATACATAGTGTCATCCCCAATAATGAGTTCACCCAAAGAATGCAACAAAATAATTTCCAAGACCATAATTCTATTTTCTCCAGCTTGTACATATCCAGTATTTGTTGCAGAGTGTTTGTTTTCTATTAGATGGATGTCAGTTGGTGTCGTATACATCAATTGACATCCATCTAATAGAAATAAAAACGTAATTCATTGAAGAAATTTATCTTTCATCCCTCAGTAGACTTCTAGTTGCAGTACTGCCATGCAAATTCTAATCTTCGTTGCTGATGCATTGTCGTTAGTATAGAGGGAGAAGCTCGCAGTCTGCTACAGAGCCCCATACATAGCAACGTCCGCTAAACTGTCGTTTGGGATAAATTTAAGGTAGTTCGTTGGAGTGACGGTTTCTTTAAGGCAATGTTTCCCAAACTTTTGACACATGTGCACCCCTTCTATAATTTCCGTAACGCTGAGTACCTCTCTTCAAAAAAAAAAAAAAAAAAAAAAAAGATGGATGGATTTTAATAACAATCAAAAATATATTTATTTTTCTTTTTTGTGACATAAACAAATTAATAAGATAAGATAAATCAAATTATTCATAATAAAATATAAATAAAAGTTATATTGTAAATAACATTTATTTGGATCAATGAGAAGGATGAAATTGTTAGTACTGAGATGACAAATTATCACAATTTGGTACCCTGTTTGTTAATTTTAATCTCAGATGCGGTCCCAAGTCTAATAGTCTGTTCCCTCTATTCAACTTAATCCTTACAAATGCTGAGAAAGCAACTCCCCATAAATATGAAGTACCCCTCAGTTGTACCCCCATCAAACTCTTATTGTATCCCACTTTGGGAAACACTGCCTTAAGGTAACTATTTATTTTCAACTATTATTACGGTTAAAATCTCTCTTTTTTATAATTCTACTGATTCTCTATCAGTATAATTGTTCATTACGCCCATCTAGTCTTAGAAAAAATATTGTATTCATAAATTTTTAGGCGGTCAACCTGAACTTTTTCCGCATTATGAATCCGTCATATTTTGTTTCTTTTGGGGCTCGTAAGTTCTGTAATGTCATTAAATAGACGTTTCAACCATATTAGTTATTTAGCACCCTCACTTGCAGCAACATACTCTGCCTAGGTAGTTGACAATGCAATATTTTTTTGTTTTTGGCTCATCCATGGCACAGTAGAAGAAAAGGCTTCAGATATTATTTCAGTTCTAGATCACCGAAGTAGTATCACCTACAAAGTCAGCAACAGTAAGTAATTCCAACTCACCTCCCAGACATTCTGATTTATATTATAAGCCAAAGTTTACAGTGTGTTTTAGGTATCTAAATAACTGCACACTAATTTCAGTATTTCGGATTTTTTATTTTATAAGTATAATGCAGATTGCATATGTAAGGTCAAGTCTTGTTATAGTGGCAATATACATTAAGCTTCCAACAGCTTGGCTATAAAGAATTTCTTTACCTATCAGTTCTCTTGTTCGCTTCGTAATTATCGGAAGCATAACTTTGATAAAGTTAAACTGCATTAAACTTAATGAGAAGTTGAAACTGCATTAGCATAAACCAGATTAGAATGGGAGAGGATATTCTTCCCATAGACTCACTGATTTACAAAAAATTGTACCATCTTCGAGTTTTGTTATGCTAAAGCAAAGAAACTGATTTAATGAACCAGTAGTTACCTTGGAGGAATGACAAAGTTAATTCTTAAATTCCTCCACTTAAACTCTATCAGACCCAACAACCATGGATATCATCTACATAAATTACAATGATTTGTTTCTTTGCATTTTTATGCCTTGCAAACAAGCATTGGTCAGCAGCACTAATTTGTAATTCTTGACTTGTCATAAAGTCTATAAAACATTAATTCCATCAACAGGAGGTTTTTTGTAAGACTATACAAGTCTTTTCTAAGTATACAGACTTGTTGGTTTTTATGATCAAATCCTTCTGACTGGATCATGTACGTTTCCTCTTGAAGAGTACCTTACTCAGTCAGATGTAAAGAAGGTATTCTTTTCATCAGACTGATGTAATTGCAGTTTCTTTTTAACTATAACATAAAGAGCATACCTCACCTTGTCATAAAGTGCTACAAAGAAGAATGTATCATTGTAGTCAAAGCTAGTCCTTTAAGCATAGCTTTTAACAATTAGACTAGAATTAAAACGTTTCACTCTTCCATTGTATTTACATTTCTTTCTAAATGCATAATGGCAGTTAATCACTTTAGCATTTGGGGGGCTTTCTACTAGATCCCCGGCTTCATTTTCATGAAAGATTTCCAGCTCGTTATTCAGGACAATAGGCCACAGTTCTCTTTCCTCATACAAAATTGCCTCTGAAAAAGTAACTGAATATTTAAAATCATAATTAGTTGTTAGATTAGCTGTCTCATATTCATTGATATTTATCCATGTAGTTTTTTATAACCTCATTCTGATCACCTTAGTTCGTTTTCTTTCTGATATAAAATAATTTTGTTCTCAGAAATTTTGTCATCTTCTTTGTCTACATATTTTTCAACCCCAACTTCTGTGGATGATGTACATATTATTTCTAGATTAAAGTAAAAATCTCGAAACTTAACAAGTTTGTGTAATGAATAACATGGTGACAATCTTTATCATTAACATAGCCTACAAAATTTTCAAAAACACTTGTTAAATTTATGAAGAAACTGTATAGGAATATGTATGTAACATTTAATTCTAAACACTCGTAAATGATAGATTGTACCAATATATCTGCCTGTCCAAAGTTCATTTGGACTTTGGGACTTTTCTCTCCCCACGAGAATTAGCCTTTTTTTTTTAATGTTTATGGCTATCTCACAGAGGTGAGCCCATATAAATTGAAGTGATTTTCTTATAAAAGCATAGAACCTGCAAGTTCTTCTATCGTTCTATTTTCTCTTTCAACTAACCCATTCTGTTCAGGGGTGTATCAGATAGTCACCAATAGAGAAATGCTTCTTTAGAAATAAATTAATGATCTCTTCTGCATTCAAATTGACTGCTGCTATCATACCACAAAGCTTTTCCAGAATGACCATGATTTAACTCTTCATAGAAACATATAACTAGAAACCTCGTTTTACCACGAACGTTTTATTTTTAACATATCTTTTATTTTGATGTCCAAGACGGCACAATTGCAGCGTTGTAGATGGTGTTGCAACATTAAATTCAGCTGTATAGGTTGAAGTAATTACATGCATGGACATAACTGATGCACCACTATTCAAAGAACAAAGAGCAAAAAGTTATTTTTCACGATCAAATTCAGATTAATTGTAAATCATTTTTATTTAACCCCAAGTTTAGTATGTGCTGAAAAGAAATGAGATGCTTTCGAACATTTGACATATACCACACACTTCCCATGTGGCCATCATACCATTTCCCATAGATGCATACTTGAATATTAATTTTATCACACCCATATTCATATATCTTATACAGGTCAGCAAGAAAAATTTCTGCCGGCTCAGAAAATTAGGTGAGAGGCTCCAGATTTACAAATCCCCACATTTGCTTAGTTATTTGTGACAGTACTGAATGCACCCTTATAATTATGGGATGGCTTATCGTTAGATCTTTTCTTAGCCTTTACACAAATATCCACTTTGACCACACTTAAAATATTTTTTTGGTTTGAAAGTGCCAATAATTTTATGTACAGATCCAAGAATGCACTCGATATTCTTCACAAATGTTCGCTTTAATACAGGATCCAAGCTTTTAATGCACCATACTGAACAAAAGTAAATTTAACACGTTTCACTGTGATACAGAGTTTTTTAACTATTTTCTTAGTTGCACACTTTTCGAAATCTAAAGACGACCATACAGGAATTATTTCTACTCTGGCTCCATCGTCGTCAGAATTTTGACATTGAAAAATTATATGAAAATGACACTAGGACCAATTTATTCCAGTTCATTATTCATATCGGTGAATATTCCGTCCACCTTCCTGGTATCAGTTTCAACATATTCTTCATTATCTTTGTCACTCTAAAAAACTGAGATATCAACAGATTACTCTTTTAATACTGCTTTACTCATACACACTAATTTAACTCCTGATGTCTCTTCCATTTGAGCACGTCTTTACCAGGTTTGTAACAGACGAGCTGAGAGTACTCGCTGTGAACTCAGCCGCTTTTACATTATCCCAGCTTCACTCTACAATTTTCCTATCGTCATTGACAGCACCTTCTCAATTTTCATTAGATAATTCAGGATAAATTTGAATTTCGTTAGAGACAGAAACAAGATCTTATGTTTAAGTTACATATTAATTTGTCCCTTCCATTTACACCAGTTTCATTACTTTCCAGTTTTTTTCTTCTTCTTCATTCGCTCGACAGCCATGTGTGGGTGTTGTACTTCTCTCCAAGTCTTCTCTAGGCATATCTGCTATTTGTTTTCCAGTAATATTTAGAGTATTAAAGTCTTTTTAACACAATAAATCCATCTTGATGGGGTCTATCCCTACGTCTAGCACCAGTGGGCTTTGCCAGAAAAATTTTCTTACAATAACGATCTTCTTGCATTCTGGTCACATGATCAACCCATTTTTAGTTTCCGTAGTTGGAAAACTTTTGTTGCACCAGTTTTTCTAGATCCTGTAAAATTCTAAGTTATATATTCTTCTCTATAAACCATTCATTTGAACTCCTCCAAATTTACGCCTCAAAATCTTTCTCTAAAATCTCCCTAAAACTTTTGCATCACTTAATGTCGATTCCCAAGCTTCATGGAGTTCGTGGGTTAGAATCCCACTACGGCATGGATGTTTGTAGCCGTTCGGAATCGGCTTTAAGCAGTAGGTCCCGGTCTCATTAGCCCTCGTGTGCAAAATAGTAGACCGTAGCGCTCCAAACCAAGCCAAACCCAAGCTTCATACATAAGTCAAGACAGATCTAATTAGATATTTGTAAATAAGCAGTACCCTTCATTTTACCAATCTGTATTTTCAAATAAGACATCTAGATCACGTTATTTCACATTATAAGTCACAAACACGTGGTTTTTCATTATCAATTTATGCAAAATAAATATGTGCTAAGCCTCATAACTTATAGTGCACACAGAATTAGGATGTTAAATAGAAATCACACAAAAAGATAACTCATTTCTTATACCATCAACATATTTATTAAATTCTAAGTTAGCTATTGGTTCAGGGGCTCTACTACCGATACATTGAAAAAAGCTGAATTGTAACGTATGCTACAACACAATATACGTCGACATGGGATACTCTACTTAAGACAAATCGCTTAGTTTGTATTTCTAGTATACTCGTACTTTATACTTCTGGTCGTATCTTTATATTTCCAGTATACTATATATTTCGTGTTTCAGCAAACCATACATCAGAGTAAAATAAGATCTCTCGCAGATTAACATCTTTAATAGTCATTAAAAAACTGTTTTAGTATTGGATTCTAAAGATTAAAAAATGTTTTACCCTTAGTAAACGTTGTTCTTTTCCTTCGGGTAAACAAGCGATGCAATGAGCAGCTTATTTCAAGAAATTTAAGTTAGGTTAACATTATGAGATGTGTCAGTATAACATAGTCTAAGAGAAAATTTGTGATCAGCTTGTGTAATAAATCGTACTTGTTATGATAATCGAAAGCTTCAAGATTATTGAATGAGACAACTTCTTTAAGTCCATGCATATTATCCTCATAACTTAAGTCAATGAATGTCTATAAATAAAGAAATATGTAGAAAAATGTGGAAAATTGTAAAATGTTATTACTACTTTTAAAATCTTACTTAATTTTTATGTATTATCATAAGGTGATGTTACTGAGTTATTTGTAGATGAACGATACTTTGTTCCCTTCACATACCCATTTTTTATCATGTATCTGGGATATATCATTACAATAACTTTTTAATCACCTTTTGCACCCCATTTCTCAATACTCTTTATTGAAATTTGCCTTCCATTTCATGTCTCTTTCAAGAGTTATTTCAATTTCAGCGAATTTCAATGATAAACTCATAGTTCAAGAATATTTATCACTTATTCTTAAAAACCCAAAGGACTTCCAGGTTTGAGTAGACAATTTTATTTTAGTATTCTACAGAATAAAAATCTAACATAAAGTACTTGTCTTACCACTAGCAACAAAGTGATTCACAATCCCACCTTATCTATGAAAAAAAAAACGTAAAACGCTTTTTTAATATAAGCATTTTTAAATTAATCTAGATTTATTGAAATATTCACCCTGTACAAAATGTAATTAACAAATCACAAACTGTGAGAAGTCAGTTTAGTAGATTGAACTTTGGAACGGATAATAGGTTTTCTGATAAACTCATACGTCGAATTAAAAGCTTCTTAGCTTTGAAATAGGTTGTGACGTTACTGGGATTTAGAAACTTCTGTATTTAGCATCCATACAGCATTTTTCAAATTCATTACTCATCTGCATTTCAACTGATGAAATATCCAGTCATTGCACAGGTTTCTCTACACACAAGTTCCCTACCACATAAAATTATTCAGTTAAAAAATATGCTTTTAAATGTATTAGTTGTTGTTTCTGTTTAGAGTCCTGCATTATAATTGTGATTGTGGGATTTTCTCACTGACTCTGTGTTCAGTAGATTACATAAAATAGCAGCAGCAAATCAAAATATTCATAAATAAAATTGAATTTAGTGACTCAGTGACTTGATCCTAAAGAAATTTCACATCTCTCTAATTTAAATATCACGTGGAAAGAGATATTTGGTGTTAAATTTCTCCCCCTTCAGAAAAGGAATTAATTATTGACACAGACAGTTAAGCTTATTTTTTATGAGCTGAGAATTTACAGATTTAAAATAAATTTGTGTCCTGATATCATTCGAGAAATATGAAAGACTGCTAGTAATGTTGTCCCTGTTTTAATTACTAAATGTAGAGTATTTGCCTTTGACAGACCTTCGAACAGTTGAATCTAATAAGAAAATATGTAAGGAGTAAATTAAAAACTCGGGGAAATGTACATCCCACAGGGGATCAATGCTGTTCGTTTTAGAAAGATATTCTCTGGTGTTCAAAATCGAAATTAAATTGGACCAGATAACACCTTCAGGGGATTAAAAAAACACAGGGCATTTTCAAGGGAATTCCAGGGATAAAAGAAAGTTTACTTATATACGATTTACTCGTTCCGTGTGGCTTAGGCTGGGCGGAATGTCAGTACACTTACATTTTGTTTATTTTTAATATGAAGATAGAAATTGATTGCAATATTCTTATTAATAGAAAATTTCAAGATAGAGTTCATCCATAACAAGAAAACTACCTTATTTTTAAAAGAACAACAATATAGGTACATGTATACCTAGATTTATACTAGTAGACATCGTGTTTACAGTTTTAAAGGGAATAGGTTTGATTTAGTTTGGAGTGCTACAGTCTACTATTTTGGTATACACGGGTTATAGAGATTGGTACCTTAAAGACGATTCTCAACAGGTGTGAACATCCATGACATCAACTGAATTCGAACCCCGAGAACTATAGCACAGAAAAGCATTTTTAAAGGAGAAATACTACTAAAAACTTAAGCTTAAAAAATAAAGCGAATTTTTCAGATGCTTCAAAGATTCATTATCAGTTGAAACAAAGTCAACAGTAAATATAAGTTAATTATGAATCGGCCAGTCTCAGGGGTCTGATCAACCAACATCGCAATACTATGAATCTCTGCGATTTAATCATTATTATTTTTAAAGGGAAAGGTTTAATTTAATAAAAGAAAGTTTTAATGTAAAAATCGGTGAAAAATAAGCAGTTTTGTTATCCATTTAACATTTATTTTCTCCATTATTGAGCCATTGAGGGAGATTTACATTATTCTTAAGTTTGCAGTTTGGATCTGCAAATCCTGTGGGCTTTTTCATAAGCTATAAGCTGATTTTTGAAACTCTTGATTATTTTCCATGTAAACAATTTAAAAAAGTGAACTTTAAATTTAATATATGTTTTAATTTTAACTTACTTTTCTGCCCCGATATATTTTGTTCCTTAATTGAAACTTTTCGTAGATTTTATAAATTTTTCTTTTTCTACAAAATAAAAATCAGTTTCTTTATTAACCTTTAAATTTTCATATTAAAATTTTAAAATGGGACAAATACAAGCATTTGCAGCCATTAGTAACCCTAATGATCCAATCACCAAGGAAACTGATGATTACCTGGCCAATGAAAATTTTCCTTCACGTATATATCATTACACTGACTGTTTTAGCCTTCATGTCCATGGTGCTGTCATTTCAACGATAGAAATAAGCAGCGCTCAATGTCTCTCTCTAGGAACCCTACCTTCATTTTCCAACCAATGATCACGAGCAAGTCTCAATATTCTTGCTGCATTTAATGTCGAGTACGAGGGAGGAAGAAGAGGTACTCAGGGCAGAATAATTTGGATGAAATTAAAGCCTCTCGGAATCGCAAGTCTCAGGAAGACATCGAAAACTAGGAGGATTTTATCTTTTGCACATATACTTTTTATATATAAAAGGACTATGAGTCGGTCCCGCTTAGAAGTACCTCGGGAACTTACTAGCTTGTTGTTAGATTTTACGGTGAATGTTTTATTGGAAAAGCCGGGCGATCTCGTTGACTATGCCGTTGGTTATTTTACGAAACTTAGAGATGAAGGTCGTACAAATAATCGGGACCAGTCGGTGCCTCAAACATCAGTAACATGTGAAGAGGAAACACTCAGTGACGAAGAAGAAATGGAAGAACCGCCTGTAAGAAGTAAGGGAAATTTCATTATTTGGTTTTGTTTTCATTTGCAGTTAAATACCTGTTATTTTCAAAGTTACAAATTGCTTTGTAAAATGACAATTTTAACATCAATAACCGTACTGACACACTCATGTACCGTTAATTTGGGAGGATAAATGTGTATTTTCCTCAAAATATTGTTATTTGTTTACATCTAAGTTAATATTTATAGGTTACAGTGCAATTCACTTGTGCAGTGTGTGGAAAAAATGTTCACTTTCTATGTAGTCTTGAGCACAACCAAAGTTTATACTTAAACAACTATAGTGTTAACTATGGATATTTTATTGGTGTTTATTCTGATGAGGAAATATTGGTGTGATATTATGTGGTAAAATGGATCATATAAAGACTAGTAATTGCTTTCAAATGTTTGCATAATACAATCATTAACTTTTGCTTAGAGATCATTGTAGAGATAGTGTACTATTAAGCAAGCTGCAAAATTTTCATATGGCGGAAACTTTATTGCTCCTTGATAGATTTTATACACCAGTTCTCTTTACTGTGTTCTAAATCAGTATTTAAAATGATTTGCATACAAAAAGTATGATAATTGTAATACCTTTGATTAAAATGTGTATTTTTATTGTTAAATTAAGGATTTATTTCGAGTAATATCCGATAAAATATAATCATAAATTTTATCGTATCACGTTTAACATCCCTCTTTAAGTCTTACTGCTGTTAATTATTTTAGAGTTTCAAAGTTCAATGCTGGAAACTTATAAAATGTTCTGAAACTATTGTTGGATGTAGATAAAGTAATGTTAGGGAGGAATGAAGCTTGTGCTGTAGAATTTGAAAATATTGAAATAATTTATCACTGTTTTCAAGGTATATTTTAAAGTGACAGAAAGCATGTTTAAATTTTGATGGTTTATTCTATCGATTATTTTATTACATTTTTGCTATCATTCATGCTCTTATATTTGTTTAAATTGCTCAAATTTAATAGCAAGTGAAATAAATTCGCATGAAATAAAATTTTAGAAGAAAATTCCAGTCTGTTAAATTAGATTTTATGTTTGACTCCTATGAAATAAAATTTTTATTCTAAATTGTTAATATTTTGTGAACGTATTTTGCTAACTCACTGTATTTGTTTTAAAACTTCTCTTTCTTTTAAATTTTAGAATCAGTAAACCAGTATTCAAGGAGAAAATCAGGTAACTAAATTATTTTATATATCTTTTTAATTTTGTTTTAAATATTCTTAAAAAATTAAAGGTATCAAATGTAGTAACTGCCAGTTTATGATTTTACATTATTTTCCCATCTACTGTTGAGAAATCAGTTGTTTACAATTAACAATTACTAATAAATTTTTAATAATTATATTAATAAATTTTAATCTGATTTTCAAGTTTAAACTGTTAGTATGACTTTTTTATATCTTTTATTATATTCTTTTTAATGTACAGACATTTAGTATTATTATGAACATGTATCCAAATTCGAATATGCTATATTATAACTATTTGCATTAAAATATGCATATCTGCATAATAATATCTTAGAACCAATTTTTAAGAATCAGTACTTAACGTAAGCAAAAACTGAACTTAAATATGAATGAAAATTCTTTGTTTGTCATGTATACAATGACACATGAAATTTCAGCATGTTGTTTTAAAATTTATTACATACAAGTGGAAAGAGATATTTAAAAGGTTATAAAAAGTTGTTTTTTGTAGTAATATGTTCTGTTTATGTATCTTGTAAATTGTCATGGGTATATATTTGAAATGTGCTACCTAAATATGAGCTGCGTACTTCTTCTATAGACTCCGTAGGGAGGTAAAACTCTGCTCCCTTCTTCTTATGTTTCAAATAGTAGCAAACATAACTTATTAGGGGCTGTTAGAACTTTAAATAAAATCAAGTGTTTTAAATGCTAAAATAAAATATGGATTTAAAGGTATGTTACATGTAAAATTATCTACTTTTATAGTATTTAATTTTCGTTAAGGTTTTGCAATTTTTTTTTTGTTTCTGTGATTGCTTCTTCAAGGAGAAAAAAATTTGTTTTTCTTATAACTATATCTTAAAAAAAATTGTTAGAAATATTATTCAACTGATGAATTTTTAGAGTTTAAATCCTTAACCTAATAAATACTTCTCATTGCTTTAAGCAATTCCTATAAATTGATTCACCAATCACCTAACCATTTTAAACTTCTTCCTGAAGTATTGTGAATTTTGATTTGATATATTGAAGCAGATCCATAGTCACAAGCTACTTATAACCTTAATCTTCTACGTTAGTAAAGGGTCTTCTGGAAAGTATTTGAAAAGGGGCATAATTTATATAAATTCATCAATAGATGGCTAGAAGAACATGACAATTATTAATAAATTACCTTTGTTTACCCAAAATCAATGGTAAAGGATTTTTTTTTTTTTTTTTTTTTTTTAAGGAATAAAATAATTTTACTGATTAAAAATTAAACGTCTTTCATTAATGTAAAAATAGTCATATAATAAGATCTGAAAAAAGATATATGAAAATTCTTTTACTTCCAGAAATGTATCTGGATGATAACAATGTTATGAAATGCAGGTGTATGACATCTATTATAAGAAACCTTGATTTTATTGATAATACAATGAGTGTATATAACTATATTGATATTCTAAAACAAATTTTAGTCATGAGCAAAACAGTCTGCCGTAGTGCTGTAAAACAAATTTTAGACTAATTACCACAAAAATTTTAAATAACTTAAATAATTCAAGCAGTGTTAAATATACATGGTTTCCGCACACCTGGAAAATCATGGATTTAGACAATGGATTAATTTTGTCATGGAAAGTCTTGATTTTTCAAGTAAAATGAGTAAAAGTCATGGATCTGCTAAACTACCGATTAAAAAAAATGCATTGAATTGTTTAATTCTATTTTTACTTGTCATTTGGCTGAAGTTACTGAGTTTGGTATTTATGTATTATCCTATTGACCCTATTGCCAAGTAAAATTTGTAAACTCAAAGCAAGAAAGCTTAATGAATGAGTAAATGTATATTATTCTGGTTTTTTCTTAAATTGTAGATTAAAATTTTATTAATATAATAATTTTTTAATAAAAATTAGTTAAGATTTTTGCACAAAATATAAGTATCTCTAGGGATATTGTATATAAACATTATAGGGTTATATTTGGCTATTATTCATGGTCACCTGAATAATACTAAAGTACTCTGAATTCAAATTGGAAACATTTTGATTGAAAAATTGCAGTATGATTAAACTTAGGTATGTAGATACAACAATTTATTTTTATGTATGTGAGTTTATTAACACTTATAAAGTAACTTTATAGTTTTTTAATGATAAAATTCCTGTAATTTCTCTAAAAGCATGTATTTTATTTGTATGTACATCAGAAGTTTTATTCATATATACTGTAACGAAAGCTTTTTAAAGTCATGGAAAATGATCTGCTAAATCAGGAAAGTCATGAAAAGTCATGGATTTGAAAAATTTTATTTTGGCAGATATCCTGAATATACAACTACTGCTTAACTAATGCTTCCCAGAAGTAACAAAGCTGGATGATGTGTGGAGGGCTTTGTTTAGTTTTAATGTTTGTAGCAATTTGTAATTGATTTTTACAAACTGTAAATAATAACTCTTAATAGCAAAATTTTCAGCCTATAGTGTGTTATTGCGAAATTTAGTATTACATTCATTATTTTTAACTTTTGTTGGTTTTTCATATTTTATGTATAGAATTAATTTCCAAAGACTATTTAAAATTTAGAAAAAGTCCTCCTGATTTTACATTTCAATAAATTGCTCTTAAATGTGAACAAAATCAGTTACGCAAAAAGTAAATAGCATTATACCCAGTTTGATTTTCTGCATAGTCCAGTGAATTAAATTCTGGGTTATAACCCATTAATGCTTAGCTTCCCTTTTACATGAAAATAAAAAAAAAATTACAAATTTTTTAATAGTCACACCTCACAGTAATAAACTATTTTATTGGTCCCAACTGACCAAAGGTATCAAAAGTAAATTTATTTGAATAAAAACTTTGTTGATAGGACAAATAATGGGTGAAAATTGTTTCTGGAAAACAATTATACTATCCTAGCTTTAAATAGTTTTAGCAATAAAACTTTTTCTTCTTTCACTCTTTAATCTCTCAACTTCTATTATACAATCAGTCAATGAAAGTATTATTCATACTCTCAAGTCTCACTATTGAAAGCAGTTATTTCTGCGTATTTTAGAATGTTAAGAAATAAACAGCAATTATAACAAATCTCTTTTAGAGGCAAATATTTTACATTCCTAATTGTTGATTTAAAAAGAAATTGGTTAACTTTACAGAAAATCAAAATAGAATCAATCAAAAATTTATATTTTCCATATGATATAAAAATATCAAAATTCTTCATTTCTAATAGCGTATATTGTCTATTTAAGTAGTTAATAATTTATTAATAAATTATCTGCTATGCCAATGATTGTTTCTAACATGTATCATCAAATGCTAAGAAATTTTAAGGTTTCAACAAAATTGGTTATATTGAACTATTAGGTTTGCAAGTGACTCACTAAACAAGTTTGAACTTTTTTTTTTTTCTCTTTGAACAATTTTTGTATTTTAGTGAATATAAATGGCAATCTATAAAATCAATAAAATTTCCAACTATCAGCATTCATTTATAATTTTATCATTTAGTTCAACATTTTAGGATTTTTTAAGCCTTCTACTTGAATTTACTTTAGGGTGGCCACTCAGGGAAAACCATGAAATGTCATGGTTTCAGAGAAAACCATGAAATGTGGTAATTTCAAGGGTTAATTTTTTAAAATCTGATTATTTTCTAAAATTTCAAGGACTCCAGGGAAAAATTTTAATCTGTTGTCAAATGAGCGATTATTGTACTTTGGTTAAAATTTCTGATGTTTGAAATTAAAGAAAAGTAGTTTTACATTTTGGTAACGCTAAACCTACCAGAGCAGTCAAATAAATTACCACTTTAAGACTTTCATCAAAATTGTTAAATTCTAGGTTTCATTTTTCTTGAACTTACTGCATAACTTTTTCTTTTATATACAGTTACTCAATTTTTTAATATCCATTTCTTTACATCTTTTTATTTTTCTTGATAATCATATCTATTGAAAACATTCTTTAGATTGCTGGAATTATAAGAAATTTCATAAAATTATCTGCATTGAAATCTGAAACTCACTACTAATATTAAGTTTTCCAAGAAAATGTCATCTTATTCGAATGTGTTTAGAAGCATGCCATGTTGTAATATACAGTTTGTTTTATGCTGGGTTCAGAGTGCCAACTGCTGGTAACCCACAAAGCAAAATAACAATTCAAATTTGAACACTGCTTCTGTACATGGTGTTACATATATTTGCAACATGATCAGTTTTATTGGTAATAGTTAAATAACCTACAGACTTTAAATAATAAACAAATAAAAATAGTACTCATTTTAGTATTTTTTAATAGTGGATTATTTAATCACAAATTCAAAAATTTAGCTCTAGAATGTCAATGCAAAGAAAAATTTTAGGAGGAATAAAAGTGAACTATGCTCAAAAATACAGTTCTGGGTGCGAGCATGGATTATATGATCATCTATTTGACACAGACTCTGACCTGTTCAACATAGATGAGGCAAAGAACATTGTAACAATGTGTAAGGGGTTAAAAAGAATGAGATTGTTCTTTTTCCAAAGACATATGGGAGGAGAATGGTTATAATACTGAAACTAATTGGTGGATCTGTCTGGCAAAGCATTTATCAGTTTTGGACCTGGATCTCTACTTCGTATTATTTACAGAGAAAAATCAGGCCAACAAGATACGTGAAAAACAATACTATGAAGGGTAAAATAAGCCCAAAATAAATGTTTTTTTTTTTTAATTGTTACATGATAAATATTTTGCATTTTGTTGCTTATGCTAAATTCTGTATTTATATTCAACTGGGAAAATAATATAATGCTTGTTTGAAAAGCAGTCATTTGACTGGCATCAGTAGAAATGGATATGTATAAAATGTCTGTAGGTTTAGTATTAGACAGCTTTTAAGAAAATTTTTTAAAGTTTATTATGCATATAAAGTAATTTTGATATCATTTTAACCAAATTTAATTTTAAGAAAATCATTTCATCACTTTCTGTTGTATGATTTATATAGATATATGCCAATTTAAGCTATTTGACTTAAAAATTGCAACTGTAATCTACTCCCTGCACATGAGAAAGAGACGAGCCTTTGATATACAGGATTTTGGCTACTCTAATTGAAGAGTGGTGAAATCTTTAATTGCAACTGGATGGAATAATTATGTCAGCATATACCAAAAATAATACTTTTTACTAGTGTAAATGCAAAAATTGATGAATCCACCCTTATATGGTTACATCCTCTACTGGATCAAAATTTCCATAAAATTTCATGACTCTGATATGTCAAGGAACTTCAGAAAAATGAGGGAATATAAGGGTGCATTTTTCCCCCTGTATTTAGTGACCACCATATACTTTTTCATTAGATACATCAACTACAATCCTGATTAATAGCTGTGTCTGTTATAAAATTTCACATTGCAATACTGTATTTATACTTTTGATAATAAATTTCTTATCACAAAGTTTTTCTTTTTTAAAAAGTGATATCCTATGCTGTTTAAAGTTGTGGTTCATTGCTATTGAGGACAGGCTTTAATAAACCAATATGTTAAAATTTCTTTTGCTGTACTCTCAGAACTTCATAATAACATTTATTTAAGATATTCATTATGTATTCAGCAAAATTGATCTAAGTGTTAATAGATTAAGAAACCTTGTCCTAACCAGAATAACAGTTTGGAAAGCACCTCTTTTATAGGATTATATACCATATTCCTGGATCAGAACTATAAACGTTTTAATAGGAATGAGTATATTGTGATACTTTTTTACTTTTTAACTCTTAGCACTCTGTTGGCTCTGCTACGGGCCATCCAGCATTTGTTCCATAGGCTCTCTAGCAAAGCCTACAGATTTGTGGAACAAATGCCTGATGGCCCCATAGTGGAGCCAATGGAGGGCTAAGGGTTAATTGTGTCCCAGATTCTGCAAATTATAATAGATCTGTTTGAACAAGTAAGTTTTCATTTAATATTAGTTTATTAAAAAATTATAATTGTATAAAATTATTTTGTAAAGATTTTAAGAAACTATAGTTAACCTTCATATCAGTCTTTATCAAAAGTTCTCATATCACCAGAATAGTCTAGTTGTCTGAATTCCAATTTGATAACTAATGTTAAGTTGTATCTATTTCAGTAATTAAAATAATAGTGAAGGAAATGGCATTAATAAAAAAATTATGCTAAAAAATGTTGTGCTGCTTACATTTATTATTCCTTCTAGTTGAAAATTTGAATATAAGACAGCCCTAAAAGAAAACTTACTGAATCTTATAAAGATTCACAATATCAAAGATGGTCACTTATATGGTATCTTCAGAGTTCGAATATACCTACTCTTAAACCAGCTGTTCTCTGTTTCAAATATACACTAGTATGTTAAAATTAAAAGCACTAATATTTTTACAGTAATGTTTTAAATAATATACATTGTGTAGTAGCCAAAAAGGATTTATTTTAATTTTCAGTATAATTACTTGTTCATGTTGCAATTGATTATAACATTTCTGGCTAAAAAAAAAGCAACTGCTGCAAAGTACTTTCTAACAAGAAAATGTTATTTATTAATTGCTAAGATTTCAATAAAATTAGATTAGCATTAAAAGAAGGTGAAAGCTTTTATGGCTTCTCGTAATGGGTATGGTATAAGATTAAAATCTAATATTTATTTTAAATTCTACTTAAAAGTTATAGTTTTATAATTAGTTTATATAGTATAGGTAGTTTTAAAGTTATATAGTTATAAAATATGTATACTCTTGCTCAATAAAATTACATTAGTTTTTTAATGCATAACTCAGCATTTTATATTTGGTATTTTTAAGGGAGGGGGTCTTTATTCATTGAAGGTAATAAAAAGGTAACAATATACAGAGTTAACAAACAGCATAAAGAAAAAAAGTGGTAGTAACCTTTTATACTTCCTTCAGACATTACTATTGCTGCACAATGGTTATAAATAGCTTTAGTAAATAATCTTAAGTAGTGTTATAGAATCATTCATATATTAAACTTAGTTTCATCAGCATTTACAATTTTATGAGATTTAATTTCCTGTTACACATGAGTGACAGATTTTCACTAAATACATATCTGGTTCTGTTTAAAAAAAATAAGGTTTAATCTGCAGTTTACTATACTGAAATGTTGCTAGAAAATTGTATATTTGAAAATAGGACTTAAATTAAGGATTAAGTATAAGAAGTATAAAGTTAAATTCCCAGTTCATTGTCAATCAAAGAAAAGTTTTGTATCTAGTTTAGGCTGATTAGGGTTATAGGAACAGATGCATTATAGATGCCAGTTCCGTCTGCCTTTTTTTTTTTCGACCAATAGAAAAATGAGTGTTTTGAAAAATCACCAAGTAACAAAACATGGCGGCAGTATGCATTTTCTGAAAGATCACCAAAAAAACATGGTGTCAGTCACATGGCATATTTCAAACACAACATTAACAAAACTAAATTTAAAAGAAAAAAACAGATTAACAATTTAAAGCATTATTAAAATAAAATTAGCATAATCACTTTTTACACTATTTAAAAAATAAATCACAGATTTGTAATATTTATGATATATATCAACAGAATAAGCACAATATATAGCATTTTAATAAGCACTAATATTATAAAAAATCTAACATGAGAGGGGGTTCCCCCCCCTCTCATGTTAGATTTTTTAACAATTTCATAAATAGTAAGAACTGAAATAACTACACCTGCCATAATTAAATTACTAAATCCCAGAAAATAAGAACAAAACAAAAATGTTCCAAACCAAAGCATCTTGTTTGAATTAGAATATCCTGATACTTTTTAACAATTTCAAAAATAATAAGAACCAAAAGAACGTCAACCATCATAACTAAATTAACTAAATCCCAGAAAATGATAAGAATAAAAAAAAATACAACCTGACCTAGGTGATGGTAAACCAAAAGAACAGCTAAGATGCAAATTTCTCGAATAGGGCTGGGTACTGACGTCAGAAATCAGTCACCAATGGGGTGCAAGAACACATTAGAGCTGCCATACCCCACCACCAAAGTCAGGACATATACACCAACCCACTCATCATCTCATAAAATCGCCAAAAGATCGTTAAATTTTGTGACAAAAAACACGACGTCTATAATGCATCTGTACCGAGTTATAAGATGGTCGTTCTCAGAATAATGGGAAAACAAAGAAATTATACAAATATAACCTTTCAATCCTATACATTTAAAAAAACTTCTTTCTGCACCTTAATAAAGTGTCCAACATGTTTATATATTCATATTTGAAAGCAAAGCTATTTCTCTAGATCAAAGAAAACTTGCTATTTTCTTTGTTTTATAACTTACAAAATTATTTGCCAATATATATTATGCCATCTTTTATTTTATCAAAACTGCATAAATAAAATTTATTGCCTCATATTTACTGTTACTCGCTTGGTTTATTTCATTGCATTTTTTACACAGCTAGTAAATTACTATTTACTTAAGATAAAAGTGAGCCGTGCAGTTTTACTGATGTGTTCAAAGTGTGATGCACATATTAATATAATTTTTTTGATTTTTATATGTCATATAAATTAGAATATTTCAAACTTAAGCTAATATCTTTAAATTTTAATTCCTAGTATAAAATTTAGGGTGCTAGAATAAATACAAAATTCATTTTTAATATTATATATATATCATTGTACTTAGTAATATCAGTATGAGTAGTTACATAAACTGATATTCCTGGTAGAAAATACCCTCTCTGTCATCATAAAATTGTCATCTCAAAGTTAAAATGTGTGTGTCAGGGATGGAGGGATAACTTCTTAATTTGAAAGCATTTTTAATTTTTCCAATAAAGTTAAAATAGTCTTGTATAATCTTAATAAGAGAATTATGTTTATATAGAACTGTATTTAAAAAACTATCTTTTAATGCAAGATGCATTTATTGTATAGTAAATGTAACATTTGTTTGAAAAAGAAATTATGCTTTTACTAAACTATTGACTTCTATTTATGTACTTCTTAGTAGATGGTAATCATAACTTCTAACTTTTCTTTCAAGAATAAAAACATTCTCTTTATAAAACTATAAAAGCCATGTTTCCTATATACATTTCACTCTGTACTTATAGATACCAATGTTCTCCTGGTTCTATATTCTGCTGTAAGCTTAGGAGCATTTAACTTTGAATATCATCTGTAAGGAGTAGTCAAAAATTTTTATTTCAACAGATGTCATAATATAGATTATTATTCAGATCGAGTACTGCTTTATACTGTTCTAGAGCCAATAGACTTTTGTTCAATAGCATTTATGTTTGATCTTAGTCTACTTATAGCTAAAATTTTATAGTGCAATTTTCCAATTTTACGAAGTTTAAAGATTAGTTTTCTTTAGTCCTTGTGTAGCAAAACAGTAGACAGTGGGTCTCCAAGCTAAACCACTTCTTTCAGAAATACCAGTTTCCTTATTTTTACAACCTATCATTAAAATATTTACTTTCCTGATTACAATTACACCCAAATATCATATATAGCCTACAAAATTAGTGGTGTAATCAATCACAGGAAATCTGAACAAAAACTCATAAAGCACTACCAAAATTTGCATTTCTTTTAGTGTATGAATATTTTATGCATGCTCCAAAATCATCTCAATCTGATAATTCCCTTTTTACTAAAAAAATTCACTTAATTTTCTGCAATAAAGCAGTCATCTTCAGAAAGGAGTATTCTATCTGCTGTGCATGAATTTTGAAATAAGAATCATTAGAACCCAGTGGCGTATGGTAGGTTTTCATGCAGGGTGTGCAGAGAACATGGATTTTCTAATAAATCTTTATTTATTGAGACTTCTGAGTTCTCCATTCTGAAACAGATTATTTATTATGAATATAAATTTAAAGATTACAATAAATAAAATATTTACCTACGAGTAGTCGAGTTATAACTATAAAAACAGCTAAACTTAGAAGAATTCTACTAGCACTAAAGCAAAAGTCAAGACTTTTGTTGTATGGTGTCATATCGGCTTCGAAAAAGCAACGCTTTGGGCTTCCAAGAAAAACTTATATGTTCAACAAACGTAGCACCGCATGGAGCCCGCCGCTGCAGTAGCTCATCCGGATGTTCATTGGTGCCGACTAACCGAACGTCTATTCCACTTGCAGAGGATTTCACTGCACGCTGGCACAATAGAGCAAACTGTTTCTTGTTCGGTCAGTGGATTAAATTACATTTATTATTTTTAGCATTTGGAAATCATATATTCTGCGAAAAACATCTTAACAATTTTCAAAAACAAAATGAGGGATATGGTGTTACACACAGTATATGAGTTAAATCTGTAAGACACAATGAATGGTAAAATTTGGACTGTTCTGTTAAAATTCGTTTCTTTAAAACAAAACAGCATTGTTTTTTAGCTAATTATTTCAATAAATATAATACATCACCGAAATTAATTTACCACACTAAAACACTTCACTTTATATTGATGAAATACTACTTTTATATTTCCATGAAAACAAAATCTTTCAATATATAAATTTAAACATTAACCGTCAGCAAAATTGTATAGCCAGTTAATCAGTTAAAAAACCAAAATCGCTTCAGCACGTAAGTCCCGGCTCTAATACAACGTTTAATAAACCGTACCTTCGGATGATTCTGAATGTCAAGTGCAGGAAAAATAGCTGCACTTGCCTCAGTGCCATAGTATGCTGTTCTTCTAAAGCAGCCCATACATATAAAGCGTGATTTTCCATTTAGTACACAGTACGTACACATCAGAACTTCCTATGTTCGTTTGCAAGCTACGTGGTGCAGCACCTAGTACCGCACACACTGTGGGAATACAAGCAAGCAAATCAACGTAATATTTAATATATTATATACCATATAAAGATATTTAGACATAAATGCAAAAAATTATTGTTCCTCATAATTTTGCCAGGGTGTGCAGGGCACACCCTGCACATATGGACCGCACGCCACTGTTAGAACCACCCCTCCCCCCCCCAAAAAAAAAAATTATCATACCTGTACATATACTTCCTGCAGCCACTCTATGTGTGAATAATTGCATATATTGAAGTAAGATAAATGTAAAATATTTTAGGAATCTAATGTGTATATTTATATTAGCAATTTTCTTTTCTTATAGTTTTTGCTGAACAATATAACCCTGAAGAAGATGAAGATGATGATGTAGAGCGAGTAAGTATTAACTTTTCCCATTTATGTGTTCAGAGTAGAATCAGATAAATTCTTTGACTTTGGTAATTTGAAAGTTGTGTACATTCCCATTTTATAGCTGATACTTCTCTGATTAACTCTTTACATAACACAAATACAGGTATTCTGATAATAGATATAATCATAAATTTGTGTTATAAATCATCTAAAATATTTCTTAAATTTGAGATTTTTAATCTTTTCAATAACTTTTATATTTGAACTAATACATTAGTTTAAAACTAAAACATTAATGAACGGGTTACTTTTTTTTCTATTTCTGCTATAAATAAGTTGATAAAATGATTCTTTTGTAAGTTTGTAGCCTTTACCATTTTTAAAAATAAATTTATAGATGTTATACTCTAAAAACTTTTGTAATGTAATTTTTATTATTTACAATAGCATTTTGTTTTATCAAATTATATATTATAATAAACATTACAAATAATTCTCGGCTACTTTACCTGTAGCCTCTTATGTAGTTTTATAAAATACTGTTAATTTATTATTTGTTTGATTTTGTGCTGTGTTCTGTACTTTCACATATCAGAAACAATTTAGAGAGCTCCTAAATTTGTATTTTTTTTATTTACTTATTTTTTATTCATAGAGATATGGTTTTATTTCTGTGAAGCAGATGAACAGCTTTTAGATTCGTTTGTTTTTCATATTGATACATATTAGTTTAATCCCATGTTGAATATTTTGTAACTCTAGCATTTAAAAGATTTTATTTTTACAAATAGGATTTGTTTTATGAAATGATTGTTTCAAATACTTAAGTTTTGTATATTTGTTTGTCAAATACTAATTTTTATATTATGAACTATCTTAAGTTAAAGACACTAATCATTGTTAGTTTTCTCAAATCGTATTGATATACTATATATAATATTCTTAGGTAAATCCTCTTTTATACCTTGTGTTCTATCATGTGGTTGACTGTTACTATCATAAGAAATTACCACAATCTGAAAAACATTTTTACGATTATTAAAAGCATAGTTTTTTTAATAACATTTTTAACATAACACATATCAGCACTCTATATTTCAAATCAATCTGCTGATAATTCAAGTTGTATTACTTTGTTCAAGCCTTGCAAATCTTTGTTCTCATTTTTATTAACATTGTCAGAAAAAAATTACAAATGCCTTGATGTGCAGTAGATTAGTCAAATATTATTTTAATTATAGTTTGTTTCAGTTAGCAAATTAGAAAGTATTCTTGGATTGTAAATTAGCTAATAAAGGTATTAGCTTGTATTGCTGTGAAACTAGATTTCAAAAACGACAGTGAGATGGTATCTCATGATCTCTAAAGTGTTATCTTTAGAAGTTTCCTTTATCTTTGGCTTTTGCAAAATGGGGTGATATTTTCAATATATATTACAGAAATATTATGCAAAAAAAGTTTATTGAAGGATAATTACCTTTACAAACTACTGTATATTTCTGAATATAAACTGAGAGTGTGATTGTTTTTCCAAAAGTTACCCAAAATTCAAAATCCATATGTAAGCCAAAATAACATTCTGTAATGTTCAAATATGTCACCAAGCAGGTAAATGGAGGAAATGTTTTCCAATCAAAATTGCTGTAAAATAAAATGCTAGACCAATGCTTCCCAAACTTTTCTTGCCACCGCATCCAATTTAAGTACCAGGGAGGTAGAGGATGAGTTGCACCTCTAGACAAATACAATAGCATCTCTTAGCATGTGTTGACAGTTGCAAGGAAAAACAAATTTTAATTTTTAAATAACTTCATGTTGTTTCTGTATCATAATTTTGAGCTGATTTTTCTAGATTACTGCTGTGATACCCAATTTGAGAGTTGCGGCACTAGATATTTGCTGCCAATGTGTTTTTTTTTTTTTTTTCATAAATTTAAATATAAACAAAAAAAATTTAAAAATTACTGACTTTGGTGATTTATCGATTGCTTCTGACCTATGTTGAAGTATATTTTTTAGAAGATTACCCAATCTGCTA
This sequence comes from Pardosa pseudoannulata, assembly GCA_032207245.1. NCBI lineage: Eukaryota > Metazoa > Arthropoda > Arachnida > Araneae > Lycosidae > Pardosa > Pardosa pseudoannulata. The sequence goes on along the minus strand of CM063502.1, from coordinate 38,843,813 downwards.
TAGATGTATTGCTGTTTTGGCATAGTTATAAACTGAGGTTAAAGTCACTGTAAATTTATTTTTCAGATTTTGTTTTTTCTCATTTTAAACACTTGGAAAATTTAATTTTCACCATCATATATATTTTTTCTTGAGGCCAAGAAGGACATATACTATATCTGTTCCATAGATCCATATGTAAGTCAATTCCCCCATTATAGGTTTATGAAAAGATCAAAAAATTCTGAACCTGTACACAAAAATATATAGTAATTACAGTGCATATTTTTTTTTAATTTCCCTTTAAAATCTATCAGTTTATCCAAAATTGAATCTGAGCTTTATAAATAACTATGTATTTGAGGTTTTTTAAAACTTAATAAAAAAAATTACATTAGAACTTTCTTGAATTTTAGATTATCTATCCAAAATCAGATGAGCAACGTCAACGTCTTGGAGAAGCTGTCAGGAGTATCTTGCTTTTTCGTTCTTTAGATTTAGTAAGTAAATGTCATTTGTGATATTTTTACTAAATTTAGTACATATTTCAAATTTTAATAATTGTTAATTCTTTCTTTTAGCAACAAATGCAAGAAGTTTTGGATGCTATGTTTGAAAGAAAGGTATATTTCAATTTGAAAAGTTTGGCAAAATTTGTTTATTAAAATTTTCTTGATAAATTTTGTATAGTTCAGTACTGTATATTTAATGAATTTTATTGTTATCTGGGTAAATCATTGTCAGTAGTCAGTCCTTAAGCCTATTAATTTACATCTTATAATTAAATAGAAATCATTGTCTTTGGATTCATCCATATTCAGCTTTCCAATTACAAAGAGATTACATTGGGTCTCATTTTTACATAATATATATTTTTAAAATATAAACTCTTAAGTTTTCTTCATTGTTAAAAATATAATAATCTTTTAATGTTACTATCTTTAACTTTTTGACATTTTTATTAATCATTAGAAATTTTTATGTATGTAAACCATTTAGTATATAGTGTTGGTTTCATTAGCCCTTTTGTAACAAAACAGTAAAATGTAATTCTCCAAAACTGTGTAGTGTTAATTCATAGTAGTTTTTTTTTCTTCTATGAAACTTAACAGCATCATTTTTTTTATTTACTTAAATTAAAAAATAACTTTAAAAATATCCTGTCAGATCGAAAGGGAGCATTATTCTTTATGATAAAAGAAATTTCAATCTGGAAATCTGACATGTTAATTATTATATATTATGTATATTTTAAAATTGTCTACAACAAAAATTTTATTTCTAAGGTAAAACCTGGAGATATTGTAATTAAACAAGGAGATGATGGAGATAACTTCTATGTTATAGACAGGTAATGATTAAAATTTCATTTTTCAATTAAAGTTTTTAAAAAAATTTCATTATAACACAAAAATAATTTTGATAGTTAGTTATCCTGACTACTTCGTATTTTAAAATGTGCTTGTGTTGGTGATAACTTAATTTTGTTTTTTCCTTTTCTCTCTTATTATAGACTTTTCTTTTTATTTTTTCTCTTTTTTAATTCAAGAAACTCTTATGCATCTAGATACCAAATATATTTGTCTTTTTCCTTAAGATCTATTTGTGCATCATTTTATTTTCAACATTTGGGACCTTAACCTTTTTTTTTTTTTTTCTAGTGGTGTTTATCATATTTATGTTGACACTGATCAAGAAAAAAATAAACTAGTTGGAAAATATGACAATGCAGGTAGCTTTGGAGAACTTGCTCTTATGTATAATATGCCTCGTGCTGCTACAATTGAAGCTGCTTCAGATGGATCATTGTGGGCTATGGTAAAGTATATTATTAAATTGGTAAATTGTTTGTGTCCTAGTCATTAGTGCATGAGTTTTTAGTCTCTTTTGAAATATTTAAGCTCCTTATCTCTTATATGTTCTTACAATTTATGTCTTTTAAATTTTAAGAGTATTATTAAAGTTGCTAATTCTGCTAATTTTTATCTAATTCCTGTAGAATCGTCAAACATTTAGAAGAATTGTTTTAAAGAGTGCATTCAAGAAAAGGAAAGAATATGAGATGCTTTTAGAAAGTGTTCCTATGTTACAGACTCTAGAGGTGATTCTATTACTCAATATCATGAGTATTTTTGGTCCCATTGTTCTTGTTTCTGACTATAGAAGTTCTAAAGTATTGTAAGCATCTACATATTTAGCAGAAAAAATGCTGTCATAATTGTATGCTAATTGAAAACTAAGTTTTTAATTAGAATAATCTGGATTTTCTCCAATATCAATATTTATTAAATTAAATGTTGTCTTAATTTTAATATTTAACAAGAAAGGTTTGGCAAATACTAGATTTAATATCCTCCTAACTTACTGATATACTATAATAATAATAAATTACTTTATTCTATTTAAAGACTGAGTTTAACAAATTTAGTAATTTAATTTAGGTTGTGTCTTCAAATATATATATATTTTACTTTAGTATAAGATGATTTTAACTAAATACATATCAAAAAAATCTCCAGAGAATTAAAACAAATTGTGTGTTTATCTCTTAATTTGGCTAAGTCTGGCTGCTACACTGGACATGTATATATAACTACTATATAACATAATTGTCAGTGTTTGCCACAGCGGACATTATCTCAAAAATGGAAAATGATTTTTTTTTTTATTTATTTATTTTACAGAGATCCTAATGTCTATATAGACATGGGAAAATAACAGAAATTAAAAAATATTTGAAAAAACATCTTGTCAAATTAAGGGTTATGTATTATACAAGTTTACCTCTAAAATCTTTTCTTTTAAATATTTAAATCATAAATTTTGTTTCAATAGCTTAGACATTCAGATTACATTTATAATTTCTTCTAATTGTGTCTGTTCTAGTAAATAAATTGCTTTCTGATATTATATAATGTAAAAGAAAAGTAAAGATATTTTGTATTCAAGTTGATCACATAGCAGGAAAATCAGCAAAATTTTTATTTAAATTTATAAATATTTAAAAAGGATTGACTTATATGTAATAGGAAAAAAAGTCTAAAAGCTATATTTGGTTTTCACTAAAGGAAGTATTATACTTTTAATGTTCAAGTTTTGATGTTAAAGTTTAGATCTTTTTCATTGCAATTCAAAAATTTTGAAAAGAATATTCTCTTTTTGCTATTTTTGGGAAAAACAATATTGTATTTGAACATTGTGAGCCTTGGAACATCCTTTGACATAATTTCTCATAAATTCAATCAATTATGAAATATTAATCTATGTATTTTAATCTATCTTTGTTTTAATAATATTTGAGAAATTTGAGGATTTTATCTTATATAATAATAATTGAGTTTAACTATGACTTGAGGTGAGTTGGCTCAAAAGAGCATCAGCATTGTGACCATTGGTCTTTTTTGCTTAAAAAAAAGCCCCTCTCCCCAGTTTTTCCTTAGATTAACTAGAGAATCCCAGCAGTTAAAGAAAACCATTAAATCTCACACCAGTGGCAAAATAAATCTGAGCAGTAATTTAACTGAAATGTTTAACTCTCATGGTTTGATGAGATGGTATCCTAGATACTCAAAACATTTATCAAAGTAATATTACCAGTCACATAGGATATGTAATGAACTCTGCTGCTTAACATCCTCTACATATTGGGCTATTAGTAATGCTGATGATGTTCAGATGCCTTGAAACCAGTCAAAAGACAAACAGCCATTATTTCATTCCTTTTTTTTTCTTTTAGTAGTCTGAGTTTAGATGAATATGTGCAGCATTAACAATATTAATTAATAAAATCACAATTTAAGAAAGAATTTATAGAGCATGCATGTATCTGTGGTCTTAACTAATATGTAAGAAAGAAATGTCAAATAAAAAAATATGCATAAAAATAGTATTCTGTATTATAATTTAATGATTTTCACAAAATCATTCTCTTTATCTCTCTCTCTCTTTCTCACACATACACACAAATTTATTCACACACTTACACATTAAATGTTAAATCTGATGAGTATGTGTAAGTCATCTTGCCTACATTGGTAATTTGAGACATTCTCAGTGTTGTGAAAGTTTATCAGGTTTTCTGTGGCAGTTTTAATAAAATAACATTTGTAATATGTAAATTTTCTTCATTATATTAGTCATTTTGCATGATTTATATTTAAATTAGTTCCATTTCTTTTGCATGTTTCTTGTTATATTTTAACTTATGTGTTCATGTTTTTATAATTTTGAAAAAAAAAATATAATTTTGATATTCATTTATGTGGTCATTTTTAAAATTTGTGTACTTTTATATTTCTCTATAGAACTATGAAAGAATGAATTTGTGTGATGCTTTGATGCCAAAAGCATATAGTGATGGAGAACTTATTATTAAACAAGTAATTCTTTATTTTTAATTATCTTTTTGTGCATTACATATTTTGTAGTATTTATAAAATTTTCATTTGATATTTTTTAAATTTTACAATATGATCGCTATGTTGTAGTTTTTTTTTTTTTTTTTTTTTTTTTTTTTTTTTTTTTTTTTTTTTTTTTTTTTTTTTTTAAGTTGGCCTTAAATTTAGAAATTGCTTTACATAAATTTGTAAATTTACTAATTTCTGTAAAGCAATTATACAAAATTTTAAATAAAATGGTGACTGTGTAGGCAATGTTGTCATATGATACTAATTTGATGTTTATGATACTAATTTGATGTTGAATGCCATGCCTTGTATGGATGTTTTATATCTATTTGAAATTGATTTCAAGCACTAGATCCCAGTCAACTTAGCCCTATTTTAGCAAAGAAAAATAAATTGACCTTAATGTTCCAATTCAAATACCAGTCTATTATCTCATATATCCATATTTATAGATATGCATTGATGACATAAATCTTGAACTTACTTATCTCAAGAGTTTTTGAAGTAATCTTACATGAGCTGTATTATTTTTATGTATAAAAATTTAATCATTTCAATGCTGATATTAGCTTAATTGTAAGAATTTCTGACAGTGTAGGGTAATTTTGTTTATTTATAATTCTTTGTATACAATCATCTTCAAGTAAATGGTTATAAAATTTTCTAATGATTTTCATTTTTTTAAGTGTATTTATTAAATATAAAATTTTGTGGCTGTATGATTATATAAATTGTTCTTATTATTTTAGGGAGATGATGCTGATGGAATGTACTTTATAGAAGATGGCTCTGTTAAAATAACCATGATTAAAGAGGTATATAATTTATATCATTAATTTTTGATGACTCATAACTGTATATTTTCACTTACAAGATATTGTTTCAATGATAAGTTATTAACTTAACATGTTTTTAGTGTTTTAAGTACTCCTGTAGTTTAGATTTAAATTTTTTGCATTGTGATTTGTGTGTTAGGTAGTGCAGAAAATTATCTGTACAGTTTCTGCTACAATTTCTCAAAAAATTCCTGAATATTTGGAATGAAGGTTTGAAATGATCATTTATATTAGTGTTTCTACTTTCATATTACTTTGAATTTGCAGTAGAAACTAAGTTTAATAAGACTAAATAGGGCCCAATGCTCCTAAATAACCTAATTTAAATAATATTTAAATTTTTTCTTATGTAATTGTTTTTAGCATTCTCATATTTATGGGAAAAAGAATTTGCGCCATTCATTATGTTTTCTTCATGGACAGCAGAGAGTTTTATCCATAAATGTAATTAAAAAAAACCATATTAATTTGTTTAATAATACTAGAAGGCATAAAGTGGGTTTTTTATTCCTGCAATCAAATCTAAAGTTAACCTTTACCCTCATTTAAGTAAATTGCATTCATAAGAAAATAACTAAATTTCTTAAATTTACTATTATGTAGAGTATTAAAATTGTAAAACATAGACATTTTCTCTACATTGTCTTTATATAGGAATCAAAACACTCCTACATCCTGACGTCAGTCTACTGTAATTTTTTATAATTCAAGTTAATTAAACAGTAGTGTATTTCGTGAAGAGCAAAACTAAGGAAATTCAAATAATTTTAAAATACTTATAGAAATATCAGTCTTAGAGTCAATTTTCATTCAAATTCATTATATAAATTATTTTAAGGTGTTTCCCTTCTCTAATACTTAAGTGTTTTTAATATCTAATTTCTATAATTTACAAGCATTTCTAGTCTGAATATTTTTTGTAATACTATTTTCTCTATGTGATATATATATATATATATATATATATATATATATATATATATATATATATATATATATATATATAAATGTTATAACATTTATTTTGTCTTTTGTAGTAATAATATCTCAAAACAAAAAACATTTTCTTTTGATTCATTCTCAGTTGTTAAATTCTAAAGGTAATTCTTTAGATGCATCACACAGTGTTATTGCTTGAGTCATATATAAAAATAATAATTCTTAATTTTATGACTTTTCAATTTTGTCTAACCTATTCAGGCTTTTACCATTTTCATACCACTTTTAAAAAAAGTACATTCTACCATTGTAGAATTATCTTTTTGCACTGTTTTGCTTGCAAAGTTTTTTTTTTATCAGATTCCAGTAAATTTTCATTTATTTTATAAATTTATTTAGGTAATTTTTTAAAAATTTTATAAAGTAGAGAGGAATGGCTATCACATTTATCTTGTTGAAAGTATAAATAGAAATTAAGCAAATTTCTTTTATAAACAATGATGTCAACTTCTCGTCATTCAGATATAACAATTGCTTTATTTTAACATTTTTAATGACTTTAAATCTATTTCAGACTGAAGATAATAAAGAAGTTGAAATGGAAGTTACTACTTTGACAAAAGGACAATATTTTGGAGGTATAATTTTTAATATTATACTTTTTTAATTTGCTCATTAATGTATAAAACATTTTTTCTTTTATTAGAATATTTTTTAAAATAGCTTTTCTTTTTTCTTAGAATTAGCTTTGGTTACACAAAAACCCCGTGCTGCTTCAGCATATGCAGTGGGAAATGTGAAACTTGCTTGTAAGTTTAATTTTCTCTACATTATCTATTTAAATTTTAAACTAAAATAACTATAAAGGAATAAAAATTCTTACTGTTTGATTGCAATTCTAATATCTCATTTATTATTGAAAAGAACTTTTTTATATAAACTTTAAGGTTAAATTACTTGCATCTTTATAATAAAATGTCTAAATTATGTAGTGATAGAAATTAAAAGTATTCAGTTTTCTCTCTAAGACAATTAACCCCTTGTCGTACAGGTAAAAAGGAATTTGATGTATTATTTAGTTCTGGCTCAACTGAACAATTCTGTGCAAAATGAGAAAAAGAATGTTTTATTTTGAAATTTGCATTGCTATGTAACATTTAATGGGGCTTATATATGATTTTAATCAACAGTTTATAATAGTATAAAATTAGTATTTCTGTAAAGTATGAAACATTTCAATTCATTTTTGAATATGTTAGAGAAACTGACTTTTTTTTTTTTTTTTTTTTTTTTTTTTTTTTTTTTTTTTTAAACACTTCTTAGTTGATCTGCTTCTTACATTATTTTTTAGGACACATGAATCTTAAATGTCTAATTAAAGCAGAATAGAAACCAGTGTTAAATAATTAAATGATTTAATATGCTGCATGATGTCTGCTAAAAACAGCTATTGGAGTCTCATAGGCATCAAAGTTTACTTTGGCACATGAAATGACTGACATCTTCAGACATCATTGTATGTCAAGGGATTAAGTAATATATAAATCAAATATTTAATGTAACTTTTTAATTAGTTATAGGGTTTTCTACCAATTCAGTTTATCTATAATTTGTATTTAATTTAAATTTACATTTCAATATTAATTCCATAGAATTAAGAATGTTTTTAAATATAATATAAAAGTTTTTTAAAAAATATACATTTTTAAAATTATTTTTAGTTAAACTTTATCACATGACCTTTATGACCTTTTTAATAATTTGATAAAGAAGATATACATGAGGAAGATCCCCAAATCATTCATTATCAGTCAGTTTATAGATTCTAGGATTCAAGACTTTATTTAGCCTTATTTATATCATAAGATGCTGTTGCAAGCATATAGGTTTAAGTTACAAGACTGGGAACAAATGAGGCAAAGGGAATGAAACTGTATCAGAAGGAATCTTGATAATTATCTTCCAATTATTTCTGTAAAATTTATCTTTTCAGTTATCAAGTTAATTAAAAAGATCTTATAAAAATATTGTCCATCTTGTTTTTTACCAGGCTACTATAAAAGATTAATTCATTTTCAGAGTGCTATATATATGTACATGTATAGCTATGTAGTGTTATATATATATATATATATATATATATATATATATATATATATATATATATATATATATATATATATGGTGTATGAAAATAACCACAACTCACCAAATTTTCTGCATGCTCTACAAATGTTCAATGTGTGTCCTCTGAGTTACATAATCAGTCTTATTTTGTACAGTTAATACATTTAGTAGTAGTACATTTGGTGATAGTTATTACATTTTGTAGCACAATCCTGTCGGTGCTCCTTACTGCATCATTAGTGAATTTCCCAAGTCCTTCTAATGTTTCTGATTATGGGGTATATAAACAAGGCTTTTAATGTATCTTTAAAGAAAGAATCACAAGGCAATCAAGTAATCATGGGGGAGGGGGGAGTGAACAGAGAGCATTCTCATTAATATGTCTAATCGAGTGATATGTATGTTCAGGCATCAGTGAACTTCAATGTTCCAAAAAGGTGGTGCTCCCTTCTGGTAGAATCATTCGAATCAGTCGCCAATCACAGGAACAAATGAAATTGCAGTACATCTAGGTGACTTGCATCAGTCTGTCTTGTCACAGAAACAGAGACCTACTCTCAGCAGTCTGTACTGCCTTGATGTGTGTTGTGTAACCCTCAGAATACACATAAAAAAATTGTAGAGTGTGCTGAGTATTTGGTGATTTTGTGGCTTTTCTATCTCGCTCATATTTGTGTGTAATGCTTTTCAATATATTTTGAAAATAAAGGAATCTTTTAATAGTAGCTTCATATTAGCTCATTGAAAAATTATTTAAAGAATTATAATAAAATCTTGAGCATTATGACATAACTTATATATATATATATATATATATATATATATATATATATATATATAATCATCCAGAAGATATGAAGTGCTAAATGGCAATATCAGATTAAATTCAGTAATGAAAGTAAGCCTAGCTATGAAAAACAGTAGCAAATCACTTAAATGCTAGTAGTAAAAATGGGTTATATAAGTGCATGACATTCTCTATGCTGTTTTAGATAAGTGTTCTAATCATGAGTTTCTTGTTATGTAATGTTTTTCTAGTGATAAATAAGGTATGGCTGTATTGTGCACTTTTTTTCCTCAATTTCTGATGTTCTTGTAGATCTGTTAATGATCTGTTTTCAGTTAAAAAAAATTTAAGAAGGCTTCAAATTTAAATGAGTTTATTATACAGGTTATGTGTATCTCACATCAAATAGATTTTGTTGCAAACAATTACTTCCTTCCATGATAGAATTTGAAATAATAAAGCAACAAGTTTTAAGTTGTTTTTTTTTTTTTTGCATATTTTTTTTAAATGTATACTTCATAAAACTAAGTAGCTGTTTCTTTTCTAGTCCTTGATGTTGCAGCTTTTGAACGTCTTCTAGGACCATGTATGGCAATTATGAGTCGAAATGTTGACCACTATCGAAAGCAAGTTATTGAATTATTTGGTTCAGAAGCAAATATCAGTGACTTGCGATGATCTATTTCATCTTTGTTTCTCCTTTTCTGCCTGTTTTATTTTTATCATTTTTTAAATCAGCATTCTGTTGAACTTATTACTGTACTCCAAATCATATCTGAGGTCACTTCATATGCCTCACACAGTATGTTATATTTATGTTAATCTAGTCTGAGTTATCTGCAACTCTTCAGTAGAGTAATAATGTATGTTAGTGAGTTTTGTAGTTTATTTGTATTTTGTAGATATGTCATTGACTGTTTACTTTATAATCAAGATTTAGTTATGGTTAAGATTTGGTAGTTTATCATACACACATTTTTAAAACACATAGGGCAACATTATTCCATTGTTTTTAAAACAAAAAAAATTCATTAGTAACCCAAGTATGAATTTCTGTGAGTTAATTTTTAGCTTATATATTGAGTGCAATATCAGCAACTGGCTGAGTAAAATATTTATTTATTCTTCATTAAGATAATACTTTTTGTATACAAAGAATTCAAACCAGTTTTATAAACTGGATGCTGTGTATGAAAATATTTTTTAGATTCACGGTTTAAGTATTATCTTTATATATGTGTATCTGGTAAATATCTACTGCTTGTGTTCAGAGTCATTTGTGATACATTATAAGTTGCTGATTGACTGAATTCTTCAATGGGAAGTGTTGCTGTTTCAACATGTTTCAATGTTCGCATAAACTATGGTGTTAAAAATGTATGCAAGCTGAAGAAGAACACTCTTCTTAGCAGTCACTTTAAATTATGCAAATATATTTAATGTTTTTGTGTGTCTGTGTAAGAATTTTGCTGTAAAAGTCCTCCAGCTTCAAGATATATTTTTTAAATGCTGATTATTATCTATCCATGAACGATATGCTAAAGAAATATGAAAATTTGCTAAGTGTTCAAAGAAACAAATTTTTAGTGTATAATGTCATCTAGTAAAAGTAATAATCATAATATCATTTTCTAGCATTTAAAACAAATCCAGTATTACCCTCAAAGTATGAAAATACTACCTGTTCATATATCAAAGTGAATAACTTAATTGTAATTGATTTTTAGTGAGTTTTAAAATATATTTCCAAAAAAGTTTTTTTTTTTTTCCTGTGAACTGTAATAACACTGCCAAATGACTGATATGCTGTGGAAGAATAATTAAAATGTAAGTTTATCGTAATTATGTGTATATGTGGTTTAATACACATATGAAGTGTTATATGTGTGTTCCCATGTATAAATTAATGCTGTAGATTATTTTTTATCTTTGGAATTCATTTCATCTTTTAGTTTTTTAAGCCTTTTTTTAAGTATAAATATTTTATAAATTTTAATTTTTTTATGTAATTTTTTAGTTAATTTCATGTTATTTTTTGGGGGGACCAATATTTGGACACATTTCAAAGAAATGTACTCCTTGTTTATGAAGTGTCAATATCATGAAAAGTCTACAGTCTGTGTCTCTTATATGATGCTGTTTATATATGTTTATATATGTTTGAAGTTGTTGGAATGGTTGACAATTTTTATGGCTGTTTATTATATGCTCCTAGAATCTATTAATTACCTCTAAGATTAGTGCCAGGAAACTTTGTATCTAATTTGCATGTTCAATCAAGTGTGTAGGTAACTCAAGATATGTACAAGTTTTTTTTTTCCTTGTGTGTAACTTGAGTTCGTATAGAAGTTATGTCTTGGAAACAAAGCTACTTTTGTGCAGAAATTTATAAGGATTAGTGATGTTTGGTATATTGAATTTGTATTTTTGTTTGTCTTCAGTAGATTATATTATGTATGAATATATTTGTGTGCTTGTGTATGTATTTGCAATAAACATAATGACCATGTTTTTAAACAAGATGCATAATACTGAAATGTATATTATTTATACCTATATTTAAACTTGCAAAATCAATACTTTTTTCAAGTCTCTAACTTGTTATGTTTATTATTATTACTATTATTATATTTTATAATTTGTACATAAAAGCATTAACTTTTTTCATTGTGTTTTATTGTTTAGTTTTACATATATATAGTTGATTTGTTTTCATATAGTTTATGTTTAGATTTCAGTTATGTTTATTTACCTTAACAAGGTATATGTTAATTACATATCATACTGAATTACATTTTTTGACTATGCTATTGAATTGAAAGATTTAATTTTCTACTTAAAACGTAGTAAAGTTTGTTTGCTACTTTGCTGTAATGACTCCATTTTTTCCACAAATTTTATGTAAATATATATTAGAAAGAATCATTAATATTATGAAAACTTTATCTTGTGTTAGGATATCTTTTTCCTCAGCTATGTATTTTGTATTTGGTCAAGATTATGCTAGTTATATTTGAAGTTTTTGTAATGTATTTGGATTAAGTTTTATTATTGTTATTATTTTTATAAAATGTTCTTCATGCAGCTACTCTATATCAGTAAAATGAATTGCAACAAGTAATTGCTTTGAGGTATGAAATCATTTGTTAGTTGCATTACATTTCATTATACAGCCAGTTGTTACCATGTTTGTAAAAGCTACACAAAAGATAGTATCTGTTTATGTGGTCATATATTAAACAAAAATCTATTTGAAATTGATATTATATGTGTATATGTAAACCTATGTCCAAACATACATATACAAATGTTCTGTCAAAAATATTAAAAATGTTTATGTAGGCATTGACATTTATTTTAAGACTCTACGTGCTGTAATGACTTTCAAAAGGAAGATAAAAGAAATTGATATCTGATTCAAAAAGGCATTAGTCAAGGAAAAATATATTTGTAATTACAAGCTCTGATTGGTACTTTACAGATAATGTCTGTAAAGTGCAATGAAACAGGAGCTTTAAAAATAGCATTTAGTAATTCAGATATTTGCTATAAATAAGTCTGAATCATATTGAGCTTTCTAATAAGTGAAATAGTTTTCTGGCTTGAAGTTCCAACAGTTTTACTAACTTGCAGAATCTTCATACAGAAAGCAATTCATTGTTAAACTGTTAATATTCTTATCCAAGTTAAATGTTGAATATAAATATAAAAACGTGAATTTTTAGAAAGGTTATGAAGAGTATGAAATTGTTGTTGCTTTATCAACTTTTTTTCTTTAGGTTTTTGTGTATGTATAGAGTTTCTCTTATTCCAAGACAATAAGAAAAAGAACTCTAAATCATGTTTCCATCTGTTGCTATATGTATATCTAAAAAATCAGTAACTGTACTGGTGAGTTGCAAAACTATCCAGAATTTAGTTCTGCTTTTGGTTTAAAAGTGAACAGTATTTCTCTTAAACTTAAAGAGTCATCAGTGCTTCCTCCTTGAAAAACAAATATCTGAATACTGAAGTTCTACTGTATGTTAAGCTGGTATTACACAGAGAAACTTTTGTAATCAGCATCTTGCATACACTTCTTATTACTTTTCCCATCTAAAATTGATTGTAGGGTTGCTGTAACTGAACTTATTTCAGTTCACTATAAGTTACATTTATCATTAGATCAAAGATTCTGCTAAAAGCAATCTTTGCTATTTGAAGTTGATTTTCTTTTTGTGCCCAAATATGTCTTTTTCATGAATAAATTAAATTTATTTCTATATTGATCATATTACAGCTATCACTTTTATGCTATCCTTCATTTTATTTTCTAGGACAAAAGACCATGATATCAAGTTTTCATGGCCTCTCATTTGCTAGAACCAGAAAATTGTGACAACTTTTATTACTTCATCTAAAAACAGCTCTTATCTCCATTTTTTCCCCCACAGACTAACATAGTTTTGCTTGTAGAATAAGTTCCCTGTGTAATACAGCCATTATTTGATTATTTTGGAATGTGCCCTCAAATTTAAATCTCCTAAATCCCCCCCCCCTCCAATCCCTCCTCCAACCTTTGCTCTAAATCTCTTTTTACTGTTTGTGCCAAAGTTGTTACTCAAACTAGTTTAACTCCTATATTCATATGATCTGTAATTTATTTCTACTATCAGGTTTAAAACAAAAACACTTTTTTATATATTGCATGACTCTTAAAGGCTTATTTGAACAATAAATTTTTCCTTTCTTGTTTACATGTTGGCCTCTGTATATAGCCTTTACCTTCATAAAGAATTAAAATTTTGCCATGAAAAATAGCAGAAAAATTTGAACATTTTTGTTTAACTGTTATTATTTCTTGTTCTGATTACAACATTCTTTTGTTGCTGTTTTCCATATATATATATATATATATATATATATATATATATATATATATATATATATATATATATATATATATATATATATATATACATATATATATAGTAATTATCCTTCCTGAAACAAAGAACTTTCATTTATCACTATATTATATTGCATGAGTTAACTCAATCCCTGGAATTCCAATTATTTGAATTCAATGATGTATGATTTTTATTTGAATATATATCACTGAGCCTCTTTTAACAAATGGGAGTTGGAAGATTTCAAAATATTTGATTCAACTCTGATGTTTATATATCACCTGTTCTCTTATTGGATTAAAACAGGTCTTTTTTACCACCACTATTGATACATAAAAGAAAATTACTTGAAATGTCTAAAATGAGTTTTTAATCTTTATTTTTTTCATTAACTTCTTCAGATCATATTCCCTTTTATTCCATCTATCAATTTAAATTAGGAAATTGATCGTTAAATTCTGTAGTATAAAAGATAATCATAAATATGAGTTTCTTAAAAGTTGTTATATTAAGTTCTAAGCATAGCCATGTAAAGAACACAAACAGCATGCCTATTTTGTTAGGGAGTTATATTTTTTAGTGTTTTCTATGTGCTTAGTTCACATGAATATAAATTTATATTTTTGAATAGCAATGCATAATTAAAATATATAATGTGAGTGCCAACTCTTATGTTTTCACATCTTTCTTCCCCTTAAAGTTCTTTTTAAAAGGTAAAAGTAATGTAAACTCCTAAGTTTAAAAAAAAAAAGTTTGATACCTAATGCACTACAGTTTAGTGCTCTTAAATGATTTATAAAGTAGGGATGCTGTAATGTGGTTAAAGTGTTAAATTATCGCCCAAGTATTAAATTTGGTAATGAAACAATTGTGGTTCAGAAAAGTATCTATAGTTGTAACCTCCCCCATAAATAAATAATGTACACAAGTTATTCATCATAACAGTGAATGGAAGTATTAGGAAAAGACATCTCATTCTTAATTTTATATTACATATATAAATTATATTCAGTATGATATAAATATCTACTGGATTTATCAATTCTATTTTATTTACTTAGTTCTTACATTCTGGTTATCTGTATTTTTTTTTATTAATATGAATTGTCAGATCATCACTAATTTGCATCATGACAAACTGACATCTATGATACTTTTTGTAAAAAATTTTTAATTCATTCATTTGATTCAGATTCATTGAGGACTAGAAAAGAATATTGTAACATTAATCTAAATTAAATTTTTCCTTAAGTTATCAGGGATGAAGAATCACCTGGGGTTTTATGATAAAAATTTCACTTCTACAAAACATTATTTTTCCTTAATAAATAAACTAACTTGTGCTTCTTGTAATATATATATATATATATATATATATATATATATATATATATATATATATATATATATATACATATACATATACATATATCCCAAAATTTTCCTTAGATAGACAGATATATATGTTTAATTATAAGTGTACTATGTTCAGCTTTAATTTAATAAATTCCTTAGGGATAAATGATGTGATTTTGCTTTTCACTCATTGTTTTCTAATATAGTAGATAATTTGCTCATAACCTGTTAAAAATTTTGAAATATCAACTTTTAAATTTGATCTATTAAAGAAACTAAAAACTTGCCTCATTAAAATTAGACTATATATATATATATATATATATTTTTTTTTTTTTTTTTTTTTTTTTTGTAGAAATTGAAATAAAATTTTCATTTGTATTATTTTAAATGTATGTAAATTGGAATCTGGCATATTTGTTTTCAATAGATTAGTAGGTACGTTACTTTACCGAGTACTTTCAGATTTTATTGGGTGCAATGAAGATGCTACAGATTTTATTTCATAACTTGTTCCTCAGGAGTTTGAATTTTTGTACTTTTTTGCATAATTAAAACATTTCTTTCACATATAAATTAAATTTTAGCTATAGAAGTACTGCAGGAAAGCATATTTTGAATACTGTTACTAAAATAAACCATTTATAATAACAAATAAAAAGTCCTTTAATATATTTTTAATCTAACATTTTATAATCATTGTTCACTACAGTTACACCAGTGTATCATTTTAAAATCTGGCATCAGCAGCAGTGATGAAAGAAGTCGAATTCATTTACTGATTTTTTTCTTTTTTTTTATATTATTGCAAATTGGTAAATGAATTAACTTACTTCAGTCCATTGCATTATGTGTAAATAAAAGTTTAATTATAAATAAATGGACCTGTAATTTATGCTTGTGAATTTCCATCTTTACATTAAATGGCTTAAAAAAGGAAGTACTTGTATGAATTCTTTGGTAACAATCTTGAAATTTTTCCTGACATTAGATCAGATATTTGGATGATATTTAGACTGATATATCTGTATCTTTAACAGGGATTTATATTTGGAATAAGTAATAAAACATTTATATTGATGTCTTCTAAGGTATAGAAAATTATATTGTTCTATGCTTTGAAAACAGACATTATTCAATCATTGAGGCACAAGTTCAGCAATTGAACCTTGAAACCAAATAGTCAACAACTGAATGTATTCAGTTCAGTAATTACTGAGAAAATACAGAATATAAATTTAAAAAATAATATAAGGCTATAAAAATATTTTTATATATATGTAAGAAAAGAGAAGTAAGATTAGTTAAAATTAAATAATGGGCCTTTCATTCTCTTTTAAAATGAAAATAGTTTTTAAACATTCTGTGTTTGGGCTTTATTTGATGTCATTTTGCTGTTGGGAAACATAATTCTGATGTATAATTTTCTTATTTCATTTCTAATCTGTGGTTAATTATCAGGGTGCCATATGAAAATTATTTTGTAGAAATTCAATATCATTTACAATACAGTGTTGACGTTAATATTGTTCTGTTTAAAGCTCAATATGTGTTTCAATGTTATTGTATGTTGGGATGAATTGTTCAGAAAATTGGTATGTTAATATAATGAAAATTAAAGCATACAAGAAATAAGTATTCTGGTGTCATAATTTCCTGCATTTTATTTCCTTTTAATGACAGAAACTAATCAAATTGTATCATTAATTGAGCCATAACATTTAGGTTAAAATATTTTGCTTCAAATTTTACTACCCTTCACATTATTCAAAATGGGATGTCTCATTTTTACTTCATGTAATTTTTTTTTCTTTCCGAGTCACTGAAGATGTGTTTAATACTATAAAACTATGTAAAACATTTCTTGTGAGCTTTGATTTGTAATATAACATAAAATTCTGAAATTCATATATTCATTCATTTTTTTAAATGGTTTTGGTATGTGGTATATCTGTGTGTGTTTAGTATTTAAATTAGTAGTTTAAAAGAGGGTTTCTTTGTATTTCATCACAGTAAAATGGAAATTTATTTTGACTATGATTGTTTAGCATATGTAAGGTCCTTTAGATAGGTACATACAAAAACAAATATTTTGCAGGAGTTCCTTGAAACATGTGCATCATTGTTTATTTGGCTAAATAAAAAAATTTTGTCAATGAATTTATTGTACATTAAATCAAGTCATTAAAATTTCAAATTTTATAGCATTGATTAAATGAGATTATTTGTTACTGATTAAAATATAAAGCACATCCTTTGTTTTAAGGAGAGTTAAATCTTTATTAATAATTGGTAGAGTTTACATGAAGTAACTAATAGAAAGTACTTTTTTATAATTTTAAATTTCTCTTGTAAAATCTATCCCTTTGTTTTTTCTCATGTTATTTCTGTTAAATGAAAGCTAAATTTTTATATACTTTTCTACATAAAACCACAGCTAACCATCAATAAGAAAAATTGAATTTAACTTTCTATTAAAATTAGAATTATTTATTAAAATTATTATAATGTATATAGTAACGATTTCACATGAAATAAAACAAGTTTTAAAAATAAAACTGATATAGATAACTACAAATCAAGAATCTTGAAAAATCCCTCTTGACAATTCAGATGTACTCCATATATTTGTAATTGCATTAAAAAAGAAAACAGTTTGGCTTGCTTTTTCACTTATAACCTACTCACATCAGGCAAGCAAGTTGTTCCAAAAACAAATGCTTTATTAATCAGTAACAAGGTCCTCTCCCATAATCTGCATGATCTAGCAATTTTGATTAGTTAAAGCATGTTTTAAAGTGACAATGCATAATCACATAACTCGTATCACTAATTTGAGAACTCACCAAATACCAAGACTGAACAGCTAGGACTGTAACTTTTAGAGCTGAAATTCATGTTTTTGAATCCCGCTGTAGGAATGTATGTCAGCAATCATTCAAAATGAGATTTAACAGTAGGTCTAGTACTAAAAAGCTCTTATGTTACCAATAAAAATAAAACATTATTGTACTCCAAACCAAACCTTAAGGGATATTTTGAGGTTCTAAACTGCTATAATAGTGAATGCATACAATGAAAGTGATGTCACCAAAAAATCCAGAAATAAGATTTGCATGCCCAACAACATTTTAGGGATTAGTTGAAAGGTAGGAAGGGACATAACAGTGAAATGCTTTGTATTTCAGAGTACTAATGAATATTGGATTAGAGGATTTTCAGATTTTTTTAGTCCAAATACCCTTTGTAGTAGGAAATGTATTTTTAATGACAAAACACTTGTATTATCTAAAATGTGATATTTTCTTTAAATATTTCCAAAAAAAAATTATAAATAAGATTTAGGGAACATCGTGTTTACACTTGGACTTGGAAAGTGTAAGATTTGTTTAGTAAATCACATTTACTATTTGATGACTATAACATACAAAGAAAAGTATTTTTTTTATAAATTTTACCCCCTGAGCGGTATTACAATATGACGTAAAACTTTTTGGACAACTGAATGAACAGATTCACTAGTGACAAATGATATTAAGAATCAAGTACACCTAGTAAGTGCAAGTACTGACAACCCAAAATATAATACTTTGAATAGAAATACACATCTTTATTATTTATCGTATTTTATGACAAAAGATATCCATTGTAAAATTAATTGCAGGACGAGATTACATTTTCTTTCAGATTACCCAGAAGACTGATTAAATGTACTGGGGATAAATTATGTTAAGGATATCTTAAATTAAGATGAAGTCTAATAATCCATGCGATGTAAAGTGGTTTTAATTTGGGCAATGGTACTACTATCTCATATATGTAACTGACGATGAATATACTATAGCACATCTCTTTAAATTAACTCATGATTTTCTGTGAAGTTTCATAGTCTAAAAAAGTTTTATTACTTTTTCATACTTTAGTCTGTAGAAAAGATTTAAATATGA
Source organism: Pardosa pseudoannulata (assembly GCA_032207245.1). Taxonomy (NCBI): domain Eukaryota; kingdom Metazoa; phylum Arthropoda; class Arachnida; order Araneae; family Lycosidae; genus Pardosa; species Pardosa pseudoannulata. The sequence goes on along the minus strand of CM063502.1, from coordinate 38,824,547 downwards.
TCCTTGAAAATTGATCATATGATAGAATATCTCAAATTCTTTCATGTGAATTATTTGGTTTCTTACCTTTCATAGACTACACCTCTATCTTCTGCACTTTCCTTTATGACTCATGTCAGGATCAAAGATCTCATCAGTTCATCTATGCTATTTACCATATAGGTTGAAGGACTGTTTATTAAATGGCTAATTACAACATAAAAGGTAAAATCACATGTGTGATCTCCAGTAAGTCCCTCAGGACTAAATGGAATTAAGTTTTTACTTGTTCTGCTGTCAACATAGTTTGCGAGGAAGTGCTGTTGATCTTGTTAATATTCTATATGACTGACTTCTTCGACTTAGCAGAACATAACATGAAGTTTCTTATCTATGCCTATAACATCATTACCCATTAGTACAGCAATGATCATTGCATAAGGAGCAATTTTAGGACACTTTCAACCATCTTACAAGCTGATGTTCTGACATGAAACTCTCCCTATACAATTGCTTAGGGATTAATGTATATGGTCAGCTTCTTCATTCTACATCCTTTCACTGGAAAACGACAGTAAAGATCCTGGGAGTATAGATCACAGTATTTTATAAAAGCAGACTTAGCTAACAGTCTGTTTTTACAATCCACTGAATGCTTTTGCATTGAGACTAGCTTGCTCAAACCAACAAAACAGCTGTATTCCTATTTTCTTGATTTGTACTTTACTTATGTTAGTTTGCATTTTATGCTATACTCTGGCAAAAAGGTTATAACTTCTCATATAGTGTACTAAACCATCAAATAAATAATAACAATGCTTTATGCAAATATAAAAAAGGATAAAACATGACTAGCTAACATAAAGCATAGGAATGTAAAATTGTGTAACTTCTCTCATTTATGGTTCTCCAACATTACTTTGGGTTTAAGTTTTCAATCACTTAGATATCATTCTTCTCTTTAAAATATAGCCCTCGAAGTAGGTTATGCTTGTCCTTTTCTGGGTGTGAAGTTAACACAATTTTCCTTTCTAACTTTATTTTAATCAACACTGGGTGTGGTCATAATCAATTATGACACTATAATCTTATACTTCAAGCATTAGGGACCCAGTCATAACAGTATTTTTCAATTTAATGTGCATGTGCCATGGTAATATAATTAAAGGCTTAAATTCTTCAACATCTACATGATCTTCAATCTCTTCAGATGAAACAGAGTCTACTTCTTTTGACAGGAGAGTTTCCATACCTGTAACTCTATGTTGTGAGCAAGATGGCTAATAGACACACAGCAGTGATCAGAAGCAGTGACGGGCAACAATTAACAAAATTGTGTGCATCATGCAGTATAGCCCCTAGTGTAGTATTAAATACATTAATTTAAAGATTCTTAGCCTTCTTCTAAAGCTCTTTTAATCCTAGCAGTTTTTTTAATTTATTTGTTTTATAACATTTAAAATGAATAAAAACTTTTCAACAAATTTCAAATGTTTAATTTGGATAAACTACTGCCAGATATATTTTTCAAATTTATTTATTTACTTATTTTTTACATTTTACTAAGCTATTCCACATTTTCAGAATAGTTTTTCAAAAAAAAAATTTTAATTGAAATTTTACATGATTGGAAAAAAGTTTTCTTGAAAATTTTGCAATTTTTATAAAATATGGAAATTTTTCAAGTGTTGTTAAACATATAACATATAAAAATTTTGTTTTATATTAAAAATTTTGAGTATTATGATTACATAGATTATAATTGTTTATGTGTATATGTTTCAGCTAGAGCCTTTCTGTATTTCTTTAAGTATTAGATTAAAACTTCTTCAAAGTATAAAAGGTAAAAAAGAAAAGAAAAATAAATTATATTACGAAATCAAATAAGCATTCTCCCCCCCCTTAGTCTACATTGTGTATATAATTGTCCATTTCATTAGTCATTAATTTGAAATAACAAGATTTCCTTTCAGAATATCTATAAAAATTGTTTTTATAACAATTAAATGTGAATGTCTTCAGAACAAGGTTTTATTTTGATTCTATTTCTGGTATACGCAAAGCTTAAAAGAATACTACATACTTTAGAGAAATTTAATGTTTAAACAATATTTTCAGCTGGAACTTGAATAAATATTACTGCATTAGTAAAAATGATTATAGAAACATTTAACTAATCCTCAAGTAGAACAGATTTTTTTTCCTTTTTTTTTCAGAGTACACAGTATGATGACTTTGAGCTGGACAACAAAAAAATTTTTATGTAATTAAATAAAAGTATATCTTTTAAGTGTAAAATATTCTTCTAATACTACAGTAAAAATCAAAGAAGGCATGATAATAGTAATAATTAAAATAATTGAGGTACCTAATATTTATCCATCATAAATAAAAAGAATAACAGACTGCTTTTTTTATACTTAAAATGAAACACATTATTCAAAATCACCCAAGGAATATGTTTAAAATTCTTAATTTCAAGTTTTAAGCTAAAGCAAACATTTGGATCAGAATTAAAGATTTCTAAAATATTGCAAGACGTGTCCTGCCTGAATTCTGGAATTTTAATGACGTTTGGAAAATACATACCTATAATATAACTATCTTATTCAGTGTAGAATCCTTTTATGACATTAAATCTTTTATAAAAAATTAGTGACATATTGTACTTCATTTATTTTATTTACCAATAATCTTTTGTAAACAGTGCTAAACAGTAACAATTTGTTACTAAGCACAGATTCATAGGATTGAGTAGGACTTTATAACCTGTATATCTTAAAATTGTGTCATGAAAAGGACTACAGCAGTTTTTGTAGATTAACTGTTGTATGTTCATACTCCAGATTTTTACTAGTAATATATTTAAGTGTACCTAGCATAAATATAACTTTTCCCTTGAGATATTTATCATAAAAAATTAACTATCGTTATCTGAGCTACTGTCATTTTTATTAGAACTTCCAACATCAGATGATACATTTAAAAATACATCTGCAAAAATTTCAATAAATTTAACAGACAGGGGATCATTTTATGAGTAGTAGTTCAAAACATTTAATATATGAAAAGGCTGATTCAAAAATATTACATTCAGAATGCAGAAAATAAAAATCAAAGAAATTAACATATCAGAATTGCAATACAGGCAGTAGGTAAAACAGGAAAATATGACACAGCAAATATTTTTCCCTTCAAAAAATATTAACAATGATGTTAGCTATCCCATATTCAATTTTCAAATAATTTAATGTATTCATTTTTACCAGTTATGATAGCTCAGAACAAAATCCTTAATCATTACTTATACATGGCCAAAATAAAACAATACAAACCTAATAGCATATATTTATAAGCTTATATATACTTCCCTATGTATCATAACACCCAATATTGTTTTATAATTCTTTTTAATATTAATCAGTGAATATCTGCAATAAGCTTTATAAACCTATCTTGAAAGGGATGTAAATCTCAAATTTCATTTTATGTTTTCCCATAAAAAAATAAATTAAGTTAAAATTTTACATGAAAAAGTATTTCGTGCAATAATATATCAACTATAAGTTTAAATCCTACTTGAATGATTATCACAGTAGTATTAGTATGTCACTTTCTTATGTCAGTGTATGATATAAACTCTAACATTTCTTACAACACAAGGCAAGTATAATATATTAAACACTTCTTGTTAATGGTGTTATGGAATATACTTTAAGAATCAGCAGAGAGAGAGCAAAAAATGGGTTTTGAACTACTAGCTCTGAAAAAGTAATTTCATTACATTAAGTGTTGTGCATGTGTTATACTAATCCCTTTTTTACAGTTATGTTTATATGAAAGAAACTTGGAAGAAAATTATATTAACTAATAAAAAGGGATTAGTATTCACTAACACTTTAATGATTTTTCATGTTATTAAATTTAAGTTCTGTATAAAAATATATTTATTGATAACAATTAAAATGTGAACTTAAAAATGATAATTATCAAATTATGAGACATTATTCATAAAACACTAGAATAAAGGCATTGAGTTTATGATTTAGAAAATATTCCAATAAAATATTCTTGTAAAATGAGAAAATTACTTTAAAAGATACCATAAATTAGAGTATCTGCAATATATGACAATCAGATATAAATTTGTATAGATTTAACAAAGTAAAACTATATATAACATGATAAATAGTCTACCTATTGTACAAGAAACAATACTTTCTCTTTTTAGGGTCATTCCATAAATAAGTAAACTTAAGACACAAAAGAAAAAAGTTTGTATAAACTGTAACTACATATTTTTAACTTTATATATTATCTCATGTTGTGAGAAAATGAAAAATTATAAAATTAAATATTTGCATGAGATCCATGCAGGGTTAAGTAGCCTATACATATTCACACTGTTGAAGAGAAATTTACATTATGACCCTGCACAGCTAAATTTACAATTTCATATAAGTGTTAATGAAAGAGAAAAAGTAACTATAATGTACTAAAAATGTAAAAAGTTAAATCATCAATAAATTATTTCATCAAGAGTGTGTTCTTTATTTATATACATTGATGTTATGTTGATCATAAGTTTTAATCAAAATTTTGTTTTAGTTACTATTTGGAAAGAAACTGGCATCTGACTGCATATTCAAAATTAATCATCAAATTCTAAAGTTCAAAATTACATAAATGCGAGTTAGTCAGAACTACAAGTTTCATAGGACAAATTTTGACAAATAATGTAACATTTTATGAGGTTGAAAAAACTGTTACATTGCTCATCTATCTTAATTTTGATCAAAACAATAAGCAATTAATTCAAAAAATAATTTTAACAATAATATTCAAAATTTCTGAGTCTTAAAATATATAACACCAAAAAGAAATTTAAATATACAGCTTTTAAAGTGATTATTTGTAAAATTGTCTTCACTGAAATGTTACACTGGCCACCACGGAATGACCCTTTACTCATTTTTGCCAGTACTAAAATATTCTTCCTTGTGAGATAAATAAAACATTAATCAAACAAAAGGCAGAGGCAACTTTAAACAAAAACAAAAAATAAAATAAAATAAAATCATATCTGCTATATTTAAGAATAAAATCAAAGATGTTCATTGGCAAATGGAATGAGATGATTTAATGCACAAATTTTAACATTTAAGCAGATTAATATAGTTTAGTCTGTAGCATAAACAAGAACAATCTACAATACAAAAGGATATATTACAAGAGAAAAATAACAGTATTGATCACGTGCTGTAAAAACTGACAGAAAATTTGTTTCTTCCTTTCTCTCAAAAAAGGTATACACATATATAAGCAAACATATAAACATACATGAATGTGTGTGTGTGTGTGTGTATATATATATATATATATATATATATAAGTATTTATATGCATGCATATATATATATATATATATATATATATATATATATATATATATATATATATATATATGTGTGTATGCATATAAATACTTATTTAATTTCACATGAGAAAAATAAATTAATTAGTTTAAAAAATTTTAAGATCAGTACTTAAAATTCAATAATTAGCAAATTAAGTTTATTAGATTAAAACTTGAGACAATACCAAAAATCAACAAAGAATACTGTTTAGAACACCCACAAATTAAAACATATAAGAAGCTATTCATTTAATTCAAAAATAATGTTTAAGAGATGCCAGCACCCCTTTATTTTAATATTATTTGAATTTTTTAGAAAAGAAAAATGATTGGGCAGCTTTGAGCATAGAAAATATTCAACAGAATTTATATACTAATTTAGGACTGATAATTAATGTAATATAAATATTTTTTAAATATTATATTCTTTTTATTTAGATAAATAAAAAAAAATACAAAAGTACATTCATGTATGCAAGAACAGAAATAAAAGGCATACAGTTTCACCAATAGCACTAGCAAGCTAGTATGATTTCGTGAAAATAAGAGTGAAATTAATTTTATATTAGCTTTCAAATTAAGAATTATCACTTTTTTAAATTTAAGAAAAAATTAGAAGAGAAAAGACAGAGAACTTATTTTCACAATGGCAGTGAATAGGAACATTCATGACTAAGAGATTCAAAATGCATATTTCCAAGACTAAATAAAAAAAAGAAATATTTAAAGCCCAAGTATACAACAGACAATATATAACACACAATAAATTAAGCTAAAAAAAGTACGTATGTTCAAAAGAAAGTTGTGATAATATGTGACCATTTGATTATCATATATTTAAGTGAAATTTTACAGATGATGCATAAAGACAATGAAACATAGGTTACATACATTATTTTAAACATAATATTCACATTCACAGTAAAAGTAGAAACAGAAAGAATTAGAAATGAAGCATTGAAAATAATTTGAAAGCAAAGATATGTTAAAATAATTTTATGAAAATATAAAAATCAGTTAGGAATATATAGTAAAACATTAACTTATTCACAATACCTTATTTACAAGTATGAAATTACATATATATATCAGTTACCCAGGTTTATTTAACTTTATAGAAAAAAAGCAGGAAGTTTCTTAAAATTCTGTCCACAAGATTGCTTTTTTGTTTTTGTCACAACTTAATAGGTAGTTACCACACCAACTCCATGCACAGGCAACAACAGTAGCACTGAAAAATAATTTTTTTTTAATTTCCTTTTTCTAAACAAATGAGAAAAGATTAGTAAAGTTTGGAATGCACTCAATAACTCAAATTTTAATTTAAACATTATGATTTTATTAAAATAAAGAAAAAAATAATGTAAATATAGTTAGCAAACAAAAGCAAGTGTTTTGAAAGTAATTTTTACAAGAGACAAAATTAGCCATAATATTTTACAAACATAGCTCAATAAAGCAAGGAATGTGGGTAGGCAAATTAGCTACACGACAAGGAAAATGTTTTTAGATTGCTACATTCGTAATAGTTGTGCAAAGAAACCAGAACAAATATATGTAAACTAAAATTTAAAATACATTTTCATTTTAAAAAAACTTAAGCTTTATACTTAAAAACAAAAGAGTAATATTTAAGTACACAGAGAAATAAATTTAAATATGTTCATTACTAATAAAGAAACAACTTACTAATGCTCCCTTAGAACCTTTTCTATGTTACCAAATGAGACTTTCCAAATATAAATTGATCCATCTTGAGATCCACAAACACAGAACTGGCCATCAGGACTAAATTTTGCCCGAGTCCAATCACATCCAATCAGAAATCCATCAGCACTTTATACAAACAACACAAATTTTAAATATAAGTATTAATTTTATAAAATTGTTCTTTAACTTCAAATTACCAACAAAATTTTATTCAGACAAAATTTGAAATTTATGTGATTAAAGTGCAGAATAGTGCAGAGGGTGAATTTTTAAATTATCTTTGCAATACAGATAAGCATGGCTTGCTTTAATTTAAATGCTACTCTCTCTCTCTCTCCTCTTATTTTTTCTATAGCAAGGGTAATAAATGGGATCATCTTAACATGTTGGCTCATAACAACAATATATCTCAAGTTAACAAAATTTCTTCAAAATGAGGTTTGACAGCCAATGTGTAATATAGTGAAATACATAAAGAGTATGATTGGAAGCACTAAACAAATGATAGCTCAGAGATCATTCTACTTTGCAGGTCCTCTATGACCCCACAGTACTATCCTGATATGCAGCCAAAATTCAGTAGATATATAATGCAAACTAAACCAGGCTCTACTGCATCATTAGAAGATAATGTAGAGGTAAATACTACTCAGGATGACTATCAGAGGGCTGCTAAACCTGCCAACTTTTAAAAATTAGCACTAGTAAAACTCATTTGTAAAACATCAGTTGGTTAATAGGGTGACTTTTAGTGGCATAAGTAATTGTAATTAATAAAACAAAATTATATTTTTCCTTTCCCAGTAAAATTGTAATTAATAAAATCTTATAGTTGTTGTGGTTACCAATGCCACTTGGACTAGCCAAACTTGTGGGCTATAGGTCATATGATTTACAGCAAAGGGATGCACATTTCATTTCACAAGCACAGCTAGGATGAAAGAAGGTCTTAGTTCAAGTGGGTCCTTGTAATTTAGAAGTAAGGATCAAGCAAAAGACCCCCAAGCTTGGGGACATTATGACTACAAATGTATTTTATATGCCCCAATCACTATTAATGAACACAGCAGGAACCCTCCAGTTACAAGATCATTCCCTTTATCAACTGAGCTACCGCAGCTCTTTGAAAAATAACTATATTCTTTATAACACTATATAAATATATTTTATTAAAATCTATTAAAAGCACAATTTTCTTTTCCCAGAGAAATTGTAATCAATAAAGTTTTTAAGGATTCATTAAATATAATAAAATATATTAGCAAATTCTTTTTGAATTAAATTTCATTTTAGAAAAACATAAGATTAACTTATTTCAAACTGAATATTTATCATATAACAGCAGAGAGACATTATTATATGATAGTCATCATACTATAAATTTTAACAAGATTAATTTATTTTCATTTTTGTGGTTCTTTATTTTTAAAACCATTTACAATAAACTAATGGAATTAATATACAATCAAAATGCAATATCAGAGTAATTGTGTTTGATCTCAATATATATTAATAGAAAATAAATCGATTCATTTTTGAAGAAAAAAACTTACTCCACAGAATTATTTTTGAATATTGTTATTTAGAAGTTTACAATATTTTATTATCAAAGAACATTCATAATCTCACCTTACTATTCTTCAAAAAGAATAAAATTATATTAAGTTATTTCACCTAGTAAATTAAATATTAAATAAATAAAAGTACATTGATTGCATTTAAGGATAAATATTCAGTTTTACTATTACTGAAATGTTCAATTCCACTTTTTATTTTTTTAGTGTAGCTAAATTTCTGCATTAAATTACACTTATAAATTATTTAATCTATATTTTACATTTGTATTAAAATTTTACATTAAACTCAAAAACTTGTGTTAGGTAGCTCATTAAATAGTACACAGTTGTTCATTGCATGTCTGTATAGTATTTATGAAGATGAAAATAAATGTTTTTAAAAAGCCACTTGATAAGTTAATTCACATAACAACTTCTCTTAAGAAAAAAAAATTGGATTTTAATTGTAGTGATTTAAATTATACTTTAGGTGTAAACTAAATTTATATCTTAAATTTTAATCTTCAGAATTATTAATAAAAAAAGAAACCTTGCATATCTAATGTTTTCTAATTTGAAATAAAACCACTGTTTTGTGCCAGTTCCTAAACCAGATCAGAAAATTAATAGCACTACACTTGAATTGCAGATAGTAATTTTCTCCAAAGTAATTTATACAGTATAATATCCATTTTATATTTTATGGATGAAGGGAGGGATGACTGAGATTTAAAATCTAATAAAAGATACAACATATTTACTGGCTCATTTTAATATTAATACATGTGCTAACAATATAACTGCAAAATAAAGGTCAGCAAACAGACCCATACTTTGAAAGTAAAAATATTTAAATACTTACTTAAATGTTCTAACAACTTTATTCATTCGGAAGTCAATGAGTTTGAGAATATCATCTCTAACTGAACTCAATAGAGAAAATCCATCTAAAAGATGTATATAATTTAATATTTATAGAAGCATAAATTTCTATACATAAATTTTAATTGAAAAAGTAATCACTTCCTCTTTCTGATAATGTATGCCTTAAAACTGTTCTAAAGTTTTTTATTTTGAGAGGAAGTAGTAAAATTTGAGGTACGATTTAATAAAGACAAAAATTTATAAGTATATAGTATAAAGATGTGCCATTGTTGTACTAACACAATGAAAAACTTGTTTTGAACTATAGTAAAAAACCTTAATGAGTCAAATAAAACAGAAGTAACACATTTCTTAAAAAGAGAAAAAAATTTTACCTTGGCAACATTGAATTAAAGAATAATTTGATTATCATTTATGACTGCTGAAAAAAATAAGTCTTTATCTTCTTTTTATTTGTTAATTATTATATTACATTTTATGGGGCAAACTTCAATATATTTTCCTTTTTTACTTGTATCATTCAATCATTAGTACACACACCAAACTTTTTAATCAAGATTTAATTTAATAAAATTCTACTAGTTCTCAAACACTAAAAATATTTAAGTTTACAATGAAGTTGCTATAATCTGTTTCTTTCCAATAAGCACTTCAAGGCTGTGCATTCTTATTCCCTACACCATTAGTTACTATATCAGTTATTGCATTTAGTTTTTAACACTTTAATTAGGTATTGTATTCTTTATGTATATACAATGTATGTTGTTTAAGAGCTTTTACATATTTGTGCTCAGTTATTTAATATTTTTATCTCCTTTGATTTTTTTATTCAGGTATTTTGTTTATGTATGTATATACAGTCAAATCCTGTTATAGTGCCACATACATGTATAAACAAATCTTCCCCATAGGAATAGAAGTGTTAAAAATTGTTACACTGTCAACTCATTAAAATGCCAAATGGTATTTTCCAGTTAAGAACAATAAATTTAATATTTTCTCAAATTTTTTTTCATTTCTTTTTTATTCTACCTTGAATCATCTTTGTCTCAGTAATGTATAATATTATTTCCATATGCTTTTAACAATCTTTTTAAGTAATATTATATTACATTCAACATAGTCTTTACACTTTGAATCAATAAAATAGTTGTTTACAAGTTACTTTGATTTTGGGAGAGCTTCCTATTCTCAAACAGTAATGAAAGGAAAAAATGATTAAATAGATTTAAAATCAGAGTGATGATTAAATATAAAGAACCGAGAATAATTCTATTAAAAATATTAAATTATAAAAGAATGATGAACAAGTACTTTGTGATAGTAAATGACATTAAAGCAGTTATTACTGAGAAAAATATGTTGAATAACTATTTAAAATATTATCCTCAAAACTAAATAAAAAATAAAATTGACATAGATGCATATGAATATAAATACCTAATTTTTTTTGTGCGCAATATGAAGAAATGTCTAAGCTTATATTGTTTTATAAATACATATTGGGTTATAATTTTATATACAACAAGCACCATTATAGCAGCAAACTAGTATCAGAACAGATAATAGCACTACATTGGGGTTTGACTTAATATACAAACCTGTGTGTGTCTCATGCATACAATTTCAAGGCATGATGAAACTCTAATAGACAGACACAATCAGTGTCAAGCAAACTTATTTTATTTCCTTCATAAATCATCAATAATAAAAAACACTTAAATTAACTATGCAAGATCGCTACTAGCCACTTACAAAAAATGTCATAAAGAGACAAGAGGTAACCTTAGAACTAAAACACAAGCATCGTTGTCATAATCTCTCTTACTTTTAAAGGAATACATTTCTATACAATCCAATATTTCTCTTATAGTTTGATATTTATAACCTATTATTAGTTGACACTGTAACTATATTTCTACACTTCAAAACACGTTAACCATAGTTATACTTGGTAATGGGATAAAATCAGTGACCTTGAAGTGCCTATTCTTTTCTTAAAAAAAAAAAAAATCACAGTTTAAGACTGCTTTTGAACAAAACTCTGCATCAAAAATTCTTCTGTAATTTAATCCCAATACAAAATTAGATTAGTATAAAAATAAACATGTAACCCAAGTGGATAGCATGTGGCATGTTGGAGATGAATACTGAATGAAAGAAATCCCCTTTTCCAAGAACAACAATTTCACAATTATAAAAGGTCAAATTAGATTTCTCCCTTTCTAGTGTATAGGATACTTATACTAAATAGAAGCTTCATTCTGTGATCCATTATCCTTGATTAAAATGTACAAAATATCATTGTTTAATAAAATCAATTTTGTAATTTCAAACTATTTCAAAAACAAAAATAAAATTTTCATATTAATACAATAAAATAAATAAGTCCATAAAGCATCTATGGTATAAAGCATTAAAGTATTACCAACAGATAAATCTAGTGATGTTATCCTCCCTTGAAGCAAAATTTCATTCGTACTGGATTCTGACCTAATATCCCAAAATCGAATTTTTCTGTCAAAATGACCACTTACAATACAATTACCAGATGTAACTACATCATTCACAGCAGATACAGCTAAAATAGTACGCATACCTAAAGAAAAAAATATAATGTAGTATTACATATGAGATATTCAAATTTTAAAGGGTGAATATTTTTATTATAAACAAATAAAAGCCAGAAACAAGTCTGATTTAATAATTTGATTATTAAGTCTGAATCTCATCTTATAAATTTAAAATCAATTATATAATTTTAAAAAAGGCATAATAAATCCTGGTATATAATCCTAGAAGGATTTATATATTTTATAGCACAACACTAATTAAATTCAAATTAATACTTAAGGCTATGTTTGTAAATATCTAAAATCTGTTTTGGTCCAGAAATATATTCTCTCTTTTCATAGGGTAAATGCCTTAGTTATATATACACTCAACAGGGATGATTGTGCCTCTAAATAAAAACCCTGAAATTTATATCATTGTTAATCAAACCTCTGAACTAGAAAAATATTAATTATATATAACAAATAATTAACTGCTTGTTACTAATAATAGATTTCAAGTATTGTTAGTAAATTTCAAGCAGTGAAATTTCTGCTTTAATTTTAACAATTAAAATAACAGATTTATTAAATTTTATTTGACAAATCTCATTTCTATGTGTTAAACATATTAGGTCTTTTTAGTTTTAAACTTTTAAATCTTGAATATCAAATACATTTTATTTACGATAAATCTGTTTTTTGGTACAACAAGCACTAGATTAAACTATTACCCTGGAAATACTCAAGATAACTGTTCCTACGACAAGCTGCTTTCTTTAAAAAGAGGTGTGATAGCTCAATAGAGAGCTTTTGAATTGGAAATTGACAATTATATCAATGATAAATGTCTCAAATTACTTTTTTTGTTGTTCAAACAAATAACAATGGATTAAAATTGCTAAAATTTTATCAGATGCTTCGCTTGTGCTTCTGTCTATGTTAAGTGCAAAATAAGAATTTTTTAATTCTTTAATATGCTGCTCTTTAATTGTTTTTGCAAGCCCATACTTTAATTTGTATTATACAGTAGTTCTACTAAGTTCTGAAGAATTCAGATTAGAACAATCCCTTGCTAAACATTTGGCTAGCTCAATAACAGATGTTACAGAAACACTCATTCCAAGGTCAAAGCTCATAGTTCAGCAAACCACCTCTTCTCTTCTAACTCCCACAATGTTCGGTAACACTGACTGTAGCAAAATACTTGCTTTCTGCAGCTTAAACACATGTGAACCCCTCTCCCAACAGCACCCTACAGGTGGTTTTATTCAACATTATAACAGAGGAACAGGCGGGGTTCAAAAATAGTATTTAACATCAAGGATAAATGATGTTTTGGCCATGTAAAACATATATTACTACAAGCTACTGGTTACCTGCTATTTGAAGGGTTTTTCTTTAAAATAGATATTTTTGTTTAATAGACTGTCTTGGATAAAGTATGAATTATGTTTTTTAAACACCTTAAATTAAAACTATTATTTTGTTTCCAATAAATTGATTCCCTCTTGATATCACTAGTTTTTTCCATAGGTTGAATATTCACTATTTTATCTCTAGTTAAAAAATGATACTTTATAATGAGGCAATTATTATTAAAAAATTTACATATGATAAGTAAAAGGTTAGTGATAAGTAGAGGTTATGTAAAGATAAGTAAAGGGATTTAAGCTGTATAACATTTTGAAGAAATGTTAATTACACTGAGTAGAGCTAAATGAGATACTTTTAAAGTTTTAAAAATGCTCATTACTAAATTAAAAATTGCTATTATGTAAAAATATACAGCAGTGAATTAAAAATAAATTTTTAGAGTTTCAAAATTTTAGAATTAAACCATTTTTCAATGATTTACAAATATGGTTTGCAGAGCCCAACACAAAAAAAAAAGTCACAAACCTTACTCAGGTTTAAAACTTAAGCTATATAAAAGAATATGAAACAAAGTTATAATTGAATGATAAGAATGTAATAATTCAAACGTAGTCCAATTTTACCACTGAAAGCTACAATAGCTTTTATTTTCACAAACTTTCATCTATATAAATATAAGTGAAAAGAAAGGAAAGGTCTTGAACAATATTTAGCACCTACTTAAACAAATAAAATAAATTTAAATTTCTATAACTATCAAGAATGAATTAAATATTTATTACAAATATTCTATGAAAAATTATGACTAATACTAACATAGTACTTAAATAACTAAGACATTAATACAGTACAAATTTTTGGTTGATAGGTAAACTCCTATCAAACATAAATAAAAGTACAAAATTTTTTTAATTTGTACTTACAAGCTCTTCGTCGAAGGTCCCAAAGCTTTAGAGTTCGATCATGGCTACCTGAAACTACTTGACTAGTCTCTCCCAAAAATTTTGCTGACATCACTTTACCACTATGTCCAGTAAGAGTATGCTTTAAAATTTAATAAATTAAACACTATTTTTTCAATTTTTAAAAGAGGCATTTAAAATATTAAATATAGGCAGTAATGATATATATAGATATATATATATAGATAGATAGATAGATAGATAGAGAGAAAGGGAGAAAAAATACATTTTTCCTTTAAACAACATGTAAGAGAAGAAAGAAAATGCATTATGCTTTAGAAACTAGAGCAATTTTTCAAATTTTGTTCTACTTCTGTTTTGATTTTGACCCACTTTGCTCTGAAAATTTTACTGGATGTATACAAAAAAGTTTGATACAGTATCATTTAAGTAAATTTACATTTAACTCAGTTTAACTGTCAGAACTTATTGCTACTACATCTATTTTTTTTTCTTTCCATTTGAAACAATAGTCCTATTTTTCTTTAAATATAAAACGTTACAAAATATCAGAAAATTAGAAATTTTTTAAAAATCTCGTTTGCCATATTTAAAAAACAAAACTTTTATATAAACATTAAATTAATATTTTAAAAACATGAAATTTGGGGACAAAGGTGGAAAAGTTTCATATCTGAGTCATGTTAGGCATGGAAAATGTCAACTGAAAAACACTGTTTATTCTGAAATCAGTAAAAGGACACTGGAGCTTCAACAACTCAAACCCTAAATGTCACTTGTTAAATTAAGAGATTTTGAAAATATATATACATAAAAGATATTAAAAATAAAAGCATTGCCCTATAATTTTATCAAACGCGAAAGATACTGTAAGGGTGATACGAAAATTTTTCTCATGTAATTGACACTCTAGTTAGCTGCTTATCACAATTTGGATAAGACTAATTCAGTATTTTTCAGTTTTCTTGGACACACATAAAACATCCTTCCTCTTCATACAGCAGTGTAGATAAATAATGTTAAGGAGAAAAACAGACTTCAAGAAAGCATGGTTTTCAGTGAATAATGTGATTTAAATGTTGCTCTCTTGTTTGGATTATAAAGCCTGCAACTTACAAATGTTCAAAAATGGCACAATTTATTCCAAAGTTGAAATTCCATCTACCAATTTTGTGGTACATTCCAGAAATTCCTCTTAACAGTACAAGAAAGAGTCATGTTTGAAGCTGTCATTGTTTGAAGAAATAATTTGTTAGAAAAATTTTAAAGATGTAAAGTGTTAAAATTTATATACTTCAAACCAAAAAAGTTCTAACCAATTTTAGAAATTCACAACATTTTCAGGATCGATTTTTCATTTGTGATTTACTGAAGACTTTCATTACTTGTAGATATCCTGTACAAGTACATAATCAATCTAAACATCATCTCTATCATTGATGTTAGAGTATTTGTTGGCATTTGAAATTTATATTTCTTTGAGATACTATTAACTTGCAGTGACTCATGATTTCATGGATTTTAAAGTGTCATTCAGGATACCAAATTTAACACAAACTTGAAAATTAGTATATACTGTTATTTAGACAACAAAAAAGGCACAGTATGAAAAATACATAAAAATACACTCATGTCCATAAATTAAGGATAATGAAGTTCAGGCAATGAAAGAGACAAAAACAAAACAAATTTGACTTATTTGTAAAGTCTATTTATTAAACTAAAGGTAAAGAGCAAAAAAGATGCTATATGTTTGACATAATTAATAAAAATTGCAATTTTTACTCCCTGGAGCAAATTTCAAAAAAGAACCTATTTACAGAAAACAGTATAACATGGTTAGTATGATGGTTAATATGGAGTATGTCTCCCGGACAATGCAATAAAAGCGTTACAACGCCTATGCATGCTGAGTATCAGATTATCAATCTGATCTTGGGGAAAATTACACCACTCATCAAGCAATGCCCTCCGAAGTTACGATAGACAGTTGGGAGGGGGTTGACGGGCTGCAATTCGTCGGCCAAGCATGTCCCACACATGCTCTATTGGATTCAAGTCCGGTGAGTATGCTGGCCAATCCATACGGGTGATATCCTCCGATTGAAGGCATTCGTCTACAATGTTTGCACAGTGAGGTCGGGTGTTGTCATCCATATACAGAAAATCAGGCCCCATGGCGTCCCGAAACAAATGTACATGTTGTTCCAGAATGACATCCCGATAGATGTGGACTGTCATCGTTACACTCTGAACATGCAGGTCAGTTCTGGAACCAAGAATAATTCCTCCCCAAACGAGCCATCCTGCACCACCGTAACAGTGTCGTTCAATGGTGTTCTCTTGGTGGTAACGGGTACCTGGCGCTCTCCATATGAAAGTCCGGCGAGAATCAGAATGTAAACTGAACCTGGACTCGTCGGAAAACATCACACAAGACCACTGTTGCGGTGTCCACAATGCATGCTCTCTAGCCCAGCATAATCGCAGGCGACAGTGAGTTGCGGTAAGGGGAAAACATCTGACAGGCCTACGAGCATATAGACCAATGTTCCCTAAGTGTCTGTACACGGTCTGCCTTGAAACTGTCGTACCGGTAGCTGAAGAGAGCTGACGAGACAGGTCTGATGCTGTGCTCCGTCTGTTTCTTTTGGCAGTAATTGCCAAATACCGGTCATCATTCGGCGTAGTAACTCGGGGACGACCTGTGCTGTAACATCTACTCACATTACCATCATGTTTGAATCGTTGCCAAAGCCTGGAGATGACACTCTGGGTGATTCAAAGTTCCTCGGATACTTCCAGCTGGGTACGTCCACATTCCAGTCGTCCGATAATTCTACCACGTAAAAAATCATCCAAATGCTTCCTTTATGCCATAACTATGCAGTTATTGCACTGAAAGGCTTTTAAAGTGCTTGTGAACAATTTTACTTCTTTGCAACCATTCCTTATATATCCCTTTCATACACTTTCGTCATTGTGAGGTACTATCCGCACTATCTGGTGGTTTCCTGCAATTTGCATATTCTTCTTCAAGATGTGTGTGATAATTCTACAGGTGAAATTTTTATTTTAGAGCTCAATTTCTGTGTGATTCTGAATTATCCTTAATTTATGGACATGAGTGTATTTTCCAGAAATGAATTTTATAACATTCTAAGTCCTATATCTAGAAGATCTGTTTACACATACAACAGAATTGGTGGTACATCAGCGTTTGACTATACATGTACCTTTTCACAGTTTGTCAAATGTAATGTTGGTTTTAAAATCTTCCTCAAGTGACATGGTAGAAACATTCTATTAATTATTTTTATTTAAATGTTCTTTTCATGCTTTATAGTATTCATTAGGTTATGAGAATATCATGTTGGATGGTGAAATGTACAGACTGAAAAAGGAGGGGACACATTTAACAATAAAGGAAGTTACTCAACAGCTAATTTACTAAGTTGAAATATAAAACAGGCCTTAATACTTACATTAATAAATGTATAATAAATTGTCAAAATACTTGTGAGAATTAAATAATTCAAATCTTTCATTAAATAAGAAAATAATAATTAAGATGAAGAGTTTAAAGATTTATTTAGTACTACTTTTTAAAAAATTTTTAATTTGAAAACTAAAAATATTATTACTGGTATAACTCACAGATGCAATTAAAAAAAATTAATTTACCTTTATTTTCATATCACTTAAGCTCCAAACACGACAAGCAAAATCACATGATGCTGCCAATAATAGAGTCTCCTGTTTTATAAAATCATATTTATTATTACTCAATACATAATTGATATTGCTGAAATTGGTCAAAGTAAGATATTTAAAGAAGCTATATTGCTTTATCAAAATACTTCATAATTAATTCTTCATATTCATATTAATTTTTTTAAAAAGAGAAAAACTGAGTAATACTGAGTTTCCTATAAAAGTGAACTTAAAAATATAGTTTTAGAAAGAAACTAGAATATATTGTGTTTTAAAAATATTTCTTATACAATAATATTCCATGCCCAGAACAAAAATTGATATTATGCAATAAAAGAATAGTTACAAGAAAACTGAATTTGTTGTACCAAAACTGTGCATAATAGTAATCAAGTTTCAAAAACAAAAATTTTAAGTAAAAATGCAATTGAATATATAGTTTTATAAATATTTTCAAATTAATTTAAATTGAAAGAATCTTTGTAGAAGTTAGAAAACAAATTTTTTTTCTGTTACATAATAAGAGAATACTTTTTATAAACCAAAGGAAAAATAAATAAGGTGAGATTTTTAAAAACTCATTAAATTTAAATGTGTACATTTCTGATAATTTATAGATTCTAAATATGATTAAACTGAGGTATAAAAATTTTGAGATAAACCAATATATATATTCATTAACATAAAAATCTAGACTAATTTCTTTGTTTTTCGAAAAAAAAAATCTGACACAACCAGTATAAACTACAAGACAAACTTTAAAAAGACTATATTAAAAAATGGAAAAAAACAGTTCAAAAATGAAGGAAAGTTAACAACCAGCAATAAAATATAGAAACATAGGATTCAGATATAAATGCATAATGTAAAATAAAAAATATATTAAAAGAGAGCATTACCTCTGGATCAAAATCAACAGAATATACTGAAGAGTTACTTTCTGGAGCAACACCTTTTAAACATGGTGTACCTAATTTTTATGGTGGAAGAAATAAGATGACAATTTTTAAAAATTCTAAAAGATCAACATCCTTTATAGAAAAAAACTGCAAGAAACTCTTAATATATTTTTTAATAAAACACAAATGGGATACATTCAAGGTAAAATTAAAGAGACAAAAATCAATTGCTGAAACAATAATATATTTTTACCAAATAGATTTGAATATATACTAAGTATTAATGTCTATTATACAAATAATCTAAATTAAAATCTACCTTTTAACACTTTTTATTGATTCTTAACCAAGCAGAACTCATATTTAAAATTCAAGATCTACTCATATAAGAAAATCTTTCATTTATGGGGTTAAACAGACTTTTAACCCCTAAATCTAATATATACTTTAAAACTCTGATATTTTTATAATTTAAATACTGCATCAAGCTTTAAACTAGAGCTAATTTATGGTAGAAGTTTTAAGAATATGATAGTGTGTGTCAAATAGACTTCATTCAGATATTTTGAAATGATTTTGACTTCCCCAAAAATTAAATTGAAATTGAAAAAAAAAAAAAAAAAAACTGACTGGAATCGATTCAGAATATGGTTTGCATCTTTAAAATAATATATTTTAAAATATTTAAAAGTTTACTGATAAAGAAAAATTAATATTCTTATAGAAGCAAAAACCTTCTTTAAACAAGGATGCCAAAAAGCATAAAAGTTAAAAGACATACCTAAAGTAAGATCCCAAATTTTTACTCTGCGATCACCACCAGCAGTTGCAAATTTGACATCAGAACGAGTCCATGCAACTGCATTGACTTCACCATCATGAGCATCCTGTTATGTGAAAACACATTAAAATTACTTATGAAAGGCCAATGCACCAAAACCCAAAGCTGAAACATATTTTAATTAATAATGAAAATCAAGAATCCTAAAAGTTTGAATTTTATTAATAGGATATAATACTGAAGATTAAGAAAAGGGTTGATAACTGAAAATGTACTTGATACTTTTAACTCTTTACTAACACTATATACTACAAAGTGATGTTACCTCATTTTTTGATATTGATATTTATTTTGCAGATATAATTTTTTTTTCAACTATTGTTTTTATAGTTGCATTGATTTAAGTACATAGTAGTTAATTTCCATTTCTGAGTTCATTATTTTTAAAGGGTGCTGCCATGCTTCACTATGTATTTAAAAAATTTTAGCTTTGATCTGCAAAAATTCATCTTGATAATGAAAGAAGGGTGGTTTGATATTTTTTATTAAGGTATTTTGGACTACTCTTTGAGCAGTAATGACAATGATTATAATGGTATTATGGTGTTTAGAAATCACTGGTCTGAACTATTTCTGTGATATTATCACTCAGACAAATATGATGAATAGAACAGTAATGCAATGTGTGATAGAATTTGATCAGTGTAAAATTTATTCCAAAATTGCAACAGGTTGCAGATGTTATGAATTTATTTGGGCAGATTTGTTTGTATATGCTGTCAAAGTACAATATGCACAGAGGAACAGATGGAACAGCACAAGGAACAGATGTCACAATATCATTAAAAAAGTTTTAAATTTAATTGTTCTAATTGGACACAGAAAACAATTATTTGTTCCTTGATCCAAGAATAGACATATCCTCACTGCTGAATATTAAAGCACATAGAGGAAAATGATAATTTTTGGAAATTAATCTGAATTTGAAATGCTATAATTTGCTGCAGAGTTAGATGGAAGTACACAAATGAGTTAGAAAACTGTCAATCACATTTTTGTGTTGAGAAATATAAGGGGAAAAAAGGATAGTAGCATAAGAATTTAGATTTGTCAAGGGTTACAAGAGTTGAATGTAAGTGGTGATAAAAAGTGTTATATCTTCTGTTTCCAAACCAGATATAAGGCTTGCAGTTTATATGGAAAGTGACTTATCTATCTTCATATTCATTTATTTATTTATTTTGTTTCATGCATAAACATATTTGCTATTTTCCTGCTATATTTCATGTCAATCAAAGCAGTATTTTCTCAGGAACATCATCAATCCCTAAAATACAGTGTTACACTATATTTGAATTATACAGATTTCAGTAAAGCATTTGACTATCAATAGTAATAAATTATGGCAAATTTTAAGGCTACATAAGATTCCACATAAAATTATAAATATAACAAAAGGGTATAAAATAGCAAAACATTCATAGGGGTTAATGGAATATTAACTTTTCTTTGTGTGTATGTATGTAAAGAGTGTAGTTGGCAAGGATGTCTTATGTCTCACCATCTTTTTTATTACCATTATTGATTGGATCATGATGGAATGAATGTGAATTTGCACCTAGGTTTGGAGGACCCCAACTTTGCAGACAATATTTTAATATCGTCTAAATTGACTTACAGAATAAAACTGATCTTTCTTCTGAAAATGCTAAGTTTATAAAGTTAAGAGTAAATTAAAACAAAAGTTCTTAGAATAAATGAAAAATCTGCAGTACCTGTCAAGGTCAAAAATAATATAACAGATGTTGACTCTTCTCCTACCTAGGAGCAGCAATAAGCAAAAATAGTAGCACAGATGAGGATATCAATCATAGAATTTCCAAAGCCCAAAATTGTTTTAGAAGCCTCAATAAATTATGGTTTGGTTTGGTTTTGGTTTTAGAGTGCTACGGTCAATTTTTTGCAACATGAGGGCTAATGAGACCGGGACCTACTGCTTAAAGCTAATTCCGAACGGCTACAAACATCCATGCCATAATGGGATTCGAACCCACAAACTCCGGTTCCAAAGGCCAGCACCCTAACCATTCGGCCATCGTTCGGCCTCAACAAATTATGATGAGCAACTAATATATCAGTAAAAATTAAATCTATAAAATTCACTTTTTTTTTTTTTTTTTCAATTCTGCATGGCTTAAAAATTGAAAAATAACTAAAACACAGTGCACAAAATTGAATGTTTTTCAGAATAAATGCCTGAGAATCATCCTTAAAATTTTTTGGACTTATAGCAATTCAAAGAAGAAATTTTAAACAAGGCAAGGTATAATGAAATTAAAAAAAGAAATTAAATACAGATGATGGAAATTAACAGGAGACACACTTTGAGAATGAGTGACAACAGTATATCAAAAGTCACATTGACATGGGCCTGAGGAAGCATGGGTGCCCACATTTCACATGATGGAAAAAGAAAGGGCTGAGCTGGGTGGGTAGGATGGGTAGAAGCAAGATTAGTTACCTTGAATTGGTGGTTGTGGCGATCTAGATAAGGCATCTAAGACACAAAAAGAACTAATGATAATGAAAGCAATATTTGTCGATTTTTCTTTATTTTCCAATATATGCTAACTCTAGCAGTAATCATATAATGATAATGGGTGGTATGGAATCAAAAACAAAAATTCTTTTTTATAGCTAATGAAATTTGAGGAGAATCATTAGTATGGTATCATGAACACCTTACAACCAGGAAGGTAGGCAGCCCACAGTAAGTCATCAAATTAACACTAGATTGCCCAAGATTTCTTGTATACCTATATTGCCCAAAAACAGTCAAAATGACTGCATTGTGAAAAAATAACAAATATGTAAAGAAATTTGCTTAAAATTAATTTTTAATATTATATAATAAAGGAGGGCGGAAGTAACTACAATTATTCATAAACCCATTTATATGTTATAGAAAAAGTCACCAAATTCTAAGAAATTGTGTCATTATATTTCATAATTGTTTTTCTAATTGAAATTAAAAAACAATCAAAATGACTGCCTTGGGCAATCTAGTGTTATATGTGAACAATAAATAATAACTTTTAAAAAGTCAGGAAAAAAAAAGAAAAACTCACAAATTTATGCTGAACTTTGCGAGGTAAAATAGCATCCAAACAAACATTAGCTTTCCCTCTGTAAAAAAAATTAATGTTCTTTAAAGTTTAAAAATCTTGATTAAAATGAGTTATTAACAATTATATTTGAATAAAAATTTTACTTGTCACTAAATTGCCATGGCATATATTTGTGCTCAATTCAGTCAAAATGACACCCCAATAAATAATAGCATATATATATATATATATATATATATATATATATATATATATATATATACATACACACACACACACAGATACACTACATAACCAATAGTCATGGGTCACATTTGACTCTAGATTTTAAATACTTGAAAAATATGAGGTGAATCATATTGTAATTTTAGCCATGACTAGACCATGCTTGAACTAGCACTTAAACAATAAATTTACTATTACATCTAAATTTAAGAGATCACTGAGAGACTTGTTTACATAAATTTCTGCCAGATAAAATTTAAATTTGCTAAACATATGGGAATGGTAAGATCTGAATGCATCAGTTTAATTTACAAATGATGCAAATTTTATTTCTTAAACAACGTTCTTTACCCAGTAACCCTCCCTTGCAACTTTAACAAATCAAATATCTATTTATAAAATTGCTTCAAAGTTTGAATAAAAAAATATGTTAAATATTTAACTCTAGAATACTATCCTTATACCTCAAAAACTTTTGTAATTAAAATAAGTCTGTTAACAGCTGAAAGTAACTTTAATAAACCATTTTTTATTAATTTAAGTAGCTCTACTTGATCTTCCTTGTTTTAAAATAAATTTTTTAAAAGTTATCTCAACATTCAATAAGAACAGGATACCATTCACGGGTTAACATCTTTATGCAAGACCTTCTAGGATATTAACCACTTGTGTACAAGGTATCATCTGACTGTTCCTTTTCAATGCATATACCTATTAGATATTCTATCAGCTACCCTAGAAATTTGGCTACTTGCATGCAAGCACACACTGCATATCTACTAGCCCTGGCCCTGTATATATATATATATATATATATATATATATATATATATGTGTGTGTGTGTGTGTGTGTGTGTGTGTGTGTGTGTGTGTGTGTGTGTGTGTGTGTGTGTGTGTAACAGAATAGCAAAGAATAGTTAACTTTTAAAAAGATACAAAATAATTCAAACTATCCAAAGTTAAAAAAATAAATAAAATAAATTACAATTATTTAAATATTTTTATGATGCCTTTTTTGTTAAAAATACTATTGATAATGACATAAAAAAAAGTTAGAGTGTAAATATAATTTTATATTTCCTTTTATACATTTTTCTTTTAAGCACTTTTTCATTTAAATTATTAAACACAGTCTGACTTGTTTTGAACCATAAAAAAAGAAAAAGAGAGAGAACTATTATGGAGAGGATAAATAGATAAAAAAAAAATCACTGTATACAACTAATTTTCTGAACACATTTTCCATTTTCCTGACAGTAGACACTGTTACATATATATTAAATAATTAACCTTTATCTGTTAAAAAATGAATTCAATTTCTTTCCCATTTCTGGCCTAGCCTTATCATGAATAGAATATATTTATTATGAATAGAATATCTTTGGTACCTTGCCAAAAGCAGGACTAGAGAAAGACAAGTTTTTCCATTGTTTAATAATATATATTCATAAATTGAAAGGAGTGATATGTTACTAACCCTATTATAAAAAATCTGGAAATTTGTAACTTTTACAAACTATTTATTTAACTATTGACAAATTTTATGTGATTTTTTGGAAAAAAAAGCAGGGATATTAGGAAAATATAGATGTTTATTTACAACATTCCTATCTCCCGTATGCTTTTTCACTTGTAAAATCAAGTTTCATACCAAATCTCATGAATCTTTCAGAAAAAGTGTCTATATACAAGTAAAACTTTATACTGAAATCATAAATTAAAATAATGTATACACAATGAGATATATATGTATACACAATGAGTAAAGAAAATAGATTTTTACTGAGCGCATGTGAAAGGCTTAATTTTTTTTCAATAATTTTGTAGTCTACATCAAGGCAAGTTAAATAAAAAAATAAAAGTTAACAGAATATTGTATAAACTCAAAAAGATTTTTTTTTTTAATAAAGTGAGCCATAAGCCAGTCTCTTTCTGAATATAACTTTTTTACAAATTGTATTTACCAAACTATAGAAAATCCCTATTCTATTAAATGTGCTAATCTATATTTTTATAAAAAAACAATAGCATAAATCAGATGCTGTTATGCAGAACAGTAAAGTGATTAGTGAAATTACCCAAGAACTGAAAATAGCTTTCAAATGTTTTTACTGCAGATGATTTTTTGTTGAAAAACTTATCAATGATATGTGTAGTATAAACAATACAAAAGAACTAGAATACTTATATTTGGATAGCTTTTAAACAGCCTATAAGTACCAAACAGTTTCAAAACAAAAGCTAAAGGGTAATCAAAAACTCAAGAATAAGTTTTACAGGAATACTGCATTAAAATCCCAACCTGCTTGTATCTAGTGTTACAGGTTCTCTGGCAGCTTCTTCAAGCTCTTTTTGTAACTTTGCTTGTTTTTTTCTGTAAATGGAAGAGAAAAAATAGTCTCAGACACTTGTGAAAATTAGCAAATACACAGGTAATTTTTTATAACTTCCTGAAGTAAATTTATACAATAAAATAATAGAAATAAAGCTTGGTGAACCTATTAATATAGAATACTGGTAATATCATTAAAATTAATTTATATACATTTTCAGCTGAATTTACATAGATAAAATAATTCTCATTTTCATGAATATACATCTAATTTATACAGAGGAGTAGAAGTAAATGTAATGGGTCACAAAAACCATTTTTTTGTAGTAGTTATGTAAAAACAAAATGTTAAATGATAAAATTAGTGATAGTTGCCTGGAGTGGTTTTACTTAGCTATCACTTCTCAGTGACTGCATTCTATTTATCAATGAAAAGTAAGTTACTTGCTACTTCAAAATAGTTATATGCTCTGTTATCTTGTGAACATTTTTATATTAATAAAGCTGGTTGGAGCTTAAATGTTTTTCAACTTTGCACAAAGGTTTATAACAGTTACATTAATGGGATAATTCAAATATACAGTTTTCCTTTTTTTTTTAAGAGTTAGATCTTCAACCAGTTATTCATGGTATTCTAAATATAATCATCACTGGAAAGAAAAACCTTTATTTCTTAGGTTTTTAAATCACTGATTTTACTTTGATAATGTTTTAAGTACAGTAATATTAAATAACTTTCTTCTAAACAGAGCAACTTTCAAAATTTTAACTAAAAAGTTGACTAAAGAAAGTATGTTTAGTGATTTTGTTAAATAGTTGCTTACAATCAAAACAGAGATTAAAGCTATCAGTAAAAAACTTTCATAATTATTTAAAGTACTAGTATATAAATCTTGTAGATAGTAAAAATAGAGGTTGATTTCAAATGATAATTAGGCAAATTAATTAATCACGGGAATAGTTAAAAAGGTTTGACCCTTTTTCCCCAATCATTTTCAATAGTTGACAAGGCATTAATTGTACTTAAAAAGTATTTTTCTTTCTTTTTAGTCTGGAATAAATTACTTTTTGTAGGCAAGGGACTTATTTATCATAATTTCTATTCTTGTCATTTTAAATTTTATAAGTTTCAGTCCAGTAGAATAAAAATGAACTAGAGTAAAACACAAAAATAAACTGGAAGACTTATTGCTAATTTTTTAAAGAAAAGTTTTTGGCCCCTAAGTAGAAAATCGTGATTGGAAAATTTTTGACAATCCCAAAATTTAAAAAGAAGTGTAATAGACCTGACATTGTAAAAATAATCAAATTATCTCATGCGGGAGGGCTTAACCACCTGTTTAAATATGAGGATCCAGCAAAACTTATTACAAGCACTAAAATAGAGGGTACATGTAAAAGAGGAAGACCTCCCAGTATATCATTAGACAATGTAAAGATTTAAAGCTGCTGGGAGGAAAACTTGGTACTGTGGTAGATAGAGGATACTGCAAGATAGCCATGGTCAGTAATAGGCTATATTGCTTAAAAATTAGAAAATTAAAATTAAAAACAAGTATCAAAGGAATTTTTAAACAGATTATTTCTCACTGAATACTGCATACTACAGCGAAAAATTAAAGTATTAAATACATAATCCTTTATTCTTATATATTTTTAAAAAATCAACAGTCCTTACAACTGTTATTCAATATTGATTCCTCTTTACAGAATATCTCTTTATTATAAAAACAATTTAATACATTCTGCACAAATGTTGTTAAACTATGATCAAAAGAATTTAGCTCCTAATTATTTAACCATACTACTTAAGCCCATAATATTTTCAGACAGCAAAATGATGATGTTAAAATGGGTTTGAAATAGAGATTAAACACTCGATGTTTTCTAACCAGTTAATGTAACTGTTACATATACTGTAGGAATTAGCAAAATACATGTTATCTATACTATTATAACTAACTGATATACTCAGATCATGACTGCTACAGTATTCTATTTGCAGTAAAGCCACATGATGTCAGATAATATATATTATAAAACATATGAAAGGACGTTCAATAACTCCAAACCACCCACCTCTCACAAATGCAAAATTATTTTTCCATTACGAAGAACATTGCCAGTTAAAAAAAAAAATTATGTTTAATGAAAAAAGAAAAGAACCCCCATCTCCCAGATAACTGAAAGTGAATAATCTTACTTCCTAAGATTTATTAAAAGATACACAAGTCTCAGATCCTACTTGTTTTACAACTGCCACTAAGACATCAGATTACAATCTCTAAAATATTATTTATAACTATTTGATGCAGATCACAACTAATTTTTAGTTATATTTTAGTATCACAGCAAACAAAATCCAATAATGGGGTTTATCTTCAAAAGGAGATAAAAGAAACTAAAATAATCACTTTTAATTTAAAATTTCAATCTGTAAACACATGAGAAAAAAGTAATAAAAAACTTTCTTTTATCTTTCATCTTCCCTGAAAATTAAATCAAAACTTTTAGGCTTGCCATTAAAGTGCTTAATGACACCTCATTGAAATTTTCTTGTAAGTCATCCAAACATCTGATTCTGATAATGCATGAATATTGTTATTATTTCTTCTATAAAATGCTCCAATTTTAGATTTAGTCAAGGTCTGAAACACATATGTACTTCTTTAAAATGATCATAACAATAGATGGCAGCACTTATTTAACATTAATTTTCTGAGTGCATGATTATACTGGTTCTATCATCATCCTTCATTTGAATTTGTTAAAATGTTACCATCTCCTTAATTTTTTTACACATATATTTTACTTATATGCAGCAAAATGCAAACACATTTTCATGAAATATACACAGCAACAAAGAGTTGAAGCAATCAAAACATATTTTAATAAAGAAATTATACACATTAAATATTAAATTTATGATCTAATGCATGCAAACTTTATAAAATCAGATTTGCAACATATACTTTCAAAGTAAAATCATAAAACTTTGAGACTGACATTGGAAAGATTTTAGTTCAGACCAAAACTAAAAATTTGTTATATTCTCCAATTTATATGCATTAATGAAGATTTAATATTCATAAACAATAGTAAGTTATGAATATTAAACCTTCATTAAATGATACTGATAATTTAGTATTTTCTGCTATTTGTAAAGAGGCATAATAATTAGAAATCAATCATTGGAAAGAAGACAAATATAATGAATATTTTTATTTAAAAAATATTACAGCAATAAAATACAAAAATATTCATATAGCAAAAATATTTCAGCCAAATAAATCTGCAGTAGTTAAAACTTAAAAGAAATTTTCCTTACAAATAAAGAAAATGTTTTATACCAATTATTATAAGTTTAAAAAGTAAATATCATTTTAAGTATTTTAATTTTACAAACCCCAAATGTTTAGGGCTACTATATGAATTTTTTTACTCTTCCTAACCTTTGTATCATTTCAGTCTCAGCATTTAAACGATCAGCATCTTCAGCTTTTAATTCTATCAAACGTGATATCAAATCTCTATTTTCTTTTTCAAGTTTCTGTCTCTTATCTTCTATGCTCGAATATGTTATTCGTAATGCATCATGTTCATCCTTTATGAACTGCCAAAATTAAAAAAATAATAATAATTAGAATGAGAAGTAAAACTGAAAGATCATTATGTATACTCCAACATTGGTCACTAATATGTACCACTTTAATAATATCATGACCCAAATGTGTTTGGGATGTATATTTAAATCTGTATGTATGAGTATAAATTCAGTGAGTATAATCCCATTTTACCACTATCATCTGGTATAATAGCTATTTAATGCCATGATGAATTTGGTGACATATTGAATCAGGAATTTGCACATGTGGGGAAATTGAACAACTTAATATTTTTCTAATAGTTCCACTTGTTAATTACAAAAATATTCCCAAAAATGTAAAAAAAAAAATAAAAAATAGATTCGTCATTTTTAAAATTAATTTTAAGGTTAAGAGAAAACCATGTGATTGGAAAACACTCTGTGATTGGTTGTGATGTCACAGTTCATGATATTCAATATTGACATTTTTGTTTAATTGGGCTTTCTATTTCCAGATTGTGTTTTGCTAGTATTTTAAAAATTTCTAGTCTTTAACAATTATTTCTACTCCAACCTTTATGATAATTTTATCAATATCTCAGTCTTGATAATATATATCTACATTTGTTTAAAATGTCTTTCTTACCAAAGAACAGTATGACAATCTCGCAAAAATGTACAGCATCTCAATGTTTCTGTTTTTGGAAAAAATTTGGATTTAATGGGAGCGGAAATATGAAGAATTAAAACCTAAAGATATGTAAAATAATTTTTCATATTTTTCAATTTATATTAATTTATTTCAAATATATAAATGCTCTATTAATTCTAACCACAGCTATTGTGTTTGTAGACACTGATAACACATCAAACATATTTGTATTTATGCACATATACTATTGTTGCTGCAGTATCACATTTTACACAGAGCGATAGAAGTAATATTTAAATAAAAAATTAGAGAAGGTATTTATATTTCTTTTAATTGGAAGTTATGTAGGAATGTTATTTTAATCTGTTAAAATAAAAAATATCTGCAAAGTATTTTAATAATGTTGTTAGAAATATTATATTAAAAGCACTCTTGGATCAAAACACTTAAATTATGTATTAAAAACTCCATCTTGTATGATTACAAAGATCACCATAGTAAAAATCCCCATTTATTATCTTTTCTACAGGTTTACTTTTATTTGTATGAAAGATACCAATTATTTCATATTTACATTCAAAAAAGATTCATGAGTTATTTTTAATTAAACCAATCATGGCTATCTTGCATTAAAGTTTCTTAATTAAATAATTTATAGAAATTTTATAAAATTATATTAGCATAAATTGATATGTACATGTAACAATACAGCCTGTGCACTTTCGATTTAATGTTAATTTTAGGAGTAACATAGGCTTCACAAATAACTTGCCTATAAATTTAAACAAACAAGAAACATAATAGGAAAAGAGTAAATATACATTGGCATATTTTATGTAAATAGAATCTGCTTTTGATGGCATATGAAAATAATGTTATATAAATTTCACAAAAATTAATACCCAGATTTTATTTGTTTGAGCTGAAATATGAAATTGATATTGTATATTTGTACTTTAATTATAAATATATATTCACTCTACTATTTATTAAAAAAATCACAAATTACTTCTTGAAATTTATGCATTGTTCAGATTCTTTACAGCACTTTTTTATACTTAAAGATTGCATTATTTTTGATTTATATATTAAATAATATGTTTTTATTGCTTAATATAAATGTTAAATAAAAAATGTATATAGTTTTTGGAGTTAAATTTATATTTTTTTAAGTAATATCAGTATAGTATTTAAAAATATATACACATTTTTTTCAAATTAGTCTCTAATTTAATTGAAAGATGTCACAGTATAAACCTCTATATTCAAGAAAGTAGGTACCTCTCAAGAAAATATTTAAATACCATGAGAATACAAAAATTTTTTAAGTTACGTATTAAATAATTATTGCAATTTATATCCTTCTTCATAAACTCATTATAAAGTAACTAAATTTTGTGAAAATACTCCAAAGTGAGGGATCTTTTTAAAGTAAAAACAGTACTAGTTAACCAACAGCACTTTTAAATATAATATTTAAAAACAGAAGCAGAGGTTTAATTCTAGTAAAACTGTCATCACAAATCCAAAGAGATGATTTTTATCTTAATTTGGGGTTTAATTTCTGATCTCTTTTCATAGCATTAGTCCAAGTGTTATGTATACTGGGATCTTTGGAACGCTGAAAAATATTTCATTACAATCAGTTGTTATAATGGTACAGAGTGGCACAATACAGTATTTAGAATGACTTTTTAATGTCCAACATAATAAAAAAAAATTTCTATTTATGCAGTTCTTTGAACAGAAACAAATTATAAAGTTGCCTTCTCCCATGTAAACAACATAGGCAACTGGTGTTTTAATGAATTGTGATGTCACAAATTACATAGAGGAAAAAAGTAGTGTTTTCAACAAACATTAAAGAGTCCAATATAAAAAACCCATTAGAAATCCCTAATTAGAGCCTCAAATGAAATGAAAAAAGGTACTGTCCTGCTTACTTTTTTGTCTTCTATTGTTTAAAAATAAAATTAGAAAACATGAAAATTCCTCAATATATTCTTCTGTCAATAATATTGAAATCATGTACTCACTTCACTGGACTGCAATCAGTGTTAAATTACAAATTTACATTAATTTATTAAGTTATGTATTAGAACTTTATTACTTCAATTTAATTTATTTTTTTTAAAGATATATTGCTAAAGTTAAGAAATTTTCTCTTTAATGATTTTTTTCAATTATTTATTTATATATTTACTTATTATTATAATTTTTTATATATTATTTTCATGCTGGTAAAGTTTTAAGTAAAACCTTTTAATTATTATTATTCATTGTGAATGGACTTAAAATTTTGTAAAATATTTTTTCTGTATTATAAATTATAAATTTTAAATAGACATTTGTGTCTTATGCAATGATGAGCCAAAACCTTGTGATTACTGATTTTGGCTCTTTTGTATTATAAATTATTTTCTGAGTGGTAATCAAACATTTCATTTTGACATTAAATGAATGACTTCTCCTTTATTGGTTTTGTTTTGTTTTAAGACCTAATTGTGCATCTACCCTTTAACTATAATCTATACTCTATAATACAAAAATTTTCAGTATTACAAGTATTATACTGTATGTTGCATTTATTGCTACATTCTGGCTCAAAGGCTGTATCTTCTCATGTAGAGAAACTGCTATATTCAGAAAAACATTCAAGTAAAATGCAAAACTGAACAGTTAAGTTTTTAAAAAAATATCTTTAATCTTTTGAAATAAAGTATTCATCTCAAAATTCATAAGTAAAAATGCACATTACAAATATAATTCAACTTTAATATAACTGAAAGCTTAAAGAAAGTTGTTACTTAACATAACTGAAAGACAACAATGTCAATTAAACAACAAATTATATTGATTATTAATGGCTAATTTTCTTTTCTTTTCATAGATATTTTTATTTAACCTTTAAGTAGATAAATCTTTGATATTACTCAGCATCAGATACAAACACATTTCATGCTAAGAAAAACTTTCCTAAAAAAACTGAAAAATAAATGTTATGCAGACATACATACATATGCATGAAATATAAACAGAACAGAGTTACTTTATCTGAAACAACAAATTTAGTAGGCAGTAAAATATAAGTCTTACTTGTAAATTGTGCTCTGTCTCTGATAATTTTTGTTGAAGACGTCTATAAAGTAATTCTGAATTTGTTAAAGATGATTCTAATTCTTCTATTCTAAAGTTTAAAAAAGAAGTAGTAGTCACTATTTGACATTTTAAAATTATTTTGCTCTAGAGAAAATCAAATATTAATTAAAAACCACATTTTTAGAAGCCAGACAAACAACATTTATCAAGCCTTAATAAATACATATGCTCTTTTGGACGTACTGAACTATAGTGTTACACATAATTAGAAAACATACTATTTTGTCTTTAAAATATGTTTTCACAGTGGTGTACATAGACTTCTTAAGTGCCACAGACAGATAAATTTTTGCATGCTACAATTCAGCCATTTTGTCAAATTATGGTATAATACAAGTGCATATTATATTATGATTTAACAAAAGGTGATCTTGTGATTTCCATAACAATTTCCTGTACAAATGGAGAATAAATAAGATAAATCTATGGTTCTGAACATTTTCTTACTGGGAAGAAGAAGCTGGCAAAGGGTTATGGAATACATAGAAAACTCACCCTCCTTAGAATCATGAAAAGAGAATTCTTTAGTGTAGTCTCATATCCTATATTCATTAGGGTAAAAAACCCAATGGAAAATGTCTAGATATACAGTGACAACTCAGTTATACAAAGATGAGGGGGATGAATATTCAATTTAATTGTATTCATACAAGAGAAATTTCATATAATTCTTTAACTCAACAAATGTTCCTCAAGATGATCAGCATAGAGAATTCCCCAGTGTAATCTCATGACTATCTTATATTCAATATGGTAAAAGACCAAATATGAAACATCTAGATATATATTGGAAACTCATTAACACAAGTATGATAGGGATAAAAAATTCTTCATATAAAATATTTCATATATGTGAATAGAAGTTGTTTCTGCCAATAACAACATAAACCAATGCTGCACAGTGTTTCATTCTTTTTTAATAAATTAACGCTTAATTTATTAAAAAAGCTTAATTTATTAATTAATCTTTTTTAATAAATTAAAGCTTAAAAACTGTTTTAATGTCAGTAGATTATAACAAATTAATGAATTTTTTTGTCTATATTAAATACATCGCATTGCTGAATGGATTAAATAGATATAAACATACAATAAACCTTGTTTATTGTGTGTTAATATTTATAAAATTCTTTTACATTAAAATAAAATTAAAAGCTAAGAGAAATCAAAACTACTAACAAAAACTACTTCATTTATTTTTTAAACAATAAGGCAGTTTGAAATTTGGTAGCAAAGAGCAAAATTACAGAAAGATGTTAACATCACTTAAGTAAGCAACTGACAATATAGATCAAGTCATATTTGTAAATTTGCTCATTTTGTTTGATTACAATTGATATTAGTTTATTTTGTCCAATTGCTTTTTCAAATCCAAGAATTGGTGATCTTTTGTCTGAGCTCTTTTTTTACAATATTTGGACCAATCATCATAAAATTCCTCTCAGTTTTGTCTCTCCTACTTACAATGGTGACAGTAACAATAAAATTTTAATATCTTTGTCATTTCAAGTTTTGTATGATTATCAGTAACCTTTTTAAGAGTTTTCCTTTTCTTTTACACAGAAAGCACACTACTCTTTTCCTCTTATTCATCATTTGTTTACTTTATGAATACAAGATAAAAGTTACTCCAAACAAAAGAGAATTACTGACTTCACTGAAAAACCAAAAAGAAGAGAGGTGCAGATGAACTCAGAGAAAAAGAAATAATCTTTTGGCTGTTCTTGATGAAAGGGATGTGAGTGAACAGAAAGAAAAAGAAATGAATGGAAATATATAAAAACTGGTTGCCCATGAAAAGCCACAAGAACATAAAAAAAAGGAAATTCAAACATTTTGCAGAAAAAAAAATAAAGATTTGTTGAAAAGTTGTCATTTTTTCATATACCTGAATAACATATGTTAGAATTTTGAAAATGTATTCATATAAATGAATATTTGGTGTAACTGTACATGGCCATTATGTTTTACAGAAATTTCACAGAACATAAAATATTTTGTATAACTGAATTTCATGTTAATTACATATAAATGAGTTTCCATTGTATATTGCTTTGATATTTTCTTTCTTTCACTCACTCACTGACTCATTCGCTCTCTCTCTCTCTCACTCACTCATTCACTCACATACATATATAAGAATCAAAATAAAAAAAACATTAATGACCATAGAGTTAAATAGGTTGGTATATCCCTCCTCCCCCCACTTAAAAAAAATAGAAAATATGGGGGGCTTTTTGTTAAAAAAAAATAGAGGTTTAGAATTTTTTTAATATTTTTAGATGATAAAATTATGAATGGAATTTAAATTTATTTACAAAATATTTTTGAGAGGAAATGAAAGTATGAAACATTACATTTCATCCTCCTTTAATATTTATGACAACAAATAAAACAAATTTGATATTGGGCATAATTTAGATATATTGTGCAGTAAATTTATATATTTCAGTAAATAATTAAAAAATGAAGGAGAAGCTCTAATTATTTCATTAAATATTAGTTTTTTAACACAGTTTGATTAATTTAAAATGAGATGATTTCAATCCGTTCTTTTAAGTAAGGTGTAGTTTTAATTATTAATTATGCAGCCCAGAGGCGTTGGGATAGCGCTTCGCATGCTCACGACACGGGTCCGAGGTTCGATTCCCAGGCTGGGCAAGGTTGACACAGCCTTTCAACCCTTCAGTAGGTAGATGAACTGAGGACTAAGCATGCTTGGGAACTAAACACTGGGGGTTCTGCGTAAGATTGACCACCTAACTGGAACATATGCTTTGCACCCCAGGGCAATTGGTCACGTAAAAAGAGATTGGCATCAAAATCCCTTGCCCCCTAAGGGCTGTTGTGCCAAGGAGCTTAGTTTTTTAGTCTTAATTATCAATATTATATATTTAAAATTGAAAAATATATAGATACCAAACTCTCTTTACTTGAAACAAACAGACATTTGTAATAATTATGACTGTATCATTAAAACACATTATAGCATGAAATCAGGAAACAGTAATGAGCTATTGCTTGTACAATAGTTCATCTCCAAAGTGTGTCAAAAAAGGAGTGTTTGATAGTTCATTTAGTAGAAGATTTATATGTACTATTCTTATATTACATTATTTAAATATAAGATTATGTCTCTACATACTTACATATATAATGGAAATGTTAATTATTCTACCTATATTATCTTATTTAAATAAGATGCCCCTAAGTAATATATTAATTACTTATTTTATGAGTAAACTGTTAAAATTGTATAAAAATAGCAAAAAAATAAATTGTATAAAGACATCTTTACAAAATATTTCAGTACTTTTAACTATTTTAACAAACTAAAATTTTAATTAAACATGTAAAGCTTCAACTTCCATTACCTATTATTCTGAAAAAAAAAACAGATTTTAGGATAATCATAATTTTTACAGCTGTCTAGGGTTAACTACAAAAACTGAATGTAAAGGTTAGTAAATTGTCATGTATTCTATCTTAAAGCTTAATCTGAAATATAAGTTTCCTTAAAAACATTCAAGTTACACGTGTGTAATACAAATATATAGATTCTCAGTTTTATTTTAGTTATCTCATATTAAATATATAATAAACTTGTTAGTAAAACTTGCTATACAATTAAACCATTTGTACTGTTTTATGTCAGATAATGGTTTTAAGTGGCAGTTTACTAAACTACAATTTAATATTTCTGAATTTTGGTAAAATTTAAGTGGATGGAAACACAGTAGCAATAAGTAAATAGTACAAAATAAAACTTACTGGGCATTTTTGGAAGTTATTTCTTTCTCCTTTTCATCCAAGGCATTTCGTAAATTAATAACTTGTAATGCAAACTATTAAATATATATTTTTAAAAAATTATTACAAGAAAGTATCAGCATTTAAAAGCATACAGTAGAATCAACAAAAAAGAAAAATTGAAAATCAAATAATTAAAAACTATTCTCTAACTAAACTCTTAATGTCAGAATATGAAAGGTTATTTGAATCTGACAGTTATAATTACATAAAATTAGACATCATGGCATCTCAAAAATCATAGCTGCAAACAAAGCATTTTGTATTGTTACACAAACTCACTAAAAATTTCATGGAATATCCTATACAGTAGTATAAGCTATGTAATACTATAAATGAAGAGCAATTTATGGGTCCAAAATTTTAAACTCAGGTTGTATCAATTTAAAAATCTTAAACATATATAATTCTAAAAAGAATAAAATGGGTTATAATTCCAACAAATGTATTTAAAAATAAAAGAGTATTATATGTTTCTAAATATTGCAAAGGGTAAAAGTCAATTTTCTAAATAACTTAAAATGATTTTTAAGTTTATTACATTTATACAACAAGTATTTTGAGAATTTCAACACCCTATAGGTTTTTAACATCAAAGAATAATTCAAATATTGACATAAAAATACATTACTAACATCGCCTTTCTGTTTATGTAAATCAGCAAGCTCTTCTTGCAAAAGCAATAACTTTTTGTCAATAGATGCTCTATCAATTGATTGTTTGATTGATCTAGAAATATAAATGAAACAAAAACATAATTAAAGTTAGAAATCAGAACTTAAAAATTATAATCTAAAAGTATTATTCTTAATAAAAAGAGAAAAAAAAATCAGGAAAGTGAACGTTTTTTTTAAACTATGATACTTAAAAAATCTGAATTAGAAAATTAAAAAATACATTCAACTTATGAGACATCAATTATTAAACTTAGTGTAAAAATACATTGTGTTACATCTTTTATTTACTTTCACTGAAAAAAAATTTCATCTTTTAAAAATATTTATTTGTTAATACTTTTTACTATGCTTTTTGATTACTTTCATTACATATATGATTTGAACACCAAATTACTTTTTTGTAGATCTATTAAATTACACTCAATTTTATATTATGATTGTATGATGTGTCATTAGGATTATTAAGCAAAAATTTCGACATTTTATAGCTATTATTTAGAGTTACACCTGGCATCATTAACATTTATTCTATTGAAATTTTTTGTTACTTAGAAAACTGATTGCAATTAAAACAAGGAGGTGTATAACCCACATGTACAGTTTATAACAATCCTACATATAAAATTTCAACATTCGTTAACTAATTATTTTTAAGTCTGTGATCCGTATACTATATTTGTACAAATAAAGAAAAAATTAGTCAAAATGCCTCCAGGAAATTGAATTTTAATGTTACAAAGTTAAAAGTTCCCTTGTACATACTAGCTTAATGCTTCAACTAGACAAAGTAAATTCAGACATTTCTATATGGGTATTTTCATTTAAATCTGAAACGAAAGGGTATTTGTAATCACTGGCATAATTTGGGAGGGGCAAAGGAGGTCAATTCCCCCCCCCCAAAAAAAAAAAAAAAATTTTTTTCAAGGAGAAACAAATTTGCTGTTTTGCCCCTCCAATTTTTTGATGTTTTATTCATATTTTAATTTTCTGATTTGACTTTTTCCTCCCTCAGTTGAAATGCCCAAATTATGCCCTGTTTGTAATTACATTTCCTTTACTTTTTAAAAGGAAGTTGAAAGAGAGAGAACTAAATAAGCATGTATGTTTAGTCTCTACAATATATATTTTAAGACTAATACAGAGGGACTATTCATGCTTAAATTGAGCTCTGGGACAATCAAGCACCTAACCAGGCCCATATGGCTGTGAAGCCATCCAGTCATCTCCCAGTAGTGGTGGGTATATCATGAATATTAGGCCACCCCATTCTGCTGGTCGGCTTTGAAGTACCCAGAGCACATCTGATGAGTCACAGGTGTAATTCATGAGTGAACACAGAAAAATTGTACTGTGAGGAAGAATTTGGAAAACTACTGGCAATTAGCGAGTATTGGCATGCACCACACAGAGTAAAAGAAAAACAAAGAACAAAGAGAATTTTGCTTATTATACCTTAGGAAGGGAACCAAAGAGCCAAAAGAGGAAGACAGGAAATTTAGTGAGGCAACAGTCGTAATCCTGGGCCTGGGAACCGTCACTCATAAGTCATTGCGATGGACTTTGCCCCCCCCCCCCCTGCAGAACCTCCATGACTTGGCATGCACAAAAAATACCCACTGTCACCTTACAATAGTTCAGGGGTGAAAAAGACCTAACAAATTATGACCCTGGGGGAAAAAACTGGGGATAATAAGGCTACTAATTAAATGATTAAAAAAATTAAGAATTAGAAATTAGGGGTAGACTAAAAATGAGCTGTGGCCCTCTCCAGGAGTAGGGTCACTTAGGTCAAGCTGCGATGGTTGGACTCTGGGGTCCATCCTTCGACATATGTTGAACACATTGCCAAGTCACTCATCATTGCAGAATTCTGGGACAAGGGATAACTGTGGGGCTTCTATACTATTACTAGCATCTTAATACCTAAGTAAGTCAACATTAACTTAATGTTTACTTGTAAAATTTGGGAAAAAAAAAAAGTTTTAATGCAAATTGTAGTTTATTGAAAATGAGTACTTGTTCAAAATAGTAATGAATAGAAAGACACTGATTACAATCAGTTAACTTATGCAAAATTATCTTGAAAAATATTGAAATTAACCTTCTGATAAATTTTTCAACAATTAGGAACCTAACTATGATTTTACCTTTCTGTTTTTACAGTTTTATACATATGCTACCTAAAAAAATGTCCAGTTTAGCCCAGGAGTTATTTTCTGCTTCTGGTTCAATACTGGTAACTATACACAATCATACTGTAGAACAGAAATTTATTTTTTTATGACACTGCATACCTAAATGAAAATGTATCATTTCATATAAGTATTACAGAGATAATAGTCAAAATGCACCAAAAATGTAATAAATTAAATCATTAATACATTATTTCATAACATGAATGTGTTTCTTATTTGTATACCTGCATGTTATATTGGTCTCATGAGTTTCACAATTTATACTTTGCTATGTCATTTGGAAATAAATTGGCATCTAACTACATATTCAAAATTAATCTCTAATTCTTAAGTTCAAAAGTACATAAATGTAAGTTTGTCAGACTATACATTTCTCAGGAATACTTTTGACAAATAAGGTAGCAGTTAATGATGTTGGAAAAATATTACATTGTTTTTTGATTTTGCCATTGGATTTTGATCTTAAAAATTAATTCAAAAAATAATTTTAGAGATCATTTTGGGATTTTTGTACCTATTACAATATTATAATGAACAGAACTTGTAGTAAGACCCTACAGAATAATTTGGTATCAATTTTTGCAATTTTTTTTTCTGTTTGAAATTATCAAACTATAAAGAATGCTTATTTTATTATGCATTTTTGTCACATTTTAAAGGGGAATTTAATTTTGTGAACAGTAGAACACCATATTATTCACAAAATTTCTTTATCTTACAATCGTTAAAACTTTTAGACTCATTTCCAAGAAAATTTACACATAGAAACAACATTTAGTAATACTCTTTCCAAATTCCAGGAATAGTTGTCTTAAGTCAGTCATTAACTAAATTAAAATAAAAATTATTAAAACAAGCCCCTGGAAGTTAACTGTGAAAGAAAATGTAACAGATAAAGCTTCATCACTCCTGCACCGATCATAAAATCAGGAATATCTTTCCCAAAAACTCAAAAAAGTATGAGGTACGTCTGAATATGATTATAAATTATGAGGGAATTGAAATTTTTAGAAGGACAGTATAAGAGACTTGACTTGGCCAATGAGAAGCTGATCAGTGTCTGGAATATTAAAAATCTATGCCACAGCCATGAAGAAGCGACTACAATGGGCTTTGACTGTTGCCAACTGGAGTTGACTAAATACAATTTTTTAAAATAGATTTATTTGGAAATAATGATTTTTTTTGTTGTTGTTGTTATAAATTTTACAGGTAGG
Source organism: Pardosa pseudoannulata (assembly GCA_032207245.1). Taxonomy (NCBI): domain Eukaryota; kingdom Metazoa; phylum Arthropoda; class Arachnida; order Araneae; family Lycosidae; genus Pardosa; species Pardosa pseudoannulata. The sequence goes on along the minus strand of CM063502.1, from coordinate 38,783,774 downwards.
TACTTTAGGAATCAAAACTTTCATTGCTATCAGCAAAAGCTCATTTATTCCACAGATCCATTAGGTGCAGTTCCTTGATAAGAGGCTTAAACACTCAGTATCATAGTGTTTGTAATCTTGTTCAAAGGCATGGTACCTCTATGCATAGTGAAAGAAACTATGAGGCTGGAGCAGTGCGAGCAAATACTAGAAAATCGACTACTGCAAGAAATCGAAAATTGGTTTCTTGGCAATGAAAAGAACATCTTTTGGAATAATTCTGTACTGTGCAACACAAAGCCAGGTTTGTTACAGTATTTCTAGCCACAAAAAAACCTTACCATTGTGCTCTGGTATAGGAACTCACCTGACACAAACAAATTGCTGTGTATATGATCACAATAATACACACTTATGAATAAAAAATTCCTAGAACCAATTATTTGCATGATAAATTCAGTTATACTATAAAATGCAAAAATCTAAGTAGTGTCCCTAAAGTTTTTGAAACCAACTATACAACTGATTCCACTAAATCTTCTGTAATTTTAGAAACTAGAGAAAATGAAATATATAATGAGAAGCAGAAATTTAATTTTATTCATTAAGAAATTTTATTATCTAATATATTAATTTTATAAAAATTAGTTGTTGTCTACTATAGCCAAACAGTTAAGACAGTCCTTATCAATATAGTAATTTGTTTATTAGCAAACTCAGCCTTTGGTCTAATTGATTAAAAGAACTAAATCATTTCCCTTAGATCTAAAACAAAAATGGGCCCAACAAGTCCATTATATAAGTACTCGCACCTTCAAAAGAACATAATGCTGATTGACTATTTGTATATTCAAGTGTTAATAAATTGATCCACATAACTTGTATATTTGAGAGAAATATTATGTTTCTGTTTTCTCATGTCCGATTTTTTTTTCAGATAATTTTATAACGAATTAGCACTCTAGAAACTTCCTTAATTATGCCCAGAAGTTTAAAAGAATTAAGGAATTAATATGATTTACTAATATATTTCTGAAAACAATATTGCCATTGATAAAATTTAATATAATACTAATAAGAACTTTAAATTTTTTCTAAGTATTTTATTATATGTTCTATTTTTGTTCTTTGAAATTTTATTTACCTTGTTGCTGATTATATGTCTGTGAAATTCTTATATGTTTCAATGAAAACTGTAATGAATTTTCCAGCCTACAAGTAACAGGTTCAGTTTTTCAAATGTAATTTATTAGATGAAAATCACTAATTATTACAGGCATGTGGTTTTGCAGCGATTAAATTTTAATATTCTATTACAATATTTTCTTTTAAATAAAAATAGAATAGTAATTAATTTTTAATAAAAAGTAATTCATAAATTCCATAACAAGGATCAAAGCAAAGTAGTATAATAGTATTAGGAATATATTCTCTCTCTGTATGTACATGTGTGTGTGTGTAAATGAATGATATACAAAGATACATACATATGTGTGTATGGGTATATAAATGTAAATGTATGAACGAATGATATACAAGGATGTGTGTTTTCAGAGACATAGACAGATAAGGTAGGCAAAGTTAACAGGTCAAACAGCTGTGATGAAAGTTTTCTAGTGTCTTGGGATATACAATCAAAAATAAAATATGTACTTTCAAATTGGAAAGATAATTCTACATTTTAAAATAACACACAGACGCGTTTCCATTATAGGTATTCTATTACACATTACCAAATGTATGAAACTTACGCAGGATCTGAATTCCTTTGAAGATCAACATCTTGCTCAAACCTAACTCTAAGTCTAAGGTTTTCTTTCTGGTGATAATCAAGCAGTTCAAACAATGTGTTACCTGTAAATTTAATAAATAGTATAGTTAAATATAACTAAGATGTGAACTCATTAAGATTTTATTAATTCAACAAGTCCCTAAATGACGCAAAATATGATTATATTCATTTTTTAACAAAATTATTGTTTTAAAATAATATACACGATCACTAAATACCTAAAACAAACAGAAACTACATTTAATTAAAATCTGCGGATTGTTTACAAACATATTTCATGTTGATATATGTTTCAGCATCTAACAGAGAGAACTTACTTAAATTTACAACGTCTTCAAATCTCTCTCTTTCATTTTCATTCCGATATCGTAATTTGGTAATTACTTCATATTTGAACCCTGAGTATTGTTCATGACTTGCCATGACAGCACATGATGCATTATTTACAAAATTATATGATTCCGATACTCATATCGTAAACTGTCGCAACTCCCTAGTTTCTTAAAACACGTTTTTTGAATAAGTTCGCAATCAGTGTTATTGAAGAGCATCGCTACGCACGATCTCAAATGTTTACCCTTCTAAAAATCGTACTTGCGGAGATTTGCACGAGAACAGCCTAGTCTTCCTTTAGATCCAAGATGTAGGCGTGGTTGTTTTACAAAGCATCGCTGAGTAAGAGCTACAATTGGATGTTATAAACGGACCTATTGTGATACTACAGTTTATTTTACAAAACAACGCTGATTAAGAGCTGTAATTGAATGTTGTCAACGGAGCTAGTTTTGCTACTACCATTTTCAAAGAGAATATTATTAGCTTAAGAACATAGAAATATAAAAGGATGTAAATCCATTAAGCGTTTTCGAACCCTGAGTACAGAACCCCATTTTCGAACCCTGAAGAACAGAAATTTTTTCTTTCATTATTTTGCTTGACAAAAATTAAGCATATTTTTGTAGATTTTTATCATCGGAACCCTTTCATTTATGTTTGGCTTGGACCATACGCGAACTAATGCTGACACTCCAAGTGCAGATGAAAATATAGGGTTCAGTAAGGAAAGAAAGTGAAATATGATAAAAAGTATAATACAAATCTAAACATATCACCAAAACAAATGTAAATATGTTATTAGGTTTCATGTCAATTGTAAATGTGTGCTTAATTAAATTTGCACTTATTAAATATAACAGTGTGATGAAATTGTTTTTTATCGTTTAGCGAGCTAAGGTTTCCTTTTCTGCTCCTCAAATGTTAATGACAGAAAAACTTGCAACTTAAAACCGATTTCAAATGGCTAAAAATATCCGTGCAAGCAGTGAGATTCGAACTCACAAAAATCGGGGCCAATGAGCTGTACTCTACTAGTTCAACCATTGTTTGGAAAGAGCCATTAGATAAAGTGTAAAGTTAGGATTTTGTGGAGTTTTTCGGAAGCACATTAAATTCACCTTCCAATTTAGTTTAAAGATTAAAAGTTGCAGATATATGTCTTGAAATTCATAAAGCTGTAGATAGAAATGCTAGAATAAGTAGTTATTCTTAGGCTGAGGCCTATCAGAAATTTATTACTATATAAATGACGGGTTAGCTTTCACAGTAGGGTGGTTCGAATTTTTTTTTCTTTTTTCATCGATGGATAGTGTATAAAATGGGCTATTGGTGGTACTAAGTAAGCATTAAAAATTTTTAATTTGTTGAACAGCTCCTTAACTAATCCAAAATGTATAGAAATTTCTGCAAAATTCCGTATTTTTGACATTTTTTATAGAATTTGTCACGATCTTTAAATCACTTTCTGTTGTCGATATATTTGTAATAGGCATATAGCGTGCCCAATGGTCTGTATTTATATTCTTTAGATACATTATGCGATATGAATTAGCTTTATGTTATTGTTTAATTATTGCTTTCTCATATATAACAGGAAAGAAGGGGGAGGCGTTATTAGAAACTTTGGAAGCGGTGCTTCCCTGAACATTGTGGCAAATGTAATCCTCTATATTTACCTTTTCCTCCTATATTTCGTTTTCCTAATCTCTGTATGAAATGCCTAAAATTCTCACCTTACTACCTCCGCCAATGGAAATTTGATTAGTTACTGGTAACGGTTCTGCTGCATCTATGCATATTCCCCTCTAACTTACCATTTACTATCCATTATTTTTTCTACCTTTTTGCAAATGGGTGGCTGAATAGCTATTCATCTTTCTAAGGGTAAAATTCTGTTGGATTTTACTACGACTTCCAAAGAAGAATAAACTGCAAGCCAATAAACAACTATCTTCACTAGAGATGGAGGAGGGATATAACAATCTTCTAACAAGCACAATAATTTACATAAATTTTTTATCTGTTTCACGTCATTTTGTAAGATTTCTTCTTAGTTAAAAATCTATCACAACGTGAGAGGCTTCCAGGAAATCCCGATCAAGAATAACATTCAAACTACAATGCTACAATACTAAAAACTTAAGTGGTTAGTTTCTGTCATTTATGTTAAATCCTACTACACATTTTTACTGCACATTGTTGCCATCCGCAACTTTAAGCACGATATCCTTATTATCGGCAAACTTAATTAGATCACTCACGCATTTGTTATCTATGCTTACGTCTACTCATGTCCTTGATATTCTGAGAGCAATCGTAGAAGGAGGATATTCTGTGAACGCGGCTTATATCTATGAATCGCTGAGTTTTCCTAACTCCTGTGGCTCGGAAGAAGACTGGACCTATGATATGGCAATAGAGCTGTATAACGGCAGTTCGGCGAATGCCATCGACTCGTTTTCGGTGACTGGTTGGCTGCTTTCTTTGATGGAGCAGCAGTTGGGATACGGCAGTTGCGTTGTGTTCGTACTTTCGGAAATGGTCATTAAAACAGCCTTCAGATCACGACAGTATTTTACGACTTATCTGAGTCAACTATAATGGAGGCCGACTAATGTTCTGATGTACGACACAGGTGAGTCTTGTTGGAAAACTATTCTAGCATAGTGTACAACCTACCATTGATGGCTGGATAAGGTGTTTGAATCGTGAGACACTTCTTCCAAAGCTTTCATTGGAGATGGGATTTAGACACCCTTCCAATTTTTGTTTAATACTTATTTCGATTCATGTAGCCCCATTTTTAATTCCTGCGATTGCAGAACAATCAGTTTTTGAATTTCCTCATAAATGATTTTGCCGTTTAAGGATATAAAATCAAGTTCCATGGAATAGATCGAGGTTAAGGGGATGACATTAGGCATCCTTGTAAACTTCTGGCACCTAATCTGTCTGTTGCACTTCTTGAAATAATAGGCAAATTTAACAGGCACTACTGACGAAAGAGATAAAAACGATAGCCTACTTCATTTAATGGTGCCAATATATCAAAGGTAGAGAGTAAAGACATATTAGTCACAAGTTCAGCAACAAGGATGGCTAAAGTGATCCCATTAATCGCCATCGATTAAGGTGATCCATTCTTATGCATGCATTGCTTTCGTCGTATAGAACTAATGGTGAGTAAGGTGATGTGTGACACTATTGGTTATTACAGGTAATGATATGAAATGATGTGAGGAATAAAAGAACCTTTAAGCTAAAAATGGCAGGCTGTTCCTCTTGACTAAAAAAATAAAAAAATAATAACGGGAATTAGAGATATTGTTAACAGTTATCGATAAATCATGGAGATTAAATAAAACCATTATTTTAACAGATTTCTAACGCTATCATTTAGAAGAAAATGTCTGAATGTATATGGACCAGAATGTCTAAGCCCTCTAATTTATTACTTTTCATGGCACTGCATGTAACCTGGTATACCTGTTCTCCAGACTTGCCATCGACTGAACATGTATAGGATATGGTTGTTTGTCGACGGGCCTCTCAATGTTATCCAGTATTGTTGTGCCAAATTAAGCCTGTAGTAAATGCTCTAAAAACATTCTAAAGTCTATTTGACAAGATGTTAGGAAGTTAAGAAGTTCTTAAAATCACATATAGAGGTTTTACGAAGTAATGATTTTGTCCAGCAATATGGCTTTATCTGTCTGAAACTTTCATATTTCTTTAAGTCTCCTCATCATTTCATTTATAATATATATATATATATATATATATATATATATATATATATATATATATATGTGTGTGTGTGTGTGTGTGTGTGTGTGTGTGTGTGTGTGTGTGTGTAATATGGGCGAGACTCATTCAAAATCACAACACATTTTATTTCTGGTGCGATACATAAAATCGATACAACAGGCAAGCCCTTTTACAACATCCTGCTCACAGACAATGTGATCCTACACACACACACTTTTCAATTAGGGATTTCTCAGGTAAAAAGACTACGAATAATCCCCAAGCACAATTGATCACGTGATAAAAAAATACCCATGTTTAAAGAGAACACGATAACTATTGGCTAAAGTAGTACAGACAGAAGCTGAATTAAGTCTACAGCTTGTCTGGAGGGAAAAATCAGAATTACCGCGCAAACTCCCAACGTACTTTATGAAAAGTTATTAAATTAATATTAAAATATGTAAATAAGGGATTTTAATATTACACACACACACACACACACACACACACATATATATATATATATATATATATATATATATATATATATATATATATATATATATATATATATAAATATATATATATAACATATATATATATTTACTTATATATATATATATATAAATATCTATATATATATATATATATATATATATATATAAAGTCATAGAAATAAGGAAAACTAAAAGCAGAATCTTAGGTTTCACAATAAAAATTAGTCATATTTAAAATAGCAGTGAAAAATAATGGTTACTACACTATATTGCTAATGATGACCGGTGACTTGCGATTTTAGACATTTTGTTGAATATATAAAAAAAAATACACAAGTAATTATCCTGAAACTTCAGGCCTGTAAACAGAATGGTAGACGTCATATATTTCAGCAAAGAATTTTTCCCTAAACCCCATAGGAAACAAATCAACAAATAAGTATAACAAATAGTCAACAAATTGAAGAAAAACGAATATGTTTTTGATAACCATGTAAAAAGTAATGCATTAAAAGAGTTGAAACTTTAGCACATGATACAGATGCTTCTCGTAATAATTCGTGTTCATTATTATGTAGATAGCACGTATACTCGTGGAGAAATGGAAGTTTTTATAAAAACAATCCCAAATTTCTCCAAAAAATTTTGCTTATAATTTGCAGAGTTCTCAATATCAGATAATGTTGTTTTCAGGACGCATGCCAAAAGACATTATACGCAATCGAAATTAAAAAAATAATAAATATTGGATGAAAGATGAGCAGGTTTACTAAAGAACATTTCATTGCGCATGCGCGAATGCAATCAAAATATAATGTACATAATATATTAGCACAATGTATAGATCAACTTTTATATAAGTCCCAAAAACACAACTTGAGAATTATGAAAGTGACCGTCGATAGAATAAGTTCGAAACCCGTTGTTTCCAAAAGGAAGTAAAAAGATGAGGGGCTGTATCCAAAATTTCATATATTATTAAAAATCTCAGAGGCGAGTAAATGGGTAAATATGTAATATTTCTTTCAATGCAGGATACTTTGAAGTTGAGGCTTTCATAAAAGCGAATATTTGTTCTGGCTGCAGAAGAAACATTGATACTGCTGTTCGCAATATATTGTATGTATATTTTGTATTTATACAAAATACTATATTTGGATACAGCCCTCAACGTTTAGTTTCCTTTTGAAACAACGGATTTCGAGCTTATTCTATCGACGATCACTTTCATAATTTTCAAGCTGTTTTTGGGACTTTCACAAAAGTTGCTCTATACATTTAGCTAATATATTAAGTACATTATATTTTGATAACATTCGCGCATACGCAGTGAAACATTATTTAGTAAACCTGCTCAACTTTTATCCAATCTTTATAATTTTTTTAATTTCGATTGCAGGGTATTGTGTATAATGCCGTTTGACATGCGTGCTGAAAATAGCATTATTTGATATTGAGAACTCTGCAAATTATAAGCAAAACACTTGGAGAAATTGGGGATTCTTTTTATAAAAACCTTAATTTCTCCACGAGTATACGTGCTATTCTCCTAACAATGAACACAGATTATTACAAGAAACATCCTAATCATGTGCTACAGTTTCAACGATTTTCATACATTACTTTTTACAGGGTTATCCAAAACACATTCGTGTTTTCTGCAATTTGTTGACGGTTCCCTATGGGGTTTCGGGAACAATTCTTAACTGAAATATATGACGTCTACCATCATGTTTACAGGCCTGAGGTTTCAGGATAATTCCTCTTGTATTTTTCTAGATATTCAACAAAATGTCTAAAATCGCAAGTAACCGGTCATCATTGGCAATATAGTGTACTCTTGCTAATATCGTTTTAGAATTTGGACTCCAATTTGGGCTTCAAACGTTTTCATGTGTTTACAACCCTCACTCACGGTACAAACATAGTAATAATAAGTTAAACCAAAACTTCTTATAATATTGAAAACTTACCTCAGCATACGCAGGGAATGAGAAGAACGAAAAAATAAAAAACTATATAAGCAGCAATACAAACAAAAGACTGCAATTCAACCGCCCAAATAGGTGTTGTCATTCTTAAAATAATAAAAACATTTACCACCTCCAAAACTCTATAATTAATTACTAAATATCTAAAATTCCTTCACCAGTTAAAAGGTATTAACTAATTATATATAGCAATTATGCATGAAAATAGTGACCTCTAGAAGACATGTTTTCAAGAGTATTTGGACATGAGAAAGTTATATCGTATGTTGTGTTACTGTTGAGGGAAGTATTTACAGTTGCATTACCTTTGAATGTAGGGAAATATCAAAATTTTAGAGTGCAAAATTGAAACGCTATAAATACATTTATAATCTGAATTGTATAAAAGAGTAATTTTGCAAAAATATTTTATTTTTCTTATAATTTTTTAAATTCGGTCTATTTTTGGATCAAAAAGTTTTTTTTTTTAATTTTATTTTTTTTTTTGTCCGATCTACTTTAAATTTGTGGCGAGCCGAATACAAAATTCAGGTGGGTCAGAGCTGGTCCGCGGGCCGTAGTTTTCCCATTCCTGACATAATGTATGATGGGGTTTATCTAGCTGAACATCACATTCGGGAGCTTCGAAATATCTCGGAGTTTTGAGTTCCGTTTCATCTGAGGCGGAAGCGTTTAATGAACTTCAGCCGGATATGTCGATACCTAGATGGATGCACTTTAGGTGATGAATCACTTACTCTTTCAGCAATGTAATTCAGTGTTTGTGTTTACACCTTCGTCTTGTTTACTTTTTATGTGGAAAATTTGATCTGTGGTTTTAAGTTGCTTTCTGGTCATGAGATTGGTGAGTTCTGGTAATTCCACTATTAAATTATAATGCATGTTAAAGGTGAAGATTAAAAGCATATTTAAAATCAAATCAAATAAAAAAGTTCCATCTGTTATTTATGGTGGTATAATATAACCATGATTGTCATGTATTCAACAAACCTATTCCATTTGTTCATCCAATTAATATAAAATGAATGATATTAGCTGTCCAGTATAACTTTAAAAGGAAAATAATACATAATTTTAAATGAATTAGGAACTTTATATTTAACACTTAAGTATTCTTAATGTGATGAATGATACGAATTTTAAAAAGAAAAATACTAATGAACAGCCGTATGCACAAAGTAAAGAAAATTTAATTGGAAGCATGATTACTTTCCCATGAAAGTTCAATATTATAAAGATGCTATTATATTTTGTGTGTACAACCAATATCTTGTTTATTTTTTTATTCTATTAGATATACCCCTCAGGGTCACACCTCCTTTAGATGGGGTTTTACACACCCGAGGAATCTGAGTGATTCTCTCTATGTTCTACTGGTCTCTGGTTTACCTTTGTAGTGTTTGCTCCATTTCTGGTTGATTTGATTTAAATTGAACCATTAAGGGCTTCTCGTAGGTCAGCAGCAACTAAGTAGTCGCTTCGGGTTGCTGCAGTAGCTTCAGGTTACTCAGTTCTCGTATGAGGCAGTCAAGACCCTGGGACGAATACCAAATTCAATAATAAAGGTATTTAGAAAACATCTGATAGATTAAAATAACAAATTCCTGCCATTTGATTTACCAGATGATGGCCAAATAGCTAAGACATTGGTGATTTGAATAAAAATCTATGTTTAAGTTTCACTGTTAGTGTGCATGACGTTTGTAGTCGTTTGGACTTGTATTTAACGCAGTAGGTATCTATTTAATCTCTAGTGTAGCAAAAAAAATTCAATTTAGTGTTCCCAGACAACCAATTCGATATGGATTTGATTGAACAAATAAGGAATATTGTAAGAGAGTGTCAGTAGTCTCCAACAGATTATAACAACAGTAAAAATGTACATTAAATAAAGAAGTCCCAATTTTGTTGGAATAGTCATAATTTTGTTCTCCGTATGCAAATACTACGAATCAAAAGTGAAAATTCACAGTATTCATGGCAGTTTCTCATTTTAATTTAAAACTCAGCAGTCATTCTCTTGTTTTGCGGCGTCATTTTTGTTCCGAAGTTTTTTCTTTGCATTGATTTCCCAAATCTTCTCATTGTTTTGTTTTGGTTCATTGGTTTGGAAATCCCTGACTCCTCTTTGTATTATTTGTACACATCCAGATCATTTCAAAGTAACCATTGAAAATCTTACAGTCCCTTAAATTTTGTATATTATTTTATTTAGGGTACATTTTCTTAATACTCTGAAGTACTTTCAAATATATGTAACATTTATAAGTTGCCTTTTACTAAATTTCTCGCTGTAGGGTATCTATCCTAAAGCCCATCGTAACATTAATAGTTTTCATCCAATATCTATTAGACTTCTGGTTAATTTACACTTACATTTAATAAATATTTTCTTTTAAGATAAAGTTGAAAAGATAAATCTGAAACTGTATCATTTTAAAGAATAAATTAAACAAAACTCTACAATACTAATGTATGAATGCAAGAAATATAAAAGCCCATCTACCAGTGGCTTAGCGTTGATTTATGGCGCCACGGACAAATTCAAAATTTACTACCCCTCCAATAAAATATATTATTGTTAAGACACAATATTTGAGAGTGAGAAAATTATAAAGCCGAAAAAGAGATTCTTTTCTATAATATTTAAAATTTTTACAAACTAGGAAACGAACTTTAACATTTTGAATTATAATATTAATAAATTATTATTGAAAAACAGTTTATACTTACAGCAATTATTAAATAGTTACAACAGTTATTAAACAGTTTATACAAGCAACAGCTATAAAAACAGTTATTACTTTAAGACAATTTAACTTCAGAAGAACTTATAAAAATATCATTCAAAAGCTACTGTTTTTTGCAATACGATAAACTTTTATAACTGAAGAGAATCATTTTTTTTTACTTTAACTTTCAAATAATACACACACACACACACATATATATATATATATATATAGATGTGTATATATATATATATATATATATATATATATATATATATATATGTGTGTGTGTGTGTGTGTGTGTGTTGGGGGGGGGAGAGAGAGAGTATGTAATATATTAAAAAAGGGGATTAAACTATTTCTCCTAATTTTAATTCCATATTGTTTTGAAAAAAGAGCCTCAAAACCAGAATGAAATCGCTTTCGTTTTCTGATCAATATCGTCTTAACCAGCAATTTTTACTCTTTGGTCCGTTTCGAATCTCATGGGATCCATGTTGCTCAATTCGGACCCTGAGGGCTGATTCTGTAACTCTGAGTAACCAATTGGTCCATTAATAAACCGCAGAAAAGCTGAACTTGCATTGTATCTGGGAAAAATGGACTCTATCTCGCTTGAGGAAGTCAAATTTCTGTTAGTTGTTTTATATCTGCATTAGCAAGCAAACGTGCTCCATTTTTGAAGTTTTAACGTCGACAAAATGAAATGTTGGAAAATTCTCGGTTGTCGACTCACTTTTTGAACTTTAAGATGAATTAGTGAAGAAATTGGACTGCATGCCTTTGATGAATCCAGCTTCAGCAATAAATAAATAAATAAATAATTTAAAAAATATAACTAACTAAATAAATAATAAATAAAATAAATTTAAAAAAATTAAGTAATAAAAATAAATAAATAACAAAAATATAAATAGATATATAAATAAATAAAAATAAAAAAAGGCTAGTTTCATTTTGTGTTTTTGGTAATTTTTGGATGGCCAACGAAATTTTGGGAGACCGTTGACATTTTCCGCCTTCAGCGTCCGTCGTTGTTTCTGTGGCGTAACATATAGTTATGTAACCGGTAAAATTATTCTTCACTGATTGGACGGGATATAGCCCATATTTTTAGTAGCCACAGCGAGTTTGGCAAAGCAACTTTACTGCAGTCACGTTTTGGAAAGTCCTGTGAAAGCTTCATGTGTTCCATTGCTATCATGCTTTTTTTGTGACATGTCATGTCACTGGAACACATGATCAGACAATAAATCTACAAAAAGGTTTCATTTTCATCTCATTCCTAGTAGTGACAGACACTTCTGATACAGGCAAGGGACAACTGTTCATCTGATGATATCTAAAAATACCGTCTGAAGGAAGAAGTCTCGTGGATAACGTCCCATGAAAAAGAGTTTTAAATCACGGTTTTTCTGGGGCTTGTAAAACATTCATGATGGAATAATTTCATACAAAGGTATAAAAATTGCAACTATTTGTGTCTTTTCTTGGGAGAATTGATAGCTGGATTATAAAAGGGAAAGAGAATCATGTCCTTCTTTTGAATTTGAATAGCTGGGAAAGTAAAAATTAGAAAAATAGAACTTGAAAATGGGATAATTTTGAGGAACTTTATGGGAAGTAACTTTTCATATATCACACAAACACAAACGCGCGCGCATACTAAGCCGGTTTTATTTAGCCGTCTGCGTGCGAGATATTTTGCCGCTCCCTATCGCTTTGGATTCCTAGTAGATGTACAATTTAACCCACAGCATAAACCCTTACTATTGTGTTTATTAGACTGTTACTTATAATTGATTGCGTATAAAAATAAAAGTATGTAAACATATACCTAATGTTCTGTTATTAAGATAAATATGTTCATATATGCTATCAGGAGTAACAAAATACATTTGCAAAATTAGAGCTGTACATCTTTCGTTAAATCTTTCTTGGTTGATTCATGTTATCAAAAATGTTTTTATAATTTTAGTTTCGAAAAACTTTGTCTCTCTTTCCAAAATATAGACCTAATATTAATTTAAAGGTAACATTTAAATCCAAACAGTGGTTTAAAAAATTATCTTATTTAAATAATTGTTGTACCGTCTCCAACTCTAGAGATTTGGCCACCTGCACTGTAAACCTATCGGTCCCGGTCCTGCATGTATATATATATATATATATATATATATATATATATATATATATATATATATATATATATATATATATATATATATATATACACGTATGTATGTATACACACACACACACACATATATATATATATAGATGTGTGTGTATCTCCTTAATATTATATTCAACAGTAGAGATTGTGCCGATCTTGGCAAGCGCCCTCTTTGTTCCCTTACGTTATGATACTGACATCTACATCATAGAACTATTTCGAAGTTCATAAAACTTTCTCTGCAGTACTAAATGGACAAGATTTACTGAGAAATCACTGCAAAAGAAGGCTTACACTACAGTTACTGCTCAGAAGTCTTGCAAGAACCTTTGCTTATTTTATAAAAAGTATATGATATACTCTAAAGGATTTTAGAGGAGTTAAATTATACTTTAGTATGACAAAAAGCATTAAATAAAACTTATTTTTTAATTGAATTAAACTGTGTGACCTTCCTAAAAAAATCATTTTATGATGAATCTTTACCTGCCATACTGGATTTCTCTCGTTCAATGTTAACCTAAGTATAAAATAAAATTCCCTCTGCCCGGGGTTGTATTTAAAGAGTTCTTTATATGTATATATATATATATATATATATATATATATATATATCACATGATAGAACAACAAACTCTGTAGTTTGCCCTCTTTCCTTTTTTTTTCAAATGCATAGAGAAAAATATATTTAATTTTAAATTGTTTGTGAGAAATTTTCTATCATACACTCTTTCAAACGCAAATAAAAATATTTAACACACATAAATTTAAAAATAAATGGGAAAGGTAACATCCTAAAAAATTTGCCGCTCCATCATGTGATATATAATTTTTAAAGAATTATTTAAATGTGAGACGGTCTTGGAGAATTTTATTGTTTTTCCAAGGTTAACATTGAGCGAGAGTAATCCATGTGGCAGGTAAGACCCACCATTAACTTCATGAGGAGATATAATTATGAATCTTACAAGAAAAAAAAGTTCAAAAAGCCAGTCAGTGGGAATTTTATTTTTCTCACAGGTTTACATTGAGTGAGAGGAATCCATGTGGCACGTACAGACCCACCTTAACTTTTACTAGGAGATATAATTATGATTATAATTATTATTACTAGAGAAATGTGTACCATATGGCACGTACAGACCCACCTTAACTCTACGAAGAGATATAATTATGATTATAATTATTGTTGCTAGAGAAAAAAAGTTCAAAAAGCCGGTCTGAGGGAATTTTATTTTTCTCACAGGTTTACATTGAGGGAGAGGAATCCATGTGACACGTACAGACCCACCTTAACTCTACGAGGAGATATAATTATGATTATAATTATTATTACTGAAGAAAAAAGTTCAAAAAGCCGGTCCGAGGGAATTTTATTTTTCTCTTAGGTTTACACTGGGCGAGAGGAACCCATATGGCAAAAACAGACCCACCTTAACTCCATGAGGAGTTATAGTTATGAATCTTACGAGAAAAAGAAGTTCAAAATGTTGGCACCAAAATAAGTATACGTGACCGGATTCGCGTGTTATCGAATTCGCGCGGAAATAGTAATATCGGAATTTTTTGTGCGACACACATCTTCCTTCGACGCAGGTAATATCAAAAAGCTTCCCTCTTCCAAATGTGAGTAAATTCAAAAATTTTACACCACATTGTGCAAGTTATATTAGTATCATTTTGAAGACTTGGTTCTTCCAGTACCTGTATTTGATTAAGGAAATTTCGAATGAACATACTGGAAGGTAAGCCCACGTTCGTGGCGCAGTTTCTATTAGTGAAAGCATGATATCGCAACTTTGCATCAGATGTTGAAATCAAATGTGTATTTACGCAAAATCATCCTTTCATTTACTCTGTTAAATCATCCAATAGGAAATTTAACCCTTTGTATTTCAACAATCCAGAACTGAAAATATTTCCTCAAATGCTATTCTTCATTCCTAACACTTAAAAAACAATGGAGGGATATAAAAATAGGAATATAATGATAAAACAGAGTATTTTCTACAAACATAAAAATGCATCTCTTATAAATAGTGTAAATTACTTTGCAGAAAAATTGTCTTTACATAAAGGTTTTGAAACAAATTTTGAAAGAAATGTATTTTTGGTGTCTCCAATTTTTTTATTTAATTCCGAAATTTATTACTAATATAAAATTTACTACTTTACTATATTACTACTTTATTACTATATCACTACTCTATTGACGTATTTCTTTACTACTTTATTACTATATTAAATTTTTAAAATAGTAAAAAACTTTTATATGCCAAAAGAAACTGAAAAGAAAAAAAACCCAAATAAAACTGTAAAAATAAGAGAAAAAACTGAAAGAAAAAAACTGAAGAGTGAAAAAATAAACTAAAACTGAAAATTTAAGTAAAATTTCGCCTTTATTATATGCTGAAATAAAATATATTATTCGCATTAATATAACTGAGATTCATAGAATTAAAAAAATGATAATTGGGATGAAAACCAGCTTATATTTAATAGAAAAAAGTAGTTTCCAATAAAATTATTTTGGGAGGAAGTGAATTTCTATTTCTCATTCCCCTCATTGGAAAAATGATAATTCTGGTTACCAGTTGAGTATTTTTGTATTACCAAAACTGCTAAAGGGAACATAATATCTTTCGTGCTGAAAAGTCTTCATTCTAAAGGCTTATTTTTGATTAGATATAAAATATAAAGTTCTGCTGTGTTTAGAATAAAATTTTATCTGGATCATTAATAACATTCTAACTTTATCAAAACTATTGAGTTCTGGTATAAGAAACAATACACGAAACATAAAATATATTCATCACGTAAAAAAAAAAATATAGAAATCTACTTACTCGTAAAAAATAATTTTTGAAATATGTATTTTGGAAACTACTTTTTTCTATGAAGCAGAAGCTAATTATATTATTTTCTATGCTAGTTATATTATTCTATGAATCTTAGTTATATTAATGCGAATTTCAGTGTTTTCTTTCAGTTTATTTTCTCTTTTTTTTCTGTTTATTTTCTCTTATTTTTTTTTCAGTTTTATTTCAGTCTTTCTTTCCAGTTTCTATTGGCATATAATTGGTTTTACTATTTTAAAATTCTAAAATGTCATATACCTTTAAAGTTTTAGGATTACATAATAAAGCAGATATTTGATTTTAATTTGATATTAAATTTAGTTTATAGTATACATATTTTAAAGGCCTTATAACACCTTAACACGTACATGTTGAGAGAACAGCATATTCAATTTAAGATTCCTTTTCGTTGGGAAACTTAAACAAAAAAAATCTTTCCTCTCAGCATGACATCATTAACTCGTAATGATATTCATCTGATGTGTTTAACTCGAACTTTCACTCACAGATATTTAACCGTGACTTAAAGCCATATGCATATTTCTTACTGCAGCTATGTATTTAAGCCTGTTCAGCCTTGCTTGACAAGCACTCCTAACTTACGCTTTTGTTTAATAGCCTGGTCTACTACTTTTCTTTTATATGCTTTATTTTTACGTAATAGTCAATGCATGTTTTATTTTTATAATATTAAAAATAAAATTTTAGTTAAAAGCATTCGAAGTGAAAGTGTTATTTTATAGAAAGCGATTACTTCTTCTATCCACAGACCCCTCTGCAAATTTTTAGAACTTTTGGAAAATTATTTACGACTTTTGACCAATTTTCCGTCACTTTTCCCGTTGAAAAATACGCAGATTTCTCGTGTGAAAGCGAAATATTTTCAACCGATTAAAGGCCTCATAACAAGGCAACCTGAAATAAAATAAATCGGTTGAAAAAGTTTCGCTATAACACGATAAATCTGCACATTCTTCACCCCTAAAAGGAATAATAAACTAACACATACATGTTGACATGTGATAAGGTCTTAAAAGTTATCTTGCAGATAATAGAATTTTGATTTTTCCATTTAGTGTCCATTTTCTGCCTTATTTTAAAGTATATTCTACTTGAAATGAGAAAACGGAAAAATGTTTTCATAGCTAGAGTGTTAATAAAAATTTATTGTAAAGACCTTATCACACGTCAATATGAAAAAGCAACCGATTCAGTTTAGGAATCTATTTTCCATTGAAGAATAACATGATTTCTCACGTGATAGTGAAAAATTTTCAACCGATTGAATTCCTTATCACAATTTAACCTGAATCAAAAATCAATCAATGAAATAATAATGAAAATTTTTCATTATAACATAGGAAATTCGTATATTCTTCACCCGGAAAAAGAAAAAAATAAACTAAATTCACTGCTATTCAACATGTACGTGATGAAAAAGCAACAGATTCAGTTAGGAATCCATTTCTTGTTAAAGAATAATAGGATTTTTCGTGTGATAGTAAAAAAAATTTCAACAGATTAAATTCCTTATCACAATTCAACCTGAATCAAAATTAAGGAAATAATAATGAAATTTTTTCATTGTAACACAAGAAATCCGCACATTCTTCACCCGGAAAAGAAATAATTAAACTAAATTCACTGCTCCTCCAGCACACACATGTTGACGTGTGATAAGGCCTTAAAAGGACTAGAACATTTTTTAGTATGTATCTCAAAAAAAGCTGTTATGATGAAGAAGTCTTGAAAGCTACTCTGTCCCCTTAACGAAATTTGTTAATAATTGAAAAGCATGGTATGAGAAATATTAAAATACGATCTTATGCGGAAATGAAGCAAATAAAATCGATATTCTTTTAAAGTACAAACTTTACTAATTATAAAAATTACATCATTTGAAATTTTCAGTTTTTGTTTAGTTTGAGAGTTTGTATTAAAGTCATTATTACAGACGTCGCTCTTAGGTTAATCATTTTATCTGCTTTATTTCTTTTCAGTAGTTTAATGAAACAGGTCTTTGTTTCATACAGTGAGTTCTAATTTCACATATTTGATATTTTAAAGAATCGGATAAGAGTAGAATTATTCAAAAATCATTAAAAATATTTTTATAAATTCCATAATTTTTTAACGGTTGTAATAATTGTAATAATCATAAGAAATGGAAATTAGCACGATATAAACATAGCATTAAAAAATGATAAAAATAAAACAAGTTAATAAAAAAATCAAGCCTGTGCGCTAGTGGAGAAAGGAGCATAAAATCTTATTGTTTGATTAAATAGAGAAATCGTAAACACTGGAGTGTTTACGATTTTTGATACGATACCATCTGGTTACGATTTACTATATCATCTAAATCGATCATCAAAATAAATGTGAAAATAAATATATTTACGAGCAAACATGATACTATTCAACTTACATAAAGTATTAATTTCTTTCTTTTCCCTTCTTGTACTCGGAACATCCCCCATCAGAAAATAAATATAAAAAAGTTCTTTTAAAAAATTGCTTTTATTTAACAACATCAAGAAAAGGTATAAAAAATCATTAAAAAAGTAAACAATAATTTTAAAACAGCTCTTGAAAGAGAAATTGTGTGGAAAGCTCCTATTTGAAAATTGTAATGTGCTGAATTTGAGAAATTGTGTGAGGAGTTTCTATCGAATAAAGACTAGTTGTTATGATGGGTCAGGAGACTTAAAATAAAAGCATGGAGCGCAACTGGAATCAGTATCAAATTACCTTTTTTCAGTACAGATGTAGTTGTATAAGGAAATAATTTGTAATAAAATACTGATGTGATATTTAATTGTTATATGTTGAGCGCCCCACGCTTTTATGTTTAGTCGCAAAACCCCTCAGAACATTTGGCCTTTATCTTATATAAACTCCTCAAGGAATTTCTCAATATCAGCACGTTACAACTTTCATGTAGCACATTACAATTTTCATCAGAACATTACAATTATCAGCACATTACAATTTTCACACAATTTCTCTTTAATGAGCAATTTAAAAATTTTTTTTTTTACTTTTATAAGGTATTTTTTAGCTATTTTTTTTTTAAATAAAAGCAAATTTAAAAAAACACTTTTAATATTTATTTTATTTTCGACTTTTTTAGTCTCAAATTTTGAAATCAGTTTTCATCCGTATTTTTTTCAACTTATATTAAATCTATTATCAGACATTTGAAATTTTGTAGATTATTCTTTAATTAAGTACAGACTTTATATTTTCAAAAAGATACATTGCGAAATGTTTGAATTACTTAGTAAAGCTCTACTATACAAAAGTATTCAATATTGTGATGTAAAACAAGAAAAAAATATATAAAGGAATTCTGATATACATTGAGATTAAATGAAAGGGGGAAAGTCGAGAATATTCTTCTTCATTTACCACTTTTTACAGAAGCATATTGTTGTCAAATTATTTGATGATCTTAGCATTGTTTTTATTGTGCTTGGTTGAAGCAATCAGGGATAGGGCGAATTTAAAGGTGGTGTATAATTTTGAGCATATTTCTTTAGTGTCCACATCTTTCTCCTTTTAGTGTTAAATAAAAAATGAAATTTTGAAATATTTGAAGTGTTCCACGTTCTGAAGTTTTTATTTATTCAGTGAATATTCTAATAGTTTCTCGTTGTAATCGTTTACCATTCTCACAGAAATGAAAGCAAAGGAATATTTTTAAGATAGGTGTTCCTTGAATTTTTTACTTTTCCTACCTATCTGTTGATTGATTCGTGTTCTATTTTTATTGCTTGATATATGGTTTGGTTTTGTCTTAAATGAAAACCAACACCAGTAATGGTACCAAGACTAATATATTATAAGTATTTCCGTTATATAATAATGTCTTTAGTGCTCAATTTTTTTCTCTGAAATGGTTCTTTAAGCTCAAGTTAAGTTGTAGCGGATTAAGAAAATTCGCTCCAGAGTAATATAACCATCAATGCAATTCCATAACTGGTAACGTATCCAGATTGTATCCGCAAGAACTACGACTTAAATGAGCATTGTAACTATATTGATTGGAGGATACCAGTGGTGTAGCGAAATGGGGAATGTGGGGGTTATAACCCCCCATCAGGATTGCTGTGTACGTATATATCATGACAGAGAACACCCTACTAACATCCCCTTGTCAAGTGACTCCTGCAGATGATCTGTTCCATCGAACTATCTATAAACGAACTATCTATATTACGAACTATCTATAAACAATTCAAGAGATGGGTGAGAGACACCCAGAAAGAGATAAAGAGAAAGATTTGTTGTTATAGACTCTAACGCTGCGAGGTCTCGAAACGCGAGACCAGCTCTAATTTTTTTCTAATCATCTCCAGTAGATTAAATGTTTTATCCAATTATTGTAAATATTATTACTGTTAATTAAATAATTTCAAAGTACAGCTTAGCTCATCATTTGTGCTTGTTGAGTGTGCGGACTCGATATATGTTAAATATGTAAGATTTACTGTATTAATATAGAGATATGATTAGAAGGAGGAGGAATCCTCTTCATAGAAAAGTTTCGCTACGCCTCTGTATGATTCCGAGGGTGTTATAAGCGTGGTATCCTCGTAATGCCGTGTCATATACTCGTAATGTTTTAAGTTAATAAAGTATAAGTCTTATTGTGAAGTTTTCAAACCTCTAGTTTATGTTACATGTTACATTCTTTATATAGAACATCTTTATATAGAAATTATATAACACCTAGCTTTGGTTTCTACAGGTTCACCATTGACACATTCTACAGATTCACCCTTTGGAAACCTAAGTTTAAAGAGACTCCTAACTTTACTGCCATGCAATCAATATTACCTTTATCTGCTCCTTAAAAGCTAATATATATCAAACAAATATCCATACTTGATAGTTCAAATCAACTGAAAATCGTGATCTAAATTTTAAAGACTATTCCCAATATATGAACAATTTTTGTGATACGCAGTTTCCTTTCCTATCGCTAGTTTTTTACCCAAAAATATATCTAATCAATTCTTGCGCAAAATATTTACACCTTTAGCATTATCTTTATAATATATCGAAAAAATTTCATAAAGTTACCTTCATACCATCTTACCACCGATAACAATTCCAACATCGGTTACGTCATTTTGATTGTGTTAACCCTCGTAAGATCAAAATATTATTTAAATACCTAAGATCGGGTCAAGTTGGCCCCCTCTTAGTACCTTATCAAGTATTTATAGCATCAAATCCAGAAAACAGATCAAAAGATTTATTAAAAAGGTCAAAACATAATTTCTACATACTGCGAATATTTAAATTCGCACAAAATCTCAAACGGAAAATAACTACGAATACAATAACATTTTATAAGAATATTGTCGGTAATGAAATTATAACTACCTTCAGTTTTGCTTCTAACCTTTCCGGCAATCAAGGCACAAAATAACACATGGAGTATGACGTTTACACACAAATAACTAAGCGCTTTCATTTATTTCCTGATTGCCTAAAGTGGAGTCAATATGATCCCATTTGCAATTTCTATAAATAAATAGACTAAATACTGTATGAAACTTTTTAAGTAGACAAAATTATTAAAGAGACAATGTATGAGAATTCTTAAGAAATAATTTAGAATAGATTTTGAAACGAAAAGAGAAACCATACAAAATATCCAGTTGGGGTCAAATTGACCCCATCTTAGTATTGCGAGGGTTAAAAGTTAAAATTTCTTCCCAATTGCGAGGGTTAAAAGCTAAAATTTCTTCCCAGTTGCTGATTAACATCTTCTATCACAGGAAGAATAATTTCCGCTCACTTCCTGCAGAGGATGCTACAACATGCCCGCTAAAAGCATGTGGACATAAATGAATTCTCAAAGATTTTTGAAATTATAAGATCAGAATTAACTTTGATGGAAACATCGCTAGTAAAATATTGAGTTAAAAAAAAAACTGAAGACTTTAGTAACAATTTCAAAAAGATGTTTGCAAATTTTGAATAATAAGCAAGCAATTCTTGTCGATCCAAAGAGTTTTTCCTGTTGATCATAGTCGGTTCTTTTATCAATCTGTTACTTTATCTGTAAGACAAAAATTGATTGGTATGTTTAACTATGAACATTATTTTTCACCTTTTATTAACAGATGCAGACTATTTAAACAGAAACTATAATTTAGTCTTTTATATACTTTTTATGATTTTGTTTATTTCCGAAAGTTAATAAAAAAAGCTCTGAAATTTAATTTTATACAGTTAATGTTCCGTAAAATTTCATAAAGCAAGTAATTCTGTTGATACAAAGATTTTTTACTGTTTAAAGTTCATCATAATCGGTTCTTTTATCAATCTGTTACTTTATCTGTTCCACAAAAAATGATTGGCATGTTTATCTATGAACATTATTCTTTAGCTTTTCTTAACAGATGTAGAATATTTAAACAAAAACCATTATTGATTTATTTTATATATTTTTTATAATTTTGTTTACTTCCAAAAGTTAATAAAAAAGCAGCTCTAAAATTTAATTTTATACAGTAAATGTTCCGTAAAACTTCATAAAGTTTTCTATAATAAAACATAATTTGTTGTTCTTATATTTTAAAGTGAAGAGGTAGTTACTTTTTACAAATTAATAGTATCGACTACTGCTGTTTTCATTTGACTTTTGCTAACAAGCATAATGTATATCTTTTACAATATTTCTTTAGAAAATTCTTTTTCTGTTTAATAAGTAAAATTAAAATTGGAAATAATAAAACAGAGTAACAGTTTTAAACAAAAAGACTATTTTTTATTTATAAAAACAAATTTACAACTTCAGTGCATACACTTATGACAAAATAAACGCAAGACAACATAAAAGCTGCATTTTAAAAGTATGAACAAATATAGTCTTATAAATAAATAAATAAATAAATAAATAAATAAATATACAAATAAATAAATAAATAAATTTTAAATGCAAGTCACTGCAGTCATATAAGTCTGAAATTGAGAAGCTAAAACTTTTTGCGGTGATTTTCTTTGAGACCCAATGGTAATATTTCAGCCGTTACCCTTGTTAAGGGATCAGTGGGAAATGCCGGTCGAACAGTGGGAGACAGGAGCAAAGAAGGAGCTCGTTTCACCGGCAAACAACCAACGGCGACTTGTTGGATCACTGGCTGATAAACGAATAAGCCAATATAACATTTTTTAACTTTTAAAACTGGTACGAAGTAACTCACAGGATTGCAGAAGAAATCAGGAGTATCTTGACATTCTGCTGTTTTCAGGACTCTTGGAATACGATTCACATCAACGTCTGTTTTCCAAACAACAGAACACCCTGAACCCACAGGGCTGATTTCGGTAGCGTTAAACTCGTACTCCAGCATTTCTAAGGTGCTATCTTGATTATTTCCAGAGAACATCGGAAGGATGAAGTACGATTCCGAATCAGAAAATTTTTCATTCATCTGCACAGTTAAATTATCACAGTAATTTGGCATTAATTGGTTACTATCCTTTTTCATTGAACTTGTAGGGAAAGAGGAACATTTCCCCAAAACAATCATAACTATCTGAAGAAACATAAGAAGATCCATAGTTTGTGCGTTCCGTGTAAAACCAATTCCAGGATATTAAATTCACTGAATCGAGCCCGTATTTATATACCCTCATGTCTAAGACCTATTTAAAAACTAAAATCTGAAAAACCCAATAAAATCTTTAATTGTCATCCGAATTTACGTCTGTGAAATTCTGGTTTGTGTACATCCCCAGGATGATTTCGAACAACACGTGAGCATCCGCTTAACATATTTGCGTCACTTCATCAATACGAAATTAGTCCTTTCTGAACAGTTTCCGTTTTGTATGTTTGGTTTTGGAATCTGAAAACAGTGATGTCTTTGTAAACGGCATTCACTAAAAACAAAGTTATTTCACAATTTAAAACGAAATGAAAAAATATCATAGTTGGTGATCTTAAATTTCGTAAATTGAAGTTTTCTACCATTTTTCAAGTTTAAGTTCTTCCACACAAACAGACATAAATTCATGAGATCACTTAAAAAAAATTCCGTCGAGAAAAATTACTGGATCTCAATCTTTTATCTACAAAAATGTTAGAGCTTCAGTCACCGGTACATTTTATGACATTCTGCAATCCCTTTCTATAAAATAATTTACAAGTATTTTATGTACAAATGACACATTAATTTTTCATTGTAATTAATAACTAAAATTTTAGAAATGGATGTGTATATTTTTAAATTCTTATATTTTTTTCGATGAAATTAAAAACTTTTTTGCTCACCCTCTCACTGCTGTTTACCACTGTTCCATGATTAAGTCTTCATCAGTTGAAAAGTCTTGGAACCCTGAGTAGTCTACATTATGAAAGTTTTGTTCTAAGTAATAAAACGGTGCTTAGATCATATGTATGTAAATAGAACGATAAAAGGTAGCATTTTTATAATTTTATTGTAAATACCATTGAATTCAAATTAATTGCTCAAGTGACTGACTACTACGGGCAATTTTATTTTTGCTGCACAGGAGCTGGGGACGGCTGTTATATTCATGTCAGCAACAGTACTAAATTCCTTGCACTCTTGTACCAGAAGGTTGCACCCTGCTTATTTGGCTAACGTCCGATCGCTAAATAAAGAAGAAAGTACTTGTTCTTCACATTGTTTTAACTTGAACCGCAGTTGTTTTGGTATACTCAAAACCGCTGAAGAAATCAGATTGACTGAAAACATAAAATCGATCGGGCAAAAATCATTTCACACTAACATTAACTCTTTCTGTGACTATAATATTCAACTGAATACATACGAAGTAGGAATTATAAATATACTACTTAGATTTAATTAGTATTTAATCAAGTTATTTAATTTATATAACAGTGTATATAAATATTGTATATAAAATTTTCTTTTAGTATTTAATATCAATTAATACTGTGTACATTTTAACATTAAAATATTACTTAAACTATCTAGAATTCCTAAATTCATACTTTATTCCTCGTTTAGAAAAGCAGAAGACCTTAAAGCTCCGAATCATCCAACCAACCTAAATACATACTAATGTATTTTTCTATGAATTAATTTTTATTATATTTTTAAAAATATTTTTTGATTTGATAAGCGGAAGAAGAAGCATACAGTAAAACTTATCGTCTCACCAGTTAGTTGTTCTTAAACTATTTAGTATTTTGTTAAACTGGAATAATTTTTTTTTATGTAAGTAAAATTTTATAATACAAAGAATGTCAAAATGTTCAGTTTCAAGTTGGATATTTTACAAGAAAGTTTTTTTCCTCTCTAGTATTGATGTCTGTCCATTTATAATTATACTGCCTGCCCGATACTTAAAAACTTACAACACAATTATTGTGTAGCTGTTTCACAAATTGTCAAATTTCCACCTTGAAGCTATTTTAACTTTAATTTCTGTTTGTAAAATATCGGAAATAATCGAGGAAGATCGGGAATGTTTTAAAAGACCTGAATTGCTCATCCTGTTACTATGGTCTTTAGCAAGCAATTGGATTTTTATTCACTTTCCCCCTACTTAAGAAACAAAACCAAATTTGTTTGATTCTATATGGGCATATGTCGCTGCCTTTATATCAAATATCAGAAATCTTACAATTTCTTCAAATCTGTGTCTCATCAGGATACCAAGGAAAAAAATATGCATCCGAAATTACGAGATACAAACTGTCCAGTTTGAAATACATTGCAGGATATATAACTTAAGCATATAAAAGTGTTATAAAATCACAACTAATTACAAAGTATTTGACTAGTCTTTCAATCCATTTGTGAAGTTTTTTCTCTGCATACCTCGTTGTGACGAGTTGTGACATGTCTTCATTGTCTTCATGATATAAGTTCATTTATAAATTGCCCACTGAACTCTGTGCATATATATTACCCAGTGGCGTGCGGTTCATATGTTCAGGGTCTGCACTGCACACCCTGGCAAAATTATGAGGGACAATAATTTTCTACACCTATGTCTACCTATCTTTATATGGTATATAAAAAATATTATTTATAATATATTCAAATATTATGTTGATTTGCTTGCTTGTATTCCCGCAGTGCGTGCGGTGCTAGGTGCTACACCACGTAGCGCACAAACGAACATAGTAAGTTCTGATGTGTACGCACTGCGAACTGAATTGAAAATCACGCTTTTTGTGTATGGGCTATTGGAGAAGCACAGCATACTATGGCACTGAGGCAAGTGCAGCGAAGGTACGGTTTATTAAGCGTTGTATTAGAGAGGCGACTTACGTGCTGCAGGGCTTTTGTTTTTTTAACTAATTAACTGACCATACGATTTTGCAGACGGTTAATGTTTAAATTTATATATTGTAAGATTTTGTTTTCGTGGAAATATAAAAGAAGTATTTCATCAATATAAAGGGAAATGTTTTAGTGTGGTAAAGTAATTTCGGTGATGTATTATATTTATTGAAATAATTAGCTGAAAAACAATGTTGTTTTGTTTTAAAGAAACGAATTTTAACAGAACAGTCCAAATTTTACCATTCATTGTGTCTTACAGACAGTATATAAGTTATATCTGTAACACCATATCCCTGGTTTTGTTTTTAAAAATTGTCAAGATGTTTTTCGCAGAATATATGATTTCCAAATGTTAAAAACAATTAATAAATATAATTTAATCCACTGACCGAACAAGAAACAGTTCGTTCTATTGTGCCAGAGTGCAGTGAAATCCTCTGCACGTGGAATAGACGTTCGGTTTGTCGGCACCAATGAGCATCCGGATGAGGCACCACAGCGGCGGGAGCCATGTGGTGCTACGTTTGCTGAACATATAAGTTTTTCGTAGAAGCCCGAAGCGTTGCTTTTTCGACGCCGATATGACACCATACAACAAAAGACATGATTTTTACTTCAGTGCTAGTAGAATTCTCATAAGTTTAGCTGTTTTTTATAGTTATAACTCGACTACTCGTAGGTAAATATTTTATTTATTGTAATCTTTAAATTTATATTCATAATAAGTAACCCATTTCAGAATGGAGAACTAAGATGCCTCAATAATTAAAGGTTTATTGGAAAATCCATGTTCTCTGCACACCCTGCATGAAAACCTACCGCACGACACTGATATTACCAATACTTCTCTTTCTGAAAAAATGCTAGGACGCATACTTCCTTACAGACATTATATTCGACAACTCTATAAATATTAGTTTTTTAAGAAACTGATTTTGTGGTTAGTGTAACAACATGGTTTGTTTGTGGGAACAAAAATAACGGTATATACAGGAAAACGAAGCCGAATGTTCTTGTTACTACATAGATTCTGGAACAATTTAGACAAATAAAAACTATTTTTTACATCAGTCGATGTGGGACCACAGAACGAGAAGGTTGATTAAAAAAACCAATTTAGATTTAAAAGTAACTTTTTATTTATCCTTGCGAAAATGATATTATATATATATATGTATATTTATATATTATATATGTATATTTGTATTTATATATATATATATATATATATATATATATGTATATTTATATATTATATATGTATATTTGTATTTATATATATATATATATATATATATATATATATGTGTTTATTTGCTTATATATTTCAATATAAAATACGAAAAGTAGGTTAAAAAATTAAACAATTTTCGATCTATTGAGATTTAACTTAATAACTAAATTTATGCGAAAAACGCCCGCTCCGGGTACAATTCCGCTACGAAATGTACCCGCACACAGTGTGTTAATGGTGTGGCCATAACTCAAAATTGTTTACTCATAGAGTGTTGAAATTTTTGTATCTATTTTTTATTGTTATCTACAGTCTATATAACGAAAATCTCCCTACAACAAGTATTAAAACGCTACCGTTCGCTGCCAGATAGCACTATTTGAGCTCTACCTATTGATGAGTTGTGTTGTTGATGTGTGGTCTTCATAAAAGCTTGTTCTTGTACTAATTAATATTTAACTGTAAAGGTTAATACAGTGTGAAAATTAATAAAATTGTATTGTTCCTATGTTAGTTTTTATAGCTTAGTATAATAATTTTTCTATTGTATTTTTATGTAATGAAATAAATTTATTTAAAGATACTTCCAGTTTTATGTTCTATTTGTGATGGTATTTAAAAATATACTTGTTTGTTTAAAAGATTAATTTTATAACAAGTAATATTACTTTATACGAACACAAAACTATTTTAGGTAACAACTTCTTAGGATAAATGAACTACTAAATTTTTTGTATGATATATATATATATATATATATATATATTAACTTTAATATTTCTTTAAAAACCTTCTCTCTCCCGTTCTAATTCCTTAAAATCTTTTTCCCAGCCTCTAAATGTCTTAATCAAAGGAGCTTCCTCGACTTAAAATTCTTTCGATACATTTCACAAAGTTTTTTTCCTATAGATGTAAATTTTCTGTCTATTCAACATGTTTTCCAGCTGTCCGCGGCAAATGGCTTCTCGTTTTTCCTGATCTTAACGCTTAAATTCGCTGAGTAAGTTTCTTGCCTCTTTGGAAAATTCTTTCTGTCTTCGCTTTTGGGTTCACCTCTGCTGGAGCAGAGTGATTTTTGTGGCTTTCTTTTGTCTTTCGTTGACTAGTAAAGATGTCCGTTTTAGCAGCTCTAAAATAAAATTTTAATTAGACTTGTGCTGCTCTCTTTCAATAGGCCGACTACTAGCTGATCAGGCTTCTTGTCCAGTAGCCCGGAGCAGGGAAAAACAATAGGGGCTACATAATTATTGTGACCGGCAGGTATTATTTTGATGGATTATACACACACACACACACACACACACACACACACACATATATATATATACATATATTACATATATATATATATATATATATATATATATATATATATATATATGTAATCCATTTTTTATAAAACTCCTTCACAAGGAGAAAGTTCAACAGCTAGCATTCATAAAGTACAAAGATGCAGTCGGGTCTCATATTCAAGAGAACTCAAAAGTCTAATTTAAAACTTTATTTCAGAGCGGCAACACGGCACATCTGTCCTTCTGGACAATATACAATCAAAAGCCACAGAGTTCACTCTGCTCTCACACAAGTACACCCAAGAACGCTGACAACAAGATTTTTTCCACAACAAAACAACTTACTAAGCGAATTAAATGCAATATCAGCAAAACGCGAAAACATGTTCCTCAACACCTGGGAAACTGCTGTATAGACAGAAAGTTTACAGCTTTAGGACAGAAAGGAATGTTAAGTGGAAAATACTTCATTGATTAAATCATTTAGAGGCTGATAAAGATATTTAGATGAATTAAAATAGGAGAGAAGAGGTTTTTGAAGAAATATTAAAGTTAAATAATTTTGATATATTACATATATATATATATATATATGTGTGTGTGTGTGTGTATATATATATATATATATATATATATATATGTATGTATGTATGTATTTATATATATATGTGTGTGTGTGTGTGTGTGTGTGTGTGTGTGTGTGTGGTGTTAAAAAAGAGCGCTATAAATTATTAAAATCTAATTTCAAATTTTAACTTCTTTTTTCTTCCCAATTCCTTAAAATATAAAAAATATACTGAAAGTCATGGACAACGAGCAGAAAAACCTACACTTGGCCTGGCGAGATCATACACTTGTAGGAATTTTTACGCACACCATCACATTTTTTAGGAGTCAATAAATTGGAGGCTTTAAAGTTGTGAAACCCCTTCCCTTCCTGTTTTTCTCGTGTATAGCAGTACTTTTAGCACGAGGCGTATAGCGTATCTGGTAAAATTAAAATGACTGTCTTTTAATTTCCGGATAATAAAGTTGATTTCTTGAAGACTACCACGTTTTAATTATTTGTGCTTCATGGAATTTGTATCACCGAATTTACAAAATGGATAAATCAAGTCTAAATCTATCTTAAATTATCATTCTACTATTCATAATGAATGTTCAAATTTTAGCTTCGTTACATACATACACACACATATATAATACAATCAAGAGGTAAATCGATAAAACTATGAAAAAGCCATAATAATTTCACAAAATTTGTATTTATAAGTATATTAACTTATGCGGCCTCTTTCATTACTGCCTAATTTTAAAGCGGCTTTTAATGGTGAATTGGTTACCCACGTCTGATCTAGAGGTTTAACAAGAGATTATTATCTCTACTTTAAAAAAGGAAGAATAAACTCGATCATAAAAATGTAACATATTAGGAAAAATTTGTCAAAGCCGTAAGGCAAACCTAAAATAGTCTCAACGTCGTTCAATGTATTTATTCATGTTCTCTCTTGTTTCTTCTAAGAGACGTTCGGAGATATTTTCTCTTTAAAATAATTTTTTTCTTTTTGACATAAATGTTAGCAGATAGTTTAAAATCATCAGTGCTATATACTTAAAAGTTGGAAACATTTAGCTTTAAACACAGCCATATTAGAAAATCTAAGGAAAATAACCTAGTTTTGTGCCTTGTGTGGGTGTTTTTAATCTATCGGGAACTGGAATTGACGTGTTTACTATAGCGTGATGTTTCCCGCGCAACCTCTTTTATTTTCCTCCATTAAATGAAATATAATTTCCTTTTTTCATTTAGTTATTTATCAGGGTCGTATCTTCAACTTCCTTTGTTTCTTTTTGTTTTTGTTTGTTTGTTTTGCCCTTTTACAAGTAATCATTCATCGGATTTACCTTTGACATCACGATACTCCTACTATACATGATGCATGTTTCATAACAATGTTGTTGAACTCTGTTGTTGTCTGCTTTCTGGGAATAATTTTGAGTAGAATGTTTAATGTTTTTTCCTGTTAAATACCACCAGAATGTCCTTCTGGTTTACTTTTTTAATTTGATTTCTAATATTTTATGTTCACCGAGATTCTTGACCTTAATTCTTTCACCTTTTCTTAACTTTTTAAAATAAACTAATGAACTAAGGAATACAATTTAATTTTTTTTATCAAGAATTCAATTTTTTGAGTCTTTCTTTCTTTGTTATCACAGTTCAAAAAATTTATTCTTCGTTTTTATTATTACCATCTAAATGTTTGTCAGTATGTGTCCACGGCTGCTTACACTGACTATTTGTGTGTCGTCTCCAGTTAGGGTAATCTTTGATATGATTTAGACTAGTTTTTCTACTATTATGTTCCAAGGAAAAATATGTTACGTTGGCCTATGTAAAAGAAAATTAATACTCATTAATAAATTCCAAGTCTTTTTTAGTTGTGAATATAAGTTTTGAGATTTTTTTTACCTCAATTCTTTCCCCTTTTCTTAACTTTTTAAAATAAACTAATGAGCCTATATAATTTAATTTTTTTTATCAAGAATTCAACATATTAAGTCTTTTTTGGTTATTTGTTATCACAGTTTAAAAAAATTATTCTTTGTTTTTATGATTACCATCTAACGTTTGTATATGTTCCTGTTACACAAACTATTGTGTGTCGTCTCCAGTTAGGGTAATCTTTGATATGATTTAGACTAGTTTTTCTAACCATTCTGTTCCCTATGTAAAATTCCAAGGTTTTTTTTTTAGTTGTGAATATAAGTTTTGAGATTTTTTTTACCTCAATTCTTTCCCCTTTTCTTAACTTTTTAAAATAAACTAATGAGCCTATATAATTTAATTTTTCTTATCAAGAATTCAACATATTAATCTTTTTTCTTTGTTATTTGATATCACAGTTTAAAAAATTATTCTTCGTTTTTATTATTAGCATCTAAATGTTTGTCAGTATGTTCCACTCTGCTTACACAGCTTTTGAGTGTCTTTCAGTTTTAATCTTTGATTGATTTAAACTAGTTTTTCTCACCATTTATTACTATGTAAAAATGTAATTTTTTTTTATATCAACGTTTTGAAATATTTTAAAAGTCTTTTCACAATTTTTTCTTTTGTTTGACCATTAAAAAATTACATTTATTTTTTTTTATGTTTTGGTTCCATTTACTGTTTGAAGGGCTTACACTGACTATTTGTGTGTCGTCTCCAGTTAGGGTAATCTTTGATATGATTTAGACTAGTTTTTCTAACCATTCTGTTCCCTATGTAAAATTCAAAGGTTTTTTTTTTAGTTGTGAATATAAGTTTTGAGATTTTTTTTACCTCAATTCTTTCCCCTTTTCTTAACTTTTTAAAATAAACTAATGAGCCTATATAATTTAATTTTTTTTATCAAGAATTCAACATATTAAGTCTTTTTTTTTCTTTTTTTGTTATTTGTTATCACAGTTTAAAAAATTTATTTTTCATTTTTATTATTAGCATCTAATTTTTTTTTTGCCAGTATGTTCCACGTCTGTACACAGTCTATTTGTGTGTGTCTCTCCGGAGGCTAATCTTTGCATATGATTAGTTTTTCAAACTGTTCCCTATGTAAAACGATGTTTTTTTTTTAGTTGTGACATATAAGTTTTGAGATTTTTTTTATTAATTCTTTCTTTTCTTAATTTTTTAAAATAAATATGAAATATACAATTTAATTTCTTTTATCATAAATAAAATATTAAGTCTTTTTTTTTTTTTTTTTTTTTGTTATTTGTTATCACTACGCATTAAAAAAATTATTCTTTAAAAGATTTTATCATTACGGGCCGGATTTATAAGGGCTGGATCTGGCTCGCAGGCCTTCTTTTGCCCACCTCTGGCTTACACAGTCTATATGTGTGTCGTCTTCAGTTAGGTTAATCTTTGATATGATTTAGACTAGTTTTTCTCATCATTCTATTCTCTATGTAAAATTCCAAGTTTTTTTTTTTAGTTATCAATTTACATTTTGAAATATTTTAAAATTCTTTTTACAACTAATTTTGTATACCTTTGCATATTGACCACTAATTCCCTAAAATACATTTTGGTGATATCTGTTTTGGTTACATTTACTAAGATTTGAAGAGAATCGTTAAAAAAAATTACCTCTACAGTCAAATAACAATAATAATAATTTCCTCCTATGGGTAATATTTCATACTAATGTATGACTGAACCCAAAATATCTTGTAATAACTGATTCCTTTTCTTTATACTCTCTTGGGATAGAATTAAAATAACTTTTTTCATGTCGTCCGAATTTCGTGGGATTTGCGATTCTTTGAAAATTAATTTTGCATATTTACCACTACCTTAAAGTACATTTCGATGATATCTGTTTTTGTCATACTTACTAAGATTTGAAGAAAATTGTTAAAAAATATCTCTTCAGTCAAAAAAAAAAAAATCCTCTTATGAGTAATATGTCATACTAGTGAATGGCTGCACCGAAAAGCCATGTACTGACTGATTTCTTTTCTTCCTACCCTCTTGGGAGAACAAAAATAAATTTTTAATTTCGTCCGAATCTCGTGGGATTTGCGATATAGTCAACAAAGTAATGGTATAAGTTAAAACATGTCCAAAAATTATTTAGCTATCCAAAGAATTCTTTACTTTCGCTTTGCAAGTAT
This sequence comes from Pardosa pseudoannulata, assembly GCA_032207245.1. Taxonomy (NCBI): domain Eukaryota; kingdom Metazoa; phylum Arthropoda; class Arachnida; order Araneae; family Lycosidae; genus Pardosa; species Pardosa pseudoannulata. The sequence continues at coordinate 38,750,165 of CM063502.1, read as the reverse complement.
CTCTATAATAAAATATTTAGTATCTCTATAATAAAATATTATAATAGAAATATTCTGGGGACAATATTCTTCCGAAAAGCTCTTAAATAAAAAAAAATTAATATATATTTATTTAGTAATTTTTAAGTGCCTAGGATTTTCTTAAGACGAGGAACATCAATTTCCGATAATTAAACAACTTTTTTTTTTTAATTTCTGTTTATTATAATTGAAACTTCCCCAACCCATTTCTTTTTTTATTTTCCGAAGTGAAGTAAAAAACGTAAAACCACCTGTTTTGAAACATGTAGTTTTCCGTAAAATCAAACCGGAAGTAGCATTTTAAAACCGAATGTAGTTTCCGCAGTTTTGATGGTTACATTTATTTGTTTATTTTTTAACTTGAAGATTTAATAATATGTTTGGATATTGCTAAAACTTGCGCAACTATCTTATTTATTTTGATTTGTAAATTCAAAACATCTTGGTTTCCATGTCCGTTTATTTATACTATAATTAGTCAACATTTTTTTTTCTTTTTTGCATAACGTCTTTTAAAAAATACAAAATAAAACATTAAGCTAAATATTTTATATTTTAAGAGAGCCTAAATAAGGAAGTGCCGCTAAAAATGTATCGCTGTAAAAATGTACTTTGAAGATTAATATTCTTACTAGCTTAACTGTTTAAAGGTCACCTACAGGAATTCTTTGGAATTCAATGAAATTAGTTAATAAATATTATCTATGAACCTTATAAATGCGAAAGGTAATAAAGTTTTTCTTTGCAATCCTTAGAGGGGTTTGCCTTAAAGTTCACCATAGGAGAAATTGAGGGGGGTTAACTGAAAACCCATCCCCTTGTACAACGTGAACATACTTTTTAAAATTTTTATTATATTAGAAGAACAATAAATAAGTGTTATTAAAAAGTAAAATAAATAAATAGTTTAACAATTTATAAGTGTTGTTTGAATAGATACTTTTGTTTGGGATCATAAGTGAAAAACAATTGCATTACTAACTTTCCAGGTACAGCAAATATAAATAGATATATTTAATATATATATATATATATATATATATACATATATATATACACATATATATATATATATATATATATATATATTACTGTCATTTATTATAAGTTTTAAATGTCAAAAACAAAAAAAAAATCGAAAAAAATTATTTTCTCCAAAATTTTCTCCCCATATTTCCACATATTTCTCCAAAAATTAGAGAAAAAAATGTTTAACAGGAGGTTTTGCCGTGAAACCACTATCCGTTAAAGGGTTAAGTGAAATCGAAACCTTTATTAGAACAGTCTGTGGGTCCAATAAAAAATTCATCATAACTAAAGGTTGATTGCATTCTATTTTACTGAAACATTGAAATTTCTTGTCATTTGATGGTTCTGTGCTGTTGTGGGCAACAATCATTGGGATAGCACAGATTTTATTAATGAATTATTATTATCTTAAATAGACATCTTCTCTTATTAGAAATGAAGAATTTTGAGATATTGTACTTAAATTTTTACATCTTATGGGAAAAAAAGACTATAATTTTTCAAGTACATTTCGATTTTAAGTAAATTTTATCAATTCCCTTGTTAGAGATTTAAAAGATGCCATTCTTTTCTATTTTATTTATTTATTTATTTATTCCCATTTCCCACAGAAAGTTCTCAGAATGTTTACAGTCGTTTCACTTCAGACATTGAAGGTGATGACATCTTACTTTCTTCTTCTCAGGTTAAGAAATCATCTTCCTCAACAGCAGCATTCATTTGTTTTCTTCAGATGTACACACCTGATTATCAGAAGTGTCCAGTTTCATTTCTAGTAAAAATATTGTCTACAAGCTTTCCCAGTTCTATAGAGATCGGCTGGTTTCCATCTTTGTCTTCGTTGTCTCCAATTCTATATCTTCTTTGCTCTAGTGAATCTCTCTGATGGTATTGATGTTTGTAGCTGTTTGGAACCAAACCAACCAATGCTTCGATATATTCCTTGAAAGATCTGCATGTCTAAAAAAGTTTCATATTGTTGCAGTTGTGAACTATCTCTAAGTCGTCTCTAGTAAAACTATTGATTTCAAAAGAGCTTGATGTAAAAGCTGTTTACTTCGTAACCTTTCAAATTACCCAGAAATAATTGTTTTCTGTAGAGAGATTTGAGGCTGCAAATGAAATCTTGATGCATTGATCCTTATTTTTGTATGTATATTACCTTTGAAAAACTGGAAAATCTGTGAAAGGGAAATTCCAGTTCACTATAATAAGCCGACTTTTATCGTTATAAACGTTTAAAATAACATTTGTTAAAGAGGGGTTCAGTAAGAACCAGTAAAAAGTTAACTGTAACCGAGAGTTCACTATAGCGAGGTTCGATTGTCTAAAGAAAATTAAGATTACAGTGTTATTATTTTATGTAGAGAAGTAAGGGGTTATATGGTTTGAATACTTAAAAGGTTGGAGATTTTTAAGTGGATGCATTAAATAATTTGAAAAACACTAACAATTCGTTGTCTTTCTGCAAGTTATTCCCGAGTGATAAACCAACAAAACAAAGTTACATTGTTTTGTTGATTTATCACTTGGGAATAACTTGAAAACATAAAACAAAATATTATTATAACAATATGAAACTTAAAGTAGATAATTTACATAATATTGTGTGACGAATTAAAAGTTTAATTATAAAAGCAATTTTTCAAAAATTATAGCTGTGTTTATAAAATAGTGTTTGGAACTTTTTAAAGTAACTGAATTGTTACTTCTATGATGAACATCGCTTATAAATTTTAATATCGGTCTTAGATCTAGTTTCATTACATCTTTCTGAGTTTGAGGTGTGTTTGTAATCAAAAAAGTTATTATTGGATTAATAATTTTTTTTGTTATGGAGATTTTTTTCATTATTTCAGATATCAAGTATTAAATAACTATATTAAAATAAATATATTAAGTAATTTATAGGAATTTTTTTTTTCTTTGGTAAAAAATATGCATATGATTTAGCTTAGTTTAGTATTCTAAGGTCCAAATATTTTTTCCACTAGGTCTAATGAGAACGAGACTTACTAAATCCATATGCAAAGTATACAGAAAAAAATAATAATGGACGTTTTAAGAAAACTTATTGCAGACTTACAGTTGTCAAAGACCAAGATGGAAATTTACCCGAGACTACTTCCCTCCTCTTAAAGAAATGATCACTGCACAAAATGTCGCCAGAATATATAACCAACATATAATTAATTAAAATTAAATAGCGAAAATAAATTGGAGGGTTTAACTTTTAACACTATCGAGAATCAAAATTGCATCTCGGAGAGAAATATTAGATCGAATATTATTTAACTTTAATATTTCTTTAAAAACCTCCTCTCTCCTATTCTAATTCCTTAAAATCTTTTTCCTAGCCTCTAAAGGTCTTAATCAAAGGAGTGTCTTCGATTTAAAGTTCTTTCGATACATTTCCCAAAGCTTTCTGTCCTATAGATGTAAATTTTCTGTCTATTCAACATGTTTTTCAGCTGTCGCCGACAAATGGCTTCGCTTTAATTCGCTGAGTAAGTTTATTGTCCTTTGGGAAAATTCTTTCTGTCTTCGCTCTTGGGCTCACCTCTGTTCGATCAGAGTAATTTTTGTGTCTTTCTTTTGTCTGTCGTTGACTAGTAAAGATGTCCGTTTTAGCAGATCTAAAATAAAGATTTAATTAGACTTGTGCCGGTCTCTTTCAATGACCCGACTGCATCGTTATTATTACTAGCTGATAAAGCTTTCTCGTCGCCCAATAACCTGGGCAAGTAAAAATAATAGGGGCTATAATGTCCAGCAGTTTTATAATTATTGGATTACATACATATATTTAAAAAAGATTATTAAATTTATTTTATAAATCAATAAAGAAAATGCTAATATAAAAAATGCATTATACACCATCTAAAGTCGGTGTCTACTTACAGGAATCTGCATTTTGAACAGTGGCGTAGGCAGCCAGATGCGGTGGGTGCGGCCCGCCTCGGGTACCAGCTATAAGGGCATGAGACGATATTTTACATTAGCCATTTTGCCAATTGAAAAGAATGTAACTAAAGGTATGGATTTTAATGACTCTCTGTCAGAACATGCAGAACAAAAAGTTAGACAGAAGAGATTCTAAGTGTAATTATGTTAAAGTATAGTTTGTTGGATTAGAACCTACAGAAGGAAATCTATAAACAATTGAATTTTCATTATTTTGTATTGTAATAAAGCCATGCACTAAATACTATTACTGAGAAAAAAGATTTCTTACTTTGTACTTTAGATTTTTTCTACAAGCGTATTTATAAGAAGGTAATTTCTCTTTTATATTTGTAAACAATAGATTAACAAAACAGCTAACATTCTGCCCTCTTTATTAACCGATTGTATAAAACAATTTGCTTTCTCAATAAATTTCATTTTATATTTTGGTGTACATGGAAATAAGAAGTTTAAATTCAGCACCGGGTACCACCAGACCTTGACACTCCACTGGTTCTGTAATCACCTAGATAGAAAAAAAGGTCCCATAATTGAGGTCGTGGGCTGAACTCTTTCATACTCTATCATCTTACTTTTCATTCGGCATGTTTCCTCATTACTTTACGTAGATGTATCTAAAAACTTAAATTTTTCGGAGCCCTGCCCCTTTGATCAAAAGGCTGGGAATTTCCATACCCCCCCCCCCCCCCACACACACACACACACATTCCTCGGTACTGCTGTGAAGAAAATTGATGGTTTTGAATCAAATTTTTGGACCAAAATAGCTGAATAACAAATTAAATCTTTGTGCAAGATTCGACACTGTTGGACGTAAGCATCTTCGAAATCGAACGCTATTTGGATTTTAATAAACATTATTAATGAAAGAGTTGATTCACCTAAGCATGTGGCACTCAGTGTCAGAAGAGTTATATAAGTAATATTTCTTTAAATTAAATTTTCGAGACCCCAACATTTCGTCTTTCTACCCCATTTAGGTCACAACTAATAGTTTAAGAAGCGATTATTTAGATCTTATTTATTTCTCTCTCCATCGTCCCGGAATCGAATGAAATTCTTCGAAAGACAATTTAATTTGTGTTGTAAATGGATGCTGAAATATAAAATATCAATATTTAAAGCTATATAGACAGATAGCTGTCCGTCTGTCTTAATAATGTAGCGATCAACATTTCATAGAATATAACAGAGTACAGTGCTTTCTGTATGATAGAATAGAATGTATAAACAGGTGAATTTTTCAGTAAACGGTTCTTATACTGCTCGTATCTATATATCTTTAGACAAATCCTACATACATCATTTATATTACATTTAGTATATGTAAAGATATATATAATATATATATATATATATATATATAATATATATATATATATATATATATATATATATAATATATATATATATATATACATTATATATATATAAATATATATATATACAAATATATATATATATATATATATATATATATTATATATATTATACATATATATATATATATATATATATATATATATATATATATATAAGCATTTTTTTGGGTGAAAAAAAACTGTTTATCATGTAGCATTATTCTGTAGTTTTTGAGTAATGATAATTTTTAAAGAAATTATTCTTTAAGAATAATGCTGCATTTAGATAGGAATTTATTAATACCAGAATCCAAAAAATATTTTAGCAGTGAGATTTCGATTTCTAGATTGTGAGAGTTTTAAATTTAAAAAAATCTCTTTGGGGGTTGGTATTTTTCTTGCTCCCAAAAAATTCATCTTCATAATAACCTCTTTTGTAAGAGGGGAGAAGGTCAAATTTGGTGTCTGCCACTGGCGGCAAAAACCTACACTATGCTCAATTCAGCCTATCTTCCTAAATGAAGCAAATGTGAGAGTTTGAGTAATTTTCCATTCAAATTTGGGCAATTTGTTGCATAAAAGAATTATAAAATTAAGGTATTATGGTGTCTTTTATTCATTTAGAAGGAAAACATTTGCTGTTGAAAATGTTTCGCTTCTGAAAGCTTTATCCCACATTTACCAGTACACGTCGAAAACGCAGCGGATTCAGTTTAGGATTCCTTTTTCCGATGAAAGCCGTGTGGATTTCTCGTGTGATAAGAAAACTTTTGCAAAAGATTAAAGGTCTTAACACCTTCTCTGAACCAAAATAAATAGTTTGAAAATTTTTCGTTATCGAAAATTTTTCGTTCTTCATTGGGATTAGTAATTATACACTGAATCCGTTGCTTTTTCAACTCTTACAGGTTTACTTGTGATAGGGATTTTAGTGAGCAGCGTTCTCCTTATTATCTTACAGACATTTTGTGGCAAAAATCTCGTCTATAGAACGCTGTTTCAATTTTTTATGGCAATGCTGTCCAACTTTTCTTAGCTTGAGAATCTACAGCTCTATAGATATTTTCAGGACCAAAGAAGAGTAGTAATTAAGAAGTCAAAGTCAATTATTATGTTAATAATTAGTTCAAGAGAAAAAAAATAAAGTATAACTTTTTAAAAGAATACAATAAAAAGATATGCAAAATCTTAAAGAGATCTTTGGCGGCTTATATTATTGGGCAACAATTTTTTTTTTTTTTTTTAATATCGATATCAATAATTGCTGTTACCGGTTGAAATATATTTTTAGGGAAAGAATCTTTAATGTAATTTCTGTATTTTGATTTGATATATTTTATGTCAAAGAATATTTGCTCACAGGTGTACGCATTTCCATACTTAGAACTATTTTGAAGCCCAAAATGCCGTAATAAGGAATATTTTTCGCAAAGTTTAACGTTTTTAATCTAAAAGTTTGACGAGCAATATTTCTGGTGCTCCTCGAGATGCAATAAACATGTTAGACTAAATGCATTTAATTTCATTTGACACTTAGTATTTAACAAGTTATTACCAATATTTAAAATGGATTAATGTATGAATTGAAAATGTGTTTAAGCTAATTAAAGTGAGATAGTCTTGTACTGAAATTTTCAATTAGATTATAAACCGTAGACACAAATATATCAAAGTTAAAAACTCTTATCCTTTCATTTCTCCGTAGAATTTCCTACATGATTCAAAATGCACTCTCTTTGATGAAGTTAATTGTTATAGTATTTGCGTCTTTGGCAAAGATATCATTATTTAAATTTTTATTTAAGAAAATTGATTTTTTTGGCTAGCCGCCAGTTGGACTGCGCTGCTTTACTGCGTCTTTCACAGGACTAATTTCGTTTTACCTAATAGAGTTTAATTTAATTTTCTTTTATGTATTGTCTTTCGCTCTTTTTCTACTGCTTAATAGTTTTCTAAAAATACCATTTATATATTTAATTGTAACTGAAAAGCGACGGAAATCGCTCTGATAAAGAGTATTCCTCAACGGATTATGGACATCCGTTATTTTATTTTCTCCTCTGTAGCTTCAAGTTGCCTGTAAAACTCTTTTTTCTTTTCTCTCCTCTCAGTTACTTTCTTTCCGTTTATCTCCCGGCTAGAACGTGATTCATGGCATTAAACCTGATTACCGTGCACGATCGAGGGCCTTGACACTATGAATCAGCCTTGCTTTCAATACCTCAATTTCTTATATCGCTAACCTTTTATTTGTGCTTTTAATGTGAGTTTTAAAAGGAAACGGATTTTGTCTGTCTTTGATTCGAACATAAAAGGCTCAGAACATGCAGTTAGTTCCTTTGTGTGTGTGTGTGTGTGTATTTTCCTTGCTTGTTTGTGTTTTGGAAGGGTGATATTGAAATAAATATTTACAGAATTTACTTAAGCACTTAATAACTTATTCAACAATTAAATTAAAAAATGTGTTTTTTAAATGCTGTGATGGTTCCTTGAAAATATAAATTGCAATTACAGAAAACGCTTGTGGCACTGTTTTATAATGATTTGTTTTATTTACCTTTATTGAATGACAAAAGTCTCTCACCATAAGATTGCTTAAGAATATATATATTATCAAATAACCAAGTATACAGGAAATCTCTAGTAAAAGACTCTTCGATGAAAGCTAGTTTAGATTTTAGGGTTTTAAACAATGACTTTAATACAAGTCAGAAAAAAGCTTTTGTATTATAATGTAGTACAAAAATAAAAACAAAACAGTATGAATAAGTCCACAAATTAAGCAAAAGAATATAAAAAAAGTTGATACGCAACGACTACGAAATAGTTCTTTGCTTTAAATTATCTTTTGTGACCCGATTCAAATTATCTTTGCTTTTATTTTTGTATTAACTATTTTAATAATGGTTTTTGTCGCATTCTGTGAATGATGATTTGATTGTTATTTAGTTCTAATTCTATTTAAAGTTATCTATAGAATTAAGTGACTACGTCCATATTGAAAATATTTTAATAGGTTTATTTTGAACAAACTATCCCATTATAAAAAAGACCTTTTTCATAATTTAATTTTGGCACAAACTGCTCTGTAAGTTTATTTAGAAGGATCCTACACAGCCCACAATTTATCATGTTGCAAATCCTTATCATATACAGCGATACACATTTGAAACGTATATAATACATTATGTGCTGCATGGAATGCAATCTCCTGAATGAAACACATTCTCCCCCAAATAGTAGATGCAGTTTGGTTTGGAGTTCTACAGTATATGTTTTCGCTTCAGGAGGGCTAATGAGACCGGAACATACTGCTTAAAGCTAATGCCAAATGGAAAATTCTCATTCCCCAAATCCTGCACTGAAGAGCAGCGTCTTAGCCATTCGGCTATCGATTGACTGCAAATACAAGAGAGTACCAACATGCAACGCACATGATTTTGAATACAGATTAAAAAAATGTAATTAATGAGAATATGAAACGAAATGAAAGTATTACACATTTATTACTTTTTGGTATAAGTGTTATTCGTGTTGCGGAATTTCTGCCAGCATTAGATCAACTGAAAATTCCGGTCTCCTAGATCTCAGTTGGAAATAGTAGAGATTGTCGTACGACCCCTTCCAGGTTCGCCCGCCTTTTAATATTTTACACCATCTTCCCACAGTGGTACAACCAATACTGACGATTCAGTAAACGTCCACCGTTTCTGAATGGTTTTCACCAACTTTCTTTTCTTTCACAAAAAAAAAAAAAACATATATTTACAGGTCATTGCTTTTCAACAATTGGCAATATAATACCAAACATCATTTTAACGGTGACTAATGTACTCAACAATGCGTAGATTCACGAAAATCTCTGTAGCTTTATGTGCAGGTTATTACGCTCTCTATTTTGATCTTTGACACGTTTGCTAAATAATTTCTAACTGCAAAGAAAGTTTACGTATTTGTTACTTATTGATATACCCTCGTAGTAGATAGAATTGAGCTAGTTTCCCCTTTAAACCTGCATAATTTTTCTACTGGAAAACGGAAAAGAGCAATTTATCTTTTTTTAAATTTGAAGGGACTATGCTTTCAACCTGGTTTAAGAAACTAATTTCCGTCGTTGGGGGTCTTGTTAATTAGTTAAACATGCGACTGAAACAAAAGCTTGTTTATTAAGAATGTTAAGGGTCACGTGAAAGAAATTTATAGTTCATAGTTTTGCACTAAGTAAGGTGACTTAATTTAAAGATAATTTAAAGACGTAGACTCTTAATATTTCTGAAGTGGTATTTTATAATTAGAATCCATTTTCAGAGTTATCTTAATAAGTTTTTTCTTGATTGCACAAACAGATGAGCCTCAATTAAACTTTCCATTTAGTTTTCAATTTAACTTCGGACAACGAAAATACATCTGTTGAATAAAGAAATAGACATTTTACATACGAACGTTGAGTGGTATCAGAAAACATTCTGTATTAAAAATTATATGAAATTTCACAACACCCAACAAAACAATCTTGTCATTTAAACAATCTTGTTTCTATATAATAAACTGAAGAAAAAAATCGTGGAGAGTCTAACAGTCAGTAGTAACTAATTAATGGTCTACTGTTTTTAAAACAAAACTTTCATTTCTTTCTTGTATTGACTAGGAGTTTCCTTTTATGTGTTTGAAAAAATCTTTTGTCTCCCTGCTTGAAAGAAAACAGGTCGCATTATAATTAGAAGTATTCAGATGTTTGCTTTTTACCAAAGTAGGAAGGAATTAATCTATAAGTTTACAACAGTATTCTAGAGGAAATTTATCGGTGAGTCAGTGGTTAACAAGAGAAAGAGTGAAATTAATACATAAGCGGATTTCATGCTTCAAAGATCGAGGTCATGTTTCATAAAACAGACTGCATTCAGATTCTAATTCTAAACGGACTTAGATTTCCTTAGTTTAAAATACCATTTATTTTATGCAGATTCTAGTGATATAAGATTCTTTAAAGAAATTACCTTTAATCTATGAAATCTTAATCATAATAGTACATTGTATGGAATTAATTTCTTAAAAAATATCTGGTATCTCTATACAAAAGAGTTATAACAGAGCATTCCATAATTATATACTCATTCATTTACAGGATTAGTATACTAACTTCGTAGATATAATGACTTGGAGTTTTAGATTAATCTAACATCAGATCTACATTAGATATAAACTAAGACTTTCTAAAAGATGTTTTTATATTTGTGCTCATTCTTCAAATATTTTTCATGACTTTCTCTGCTATTTTAAATTCTGTTTCATAGTTTCTTCCTATAGTTTCCATTTTCTTACATCCAAACTTTTTCTTATTTAATTGCTTTTTAAACTTTAAAAAAAAAAAAAATTTAAGCCAAGAGTTCCTGAAATTTGTCTTCCTTCTTCCTAGAAAGACATATTCTTAATCATGCCCCTACATTTTTTCCTCAATTTTTTTGTGAAAAATTTTTATTATATAATTTATTTTTCAATTTTTTTAATTATGATAATTTTCCTTCGTATTATAAAGAACCATATGCTCATGTTGTAAGAATTCCAGTATTTTCATGCATGTTGTAATTACAAGTGATGCATCGCTTTGCAATAAAGCAAGAATTATATTTTTGGGCTTCATAAGGCTAAGAGCCAGATAAACACATTGAGTTCTGTGCTGAGTGCTCCCAGGGCCCGCACATTTTAGAACGTTCCAAAAGCAAAGTTGGCAAGCAATAGGATGCATATATGCACATTTTTTTTTATTGTATTTGGTATTACATTTACGTAAAGTATTCTTAAATATTATATTTAATAAATATTATATATTTTATACATATATTTATTATAAGATTTTTTACATTTTTACTATAATTTATTTAACAGACTTGAATAATGCTTTAGATTGTGATTTTTGGTAAAGCATATCCTCTTGTGCAATGGCGTTGGGCATGATTTGCAACAGTATCTTGTTTCGCTCCTTTTTCCATTGGAAGGACCGATTTTGCATTATTTGGTTGAGCACTTCCCTGGTAACGTAACAAAAGTATTTGCCTCTGATTGGTTATGCATCGATTCAAACGAAAAAAAAAAACATGAAAACGAGATATCTCGTGACCAGGCCTCAACATTCGGCCTACTCAAAACGAGAAATCTCGTGACCCGTACACAATGTGTTAAGATATTTCACACAGAAGTGACACAATGCATTTCTGAACTGTTTTACTGAATGATAATTGATGATCTGCAGATTTATAGACTCGGGTGAAGAAGAGCAATTTATAAATAACTTTTGGCTATTCTACAGCGGAGGTGGGCAACAGGTGGTTCGTGGCCTAACTTTTATGGCTCGCAAATAAATTCAGATATTATTTATTAAATTCGCTGAGCTCATTTAAAGTAATTTTAATTAAAAAATAAATTAATCTCCCTTTCTGAAACGGTGAGCACCTTAACTACCTGGGTTACAGTTGAAAGTATAAAACTAATAAAGTTACCCCACATAAAATTATATTTAATGTCAGACAGTTTAAGGTATTCAGTTTAAATTGTCTTTGCAAATGATGAAATATTATTTAAATATATATGTGTAATGGCGCTTATCATTAACATGAATCAAACAATGCTAAGAAATTCGATATAATTTATTAATATCAAATATATAATCCCATTTCTCTTCAGATTTAAATGTTGTTATTTTAAAATTAACTGATTGAAGTTATTGATATCATTAATTAGTTGGTTGGTTGCCTAATTTAAATGCGGCCTCTAATGGCAAAAATGTTCCCCACCTCTAACATAACTCTTACTGTCGTGCATTCCAATTCGGTGTTATACGAAAAAGTAAAAACGTTTTTCGTATAACCACACAGACTCCATAATTACAATTTGTTTTTCCTTCACATAAACAAAATTTTAAATTATTTTCAGTTATATACTATTTTGTATCTCTTTCCTTTTTTTTCAGCAACTACTATAACGCAAGAAATTAAAGAAAAATGCACTGAAAATGGCTTTTATGGAATCGATAGTTTTAAAGATTTTGCTGTTTTATCGTATAACGACTATTTTATAGACTACGAAATTGTAAATTGAAATTTTGTAAATTTAAAGCTTAAACTAATCTGAATTTGCAATGCAGTAATTTATCACCATCATAAATAAAAAAAAGAATTTTTTTTTAAATTTCAATTCAGTTGAAACGTTTTGACTAAAAACTAAAGTATTGTTCCCGATCATGAGTCAGGAGTTTGCCCAATTTAAAAACGATGAATTTTTATTAATCATACATATATAATTGATTAACTATAAAGATGTATTTTGTATTAATTCCTGTATAGTCCTCCAAGATACATTAGAACGCAAAATTTCAAGTTTCTAGCTAATCTGGAAGTGGTTGAAGAAGTGGTGAAAAGATTTGTTTTAAACTAATGCATAGTGAAATGTAATATAAATTATGTTAAAAAGGAGAGTTCTTAGATGACAGCTGAGAAAATGGGCTATTTCAACAAGTCTGACGTTATATTATTTCATAACGTTCTCCCTAAATTAAGTTTCTAATACATTACTATACGATATCAGAAATTATGGAAGGATTATAAAATTCTTCTTGCTTAGTTTTTAATAATTTTAAAGAAAAAATTCGCCCTAACAGCTAATTCCCATCATTCGTTCATAATAGGAACAGTAACTGTATTTAACTTCCGACAGATGATGCTATATTATTTTCATAAAAACAGGTGTTAACAAAACAAAATCTTAGCATTACTTTCACGGGAAATCACTGAGAGATTAAAATAAACAGAGATATTTAATGGCATAATTATTGAAAATATTTGACTACTTGTAAATTTTTTTAAATTACCGTTGCTGCATCAATTTGCATTTGACTTTCCCACCCTCTCATTCTCGGTTTGTTAAGCTACAATAGCAACATAAATAAATACACTTATCGACATTTTTAGAACCAAGAATTTTTTACTGAATTTTACATCTTATGTTATCATTAGTCTCTTAAAAAGTTTTTAATTTTGTAGTTAAAGTCGAACTTATCTTCATGTTTAGTTTGTTGCTTTATATGTTTGGAAAAAATTACTTTTTATGTTCAACTTTAATAAATAAATATAACTTTCAGTATTCAATTTTCACTAAAATATATAAGATTATTTTGCCTTTACTTAAAAAACCTTTATTTCTCCTTTATTTAAGTAGTAAAATAGCTTTATAATCTTATTTCAGACGATAAATTTTTAAGCAAAATGTGATGCTATAACTAAAAAATATTTATATATACATAGTTTAAAATTACTTAATGAACAGAATATTATATTTTTTAATAATCAGTACAATGACTTTTCTAGTATAAACATAATGTATATTCTCTGTAATTTTTAAGTACTCTATTTGCCTTAACTGAGTGGTCGGAATAAAATTACATAAAGATTTTTTTTAAAAATGCAAACAAACAAATGGCTTTTAACTTTAGAAATATTTATTTTATCAAAAATACACATTTACAATTTACGGAAATACATTCATTATACAATATGTATACTATCGTAATATAAAAGAAAAGCTGCATTGTAAAAAATACACAATGACATTTAAAATAAATAAATAAATAAATAGGTACCTGCGTACAGATCGAAGTAAGCTCATATTATAGTTTAAATAGTACATTATTAGAATTTCTGGCCTTCAGTTTCATTTATAGACCAATGGGCAATATTTCAGGCGTTACATGTGTGAAAGAATCAATGGAATTTTCTGTAGATACCTTTAGAAGAATCGAAGACATTATTATAGAAGTAGGTCGTTTCTCCGGCAAACAACCAACAGTAAGGTTTTGGATCACTGGCTGATAAACGAATAAACCAATATAGCATTGTTTGATCTTAAGTACTGGCAGTGGATAACTCACAGGCTTGCAGATGAAGTCAGCAGTATCTTCACATTCTGCTCGCAGCATAACTCTTGGGATACGATTCTCCTCAATGTCTGGTTTCCAAACAACAGTACAATCTGCACCAAAAGAGCTGTTTTCAGTAGCTTCAAGCTGAGACTCAAGTTTTTCCAAGGCAACATCTTGATAATCAGCAGCATGCATAGGAAGAATGTAGTATGACTCCGATTCAGAAAAACTCTCGCCCGTCTGTATTGTAAAATCATCACAATAAATTGGATTCAAAGCTTCCTTTTCTCTGAATAATGAAGAAGAAACGATAAAAGCAGAACTTTTTCCACATACAAACATAGCTAACAGGAGAAATGCTAGAAGATCCATATTTTATGATTCTTGTATATAGCGAAATCCAATATATAAAAATCTCCAAATCGAGCTCGTATTTATATACTTTCATGTCTAAGACCTATTTAAAAACTAAAATATGAAAAACCCAATAAAATCTTTAATTGTCATCTGATTTCACGTATGTGAAATTCTGGTTTGTGTACATCCCCAGGATGAATCTAAACAATGCGTGGGCATCCGCTGTAATATGTTTACGTCACTTCTTCAATACGAAATTAATCCTTTCTGAACAGCTTCCTTTCGGTATGTTTGGTTTTGGAATTTGAAAACAGTAGTGCCTTTGTAAATGACATAATATTCAATTTAGAAAGTATTCGATTCAGAATTTTTAATTTTTAGTTTAAAAAATGTATAATTTATAATTTCAGAGATATTTTATTTTTTAAGTTTATGGTTAACACATTTACACAAGGTATTAGAAATATATACTAATACGAATCAATACAGAAGCTGGATGGTTTATTTGTGGATTAGCTTGAGGACTAACTTTTAACTGAAATATTCAGGAAAAATCAGAATGTTTCATTGACAACTCGATTTCACTAGGGGTAAAAAATCTAAAGAGTACTTATTAATGGTAACTAGGTCTACTGGTATAGTGCCACGGAGAGAATTTGATTTGGTTTGATTTGGAGACTCTGATATCAACTTTTAGCTGCTCGAAAGCTAATGAAAACAGGACCTACTGCTTAAAGATGGTCCTGAACAGCTACAAAGATTCGTACAAGAAAGACAATTCAAAACCCTGGACCTGTGGCACAGTTGGCACAGTAAAGCTGCTTTCTAAGTGTTCGATCCTCTTATGGCTATCTTTGGCATAATCAAGCCATCAAGCGAAATTGCTTTATATATAACTTGTATTTTAAAATAACTATATCATTAATAACCCCCCTTATATTTTAGTTTGCAAATACTTGAAATTTTTATGTAGTTTTCACAGTGTACCTTTCACAAATACATGTAAAAGTACTAGTTTAAATAACATAAAGCTACTGTATACGAAAAGATAAAATCTTTGTGCTGGAATGTATCAAAAATGAAAAGCCAGCGTAAGTAACGCACAAATAGAGACTATGTACCATCTAACAGACTAGTATAAACAGTTGAAGCAACTGTTTATACTAGTTCAATCTTCGTCACCACGATCAATCCTTTGTGGTCCGATCTGCAGTTCCTCTTCGCAATTTTTAAAATTCGATTCCACAGAAAAACTAACTATATGAGTATCGTTTTTAAACGCCAATATATCTTTCTACTGTATGTACTCTCGTAATCTACTTTTTCACGTGATTTCCGTACCTCAGTTTTTAATGTCCTTTTTCTTCGTTATTTAAACATTTTCATTTTTGCATAACATTTATGTGAAACGGCAATAATAGAACAAAAGACCAGTTATTGAATTTTATGAATTTAGTAATAGCAATTATAGCATTAAGAAAATTAAAAATCGCAGTACAAACATTATAAGGTTTTTTTTTTTTTTTTTCTTTTTTTTTTTCCCCATTTCTAATGTTTTTATTTTTTGCTTCTAATCATCGACTCTAGACAAAATACAGTTGTATCACTTTCCTTCTTTAAATATGGAGATTTTAGTGTACTAATTGTCGATTTGTAATCTTTTTAAGATATAAATAAAATTACAATATCTAATTTTCCTAAACTATTTTATTTTTCGAATAATTTAGGCCCTCTTTATTTCCTCTAAAAAATGAGAAAATACTTGACTAAATATGGTAACAACTAAAAGGTTGCAATGCTTAACTGCATGATTTAAACATCATTCATTCAAAATGTCATGGGTGTGATTTCGCTATGAATAATAATGAGGTACCAAGGTAAAATTTATTACACATTGAAAAGACGTTATAGAGTTATAATTCAGAGTTTGGCGGATATTGTTACTCTTTAGTAATTGAGTACTAATAATATGCGTTATTAATCT
>CM063502.1:38661035-38731035 GCA_032207245.1 Pardosa pseudoannulata | reverse complement strand
TGGTGTGTTTTAAAATGGCAGTAGCGTAGTCTAAATCAAGATTTTTTAAAGCAAATTTAAATATTCCATCCAAAATTATCTTTAATCGAAATCTGTGTCGAATATTTAATTATTTTTACTAATTTTAGACTGGAACAGCGTATTGATTAAAGAAGTTGTGATAATCCATTGTTACAAAGCTGATGATAGATATTCACCACAGGATAGAAAATACATAAAAATGTTGCGAATAAATAACCAACAGCGAAATGCCATATCTAATGGACTTTTAAGGTAGTTGGGAACCGGATATATTGGATTCCTTTTTCTCCATTTTAATCGACGGGGGGGGGGGAATTGTTCTACTTCTGTAATGTTTACATTTAAAAATTTCTTTAAAAAAATCTTACCACGCGATAGAGTGGAAAATATTTTAGGTTATGCATGATATTTTTTTATTATTATTATTATTCTTTTAGTTTTTAAATCAGTAAGATGTAATTATTTGCTTTCAAAAAAGACTAGGTCAAAAATTTTCACAAATAGTTCGGAATTAAATATATTCTTCTCTCTATTTTGAAAATTTATCCACGCACAACCCTGGGGACTTTTCCTCTTTATCAAGCGTTAATTTTTTTAATTCCTTGAGAATCAGCATGTAAATGCTATGCGAATCGACCGTTGTGAAAACCGTTGCCGTTTACGTCATCTAGTAATTAAATCTAGCATTTAAAAATTAAAATAAAACGTTCAGATCTCCTATTACATATACGTGGTCTTTCAATATCAACCATAGATCATGGCGAGGAGGCGACGCTGGACTGATAAGAGTAAAATCGCTGCGTCGCGTATACGAGACGTTGGTCGCGAGGGTGTTGAAGAAATTCTTAAACTCAAACAGCCCAGAAGTAGAACAATTTCAAAATTGGTTAACATAGATCTAGAGCAATCCAATATGTCCACCACCCAACCACCTTAATAAGAAAATGAGCTGTTAATTGAAATGGAAATCGTAAAAAAAGAGTATTTTCAAGTAGATTTGTTGTCTCATCATTAAAATACAATGGTTTGAATAATTAGCATAAATGTTCACTTCTAATCGCTGCAACTTTTTTTAAACTGCCATACGAGCTCATATGCTGCTGAGAATGATTTTTGCAATCTAGCGATACTTATGCTTTATTTTTTTTCTGCTTACGCCAAAAAATATTTTGTCACTAAACCTACCGACATTTTATATATACCTATTTCAACCGAAAGCAGTCAAATGACCGTTTTAATTCATTGACATTTTAGAGTTATATTTTTGAATGTGAGTTTCAATACTTCACCAATAGGGAAATACAAAAATTAGTATTTACTATTTTTATTTATTTACTATCCAAAGTTTGTACCCTATTTTATTCTTACATCTGATCTCGTCACAAATATTTGTAATGCCGAGTATAAAGCCAGTACTCAAATTTGAATAATCACTATTTTACCTCGTAGGTTACCAGCAGTCGGAGATCTATACACAGTTTAAAACAAGCTTACATAAGCTCATGGCATGTGCCTAAGCACATTCGAATCAGATGAATTTTCTTTGCAAACTTAAAATTCATTGCAGACAACTTTATAAAATTTCATACATTTTCCAGCAGTCTAAAGACCGCTCACGGTAAATAACGGCAGAGCACATATGATTGTTAGAAAAAAATACCAAAGACAAGAGATAAATATTGAAAAATTAAATAGCTATTATAGTATTAAATAGTTAAATAGTATTATAGAAAAATTTGTGGAGTAAATTCTAGAAAAATATAAACCTGGAATTAAACAGTGTTTATTAAAGTCCCAAAAGCGATCATTTGTCCATTCTGATAGGTTTAGTGTTAAATTATATTTTTTATTTATATTTCTCCATCTTTATTTTTTTAGATTAAATAAAAACGAAAAGTTAATGAAAAGAAAAAAAACCGTTTTAGTGACTCAGGTGATCTGGGTTAATTTCAACTTTCATTTTAGGCTATTATTTTCGTTTTCCAAATTCTCATTATGCTTCGAAAATACCAGGTGAGATTCTTATTCATTTTACTTTTAATCATATCCGCTAATGACCATAGGTTTCCCCCCATTTTTCCGTTTTGTTATCTAGTCAGGATCGTATTACACAATGGGTTTGGCTGCTTCAAAACAAACAACTTTCGACACTAATGATAGTCATCTATGACACATTAAAAATGTTTTTTTTTCGTCTGAAAGAAATAACAGCAATTAACCAATCCAGGGAAACTTTTGTTGGATTCTTAAAAGTAAGTTTATAGAGAGTATTCTGCAGAATTGTTTTGAAAATTTCATTTAAAAACTGCAACTTTTGTCATTTATAAACTTAAAGAATGTTGTACCCTTTAACATTTTTTTTTTAAATTCGAGCAAGCAATCATCTAACTCAAGAAGATATCTAATATATCAACTGCTTGTTTCTTCTAAATTGTTCAAAAAGAGAATAAATAATGAATTCTTAAACACGAATCCATGGTGTTCTTTTCTACAGACTCATCCATACAAACTGTATTCATGTGTAAAAAAGAAGCCCTCTTGCACCATTGTAGCGTATCTCATTTGCTATATTAACTTTTAAACAGAAGTGGCATGTTAAGTTTAATTTGCTTATCTTCTTGGAGCATATAGGTTTTCTCATTAAAGTATAACCTATCATATTGAGGTAAATTATACAAATAAGGATAGGTGTGTTTGTAAGCGTTACAGGTGCATTTTTAGCTGATATCTCGGTTTTGATTGGTTTATTGGAATTAATAAATTCTGCATGACATCTATACTAGCTGGTCCCAATATTAATCACGTTTCTAAATTGATAAAAAAAGTATTTTAAATTGTTTATTTATTGAATTTAAAGTGCATGAAAAGTTATTTAAATGATAGGAAAACTGCACTAAAAAAAGCAACTTAAGAGGACATAGTACCTTTCAAGACATAAAATCTTCATTAAAATAGCCTTTTTTCGATTCATCAGAAAATGAAAAGTTCTGCTCCTTTCAGAATGAATTTTACATGTTCTTTGACAACGCATGTTATTTCAAGTAGTATATTTTTAAAATAAAATAAAAATATGTATCAAATTAAAGAGTAAACTTCTAAACGAAAGTAACTTCTAAAATACGCATATTATAAATGATATTCTTATATTAAATAGAAGTAAATATATGTTTTATACTGTAAACCAAAACTTAAGTATACAAAAGTATAAGACATTTTGAAAAGTAAAACTTAAATCTGTTAAGAAATTATTTTTTTAAATTGGACTTTATCATGCTATAAATTTAAAGATATGGCCTGTTTTAATATAATTTAGGTTCACATAATGAAAATGATAGTTAGCTTCTGTTTGGTCTAAAAAATTAGTTTCTAATTAACAAATTTCACAAGTTATTGAAGGAAAAGTGGATTTCTATTTTTCTCCCTTAGTGTATATATATATATATATATATATATATATATATATATATATATATATATATATATATATATATATATATATATATATGTATGTTGTATGTATAATTTGTTATACCACAACTAAATAAATTTTTAAATTTTAAAAAATTATCATTTTAAAAACTTTAGCATTTACCTTTAATGTAAAAAATAAAACTGTTAAGAAATTGAAAATTTAAAAAAATTAATCTTTATCATGCTTTAAAATTTATCTTCTATTTAGTTACCCTTTTCGGCAATAGCTACCTGCATGTTAAGATAATAAATTTTGTTTTAATTAACTTTATTTAACCCTTATTTCCTCTAATTCTGGTAGAAATTTGACTATATTTCTAGGTTACAGTATATTAATTTTACTTAAAGACCATTTTATCATACACAGTGATAAAAACAACCTAACAAGAAAATCTTAAGAAAATAACCTAGTTCCATACCTCATTGAGTGGGTGTGCATTAATTTTATTTACATTAAGAGGCATTTTATTGTCAGAAACCTGCTCCATCTATAAATATGAATAAATCTTAATTAGAAAATCTAAGAAATATAACCTAGTTTCATATCTCATTATGGGATATATATTAATTTCATTTAAATTAAGGGTCATTTTATTGTCAGAGACTTATAAATGTTTGAAACATTTTTCTAAGCACAACTTTAGAAAATCTTAGGGAAATAGCCTAGTTCCATGCCTCATTGTATGGGTGTGCATTAATTTTATTTACATTAAGAGGCATTTTGTTGTCAGAATCCTGCTCCATCTATAAATATATGAATAAATCTTAATTAGAAAATCTTAGAAATATAACCTAGTTTCGTATCTCATTATGGGATATATATTAATTTCCTTTAAATTAAGGGTCATTTTATTGTCAGAGACTTATAAATGTATGAAACATTTTTCTAAGCACAACTTTAGAAAATCTTAGGGAAATAGCCTAGTTCCATGCCTCATTGTGTGGGTGTTTTAGAGTTATCACTAACTGGCTTTTGACGCGTTTACTATAGCGTGATATTGTTTCCCGCGTAAGTTCGTCTTTTTTTCCTACGTTAAATGAAATATAATTTCCTTCTTTTTTGTGTTTGTAGTTATTTTATCAGGGTCGTATCTTCAACTTCCGTTGTTTCCAAATATTTTCTTTGTTTGTTTGTTTTGCAATCTTGTTTGTAATCATAAATTGCATTTGCCATTGACGTTATCTCTCATAAACAATCTTGTGTAATCGATTAATTAACAATGTAAAAATTTCAAAAATATTCATTCGGTAAGTAATATAATTTCAGTTGAATTCTGACTGTACATCTAAGATTATAACTAATCAAAAGAAATTTATATTTTTAAGACTATCGATTTTAATATTTTATTACTAAAAATCTATTCTCATCCCAGAACTAAATAAAATATTTAGAAAATCTTCTCAAAGTGTGTAACCTATGAAAAATACATATCAATAGAACTAAATTTTGTAGATGTGTTTTTATAAATTTGAGAGCAGAATTGGGAATTACTGAACTGTCAAGTGATGCTTCATTCAGATAGTTCTGACTGTTATTCCTCTAATTTTCGTTATTGTTTAGGCATTACACTTGTATTATTGACAATTCTAAATGTGTAAATAACTATTTCCACTGGGATTCTTTGGTAGAAAAATCTACCTTTATTTTCTGCATACCTTTGAAATATTTTTTTAATAAAACGCATAATCTATAAAACTTTATGTTTTGTAATATAAAGAGAAGGAATTATTCCTTTTGAACAGTTTCTCGTTTAGTTTTTTCTTAAAACAGCTAACTTTATATTCAAGCGTTTTTATTTTACCTTTTATTTATTTTTTTAAAGGAGTAATAGCTCTTTGATTATTGTAGCTCTAAATATAAAAGCTTCGAAAATATTAGGCAGTATACAATTGCCTTCACTTGTATACATCAAGACTCCCACACTAACAGACAGGGCTGTAACTAGGGAATGGCAAAGGTGGCATCTTCCACGGGCGAATCAGTCTTAATGGCTTCGCACCATAAAAAAATGGGGTCCGAAAGAGAACGATTCGCCCCGAGTAGAAATAAGGAAAAGTTAAAAATAGTTTTTTTAATTATAAAATCCAATGTGTTTATAGATGATTCTTTAATGAATTTTCTTATATTTTAAAATGCTTCTAGAGACTAAATTTGTTATATAATCTTACAAAATGTTTTCCAAACACTTCTAATATGCAATAATACATATTCGTTTTAAATTTTAAAGTTATTAAAGCTAAATTTAAATTTAGAAATTAACCAATTTTCTATGAAAATTCATTAAAAAGCTAATCAGTTTACTAGCAAAATAATACCTACAAAAAGTTTAAAAGTATTTTTAAGTATTAATAAGGTAAATAGAAGAAAAATTAAAAATTAATGTACTAGGAACATTTTAAGAATTAATAAGCAAAGAATTCTTAAGAATTTTTAAGCAAAATAAATATTTTGCGAGTTTATTTTGAATGTATGATAGAAAAAAAATCATGTTTACATATTTTCTCACTATATATGGTGGTAGGGGAGCAGACCAGTTTTTCGCCACGGGCAACATCGCACTGGAGCTCTCTATTCTGACTTCCCTGGGCCAAGCCCTCTAAGTCAGAAGTACTGTAATTGCATGGTAATGAGAAGTAACGGAAATATTACAACACGATAATGAGGACCATAATACTAAATATTAGTTAAGAGATAGTAAATTAAAAATTAAGATATAAGGTTCACGAGTTCAGTGACCACGGGCGATAAAGGACCTAGTTACGGGCCTGCTAACAGAGCCAGATAACAAAAAAAAAAAAAAAATGTAAGTCACTGCTTTTCAGTACCATTGTTCACTACCGGCGGACCAAATCCGGTGGGCTATATCACTTGCCACCTCTTCCAATCTGGTCCGCTCAAGCTAATCAAATAGAGACGGCACAGCCAGTTTTAGGCAATCTAAGTTTTTAATAATCGTCACATATATCGTTACTTGAGTAGTAGTTTAGCAATTAATGAAGTGCCACTTATTATCAACAGTTTTCATTTTAGTAGTGTAATAATATAGACTTAAGCGTCGCTCATCGATGAAATATCTTAATACGAATCATTATTATCAATGATTGTTTATTAGCAACGTTATTACGTATATTAATATAGCAACGTAGATTAATTATTAACTTAAAGTACAGTATGCGGAAATACAATCTCAAAAATAATTTCATTCTTCACATTAAAAAATTTAGCATTCTATAATTTCATTAAAAATGTTTTTATTTGTTTCTAATGTGTATGAATACAATGTAACAATTTGTATAAATACTATATGTGTATAAATATCAGCTCTTAATGAAAAATATTTATTTTTCCTTATGAATAGAAATACCTATTGAAAAAATACGTATTCTAGTTTGTAGCCTGATCCACTGAATTTTTTTATTTTATTTTATTTTGAATATTTGTCCCTCTCCTGAAAAAGTTTGTCGACCCTTTCTATAAAGAATCGAACTTCCATTTATAAAACCACTTTAAATGTTTGATTACTTTACAAATGAATCGTTGTGTTAATTATCTAACGTTAAGAATCTAACACCTTTAAGGTTAAATACGTAAAACTTAAATTCTATTGCTGTTATTTTAATAATCATATGATTTAATAAAATTTTACATTATATAGTAAACTTAGGAATAAATTAAGTTATACAGTACGTATAATGATTGAGAAAATGATTATGAAATTAATCAAAGATTAAAAAAGTAAAATAAAGTAATTTTTTAAAACACGCTTTTGTTTAAAAGCGAACAAAAAAGAATAAAATAATTTTCTACCAATGAAATGATAATGAAAGAACAGTGAATGATAAGAACAACGAAATTTTTTACCAAAAACAAATGCGTTGGACGCTCATACTATATTTTATATCTATAGTATATTCAACCATAAAATTGTTTTAAAAAGTTATATATTTAATATTTACATATTATAGATAGGAAATATATATATATATATATATATATATATATATATATATATATATATATGTGTGTGTGTGTGTGTGTGTGTGTGTGTGTAATATGGGCAAGACTCATTCAAAATCACAACACAGTTTATTTCTGGTAATAAACAGGAAATCCGTACAACAGGCAAACACCTTTACAACTTCGTGCGCATAGACAATCTGATCCCGCACATACACTTTTCAAGTAGGCATTCCTCAGGTAAAAAGACTACGAATAATCCCTAAGCACAATTGATCAAGTGATACAAAATACCCATGTTTAAAGAGAACGCGCTAACTGTTGGCTAAAGTAGTACAGACAGAGGCTGAATTAAGTCTATAGCGTGTCTGGAGGGAAAAATCAGAATTACGGCGCAAACCCCGAACTCACTTTATGAACAAAAATTATTAAATTAATATTAAAATACGTAAATAAGGGATTTTAATATTACATACATATATATATATATATATATATATATATATATATATATATATATATATACATATATATATATATATATATATATATTATGTTATATATATATAAAATAGGTCAAAAATAAAATTAAGATATATTTAGTACTTATATATTATAAATATGAGCACCCTATGCTTTTATTTTTAGTCAAAAAATTACAATGTTTCCAGGTAGCAGGAAAGAAATATTTTATTCCTTTTAAAATAAATCCTTGTTTTAAAAATTTATTTTATTTCTTTTTATTTACTACTTTTGCGGTAACCAAACAGCAGTAGAATATTAGTGATAATAAAGAAACTCATTACGCGGCGGAAGGGAAGTTCAACATCTGGCATACGGAAGTAACGAAAAGAGTTCAAACCCGGATGGTGGTGGACGAAGACTGAAAGGACGTAGTGCTGATAAGATTAGCTTTCGAGCGCTAGTGATACTGATGAGAATTGGTCTGGTACTTTCCCAGAATAACATTAAAATGCATTAAAATAAATCGTTAATAACTCTCACAAAAAGTGTTAACAAAGGGGAATTAGGGACCTGTTTAATCCCTTCCTTCGTCGAATTTTTTTCGCATGAAAAAATGCTTATTTTTTGTCAGTGATCAACTTTTTACTTGACTTACTAGTAGTCAGATACGAGATATCCCGCTCACTAATCATCAGTTTTCCCTCAATTTCCCAATTTACCCAAGTTTTCAACTTAAAAAATGAATAAAAAGTCGATGTGCAATGCTTCCAGGTGCCGAAGGCGTAAAACAGCTTTGATATAATTAAATACAGATTATTTTCCTTCTAACTTTGTTTCAAACAATTCTGGTTATAAATATAAAAAATATCTGGAATTTGTTTTACGTTCTCTCAAATTTCACGCTGCTTGTAAGAAATTTCAATACCGAAATTTCAATTTCAACCATAGCATTGCTCAAAGTCCAACATAACATTTGTCCCAACAGTACCTTGTGCCTTTTCTTATGTTTTCAATAAATAGTAAAAATTAATCAAGGAATACAGTGAACTGTGTAAGTAGCGACGAATTCACTTTCAACAATGCAATTTTTTAGTCATCGTATGACATGCGACGCCGACTGTGGGCACAAAAAAAGCCTAACGTATGACGATCGACGCCGACCAAGAAGGTTTTTAACCTAGAGTTGTGATGTTCTTCGTCTTCTTCCTTTAATGTTGACTCCTGTATTCTAAGAATGTGTGCTTTCAAACTCCTCGCTGCTAAAATGTCAAAACAGAAAATTAAAATATCTTAATTTACAAAGAATCAAAATGACGCCTCAACAGTATAGTTAAAAAAAATTTTATGTACAAAAGCTTCTTCAATGCAATGACAAAAATGTATATATTTTTTTATCTATGTTGCATACCAGTTTTCATGATTTATTATTTCGTAGAGTTTTCAAAGCGTTCTTCTCACTTCATAATTTCTTTATTTTCTAAAAATTGCATATCAGCACATTACAATAATTTGATTTCTTTCTTACTAAGCACATATTTCAAAATTATTGCTGCTTTTTAAACATTTTACGAAATTTAATGTTTTATTATTATTTTTTAAATTTTTTTTTTATTTGTCTCGATAGCTTGAAATTTTTACTACTCCCTACGAATTCGAGTTAAGGAGATTTGACTACCTTTGATTCATTCCTACTCACGGAATATATTTCTCTGATGCTACAGGTGAGTTTTAATCAATTTAATGCATCTAAAATGCCGAGTTCATTTTATAACCCCAATCAAAAGTAATAACCTTTTTTTTATTTTTATTTTTACAAGTATTAACCACGTCTCCCCAGAATAAAATTAATCATAACGCGTGTAAAATCAGCAACATTCAAACTTAAGTATTAATTTGTGACATTGCTTAAACAATATTAAGCAGATATTTAAAAGTTATTTATATTATTATCCCTGTTATAAATCTAACACACTCAAAAAGTATTTCTGCTATTCATATTAGTATTATATATACCAGGAGAGAAGAGAATAAAATTATTTCTTTCTGCAAGATAAACTTGATCGTGAATTATTTTTCAGTTAAATATTCGCATGTTGTTTTCCAAATCGCACTCCAGCAATCATCTGTCCCAAAAGGCGGGTAATCAAGTACCGAACTGGGCCCATATAGCCGTGAGGCCCTCCAGGCATCTCCCGGTGGTGGTGGTCAAATCGTGAGTGCTGGACCACTCCACCAATCTATCCACCCTTTAAGACCCGAAGTGTACCCGTCGCGCCGCAGGCCCAATCCACTAGTGAATGCAGAATAGTGGCATTGGGAGAAAGAATTTGGAAGACTACTGAATGTTCAGCTGACCTCTTGACGCCGGAATTAATGAGTGTGGCGTGAACTACGCCAAGAGGCAGGCAAACACTACCCCTATGTACTTTAGCTCCCATTTTGTAATATAAGCAGACTAAAATAATAATTCAATAAAAATACAAATGTAACCCGGTTTAAAAATAGAAAATTATTCTTTAAAAATATTAACTATAATAAACAATTGACAAAGTACAGAGCCGTTACCAATCTCGAAAAGCAAAAACGTATTATGGTTATAAACATGTGAGATATAATGACTTGACACACACGAAAAAAATAACAATTTTAGCATAGTTTATGTGGGAAAATTCTTGAATTTTATGATTTAATAATATTATAGGAGTAGTTTAATAAGTTTCACTACTTTATTTAAAACAATCCTTTCATCAACTGATGAACAAATAACAGATTTAATTCCACTGGACAAGTCTCGGTTTCCCAGGTTTTTGAATTAGACAGAAGCTGTTCTTTATTTCACAACGATATAATCATAGATTTGAACTGATGTTCTGCCAAACAAGGCAGCTATACAACAATAACAATTATCTGTTCAGTTGTAGTGCTAACTGCTTGAGGACCATTCAGTAAATGTTTGAAAGATGCCTCCTCAAACATTTTGTTGAATTTTATGCGACCCGCTGCCCCTCGCGAAAATGTAAGTGTTTTGCATTTTGACTATCTTCCCATAAAGACATAACATGTTTATCAGTTATGGTACTATGTTGCACATGTATGCACAAAGAGTAAATTGAATAGAAAACTTAAATTAACAAATCATTTAAATCCCAGTTAAACATAGCAATAGTATCCTTTGATACCTTCAACACAGCTCGTTTCACATGATTAGACTGTCGAAAGGATTAAAATTGAAATCGATTGTAAATTATGAGGATTATTCAAATATCAATAAGATTATATGCAGAAAGCAGTTTACCTTTAATAGCCATTATAGCCATGTTTTTTTTTTTTTCTTTTTTCAAATTAACCAATGTGAGACGCAATGCAAGGCTGTAGCCAAGATTTAGTTTATGAGGCTTAAACTGGACTGAGCCCCACCCCACACCCGCTTCTTCCTTGATATTTCACTATTTTTCAACTAAATAACTTTAAAAGTTAGTAAAAAATACAAAAATTTAATATTAATATTTAATATTAATAAACTCTCTTGCTTTAAAAATTGTGTATAGTTTAATATTATAGCTATCTAAAAGTCCATACACAATCTTATGTAATACAAT
Source organism: Pardosa pseudoannulata (assembly GCA_032207245.1). NCBI lineage: Eukaryota > Metazoa > Arthropoda > Arachnida > Araneae > Lycosidae > Pardosa > Pardosa pseudoannulata. The sequence continues at coordinate 38,719,521 of CM063502.1, read as the reverse complement.
GTATGTATCAAATTTATAACATAATGTATAATGTATGCACCAAATGTATAACATAACTGAAGGCAAAATTATTAAAATTTAAAAAGTACATAAAAATTTTAAAAACTGAATTTTTTATTTAAATATTAAATCATTACTAAGTATGCAGTCTAAAATAATTTTATATTTGAAAATATAGTTTAATTTCAATATTAAAATATTATATAGTATATACCAGAATTTTGGCAAAGGAGAGATAGCAAGAGCCAGTCGCTCTCCTCCTCGGATGTAATGCAATGTTCAAACATTCTGATCACTTCTTAAACTCATGTAAAAGTCTATTTTTTTAGACTGGTTTCAAAAGCACCTCCGGAGCATTTATGCATTATTTGTTGCTTTCGAAATGGCAGCCTCTTAGTGTTTCTTTCGGCTGAAGAAACAGCCAGAAATGATGCATGGCAAGATCAGGAGTGTTTGGAGCGTGTAGTGAAATTTTTATACTGTTACTCTGTAAAACATCCAGTATGAAACTAGCACTATGTGACCTTGCACTTTGTCGTGCAAGAAGAAATCATTCTTCAAAAATGAACGCTTCTTTTTGGCATGCCCTATCATTTTCCGTAAAATATTTCACTAGTTAAACCGTTTACACATACTTTTGTAGTCAGAAAGTATTATTATCGTAACTTTACTAGCTAATTTTACAGTTTTTTAGTTTTCTTTGGATTAGGCGAAAACGAATGCATCCATTCTCCGCATGTAAGATCATAAAATTTTCTGCCACCAAAAATCATTGCTTCGAAATTCTTCGAAAATCATTGTTGAAATCCTCGCGTATTATGTTAAAATTGTCCGATGCCTATTTTTGTAATCGAACACAAAGTTTAATTGCATAAAGCTGGGCGCGCAAGCGATGCTTTTTGCTGAGCAACTGTTTTCTTCTCCTAAACGAGTCTATAGAAACACTGTGGGATTTTCATAAAATGTTCACCCTTTTCTCCCAAAAATGCCTATGAGTAAGGCTCGCAGCCTATGTTGTTTTACATGAAAAAGCTATCCTTGGTAGAAAGGTTACTCTACCCTGGTCTATAAAATTTACCGGTGCAATAACACAGTTGTAAAGGAAATCCACACAACAGGAGAAAGACTGCAAAATGACACTTCAACTTTTTATTTACGATCTAACAAACAAAGGAAATTATTCTTAGAGTAAACGATCATAGTTAATTTTGGTTTAATGTATTATAGTCTACAAAGCTCCATCAACAATAAATTTTTAAATGTAACAAGCTTAAAATCATTATAAACTTGTAAGTCATCTAAAACATACATAGAAATAGCTTAGCGTAGTTATTTAAGAAAACATTTTTCCTTATGAAAATTCCCATTTTTTGGTCATTCATGGGAGGCTTTTAAGTCTGAGAAACCCTTGCACCGTGGGCCCTTCTGGTCATCTCCAGTACTGTATTTGTCCTAAAATCTGTGTTTTAATATATACAATTAAAAAACTATCATCTAAATGTCAGGGTACGATCACATCAAACCACAATAGCTTACAGTCAAGGTTGCTGATCAGATTTAAAAGGTTTCGTGTTCAACTAAAAATAGAAAAATGCTCTTATAACTTGCGCGAGCGAATGTGTGTATCCAACAGAAAAGTTGATCCCTTCCCCCTGTTATCGTTTCCCTGATATTTACTTCCTATTTACATGCCGTTCCTATTTGCATGAAGTAATCCATATTCTGAGAAAAATATCAATGAAAATTGGCACCTAATAAATACATCAGTAAATATAACAAGGAAGGCAAAAGCGTTTGAATTTGATATAGGTTGTGTCTACACTTGTCCTTGAAAATGCAAGGAATCTCTTTGGATTTTCAAGGGTATTTGTTAACGATATTACTCAATTGAAAGTTACTAGTAAGAAGTCGCACAGCTCCCAAAGACAACTCTTTAGACAACTCGAAAATAGAACTCGGCAATAGAAAAATTAGATATTATTATAGACTCTAGAAAATTATTTACACAATAGAAATTACACAATAGAATAGGAATGCAGTGGAAAAAGGCAATTATGCGAGTCATAATAAATATATTTATGCATAAATAATAAGAAAAATGCTGACATTCAAGTTTATGTAATCTTTGCAAGATTAAATTATAATTTTAAATTACAAATATTCTAAAATGATCAGTTAAAGTTTTTAAATTTAAATAATAAAAATAAGTAGTTCATAAAAATGGAGTACAACATAAACAAAAAAGAAACTTACAGTTATTGTGGACAATTTTACTAAAGCTCTTAAGTTTTTAAAATAGAAACAGAAATAATTCTAGGTTATTATTCTAGATTACACAGCAGAGATCTTTACCTAACACAGTATTTTTAACCTTAATTTTATTGGAGATAAAATTTGAAAAACAAATTACTTTTTACTAAATTTTGAAAATACTAATTAAATTTAGAGTGTATTATTGGAAATACAGTATAAATGTTATTTAATTGAAAACATACACATTTTTTTAATAATAGAGCACAAGGGCCATGAGAACACAGGACTCATGTCTAAGCTTGTAATTTCTAATAATGATGATTATCAGGGGTTTAAATACAAATTCGAAATGTTTAAAAATTTCTTTGCTATAAATACTGTTTCTGTTCAGCTTGTACGATAACAAAATTGGAAATTAAAACTATGCTACCATCTTTTAAGCTAAATACATTATCAGATTTGATTGTGGGGAGAACAGTTTCCAAAGTTATTAAATTCAGTAATGTTTACATTAGGAAAATTTAAATTATGAGACATGTCAATAATAGCATTTATTTGTGATTTGATAACATTATTCAAATTACGCAAATTCTTGCCGATGATATAACTTTTAAGGAAACATTATTATCCAATTCACTCACCTTAACTTCTTTAAAAGATATATTTGAAGACAAAATAATTCGCGCGAGAAGTTACCTAAAATGGAGTGGAATGATTTCTTAAAAGCGCATGCGCAAATGTTCTTTTAAGCTACGTATAATCTACGTACAATTCTGGCAGAAATTTCGCCCAAAAGTCGTTGAATTTATGTTTATGCATTACCTCTTATGCTTTACGTCCAGATTTAGTTGCTTAGGTTACAAGTTTTGAACATGTAAGTTAAATTTACGTTAGTCAGTGACAATAATGGGACTTCACTTCCAAGTGTGGGACGTATTTTGGACGAACTAAACAAGAATGGGACGAAATATGAACGTATGTGCTGTGTGGGTCTCTCTTTAGAGAGAGAGAGAGAGGTAAATAGATAATGTCTTCTTCACAAATTTCCTCCTATCATTCAAATTTGTTAAGCAAATCGCTGATTTTTTTTCCTTACAATTGGCTTTTTCTTTCATTCCTTGTCATTCGTCATACGACTCATCGGCAAAGATCCCATATTGTTGTAACGTGTAATTTTACAGCTGACAGCTAACCGACTTCTAGTTTCGTTCTATTACCCTTTGAACAACTACTTGAGATTATTTCATTTTTTTAAACATGAAGAGAGTGGCTTTCTTTTACAAAAATAACAAATTTATCTATAAGAATATTATATGCAAGATATGAATTTCGAACGCGAGTCGACACGAGATAGATTTTTTTCTCTCTCTTCCAGTTCTGACACTCAAGTCACAAGTGAAAGCTGTGATTTTTCCCATAATACACTAGACACGTACTTTCAAAACATATTTCCTGATAAATAGATTCAATATAGTTTTCTGTAATAAACTGTTTTACGATAGATTCATCTCACTCATCATTACAATTATTGCATATAAAATACCGTAAATCATAGACATAAACACTTATACGGAGTTTGAACAACAGCTAACTCTTTTCGAATTTAGCATCAAAAGATTTTATCCCATAAACATTTAGCCCAAGTATTTTATAAACATTTTACTTTATAAATTTTGCATATTTTTGTTTTACAAACAAAGCATGCCTTAGAAACTTTTTTTTTTTTTTTGTCTCTCTGAAATTATGAAATGCTCTAGAATGACTGTCAGCTGTATATCAGATGCAAAAATATTACTAAAGGCAGATATATTTTGATAAGTAGAAGAGAAAAAGTGTAAGCAAGCCAACACACGCAATTCTACAGAGATTACTACTTTATTAACTTAACTTAATGTTGCCAAAACAGGAAATACAAAATACTCTACAGAATAAACAAAAAAGACATTGAGGTAATAATCATAGCAATGCTTTGGCAGGTAAAAAGAACATGTAAGATTAATTTAGTTCTGACACTCCTCCTTGCCAAAGTATGCTTTATCACACATGGAAGGGCTATTTACAGAAACCCAAGTATTTTCTCAAGTTAGTTAACACCGTCTTTGAAATGTTTTTGGTTAAAACATCGGCTACGTTTTCTTTGGAATTTACATATTCCAGTCGAATCACACCTTGTTCAACGTGGTCACGGATGAAATGATGCTTAATGTCCATGTGCTTACTGCGTTCAGATGTAGTTTGGTTCTGTGCGATGAACATAGCCGCTTGGTTGTCTACTTTTATAACTGAGGGTGATGGGATAAAGTTGGACATCCCCAGTTCCTTCAGCAGACCCCTTATCCATAAAACTTTTAATATTAGAACATATCCACTGAAAGACTTTCTATCTACCTTGTCAGCACCCCAGTCAGCATCACAGAACGATTCAAGAGCTTTCCCTGTCTTTCTGAATGTAAGGGATAGATGTTTGGTTTCTTTGAGGTAGCGAAAAAGATGTTTAACACTTCTCCAGTGAAATTCAGATGGTCTCTCATTGAACTGGCTCATATAGGTTGCACTAAATGCAATATCAGGACGTGTTCCACAGGCAAGGTATAACAGGCTACCTATGGCTTGCCTATAAGGAATTTTGTCACTTCCTGCCTTTACATCTTTCCACTCCTCATCGTTTACCTTTTAGTGTTTTACAGTAGGATCCATAGGTGTTGATGCTCCCTTTACCAGGTTTAATTTGAACTCCTCCAGAATTTCTTCTATGTAGGTAGTCTGATCTAACGTTAAGGTGCCATCAGCGTGCATCTGGATCTTCATAGATAATATTTCACTGACTTCACCAAGGTCTTTCGCCTTGAATCTTTGCGCAACCTTATGCTTAAATGCAGTTATTTCCTCTGGATTCCCTACGATTAACATGCCATCTACATAAATACCAAGATATAATGATTTGTTTGGATGGTAATAAATGCATGGATCACATTTTGAGCGTGACAGTCCACAATTCTTTAAGAAAGTATCAAAGCACTCATTCCATTGTCTCCCTGATTGTTTTAAACCATACAAGCTTCTTTTTAAATGACACACTAAATACTCTTTACCTTGCTCTTGAGATCCTTTAGGTTGTACCATGTATATGTCTTCCTTGAGTAAACCATTTAGATAGGCCGCAGTAATATCCATTTGGTGAATTGCCATTTGTAACTCCACAGCGAGAGCCAAAAGGATTCTCATGGATTTTATCTTTAGAACAGGGGAGAAAGTTTCTGTGAAATCTCTGCCAGGAACTTGGGAGTAGCCTTTGGCTACCACTCGAGCTTTATATTTTATCACTTCTCCCTCAGCATTCTGCTTTACTTTGAATACCCATTTGCATCCTATGGGCTTAATGCCGGCTGGCTTTGGAACCAACTCCCATGTCTGGTTTTCGTGTAAATTGGACAATTCGTCCTCCATGGCTTCTTTCCACATTTCTGCATTTGGAGAACTCATTGCCTCTTTTACAGTGGTCGGGTTATCACAGGTCTTGACAGCAGGTTGTTCTTCACAAGTAACTTTGTATAGCACTGGATCCCCATAATAAGTTTTGGGTCTCCTTTCTCTGGTGCTTTTTCTGACCTCAATTGGGTATTTCTTACTGGTATCAGATTCTCCCGATATTGTTGGTTCTGTATCTTCACTTTCTTCTACTGTGTCATCTATTATGGCTTCAGTGTGATCAGCTTCTGTGGTGGTACAATTAATGGGTACTTCAAATGGGACTACATTTGCTTCAGTCTCCGAATTACACCCAAGATTTAAATTTAAGGTTAATGCCCTCTTCTTTTCTTGACTAACTGTCTGGCTCCTCCTCAATGGAAAAACGTTCTCTTCAAATTTGACGTTCCTGCTCACTAGAAACTTGTCTTCTTCGATGTTCCAGAGCTTATATCCCGTTACACCTTCAGGATATCCTATGAAAACACATTCTTGAGCACGTTTCCCTAATTTCCCTCTTTGCTGTGACTTATCAATTTGAGCGAAGACTCTGCAACCAAAGATTCTCAAGTGACCAATTTGCACAGGCTTCTTGGTCCAAAGCTCTTCAGGTATGCTTCCCTGGATAGCTTTTGATGAACACTTGTTGCGCAAATAGCAGGCGGTAGTCACGGCATCTGCCCACAGTTCATGGGGAATGTGAGAGTCCAGGAGGAGACATCTAGTCATGTCAAATAAAGTGTGGTTCATTTTTTCAACGACTCCATTTTGTTCTGGTATCCGAGGAACTGTAAGTTGCTTTGTTATCCCATTTTTCATTAAAAAATCATCAAATTCCTTGCTAACATATTCGCCTCCATTATCACTTCGTAGAGTAGTGATTCTGAGTCCGTGGAAGTTTTCAGCACATGTTTTGTATTAGATGAATTTTTCAAGAACTCGATCTTTAGATTTCATGGGTTTAACCACAACGTACCTTGAATAGTCATCAACAAAGGTAACAATGTACTTTGATCCACCTTTTGATGTAGGTGTGATAGGTCCGATTACGTCGCTGTGTATCAACTGAAGTACTCTCGTTGAACGTTCAGTTTTTTCCTTAGGGAATGGAGTCTTCTTCATTTTTCCCAAGACGCATGTTGAGCAGACAGTTTCTCGTTCTGGGATTTCCTTGCACGCCTTGTTAGAATCGCCCCTTTTTAAAAGTTTCTTAACTGCATCATTATGTAAATGTCCTAATCTTCTATGCATAATTTCTTCATGTTTAGAAAGGTAGATTTTGTGCGTTTGTTCTTCTTCAATTTTGTATAATCTTCCTTGCCTGTGTGCTGTGAGGATAACCTTATCTTTTTGTCTAGGGTCCCTTATGGTTGCTTTGCCTTTCTCAAAGGAAACAATCATTCCCATCTCTTCTATTCTTCCCACTGAAAGAAGGTTACCATCAAGCTTGGGGACATACAGGACATTTTCTAGGTGAATGGCATCTTTTCCGCATTTTCTGACAGGATTCAAAACAATGTCTCCTATGCCAGAAACTTCGATTTTTTCAGAATTTGCTACCTCAACATGGGATTTCGCTGATGCTAAGTTTGAGAACCTCTGCTTTTGAGAACACATGTGTTCAGTGGCCGCACTATCCAAATACCAATCGCAGACGGGTTTCTCGCCACAAGAATCAACAAATAAAGCTTGATGTACATTAGAAACCATTTTTGCATGTGGTGTTTTAGCAGCAGAGCAGTTTCTTGCAATGTAACCCCACTCACCACAAGAAAAGCAACGGGTTTTTCTGTCATTATTTCGCTGTTTCTGTACTGGCTGCAATGTTTTAGCTCTGTACTTATCTCCAGTTTTGAGGGCTTTCTCTCCCATGACCTCACTTGTAGCGACTTCTGGTTTCGGTTCTGTGTAGCGCAGTAACTTTTTCTCTTCAACGATGAGACGCGACTTCACGGTTTGAGTTGACAACTTATCTTCTTCGCGTTATAGGTTAAGAATGAAGCCTTCATATTCTTTGGGCAAACCCGTTAACATAATTAGAGCAACTTCTCTGTCCGCAAATCCGTGGCCGCAAGAGGATACCTTTCGGTGAAGGTCCATCAATCGACTTAGATAAGAACTGACGCTTTCCCCTGGTCTTAAAGTTACGTTAAAAAGCTCCTTTAAAAGTTATAGAGAATGCAACAGTCCAAATTTCGTGTGGATGTCTTTTAAAATATCCCACGCTTCTTTCGCTCTTTCACAGTCGGCGATGTCATCTAAAAACTGTTCTTCAACTACTAAGAATAGGTAGGTTAAGGCTCTCTCGTTATTTTTCTTTTCTTCAGGCTTTAATTCAGTTCCATAACCTGGATCAATCGCTTCCCAACAATTTTTTTTGTACTACAACAGCTCGTACTCGTATTCTCCAAGCGTTGTAATTATCTCCGTCAAGTTTCTGAATCTTGATATCTTCCATCGCGTCACTTCCAACGTGTTAGGCTTAGCTTCGCCGGCGCTGTGGATGTTACTTTTTTTATTTCAGAAAAATCAAAATATCGTCTTCATTTCTGCCAAATAACTTCTTTAGAGCTTCGTGCTGATAACGTGATGCAAAAATATTACTAAAGGCAGATATATTTTGATAAGTAGAAGAGAAAAAGTGTAAGCAAGCCAACACACGCAATTCTACAGAGATTACTTATTTATTAACTTAACTTAATGTTGCCAAAACAGGAAATACAAAATACTCTACAGAATAAACAAAAAAGACATTGAGGTAATAATCATAGCAATGCTTTGGCAGGTAAAAAGAACATGTAAGATTAATTTAGTTGTGACATATAAAATACCGTAAATCATAGACATAAACACTTATACGGAGTTTGAACAACAGCTAACTCTTTTTCGAATTTAGCATCAAAAGATTTTATCCCATAAACATTTAGCCCAAGTATTTTATAAACATTTTACTTTATAAATTTTGCATATTTTTGTTTTACAAACAAAGCATGCCTTAGAAACTTTTTTTTTTTTTTTGTCTCTCTGAAATTATGAAATGCTCTAGAATGACTGTCAGCTGTATATCAGATGCAAAAATATTACTAAAGGCAGATATATTTTGATAAGTAGAAGAGAAAAAGTGTAAGCAAGCCAACACACGCAATTCTACAGAGATTACTACTTTATTAACTTAACTTAATGTTGCCAAAACAGGAAATACAAAATACTCTACAGAATAAACAAAAAAGACATTGAGGTAATAATCATAGCAATGCTTTGGCAGGTAAAAAGAACATGTAAGATTAATTTAGTTCTGACACTCCTCCTTGCCAAAGTATGCTTTATCACACATGGAAGGGCTATTTACAGAAACCCAAGTATTTTCTCAAGTTAGTTAACACCGTCTTTGAAATGTTTTTGGTTAAAACATCGGCTACGTTTTCTTTGGAATTTACATATTCCAGTCGAATCACACCTTGTTCAACGTGGTCACGGATGAAATGATGCTTAATGTCCATGTGCTTACTGCGTTCAGATGTAGTTTGGTTCTGTGCGATGAACATAGCCGCTTGGTTGTCTACTTTTATAACTGAGGGTGATGGGATAAAGTTGGACATCCCCAGTTCCTTCAGCAGACCCCTTATCCATAAAACTTTTAATATTAGAACATATCCACTGAAAGACTTTCTATCTACCTTGTCAGCACCCCAGTCAGCATCACAGAACGATTCAAGAGCTTTCCCTGTCTTTCTGAATGTAAGGGATAGATGTTTGGTTTCTTTGAGGTAGCGAAAAAGATGTTTAACACTTCTCCAGTGAAATTCAGATGGTCTCTCATTGAACTGGCTCATATAGGTTGCACTAAATGCAATATCAGGACGTGTTCCACAGGCAAGGTATAACAGGCTACCTATGGCTTGCCTATAGGAATTTTGTCACTTCCTGCCTTTACATCTTTCCACTCCTCATCGTTTACCTTTTAGTGTTTTACAGTAGGATCCATAGGTGTTGATGCTCCCTTTACCAGGTTTAATTTGAACTCCTCCAGAATTTCTTCTATGTAGGTAGTCTGATCTAACGTTAAGGTGCCATCAGCGTGCATCTGGATCTTCATAGATAATATTTCACTGACTTCACCAAGGTCTTTCGCCTTGAATCTTTGCGCAACCTTATGCTTAAATGCAGTTATTTCCTCTGGATTCCCTACGATTAACATGCCATCTACATAAATACCAAGATATAATGATTTGTTTGGATGGTAATAAATGCATGGATCACATTTTGAGCGTGACAGTCCACAATTCTTTAAGAAAGTATCAAAGCACTCATTCCATTGTCTCCCTGATTGTTTTAAACCATACAAGCTTCTTTTTAAATGACACACTAAATACTCTTTACCTTGCTCTTGAGATCCTTTAGGTTGTACCATGTATATGTCTTCCTTGAGTAAACCATTTAGATAGGCCGCAGTAATATCCATTTGGTGAATTGCCATTTGTAACTCCACAGCGAGAGCCAAAAGGATTCTCATGGATTTTATCTTTAGAACAGGGGAGAAAGTTTCTGTGAAATCTCTGCCAGGAACTTGGGAGTAGCCTTTGGCTACCACTCGAGCTTTATATTTTATCACTTCTCTCTCAGCATTCTGCTTTACTTTGAATACCCATTTGCATCCTATGGGCTTAATGCCGGCTGGCTTTGGAACCAACTCCCATGTCTGGTTTTCGTGTAAATTGGACAATTCGTCCTCCATGGCTTCTTTCCACATTTCTGCATTTGGAGAACTCATTGCCTCTTTTACAGTGGTCGGGTTATCACAGGTCTTGACAGCAGGTTGTTCTTCACAAGTAACTTTGTATAGCACTGGATCCCCATAATAAGTTTTGGGTCTCCTTTCTCTGGTGCTTTTTCTGACCTCAATTGGGTATTTCTTACTGGTATCAGATTCTCCCGATATTGTTGGTTCTGTATCTTCACTTTCTTCTACTGTGTCATCTATTATGGCTTCAGTGTGATCAGCTTCTGTGGTGGTACAATTAATGGGTACTTCAAATGGGACTACATTTGCTTCAGTCTCCGAATTACACCCAAGATTTAAATTTAAGGTTAATGCCCTCTTCTTTTCTTGACTATGTCTGGCTCCTCCTCAATGGAAAAACGTTCTCTTCAAATTTGACGTTCCTGCTCACTAGAAACTTGTCTTCTTCGATGTTCCAGAGCTTATATCCCGTTACACCTTCAGGATATCCTATGAAAACACATTCTTGAGCACGTTTCCCTAATTTCCCTCTTTGCTGTGACTTATCAATTTGAGCGAAGACTCTGCAACCAAAGATTCTCAAGTGACCAATTTGCACAGGCTTCTTGGTCCAAAGCTCTTCAGGTATGCTTCCCTGGATAGCTTTTGATGAACACTTGTTGCGCAAATAGCAGGCGGTAGTCACGGCATCTGCCCACAGTTCATGGGGAATGTGAGAGTCCAGGAGGAGACATCTAGTCATGTCAAATAAAGTGTGGTTCATTTTTTCAACGACTCCATTTTGTTCTGGTATCCGAGGAACTGTAAGTTGCTTTGTTATCCCATTTTTCATTAAAAAATCATCAAATTCCTTGCTAACATATTCGCCTCCATTATCACTTCGTAGAGTAGTGATTCTGAGTCCGTGGAAGTTTTCAGCACATGTTTTGTATTAGATGAATTTTTCAAGAACTCGATCTTTAGATTTCATGGGTTTAACCACAACGTACCTTGAATAGTCATCAACAAAGGTAACAATGTACTTTGATCCACCTTTTGATGTAGGTGTGATAGGTCCGATTACGTCGCTGTGTATCAACTGAAGTACTCTCGTTGAACGTTCAGTTTTTTCCTTAGGGAATGGAGTCTTCTTCATTTTTCCCAAGACGCATGTTGAGCAGACAGTTTCTCGTTCTGGGATTTCCTTGCACGCCTTGTTAGAATCGCCCCTTTTTAAAAGTTTCTTAACTGCATCATTATGTAAATGTCCTAATCTTCTATGCATAATTTCTTCATTTTTAGAAAGGTAGATTTTGTGCGTTTGTTCTTCTTCAATTTTGTATAATCTTCCTTGCCTGTGTGCTGTGAGGATAACCTTATCTTTTTGTCTAGGGTCCCTTATGGTTGCTTTGCCTTTCTCAAAGGAAACAATCATTCCCATCTCTTCTATTCTTCCCACTGAAAGAAGGTTACCATCAAGCTTGGGGACATACAGGACATTTTCTAGGTGAATGGCATCTTTTCCGCATTTTCTGACAGGATTCAAAACAATGTCTCCTATGCCAGAAACTTCGATTTTTTTCAGAATTTGCTACCTCAACATGGGATTTCGCTGATGCTAAGTTTGAGAACCTCTGCTTTTGAGAACACATGTGTTCAGTGGCCGCACTATCCAAATACCAATCGCAGACGGGTTTCTCGCCACAAGAATCAACAAATAAAGCTTGATGTACATTAGAAACCATTTTTGCATGTGGTGTTTTAGCAGCAGAGCAGTTTCTTGCAATGTAACCCCACTCACCACAAGAAAAGCAACGGGTTTTTCTGTCATTATTTCGCTGTTTCTGTACTGGCTGCAATGTTTTAGCTCTGTACTTATCTCCAGTTTTGAGGGCTTTCTCTCCCATGACCTCACTTGTAGCGACTTCTGGTTTCGGTTCTGTGTAGCGCAGTAACTTTTTCTCTTCAACGATGAGACGCGACTTCACGGTTTGAGTTGACAACTTATCTTCTTCGCGTTATAGGTTAAGAATGAAGCCTTCATATTCTTTGGGCAAACCCGTTAACATAATTAGAGCAACTTCTCTGTCCGCAAATCCGTGGCCGCAAGATGATACCTTTCGGTGAAGGTCCATCAATCGACTTAGATAAGAACTGACGCTTTCACCTGGTCGTAAAGTTACGTTAAAAAGCTCCTTTAAAAGTTGTAGAGAATGCAACAGTACAAATTTCGTGTGGATGTCTTTTAAAATATCCCACGCTTCTTTCGCTCTTTCACAGTCGGCGATGTCATCTAAAAACTGGTCTTCAACTACTAAGAATAGGTAGGTTAAGACTTTCTCGTTATTTTTCTTTTCTTCAGGCTTTAATTCAGTTCCATAACCTGGATCAATCGCTTCCCAGCAATTTTTTTGTACTACAACAGCTCGTACTCGTATTCTCCAAGCGTTGTAATTATCTCCGTCAAGTTTCTGAATCTTGATATCTTCCATCGCGTCACTTCCAACGTGTTAGGCTTAGCTTCGCCGGCGCTGTGGATGTTACTTTTTTTTTCTTTCAGAAAAATCAAAATATCGTCTTCATTTCTGCCAAATAACTTCTTTAGAGCTTCGTGCTGATAACGTGATGCAAAAATATTACTAAAGGCAGATATATTTTGATAAGTAGAAGAGAAAAAGTGTAAGCAAGCCAACACACGCAATTCTACAGAGATTACTTCTTTATTAACTTAACTTAATGTTGCCAAAACAGGAAATACAAAATACTCTACAGAATAAACAAAAAAGACATTGAGGTAATAATTATAGCAATGCTTTGGCAGGTAAAAAGAACATGTAAGATTAATTTAGTTCTGACATATAAAATACCGTAAATCATAGACATAAACACTTATACGGAGTTTGAACAACAGCTAACTCTTTTCGAATTTAGCATCAAAAGATTTTATCCCATAAACATTTAGCCCAAGTATTTTATAAACATTTTACTTTATAAATTTTGCATACTTTTGTCTTACAAACAAAGCATGCCTTAGAAACTTTTTTTTTTTTTTTTTTTTTTTTGTCTCTCTGAAAATATGAAATGCTCTAGAATGTCTGTCAGCTGTATATCAATATACTTCATGATTTTACTTTTAAAAATACTGGAATAATTTAATGTAATAATTCGTGGAGGTATTAAAAATATAATAAATGCACGTTAGGGGCGGGGCTTCTGAATTTACTGCGCTCAATAAGAAGAAAAAAAAGTAGACCCAAAGCTGAAGTCAACAAACTTTTAACCAATAAAAAACATTTCATTTGTTGCGCTTAGGCTGGAGCTAGTTCTGACAAATTCGAACCGTAATCTAAATGTTCAGCCAACTGAATCTTTTTTAAGACAACTTTTGTCTAATGCAAACGCTAAACAGCTGAGAGATATTTAATTTTTCTGTGCAATAATTTTAAAATGCACTAGCAAGATGATTTCTGTTCTTATATCCAGGCTTGTACTGTAAGTTAATTTAACTAGTAGTTTCTTATTTATAAAAAGTTTCTCTTTGTGTAACATTGTATTCGATGGTCCAAAGTATTATTTCCAGCTGGCCTTCGAATTCCAGAACTGTCAGGAACTGTAGTTATTTTTTTACAGTAGTAATAACGTACCGATTTATTAGGTGCAAAATACCGTTAGGAATTTAATTTACTGATATTTTTTTGAGGAAGCGGAAGTTCTTTGTTTCATTTTGAATCATGCATATATGAAACGACGCTTTTATTAAATAGTCTTAAAAGTAAAAGTTTAGAATGGATTGTTATTTAACATCAAAGTGTCTTCATAGTTAAGCTTTATTTGATTAAAATAGACGTTTATAAAAATAGTACAGTATTAATTTTGTATTTTATTAGTATTTATGATTATGATTATTTTTAGTATTGGAAATTGGTAAGTTCGCAGTTAATAAAACGCGTACATGTTTTTGCATTTCATTAAAGGCTGAATCGTGTTTTTATTTGTATTTATTGTGATATTCATGTATGTTTTTATTGCTAACACTGTTTTCTTAATGCATGATAATTTTTTTCTTTTTTTTGTCTGTAAATCCCAGATCTTTACAATAGAATAAAATTATTTCAATTTTTTAGTTTAGTTTTTGGAACACTGTATCCAGCCTATGCATCATATAAAACTGTGAAAACCAAAAATGTTAGGGATTATGTAAGTATTTATTTCATTATCTATTTAATAAGTTTTTTAATTATAAAATTGTTGCCTCTTCTTTTGCATATGTTGTTGCTGTAGAAGCACACAACATATACAAAAAATTAAAACTAAGTGTTCCAATAGTTCCATTACATTTTCTTTTTTAACCAACAATATTATCAATTAAACTATTCTATTTAAAATGCTTTTTAGCAAAACTGTAAAAAAATTCATTGGGAAAGAGTTAATAAAAATTTGTCATCGGTAAAGTAGCCCAACAATCATTAGTTGTATAGACAAAAAATACTGTAGCTGTTTCTTAACTATTAACATGTTGTGATTGCCTTATGTTGTTTGTAACGGATGATAATATTTTTATTCTACTTTTGTTCCATTTTGTACTTTGCATGAAGTGAACATCAGTACAATTCCTGAGTCATCTATACTAAAAATTTATTTCTGCATTATGTAGCAAGAATGTTAATATTTTTTCCATATTTTATGTTGTTTGTCAGTACAAGTTCAACTTTTAATGAACTCAGCTGGAAAGTATGGATATAAAAATTTATAATACGCAATTGTATATTGATATGAATTTATTTTGAAATAGTATTTTGCTCTGTTATTATGAAGTAAAATAAAAGCTGAAAAATTTAAGTATTGCTTATCTTTACAAATCGGTAATTATTTGTACAGTTATTATAGGATATCAGAAAAGCTAGATATTTCTTGGCAAAAGCCCCAGAAAATATAATCAGCCGGAATAAGTGACTGTCTAGACATGGAATGAGATGTAGTTGGGATGAACAATAAATTTGTGCTTATTTCTTACCATGTATTTATATGTATAGCAGTTTGCAGTATTTATATGTGTATCAAAAGTTTTTAACAAAAACTTTAGTAAGCACAGTCCTTTATATGATTCAGTAAGATAGCATTTTGTTTTGACTGTTTAATCGGAAACAGTTAATAGAAGCAAGCAATTTTAACATATAAAATTATTCATTTGGGTCTTGGCAAAGTTTTTGCTAAAATATGTAATTGCATGTATAATTATCTGCATTGATATGATTATAGCAGTCTGTTAAAACTTATTAATAAAGTAATTTTTGATTATAATAGTGGCAGTACAACTTAGAAGCATTTGAAAGATTTTATAACTAAAAATATTTTTTAAATAAACAAAAGTAAAGTACATATTGAGACTGCTTTAACATACCTTTCTTTTGAAAACATTAGCTGCATATTAAATATTTAGCCAAGCTAATAATAAATTAAATAGGTATTTTTTCATATTTATACTGAATGAGGGACAGTATCATTACAAACAAAGCAAATTTCAAAAAGCATTCACTCATTAGTAGGTTGATTGCAGAGCTGGTACTTTGGATGCCTAGACATTTCCTTCTTACAGGATCCCTTCGCTTTTTCACAAGAAACAGAGCTCACAAAAAATGTAAAACAATAAATAAAACAGAATTAAATGCGAAAAAGTAAAACAAATCTTAAATTTTTTATTAATAAAAAATAGTTAATATACAAGTTTTGTTTTTTCTAGCATGAATAATTTGTTTAATTTTTAAAAAATTTAATGTATTTTATTAATTGTCTAAGCAAAAGTAATAAAATTTATTTTAAAATTTTGTTTTCTAGTTTTTATCTTCAACAAAATTAACAATTATTTCATTATAATTAATATTATCCATAAGCATTTTGTTATATATAAAGCAGTTAAAGAAATTAATTTGTAATTGACATAGTTTTTTGATATAGGCAAAGTTAAATATATCTACAATAATACTTCTATATTTAGAAATGTTGATAATGGTGAAACCTTATAACCATTTAAAAATCAATGTATTTTGTGTATCTTTATATAGTTGTCTAACAGTTTACCTTTAAAAAACAGGAGATAGGTATTTCTCATTTGTGGCTATGATGATCTAATCCTGGTTAATAAGTATTTTATAAAGAGTATGGCTTAGTAAATGAATCTTAAGATTTGTTTTAAAATTTTATTCTTGAAGATGTTGAGAAAATAATAGGTGACAGTTAGGAAAAATTGAATTCTTATATTTATGCTGTGTTTAAAAAAAAAAAAATCTCCAGTGAGCTCAGAAATAGTTTAAGCTAGATTTACTTATAGAATTTGATGCTAAAACATAGTTTGTAACTTTGGGGTTGGGAAATTCATTATATGATACACATATCTAATTACTACTTGCGCAAAAATTTAAAATAATAAAGGGAATTTTACATTATATAGCCAGTAGAAAATGGTTATCCTGCTGTTGTAGATAAATCATAAATCAAGGTCTAATGTTAATTTGAGTACAAAAAGGGAGGAAAATGTTGAAAACTTTTGGCAGTCAAGATGACACTCAAAGGGTAAATAAGTGGATCATTTTATAGAGTATATTTGTCATTCAAATATTAAAAGTTACTGAAGAAAAGTAGTTACTGTAGAGATGAGTAAAAATTATGTAAATATGAAGGAAAAGTATATTAGTTTAAAAAGTTTCTGATGTCAGAAGAGATTTAATCATATTGTGTGAATGTGTGATCATAAAGAAATGCTGAAAAGTAAGGCTAAAGACTGTATGATCTAAAATTATATCTTGTATTAACAGAAACGATTAATATGCAATTATGAAAATTGTAGCATTCTGTTAGTTAATGCTTTTACTGCCAGCTCATTTTTTATGATATATATATACACGCCACAACAGCTGCATCTGTTTCCAGAAATTTTATAGGATTTCAGTTTTTAAATTATTTCTATTCCTTTATTTTATGTTAAACATCCTTTTTCCTTATTCTTATAAGATATAGAGTGAAACTGTGATCCATAGTTTTTCAAGGGGACAAAAAATTAAAAAATAAAAGAAATTTGGGAAATAGATTTTTTAGAATAGAAACTTTGTAGAATATGATACTACATAAATTGTTTACAACACTAATTGAAATCATTTAAAATTTTATAAAATATTTTTAGAATGATACATAACATTTAAAATGTTTGATACCGGCTGTTTCCAAGTGGATCAAATTGATATTAAAGAAGGATAATTTTATTTCTACCTGTGAGAGTATACTATCACTGTCACTGTGGATATTTATAAAGAATTTTAATTTTGATGTAGCTTTGTATGATTTAGAAAATTTGGTACCCATTCTGGTTTATCCCAGTCTTCCTCCTCTTTCACATGTTCTTGTTTCTGGTTTGCCCAAAGGCCCTATGCTATTGGGACTCAGGTGATTGTTAGGTTACCGTGAATTATATTATCCTCAAAGTTTGACAGACTTATTCTAATTGTCTTGTAACAAGCCATCTTTATCAGACACACACTGATTGTCCTTATTTGTCTGAAATTATTAGTTGTCTAAACAGTTTGAGAGGACATGGTATCCCAAATATGATCAAAATATCAAATTTTATTACCTCACATTATAGTCCTAACCTTTCTATATATGCATGAAAAATTTGAAATTTGTATCTATTGTTGTTTTTAAAAAAAAGTATATACATATGATTCAATTTATCTATACAGCCTTCTTCTAATAAGTAGAAACTTTAAATGCCTCTTTCTCTGTTTTTCTTTGAATTTTATACATTATTAAAAATGCTAAAGCTTATTTTAACTATTTAAGCTACAAGTGTAAAAAATTTTACATACATACACACTTATGAAATGTATTGAGTAAAACTGTGCATGGTATTAGCAAAGGGTTTTTCTTCACCTACGTATACACTATATATATATATATATATATATATATATACACACACACATATATATATATACACATATATATATATATATATATATCTACACACACACACAACTACTAACATATAGAAGAAAGTATTTTTTTTTTTTTTTTTTTTTTTTTTTTTTTTTTTTACTACATCAATATATAATTTAGTTTTACAAATATAAGAAAAATTAAAGATTAAAGCATTAATAAAGAAAGTTATAGATAATTTACACTTTAAAAAGCTTTAAAAATTTAAATGTTAATTAAATGAACTGTTCAAATAGACTTTATTTTCCTGAATATGCCTTTAAAATAAAGAATTACAATGATTACTGTAATATTTTAAATTTTTTTAAAGGGTAACATGCATCTGTCCATAAACCTGTCACCATTGTACATTGAAGTACATAATTTGTAAAATACCAATTTTAGTCGATCCTTCACAGCCTACATCAAAGAAACTATACTTTACTAATTACCTTTTTTTAGATGACTTAATAAAACCAGTAAAACATATGTCACAGAAATAAATAGTATGCCCAAATATTTTTGAAATAGTGGGAATAAATAGGAAACCCCCGTGTATGAATGTAGATAGGGCTTCTCAAATTAAGTTTTAGTATAATTTTGAAAAAACTAGGGAATTAAAAATTATTTGCTTAAATAATATTTTATATAAGGGCATCATTATTTATATATATAGTCAAGAAATTCAGATCAAGAATTCAAGTTGATGTAAGAGATTCAAGAAATTAAGTTTTTCTCTATAAGCTTTGAGGGATTTTTATTTTTAAAGCATTTTTAAAAACAATGCAGGGCTGTTCTGAATAAAACTAGACTAGAAAGGAGATTAGGAAGGGAAAGATTAGTGTATATAAAATCTAGTATTTCATTTAGATATGGTATGGTAAACTGTTATTCTGTACATGAGTATCAAGAAATAGCATCCATTTAGTAGAAATCGTATTTTTGATGCTCTATTAGTAATTATAATGTAAATGAAACCATTTTGAAGTAAATTGATTAATAGGTTGTGAAAGTTTAATCAAATGTTTAAAACAAAAAAAAAAAAAAAAAAAAATCAGATATGGCCTGGAGTAATAGTTAAGAATAAAAAAAGCCTGATAATATAAATATAAGGGATGTTTTTATTTACCATATTAATAATAGACATATATTATGCTTAGGATTCCTTTTAATCTATTTAAGACTTTGGCCTGAAAAACAAACTGCCACTCCAGGGCTGAGTAGTTTTAGAAGTTAAGCCTAACATATCAAAAATGACTCAAACTTATCTTCCTTTAAAATTGTTTTACTTTAATAAACTGAATTAATATCAGATTGCTGTTTATGTTAATCACTGTTTATGTTAATTATTATACAGATATAAATTGTAGAAAGGCAAAAAATTAAAATACATAATAAATTATTGTAAGGTTAATAAATTAATAATTAAATACAGAAGCTGATAAATATTTGCAAAATTTGTTTAAATTTTAGATATTAGTTGAATGAATGTATGAAATTTCTTAAAGCATAGATTGACACATAACCTTCATTTTGTATTGTTTGCTTTTAGTGAGCTTCTAGAATAAACTACTTTTAATTTTTCTTCTACATTTTTCCATTTGAGAAAATTTGGAAAATGCCTTTGCTGCAGTACTGGCTGACATTTTCCATGTCTTAAAACCCACCTTCTCTGAATGATAAATATAAATTTTTAACCCCATTCTTTCCTTAACAGTCATGAAACTGCTGTTAAAACAATCCACCAGAGACCTCATGGTCTCCTTAAATCACAAATATCATTTATATTTACAAATATCATTATACTTAGTTACATAAACAATTGTCACTGAATACATGTAAAAATTAAAGTAATTGCTAGTATTTCAGTACCATATATAAACATTTACTGAGTAGTAATTCCGTCTAGTGATATTTAGATAAAAAAAATACATTTCAATGTATGAATGTATATTTGCATTTCTGGGCTGTTAAGAGACAGGTACTTTCAAGCATATATAGAACAATTATTCTGAATAAATTAATAAAATAAAAAAGCTATCAGGATAGTAGAGTGAAAAGGAAAACCATATGGTATATAATTTTCTGGTAACAGGTTAAATTATTGATTTATAATATATATATGTATATACATATAGACATACATAATACCTTTAAACCCATGTATTTGCTTGCAATTACTGATTAATGTATTAAATTGCAGGTAAAATGGATGATGTACTGGATAGTGTTTGCGGCTTATACATTAATAGAAATATTTACAGATATATTTTTATCTTTTTGGTAAGTAGCTTCTCTTTTAAAGGTACCTACCATAAATGTTCTATTATATGAATGTGACTGTAATTTTTCTTGACTTGTGCTTCTTAATTCATTTAAGGTTTCCATTCTACTATGAATTAAAGATATTATTTGTTTTGTGGTTGGTATGCCCTGCTACTCGAGGATCTACATATATATTTAGAAAAGTCATTAATCCTCATCTGAGTAAACATGAAGTGGTAAGTTAAGAATATTTAATTTTTCTTATTTAGTATATTAGTAAATTGTCAAAAAATAATTTATTGTGAAGTATTTTAAATGCTCTTGTTTTTGGTGGCATGTTTATAAAATTTACGTATGTGATGTTAGGTTATTGATTCCTATATTACTGCTCTGTGGGATCATGGCTATGACTTAGTCCGAAAAATTGGTGCTCAAGGAATGGATTATTTAATTGAAATCATTCTAGAACTATTGCGTAAGGTAAGCTTTCTTTTTGTATATAAAAGTACTCAACTTACATTTTTGAATTTGTTATTTTGTACATATGAAAGTATGTACTGCAAATATATTAGAGGAAAAATATATCATTATTTTTCAACTGTTCAAGAGTTAGGAATTTTTTTAATTTTAAAATTTCATGAGTTTTGCATGGTTTTAAACAGCTGTATCTTGAGAGCTATTAGGCCTAGAGTTGAAATTAAAGTCATTCTCTTCAGTTTTTTTTATGGAGTCTCTTATATAACATAACCAAGTTACTAAATAAAAAAATTTTAAACTTAAAATGGAATTTTTATCATCATAAAAAAATCTTTGTTTCAACGATTAATTTCTGTAGAATAGTCACATTGTGATATTAAAAAGCAATTTAATATCACAATTTTTTAATTTAAATTTTATATTTTTAAAAATATATATAAATAAATCTCAAAATAGTTTCATAGCAACATTTATGCCAAATTTCACTATGGTACTCTTTTGTATTTTTTGTTTTTAAAGATATGTCACATTTATTAAAGTTCTGTAATTTAAAAATAAAACTAATATAAAACTTTTTTATTAGTTGATTTCATGTCAAAATTATCCTGTCATTTCTTATTGAAGTTGGGTACTAAATATTTATATCCTTATTAATATTTTTTCCTCAGCTATTCATTCAAAAGGACTCTTAACGATAAATTAATTTGTCTCTTTGAGTACTTATTTTTGTTTATTTTATTCCCTTAAATTTTGAGGATTAAAGAACTGTTCAATATGTTTTTAAGCAAGTTTCTATTTCAGACTAGATCATCTCATAACTGTGTAATTTAGCAGGTTAGGTTTATAAATATTCCATATGGTTTTATCAGTAAAGTATACTTCTATAAAGAGATGTACAGATTAAATATTACTTTAATTTTATAAGAAAGTTAACTTATTTTGCTTATCTGCAATTTTAATTCTAGAATCACTTTGTAAGCTCCAAAATTGTAGAAATAGGATTTTGTGCCTTTTGAGTATCTAAATTATAGTTGTTCTCATAATTTTTAAATTTAAATTTGCCAATATTGGCTACTTTTTCATTGCTTTTAAATTACGTTATAATGTTCTTTAAATTTTTATATTTGTTTCTAGGGACAGTTAACTGTTACTAATTTCATGCCCCAGATCACAGAAATTGCTCAAAACTCTGCAGTTCCTCAAGATAGAGCTATTAAAAATA
Source organism: Pardosa pseudoannulata (assembly GCA_032207245.1). Taxonomy (NCBI): domain Eukaryota; kingdom Metazoa; phylum Arthropoda; class Arachnida; order Araneae; family Lycosidae; genus Pardosa; species Pardosa pseudoannulata. Next base: position 38,697,148 of record CM063502.1, on the reverse strand, counting down.
GTGTGACTGACTTAAATGCAGTAGGTAAGATCAGTTTTGAGTATTCAGTACTGAAATTGGTATGTAGTTCAAAGTATTAGTTACATCAAAATTAAAGTACTTACGGATATTTCCTAAAGAAAAGCACTTTCTAGACTATAAAGATAAAATGTAGAATTCAGTGATTGGCAGTATTTCAGAGAAATTTAGTATCACTGTGTACTATCTGAACTATGTGTTGTTTGCTATCAAGCATAAAAGATAGCTTTAGGCTAAGACTGTAGAATGCTCTTTCAATTTTTTCATCATTACATAATTTTTTTTCCTCAATAATATTAATGTGCTTGATGATAATGAAATACAAAATTCAATTTGGATTTTTTAGTTTGTTTCATCTTATCTAAGATTTTAATAATTGTTTAAATACTACTATACTGCCATTCCATAGAAACAGGTGTGACATATTGAGCTATTTTTTATCATTTTTTCTACAAAGAATATAATATTTCAAATATTAGCAATTATAACACCTAAGGACACTTTTGCAAAAAATAAAGAATTTTCTTTTCTTTTTTACATGTTTAAAAAATTATAAATGAACTGTTACAGGTGTGACAGTTATGTTATGCCTGTAAAGTAGTTCAATGTGTCATACCCAATTCTACAAAATGGCCCAGATCCACACATATATTGTTAGTTTGATCTCTTCCTGTGTTATGTAATGTGCATATAACTTGGATTATATTTAGCAACCTAATTTAACTTTATTTAAATGGCATTTTATAACACTATTACTAATCTCTTTGTGATTTTGCTTTGAGTAAATAAAAACTTCTGCCAAACCAAAGAAGATATAGGTTTATAGATTAGTCCAATTAGTTTATAGAACTTGTCATTTTAAAGTGTAATAAGATTGTTCAAATATTTAAAGACCAAGTTATTTTCCTTTTAACTTTCTGAAAAAACTTTCCCCTTTTCTTTCATTGCTAAAGAAATCATTTTAATTTAATCATTTTCATTTCAAAGAAACAATGTGCTTAGTTGTAATCAAAAAATATTTTATCTATTAAAATGGTGTTTTTGTGGTGATTGAAACAGTTATGTCAATTTAGTATTGAAATAGGGAAAACAGATTACATTATGTAGAACCAATTAACCTTGGTTATGTCTGTGAGTAGATAACAAATAATGTATGTGTATATATAATTTTAAATAATGAGGACATAGATTATGATATTTCTGTGTTTGAAACTAGTGTAATAGCTTGACTTAATGAAATAAATCCATTTTTGTGTATGTTTAACTTAATTTAACTGGTATTTTTTAGATGAAGATTTTATAATTATGACTGATAATTCAGAAATTGATGAAGCTGTTCCTACAAGAGCTTCAAATTCTAGGTATGTAAATATGTATTCCTGCATTCCCATGTTAAAATTTTATTATTTTATTGTTATATAAGTCCAGAAATGTATAATACTGTAAAACCCATCTTTATAAGACGGTATAAAACATAATTTGATTTTATCTTTAAAATACACTTCCTTGATAAGAAAAAAAAAATCCCCAAAAGTAATGACCACCTTGGAATTTTGCATACTAATTCCTTTGTTTCAAGTATACAAATGATCAAAATTGGAGGCATTGTTTCAGAATTTTAGTTAAGGTAATCATTTCAACAGTTCAAATTTAGCATTTTAAAATCAACTATTTTAGGAATTCTCTCACTATGTGTACAGTTTTGTATTATTTGCAGAAGTTGGCTAAACACAATTTTTTTAAGATTTGAAGCATGTAAATTAAGTATTAGCTGTAAATAAATTAGTCAAAATATGGTACAGGATTTTTCATTTTCAGGATTAACTGTAAAGATCTTATAACTTAATGTAAATTAAACATTTTTTTTTTTCAATTTTCCTGATTAAACTGTATCAATTATTCAGTGTTGTTAATACTGTTATGTTTTACTTTTTAGTAAATAGATGTGGTTCACAAAATATAACTGCACTTTGTTAAAAATACCTTATATGTAAAGATGCATTAAGGTTACTAATTAATACTTATTAAATTGTAAATATATTAAATAGTATTAGTTCAGATATTCAGATGAAATTTTACATTTAAGTTGTTCTTTATATTAAGCTAGCTAATTATGGTAGTTAAAAAAACTTTCATTAATGCACAGTCGTAAATTATTTTCTCTGATAACACATCTCACCAAATATTTATGCATTAACTTCAATTTGCATGTTTCTGGCCATTGTTGTCAGTATTTTTGTGAATTTTGTGAAATTTAGTTTAAAATTTACACATATTGAGCAAAAAAATTTTAATTTTTTTAAATTGCCTATTTTACTATGCTAAACAAACTTTTAAATGTTCACTATAGAATGAGTGACTGTAACCAAAGATCACATTTACCAGTCTTCAAATTTGAATCATTTTCACAGTTAAGTCTAAGGAATTGGCATACAAAATTTCAAGGTAATAAAGATTATTTTTTAGGTAAACATCAGGAGGTGTTTTTTTTTTCTTTTTAAGGAAGCATATATTTTAAAGGAACTATTAAAGAAAATTGTTCACTATTTCATTCTTATTCACCCTCATCTATGTGTTTAAGTTTGCAACAGGAGAAAAAATAAGTGGTATAAATTAAATTGAAATTTTAATTTTAATCAGTAAATGTTAACTGTTTACTGTAAAATAATATTTGTTTATTAGTTACACTGATATCACATAAAAATAAACCAGTTTTACAGAGAAAAACTTAAGCTGTAGATATCCTGTATTGTGTAACATGACATTTTCTTAAATTTCCTGTGAGTTAATTTTCCTCAATTGTTGAATTATTTATTTTTTAAAGGTCAGCAAATGATTCTTGCTCAGAATCTGAAGATGTTTCAGAGAAAACTTCTAAAATGAAGACTAGGGGTAAAAAGAAGGTCAGTTAATTTCTGTAGATATTAATTTTTAAAAAGCTCTTATGTTCTTAATAAACATGTTGCTGTCATGTTAGAATTTGGTAGAATTGTGAATATTAGTCACTTTATTTGGATAAAATTAGCTTATAAAATTTTACTTTCATGAGTTGTAACAAAAATTAAATACTGTGTATATTCATTACATTTCTTGCAGTTTTTTTTTTTTTAGACATAATTTCTTTGATTTATGGAAACAAAAGATACTTTTTAAATTGATATGTGGAATATTTTTCTTTATCTAAATATTACTAGATTTCTGATCAAATAAGTAGTATAAATTCCTTATATGAAAGGACTAAATATTAAAGGTTATTCTTCAGTTTATAAAGTTTTCAGTAACCATATCAAAAATTTTCTTTGTATGCTTGAAAATGAGTATTATTCATTGAGAGAAAATTTGTTTTAAATGTCATATACTATTGATCTTTGTTGCTGAATATCTATTCTTTTCATGATGCCATCTTTATCTCATATAATAGCAACAATGTAGGGTGTAAACTTGGGTTATCTGAGGCATATAGTACTATGGGTTTTCTAGTAACATATTCATAGATAACATCAATAACTTTCATGTAAAATGTGTATGATCTGTAAAATTATATACTTTGCTTCATTATGGGGTAAATAGTAATTAACAGTCTTACTAGCAGTTTTTGTTTCTTTACTTCCTTGTACAAAGTTAAAGGAAGTATTGTAATCACAATGTTTTGGTGCTCAAATTTCAACAGAAATAGTCATTTAAAATCATTCCTGAATGAATTTTGATAACTTTCAGTGTTATGTCTGTATGTACGTACGAGGAAACTGCACTCCATATTGAAAAAAAAACCTATATAACAGCCTCATAAACATTGCTAATCTTGAAGATAATGTGCAAATGATAATTCTGATTACATCTATAGAATAAAAAAGGTAAATAATAAGCATACAACGGAATCATCTTATGTTCACATCATATTAATACATCACACAATTAAAATTAGATATAGTGTTGCACATCACATCCCCCAGCTCCCTTGCAATTTTCTATGTTGAACTATTTTAATGAAAATCTTTATAACAGGATGACAATGTATCAACAAAATCAAAATTGTCAGGTATTTTATAATTCGTGAAAATATTTGGGTACTTTTCAATATTATGCAAAAATTAAGGATTTTTCCAAAATTTCACAAATTTTTAAACATTTTAAATTAAAGAATAATAGTTTTACATTTTATTTAAAAGCTTTAAAGAATGTCAACATTTTCTTTTAAGGTTATTATCTATTTTTATTTTATAGTAATGCAAATTCTTTTTAATATTCATTGTGTTAAATTTAGATATTTTTCATGCTAATCCAAATTTTAGAAAAATATTCCATTGCTCTTAGTTACATCATTCATATATATATATATATATATACACACACACACACACACACCATATATTTCCAAATATAAAACAATCTGTATAAGTCAAGGGTACAATTTTTCTTCAAAAATTTACCCAAAGTTCAAAACTTCAATATAAGCCAAAGTGGAAAAAAATTATTTCTAGAACATTCAAATATATCACCAAGAAGCCAAATATTATTGCCAAGCAGGTAAAGTGGAGGAAATATTTTCGAATTGAATTACTTAAAATTAAAATGCGAGACCAATGCTTCTCAAACCTTTTTTGCCACAGCATCCAGTTAAATATCATGGAGGTAGAGAATCAGTCACACCTCAAGATAAATACAAGGACATATCTTAGCATGTTTCAAAAGTGGCAAAGCCGAACGATAGCCGATTGGTTAGGGTGCTGGCCTTCGGTACCGGAGTTCATGGGTTCGAATCCCACAGTGGCATGGATGTTCGTAGCTGTTCGGAATCGGCTTTAAGCTGTAGGTCCCGGTCTCATTAGCCCTCGTGTTGCAAAAAGTAGACCATAGCACTCCAAACCAAACCAAACCAAAAGTGGCAAAGAAGAAAAACAAGTTACATTTTAAATTTAAATTAACTTCTTGCATCTTAGTTAATTTCGAAATTTTCATAAACTTATTTAAGATTACTGCCGCAGAGCACAATTTGATAATTGTAGTGCTAAACCATGTGACCAATAATATTTTTGCTTAGACTCTAACACATGTTTCAATTCTGGAAACCCTATATAGATAACTTTTTCTTAAATTTAAGCAGTATATGCTTAGAAAAAGAAGATACTTTGTTTGGAAATTCATCGATTGCTTCCAGGTCATGTAGAATTGTGTTTAAAAGATTAGTTGATCTGCTATTGATATAGTACTGTTGTTTTGGGGTGATTATAACATAGATAAGTCATTTTAAATTTAGTTTTTAATTTTTATGTTTCCTCATTTCAAAACTTTTACAAGCTTTATTTACTTTTTGCCGTTATGTATTTTCCTTTTTGTTCTCTACTGTTAGGTTTTTTTTTTTCACTAACAGGAAAAAATGTCACCAAAACTACATGTGTTCCATGGACCCATATATAAGCTAACCCCCTCCCCCAAAAAACACATGCATTTCAGGTCTTTTAAAAGGCAAAAAAATTCTTGGCTTATATACTGTATATAATGTGCTGATTGTTTAGAAAGAAATTGTAACGTACCCATTGTATATGGAGAGCAGACATGTCTTTGATTTATGCGATTTTGACTACTCTTAAATCTCAGAGTACTGAAATCATTAAGTATATCCAGATGGAAGAAAATGACCCAGGATGCACCTAAAATTATACTTTTTACTAGACAAAAAAAAATAAAGACAAACTCCACTCCCATGAGGATGCAACTTCTGTGGGATTAAAATTTAGCACATTTTAAGGAATTTTGCATGACTACATTATGTCAGAGAATTATGGGAAAATCATCAAGGAAATATCAAAGTATTTTGCTTGTGTTTAATGACCACTATGTATAAACTTCTTTTTTATTATTATTAAATAGCAAGTGTCTAGTTTATGATAATGATTTTCCAAATGGGGTGTTGACTGGTTCATGAACATCACTTTTATAAGGTGATCCATTTTGAAAATTAAATTTTTCTTAATTCCTGATATTTTCCCCCATAATTTTTTTTCCTTCAAATGTTCTGTGCCCTTCTTTGTTTAAAGTATGTTGTTAAACAAAATGTTTGTTTAACAACATACTTTAATACTTCTAAAAGTTTTTGCTTGTTTTTTACTCTAAGGAATCAAAACCTTATAAAACTGTAGAAATTATAGAAGTCAAACTTTTCCAGCTCTGAAAAGTGCCTTTTCTTGTCTTTCCAGTAGCTTAAAGTAATATGAAGTAACATAATTATTTGTCAAACTTTTTTATAGCATTTTAAAGTTTGGCAAATTTATAATATTTTAACAAATTTTAAGTTTGCACAGTATTTGTTTAAAAAAATTTTTAAGGTATGTAGATTTTAATTCTAGTTCTGGCTGTTTGTTATATAAACTTATCTTCTAAAGTGCTTTTACAATTGTTTTAAGTATTGTAATTTTCACAATATATGAATTGTATAGTTTTTGAGGAATGACAGTACTTATTTTATTCAGGTTACAACTGTACGAGAAAGAAAGAGGTAATGGTAAAGTTTGTAGTTTCAAGGAAGATCTCTGGATAGGAAGCATGTTAGATCCCATCCTGTGATTTAATATTGGGAAAGATAGTTTTCTGCACCTATTTTAATTTATGTAATGTATGTATATATAACTCCATTTTATGTTATGAATGTGATATTTTATGTGTGTAATAAAGTTTTTAAATGATCTTGTATATAATGTAATTTTTATCAATTTTACATTGTATTTTTACTCAAAAATTTAGATATTTCAGTCATTTATCTTTATATATCTAATAACTTAGCTGAAGTACTTGTTTTTATCTGTAGGAAAATTAAAAATGGAAATGTATATATATTAAAAATGGTTATGTAATCTATTATATAGAAGCAACATGAAATTAACATTGTTTTAAATTTCCAATATTCTAGATTTCAATTCAAGTTTTAACCTAGTGTCACAGCTTGTAATGTTAGTACCCTCCCCCCCCCACACACACACACAGTCAGAAAGTTTTCACCCCACTTTGTTTCCAATTTTTATGATTACGATAATTTGATATTTATCATTTTTTTATTATGAGTTAATCAAGATATCAAATATGTATCATAATCTATCTTAATGTATAAAATGTATCAATTTAAATATTCACAAAGTCAAACATTTTTCTTGTGGATTTTGTTGAAAGAGAATTTTTAAAAACTAAAACTGTTTTTTGACCCTTTACATTTTCAATGCTTAAAATTGAAAGTCTACTCAGTTTCTCCTGTGACATTGAACTTCTTGATTAGTTCTAACTTGGAAAACAATTTTTCCGCAATCAATAAAGATAATGTAAATGAAATGTAAGCTGTACAAATGTCAAGAAAATTGGCAGATAATGTTGACAAATATTATGGCTAACTAACCTTTATTTTTGGCAATTTTTTTTTTTTTTCATAACTTAATGAAACAACCATTTTTTAAGGGAAAAGAGTCTATTAGACCAATAACTAGCATATTGGTTTACTTGTTGGTTTCTATTAAAATGAGATTCTATTCCCCATGAATTACAAATTCTGCACTTAAATCTTTAAATGAATTTCGCAATTGCAACTGTTCTTCACAAATGTTATTGAAGAAAGTTTCTGTCTTTTATATCAATAGTGTTTTACTGTTGATATTTACTTAGTGGAGTTTTTAAGGACAATATTAAAAAATAAATAAAATTGAAATTTTTAAGTTGATATTTGAGGCCTTGAGCTACTGTTTCTCCATGTTTTTATTATTTATTTTAAAATTATTTCAGTTACTGATTTTTTCACTCCTTTGAATTAAAAACAAATTGCAGTTAATACTTTCTTCTCTTGAAGTCCATGTTGGGCACAATTACTTAAGGCATTTTTGAAGGAATATCATTATAGTGAAGTTCGTTATGAAGTTAGATGAGCGTATTATCAAACAATAGAAACCATACATCATACAGTTTAAAATAATCCACGCTTGTACGAGATATGGTATGATCCTAAAAGCAGTACAAGAACGAGCAATCTTCACCAAAAGGGTTCATAGACCAAATTCAATGTTTGGAAAAATCGTCGCGGTCGTATGTTGCACGTGTCTCTTCAATAGATTTAACCTGCACGATTCAGTTTTTAAAATCGCCCTCTGATTAAAGATGCTTAAAGATACACCATGGACAACCCGGTCTTTCAATGTAAATCGTACCATGTCGAGATCGGACTGTGGCCAACGAGTACAAGACACGTTTCCAAGCTGTTTCATTTGGGCTGTGCCCGTGTGTAATGATTTGATTGGGAGCAGGCCAATCAAATACAGTTTTTTGAATTAGATCTATCAGGAATCGTCTTGGCACTCGATCAAGAGGGACTAGTTTGTTTTGTTTTGGAACGCTATTTACGAGTGTTTTGCTCAAGTTAATGCAAGAAAAAAAGGAAAACTGATTTAGAATACAGGAAGGCCAAATTAGAATATCACGAAAAAACGGGAATGAATCCGATTTCGTGAAAATTGGAATTAGTCACGCTGGAGAAAGAATTAAAAGAAGATAACGTCATATTTTTTGGATATTTTAGGAATGTTTTCATGTGTTACTTAAAAATTAACAAAGTCTGATCCAGACTACAATATAATGGCAGTGCACATTGACTACGCGATAGTAGCTATGTAGCGACAAATTCTCACTCATGTACTATTTATTTCATTCATTGATCCATTCGGATTGACCAGCTACCGATGCATTTTCAGAAAGAGAAATATGTAAATTATTTTACATCCACCGCTAAACTTGATCTAGAATGACACTTTCGGTATAGTAAAATATATAACGGAAATGAAATATTTATTGAATACGTTATAACTTTGAACCATTTTATGTACTTGTAAATGGAAATGTATTTACTTATTTGTTTTAATTACTAATATCTCAAATAGAATTTGCAATCGCAGTCTTAAGTATTTATTCTTAAGTATAAGCGCAAAATACGAAAAGATGAGGATCATCAGTTTTAGCAAACATTAGAATTCGCCATTATAAAGAAAGAATCAAAAGGTGAAGAAAAAATTCTTTAGATATTTTAGAATGTCGAAAGAATGTTTCCACGTATTACCTCAAAAAATCAATGCAGGACATAAACAAATACAAAGGATCACCGTATGCACGTTTCATATCGCCGGGGGAAAATACGTATATATAGAAATTTTCAACCCAGACTTACTAGAGGCGTTCCCAGCCGAAAGTAGAGTCAGCGAATTCGTTGAAAAAGAACACGATTATTTGAATAAGGGGCCAAATGCACTGAAAGGGTTATCCTCACTTTCATGGTCATGTAATTCATTTCTATTTTATTTTGAATCTCGTCACCTGTAGCCTATTTCTGCTGCCAATAAGGGGTTACATAAATCGCAGAATTTTCAACACTAATTAGACTGCATCTCAAAATGAACCAAATTTGAGTTCGATCAGCCTGCTATTCAAATAAGTCCTTCATTTCTGACCCCTGACAGTGTAGAGTAAATGATTCTTTATTTTTAAAAACGTCGGTACTCTTGAGGAAGGGTTGACTTCTGGCTTCTTGTCGCTGCTGAATTGGTTATTTATAAACTTTCCCAAACGTACCATCTAATGAAATTAGGTCTTATTTTCTTATTCGTAAGCTGATGGTGATGTAACGGAAGGTTTTTTTTCACCCCGGAATTTTATTTGTATATTGACAGACGATTAACCGCAAATATATGAGGAACTTTGTTATGAATTTCTTCACATATTTGACAGTTTTAAAGGTGCTAGCTTTATAGACTACAGTCACATTAATGTGACCACATCTGAAGGTGTTCACTGGGATGTTGTGCCATGACGACTCCAGTGCCGTGGCAAGTTACACGGGTACTTACAGAATTATTTTAAGTTAGTATTAAGTATGCTAATGAAGTATATTTTTTATATTAGGGTTTGCCGATTTTTCTCTAAAGATTTTGCATTGCTTAAGTTTATGAAAAATGTCAACTATAAAACAGTGAGCTAAATTTAAAAAAATTTGTTATACACAGTCCAGTCACATTAATGTGACCACCTGTCAAAATCCAGAATAGCCGAAGGATGGTCGAATGGTATGGGCACTGACTTTCGGAACCGGAGTTCGTGGGTTTGTCCCACTGGGGCATGGGTGTTCGTAATCTTTCGGAATCCCCTTTAAGCAATAGGTCCCGGTATCATTGTCCCTCTTGTTGCAAAAAAGTAAACCGTAGTTCTCCCAACCAAAATCCAGAATAACCACCTTTTGCAGAGCGGACCGCTGCGAGACGTAGAGGAAGAGAGATTTATGTCATAAGTGTCTCGTTTCCACGCCATTTAAGGTTTTCCATGCTCTGATCAATTTGCACACGGAAAAAGTGGGTGTTGCTTTTCGAAATTTTGTTATTGTAACTGTGAGAGGTTTATTCTATTAAGTCTTCGCAATCTAGACCCCATACGTTCAAATAGCTATATCTAAGCTTTCATTTCGATTGGTTGAACTGTTCGGCCATTAGGGACTCATATATAGGGGAAGTTCCTTTTAGACCACCCGGTACGTACACACACACATAGATATAGATATACTTCTACATATATAAAACCAAGCATAAGATATGAACCGATGGGTTTTTCCTAAAAAAGAGAGAGAGAGAGAGCTTTTGTGGTAAAATAAAGAAGAAAATAAGTAATATGGTTGGTATTAATAGATCTATCACGGCAACCTTAATTTGAACATTTTGTTTTAAATAAAGTTATTTTTTCATACACTGCAGTTGACTTGGGGAAGGGGCAAGTTTTTCTATGTCCAAGAAATACTACTAGAGCTTATCTCTGATGATGTTCTATAGATTGAATTTGGTCATCGGGGTATTACGGTGACTAATCTCAATTTAAGTATACACTACACGTAATAATTTCTAACAGGTTTTGGCTTAGTTTGTGTGAGGAGGAGCAATATTCCCTGAACACTTTCTCACAGAGTACTAAATCTAACCTCTGGTGGTGTTTCCAAATATGAACGTTGACTTGTATTATACTTATTGATTCTAATCTAGAACTGTCATAAACAAGTAACTAAAACACATGCTCTAAAGTTTGGTCCCGTAAAATCTGCACTTGTGTTCTCCCTGGGGCTCTTTCAAATGATGCGTTTGTTCTTTGAATTGATCATCTCAAACTGCGCAGTCTGCGCACTTTCCCTTACTGCGCTATCTGTATTTCGATCGATTTTCTAATATACCAGTCCTTGCAATAACCTTTATTTTTAACTTATTAAATAACATTGATACGTAACTAATTTAGTACTTTAGCGTGATACTATTTTTGTCGCATCAAATTATATATGCAACCTCTCGAAATGCACTTCCTATCGCTTTAAGTAACATCCGTGTATATTTTACTTAATCGTTTATACTTTTCAGATTTCCACAATATGTTTTGATAGTCTATGTAATTAATAATAAGAAAGAATCCGAATATATCTTAAGACAGCATGATGAATATCTGTTTTTGTAATACTATAGTGGAAATTTCTTGAACGATGTTAGGTTTTTTTATGCGAGTTAATTGTTTCAGACGAAATAATAACGCTAATAATATGAGGAAATACTGCTAGAATATAAAAAGATACAAGGTGAATTAAAGTATTAAGCATCATTAATTTAGTGTAAATGTGCTCTTTAAATGATTATTAGTAAAAATTACCTGAAAATACATATAACTGAGTTTCTTGGAATCTGATACATTCCCTTCCATTAGTAGAAATGATTATAATACCTGCTGATGTTTGGAGATAAATAAAGATGCCTTTTTAGTGATCAACAGTACTAGTAATTTTAAAAGTAATATTGTGTTATCAAAATTAGGGCATTGTGTATAACCAATTAATAAATTTATAACATTCCAGGACGTTTTGAGGAACATTTTACTGTATGAATGTCTGAACTATCTAAAAAATAAATATATATATATATATATATATATATATATATATATATATATATCGCCTCTAATTTTGACCGTCTTAGATAAGCAATCTCAAAAAGTATGTGCTGGATTGGGGGGGGGATTAACAAGAGAAAAGCATTTATTTTATTCAAATTGGTGCCACGGAAGAAAATCTTGACACCTGTGAATTCTGGTATTTAAAAATATTTGACTAAAATAATGCAGATATAGTAAATCAGTTCAGCATGAAAAGCAGAATGAAAAAGTAAAATAAAATGTCCACTACAGTTCTATTAAATTACGCTGTCCTTAAATTCAATTACAGGGCCGTAACTGGGGTGTGGCAATGGGGACTTTGCCACGGGCGCATTAGTGATAGGGGAGCCGTATTGTGAGGAAAATGGGGTCCGAAAGAGGACGATTCCCTCTGAGTAGAAATAATTTCCTTATTTCTTAATCCATTTCTTATGAATTTTTCTTAGGTTGAAAAGTAATTTTTTGATTATGAAATCCAACTGTTTGAAAATTATTTTTTATGAATTTTTTAAAAGGCTTTTAGAGACTAAACTTATTATGAATTCTTACAAAATGTTTACCAAACACTTATAATAAACCTTAATATAAATCCGAGTATTCGTTTTAAATTTTGAGTTTATTAAAGTTATTAAAACTAAATTTAAATTTAGGTATTCGCCAATTTTTTATGAAAATTGAATGTTCAAATAAAAAAATAATTCCTTTAAATAAACTATTCAGTTCATCGACAAAATAATGCCCCTAAAATGTTCAAAAACATTTTTTAGTATTAATAAGGTAAAATATAGAAGAAAATGTTAAAAATTAATATACTAGGAACATTTTAAGAATTATAAAATTGTGAGTTCATTCGGAATATATGATATAGAAAAAAGCAAGTTTATATATTTTTTCACTATATTTGGTGGTAGAGGCGCAGGCTTCTACCACTAAATATAGAAAATAATATAAATCTTAATATTATTCGTATAGTGAAAATATAATATAGTGAGTAACACAAATCTTGTTTGCCACGGGCGCTAAAAGGACCTAGTTACGGCCCTGTTCAATTACATCAATATTTCAGTACTGAATTTTTAAAAACGTATCATAAAGTTCGCCCTCAGTTATCAACAGAAAAATTGCATCCGATTGTTCATCAAAATATTTTTAAGCATAATTTGAAAATAAATACTTTGAACTCCATCCCGTTTTAATAACTTTGAGCTGAAATTTTGAGGCTTCTATAAAACTGCTACAAGCTATTTCATAATGATATTTTGACTTATATGTAATGCTTTTTTTTAAACAGTTTTCTGATTCTTGTATTTATCCGTAGTAAGAAAATTTAACAGTAAATATTTTATTTTTTGATTTCGTATCAATATTTATAATATCGGTATAATGTCACAGTCTCATACATTTCTTTCTATTTTCCTCCACATATTATGTTAGTATGCAGTTCCAGTTGTTTTATTTAATTAAGTTTTTTTAAATGTAAAATAATGATAAATAAATGATTAATTACTATACGACAAATTACTACATTATTAACAAATCAAATTCAGATCACCAAGTAGATTAAATCGAAAAAAAAATTAAAATGTCCTAAATTTTCAAAAACAACTTTAATATAAATGTTAACATAAATTAGGTATGTCTGTGTATATATATATATACCCACACACTGTCTACCAATAAGTAATTGGACACCTAGGCAAATGACGATATCTGTGGTCCTGAGGTACGTCACGGCATCTGCCGGTATACATCGTGTAGGAAACAGCATCGGCATTAGTCGCATGCATGATGTCGCGAAGTTCGGAGCTCCCTGATTTCGAGAAAGGTATAATTATTGGGTATCACAAATGTGGCCGACCCTTAAGGGACATATCTAGCGATCTGAAGTACCCCAAATCGACTGTGGCCTATGTGATTAAGAAGTGGAAGGTGAGCGGTGATTGCCGGAATGTGCCCCGAGTCGGTAGACCAACGAAACTGGGAGATAGAGACCGACGAGTGCTGTCCAGAGAAATTCGGAAGAGCCGCACCCAACCGATGGCCCTCATCCACGAGGAGTTTCAATAGGGATCCGGGAGTATTGTTTCAATGAATACCATCCGTAAGGTAGCACATCTCCTTGGTTTTCATGGTCATGCTGCTGCCCATAAGCCTTTGATCACAAAGTAGAACCGCGCTGCTCGGTTAATTTGGTGCAAAGCACATCGAAATTGGACCGTAGATCAGTGGAAACGGGTTCTTTGGAACGACGAATCAAGTTTCACCCTTTACCGCTCGGATAGCAGGTTCTGGGTCTAGCGTCTGCTGCTATAATGCATTGTGCCAACAGTCAAGTTTGGCGGAGGTGGAATTATGGTCTGGGGGTGTTTCTTCTGCTATGGACTGGGACCCTTGGTCCCCATCCATGGTAAGCTCAACGCCGATACCTACTGCACTATTTTGGATGACAGTGTGCTTCTTACGTTGTGGCAGTTTTACAGGTTGGACCCCTGTTACTTTCAGAAAGACAATGCCAGTTGTCATGTTTCCAGGTTAACGAAGGCTAGGTATGGTGCCAATGGAGTTCATCAAATGGACTAGCCTGCCCAGACCTGAAACCTATCGAGAACCTCTGGGACGAGTTGGATTGTCGAATTAAGACGGGCACTACCCTTCCAAAATCGGTGAAGAAACTTGTATGTCTACTCCAAGCCGAGTGGAAGACAATACCACTAGCTGTAATACAAAGACTTGTGGAAAGTATGCCCCGGAGGGTTCACGCTGTAATTGCCTCTCGTGGAGGTTTTACCAACTATTGATTTTGAATAAAGCTCTCTTTTCTATCACAGGTGTCCAAATACTTATTAGTAGACAGTGTGTGTGTATATATATATATATATATATATATATGTGTGTGTGTGTGTGTGTGTGTGTGTATGTGTGTGTGTGAGGGAATTTAGCTCAGCGCACTCCCGCAAGGTCGCGCCCTCATCACTGAGTGGAGTAAGTAAGGAACGACGAGACACACATTCGAGTCGGAGTCGTGGAGGAGTGACCAGGTCGAGTGAAGGATCCGTGGCACTCGAGCTCCCTCGATTTATTAAACACCGAGTAGGGTGTATTTTCCATGTTAAACACCGAGAAGGGTGTCTTGCCTATGTTAAGCTTCGAGTAGGAAGTCTTGTTAATACCGCGTCGTTACTGTGATCTAACTATCTGTCTTTATGCTTAAGTGTTATTTGTGTTCTTACGTCATTAAATATTTGTTATTGTTAATGTCGTCTGTCATAGAATTTGTCTAACGACACCCCTAGACACCGAACCCTACAAATTTTGGGCGCTCGCCCCGGGATTTGATTTCCCAGTTTAAATATTTCGTGGACTAATGATAAATATGGACTTGTGTATGTGCATCTAAAGAAGGACTGGCTGCGACAACCTAAAATCAACTCTTCGAGATCTACAGATACAGAGGTAGGAACTTTTCATACCTATATTACTTTTCAAAATGTCTCTAAACCAATGTAAAAAAGCGGATCTTGTCATAATTGCTCGAGAACTGGGTGAAAAATTGCTCGAAGGAGCTACCATTGCAGAAATTAAAAAAGCGATTGAGAAAAACGATACTTTTTTGGATGATCCCAAGTTTGTTAAAAATTTCATTGATTCAGTAGTAGAAGAACGCAAAGAAAGGGAACTTAGTTTAATAAGAGAGAAAGAATCTCAAGCTATCCTAAACCAATCAAACTTAGAACTAGAGAAAATTAAATTAGCTCAATTAGAGAAAGAGCTAGAGCTCCAACGTTTGAAAAATTTGAATTCAAATACGTCATCAAATAGTGCACTCGATGAAAACTCTTTAAATAATTCTTCCAATAAACTTGAAATATTACTTAAATCTGTTAAAACCCTATCTCTACCTGTTCCATCGAAACCGGAAAATTTTCATTTATTTTTCCAGTCACTTGAAAAAGCTTTCGTGACTAAAAGTGTTCCGGAGTATCTTAAAAGTGAAATATTAATTAATATACTTGGAGAAAAGGCTAATCGTGTTATTATGTATGCAAGTGAAACAGAAATTAAAGATTATAAGTTATTAAAAGATTTAGTTTTAAAAGAGTGCCAACCAACAGCAACGGAAATTTTGAGGAATTTTCAATCTGCGCAAAAATCAAATCATGAGTCCTACATGCAATTTGCCTCTCGATTAAGTGCCTCATTTGAATATTATTGTAAAGTCAGGAAGGTAACTGATTTCAAATCTCTTTGTGATTTAACCGTCGCTGATCGAATTTTTCAAACACTCGACAAAGAGACAAAATCGCATATTACCGTTAGACAAGGTCAAGAATGGTTCCCGCCAAAAGTACTAGCCAAAGAATGTGATGTGTATTTAGATTCAAGACCTTCTAATTATTCTCGTTCTACCTATGAAGTTAAAAAGATGTCTGAACGTCCAACGTTTAATAACACAACTAGAAGGTTTCGCGAAAACAAAGTTATGGAGTGTTATGTTTGCAAAGGCAACCATTTTGCGCGAAACTGCCCACAACAAATATCTAACGAAAATGTAGTATCAGAAATACGCATAGAACAAAGTAATTTAAACGTTCAAAATGCCCTTCAGTTTGTAAATATTTGTATTGATGGAAAAATTATAAATTGTTTGTGTGATTCGGGTGCTGAAATTAACTGTGTAAAAAAGTACTTATTTCCTTCAAAACCTACACAAGAAAGTACCTTTCTTACTTCCTGTTTCGGAGAGAGGAAACGAGCGGGAATAGCCACTTTCGATTACGCACTGACTAGAAAAAGTCCCCGAATATCTGTGAAAGCGGCACTAGTTGAAAATTTGACCGTTGACGCTATCGTCACTCCCGCCGTTTTGAGCCAGCTGCAGGCTCTGGAAGAAAAGAACGCATTCCCAGAAGAGAGAGATATGAGTCATCGCGCTTCCGGTCCAAGTCGTTGTCCAATCAGGAAAGTGCAAGAGGGGAGAAGTGGGGCTAAGGAGGATGACAACCCCCCAGTAGAAAACAACAACAGTCCGACACCTACAACGACGGAGTGGGGAAACAAGTTCCTGTTTCAAATATCTCGCGCAGTAGAAGACCCCTCAGCTGTGGACTTGAGCCATATTGGTGATGTTTAACTTTCGAAGAGAAATCGAGAATTTAGTTTTAAATTACGCTCCTCAGAAAACGGAGGACACAAATTTAAAAATGAAGATCCTTTTAACGGACGATATACCTGTATGTAGCAGAAGCCGACGACTTTCTCAGCCCGAACAGGCTTTTGTCGATAAACAAATAAGCGAATGGCTAGAGCAAAAAATTATTAGACAATCCACGTCAGATTACGCCTCGCCTATAGTTCTAGTTAAAAAGAAAAGTGGAGAATACCGTTTATGTGTGGATTACCGCAAATTAAATAGAAAAATGATTAAAGATAAGTTCCCACTACCATTAATGGAAGATGTGTTAGAGTCCATTCAACATGGGAAAATTTTCACCACTCTGGATTTAAAAAACGGCTTTTTTCACGTTGACGTAGACGAAGAAAGCAGAAAGTACACCGCGTTCATTACCAAGGACAATCAATTCGAGTTTTTAAAAGTCCCCTTCGGTATTACAAACAGTCCCGCAGTCTTCCAAAGATACATTTATCACGTTTTCCGTGACCTCCTGAAAGAGGGTATAGTATCTATTTACCTAGACGATATCATAATACCAGCTTCAAATGAATTAGAAGGCTTGAAAAAATTAAAACGAGTTCTAGAAACTGCTTCCAAGTTCGGACTAGAATTTAATTTTACAAAATGTCAGTTTCTAAAGAAGAAGATCGAGTTTTTGCGGCACATTGTAGAAAATGGTACTATTCGACCATCACCTGCAAAATCTGCTGCTGTGCAGAATTTTCCTGAACCGAAAACTATAAAACAGGTACAGAGTTTCCTTGGATTGACTGGTTATTTTAGAAAATACATCCCTAAGTATTCTATTATAGCTAAACCATTGAGTGATATGCTTCGAGGTTCAACTCAGTTTCATTTCGGCATGGAACAAAAAATAGCATTCCGTGCACTCAAAGATGCGCTAGGTAAAGACCCAATATTACATCTTTTTAAACAAGGGGCTAAATTAGAATTGCATACAGATGCAAGTAAACATGGCTACGGAGCAATTTTATTTCAGTTAAGCGATGAGGGAAAACTTCATCCAATTCATTATATGAGCAAAAAAACTTCCAATGCTGAGGAGAAATTATCCAGTTACGAATTAGAAGTACTGGCAATTATCGAGGCATTAAAAAAATTCAAAAGTTATCTTTTAGGCTCAAAATTTAAAATTTTTACGGACTGTTCGGCGTTTCAAAAAACTATCGATAAAAAGGATCTGACACCTAAAATTGCCAGGTGGGCGCTATTTCTAGAAGATTTTGATTATGAAATTCATCATCGCCCAGGTAAACAAATGCAACATGTAGATGCGTTAAGCCGAAACCCAATTATGATGTTAAGATACGATGAAGTCGGCCAGAAGATCGCAAGCCTACAATCGAAAGACGAATTTGTCAACTCAATTAAAAGTTTATTACGGGAAGGTAAAAGCAAAGAATTTATCCTAAAAAATGATGTTTTGTACAAAATTGAAGGTGATCGAGATTTACTTGTGGTACCTTACGCTATGCGGAACAATATAGTAAAAGAAGCGCACCTACAGGGACATTTTGCTACGGCAAAAACAGAAAATATTGTGAAACGTGACTTTTATTTCCCAAATTTGAGGAAATGTGTGGAAGATGTGGTTGCAAACTGCGTAGAATGCATCTTAATAAACCGGAAAAGGGGTAAAGCTGAAGGTTATTTAAACCCTATACCCAAAGAAGATATTCCTCTCAGCACATTACACATCGATTTTGTAGGACCTCTCCCTTCGACAAATAAGAACTACAATCACATTCTTACAATAGTGGATGCCTTCACAAAATTTGTGTGGTTGTATCCTGTAAAAACCACCTCTACACGAGAAACTTTGTCTAAATTTAATCAGTTACAGACGACGTTTGGAAATCCTGCCAGAATCATTACAGATAGAGGAACAGCATTCACTTCGACGGAATTTGAAACTTTTTGCAGTCAGGAGAATATAGAACATATTTCTATCACGACAGGCATTCCCCGCGGAAATGGGCAGGTGGAGCGAATTAATGGAATATTGATTCCCGTTCTATCAAAACTAGCAATAAATGAGCCTGAAAAGTGGTTTAAATACGTTCCTGCTGTACAGAGAGCAATTAACAGCACCACCAGCAGAAGTACTAAATGGTCACCTTTTCAGCTCCTTACCGGTGTAAAAATGAAGAATAGAGAAGAGCGACAAATCCTAGAAGTCCTTGAAGACGAACGGATAAACAGCTTTATGGAAAACCGTGAGCAAGAACGCGAAGAAGCGAAACGAAACATCCTCCGGATACAAGAAGAAAATAAACGTAGTTTTAACAAAAGGAGAAAAGAAGCGAACAAATATGAAGTAGGCGATTTAGTAGCAATTCGACGCACACAGTTTGGAACTGGTCAAAAGCTTAGACCCAGGTTCCATGGACCTTATAGAATAACTAATGTTAAGCCGAAAGATCGGTATGATGTCGAAAAAATTGGTGTACACCCTGGGCCAAATATAACTTCAACAGCTGCTGATTCCATGAAGCCATGGCCCAATGACTCATGAAGAACTAATTCATGCAATAACTTTTTTTCATTTTGTATATTTGTATTTCATGTTTTATTCTTTTTTTTATAGTGTTTGTTCTGTTAGTAATTTCACAGTGCATGTCGAGGACGCCATGTTTGTCAGGATGGCCGAAGATGTGGGAATTTAGCGCAGCGCACTCCCGCAAGGTCGCGCCCTCATCACTGAGTGGAGTAAGTAAGGAACGACGAGACACACATTCGAGTCGGAGTCGTGGAGGAGTGACCAGGTCGAGTGAAGGATCCGTGGCACTCGAGCTCCCTCGATTTATTAAACACCGAGTAGGGTGTATTTTCCATGTTAAACACCGAGAAGGGTGTCTTGCCTATGTTAAGCTTCGAGTAGGAAGTCTTGTCAATACCGCGTCGTTACTGTGATCTAACTATCTGTCTTTATGCTTAAGTGTTATTTGTGTTCTTACGTCATTAAATATTTGTTATTGTTAATGTCGTCTGTCATAGAATTTGTCTAACGACACCCCTAGACACCGAACCCTACACACATATATATATATATATATATATATATATATATATATATATATATATATATGTATATATATATGTGTGTATATATGTATATATGTATATATATATATATGTGTATATATATATATATATATATATATATATATATATATATATATATGTAAGTATGTATATATGTGTGTGTGTGTATATATGTATATATATGACAGAGTCCAATAAACGTCACTTAAGTCTTGAGTACAACTTCATATCTTTATTTAAGTCTCATCCCACACTACTTTCAGTTATGAGTAATGGCGTCTCACATTGGCGCCCAACTTCTAACAAAAGCAAGCTTCGCTGCTTCGGGGAGCTACAGGTCTGACCGCGAAATGTGCATACTGCTCTCTGCCTAGATCACTGCGCGTGAGCCGTATTTATGTGGCTAACTCCTCATGCCGCGTCACTCTCAATAAAAGAATCCCTAATTTAAATCTCTTAAAATTAATCTACATTTTAAATCCTGACAACTTTCCCCCCTCCCTCTGAAGACTTGCACAGGCAGGAGGCCCTTCCTGAACAGCAAGTCCCCAGAGGACCCTAAAATTTTGAAAAAGCATATAATTAACTACCCCAAAAATAATAAATTTACGTTACTTAATTCAGTCAGAGCTGGTGACTCCTTCACAAATCACAATAATATAATATGATATAATACTGGACAAAAAATTCAAAAGTAGCAAAATTCACCCTATGATGGGGCTATAAAATGATTAAAGTCTTTTTACACAATTACCTAAAACACAAAAATCTTTCCTGAAAATCATACACATTATACAATTGTAGAAAGAACATGAACTTGGAAATATATGGTTGAATATGAATAACATATGTTAGGAATAATAATATATTGGTTATAGAAAAACAACACCTTGGGTGAAACAATCTTAGGAGCTACCAAAATAACATCAACAGTATGAGTATAATAAGAGATAAAAAAACACAATGTCAAAAGATCAATAATATATGGTGAAAAACAGATGAATTTGAGAATAGTTTCTCTTATAGCACAGTCCAACAGTATTATGTAATGTCCTTGAGTTCTTATCACAATCAATAGTATGATATTATGTAATACTGTAAAAAAATAAATAAAAATCTGAAAATCAACTAAGGTTTGATAAAATATACACTGTGTTGAGATCTCTTGTCAGCAAACATCATTATCTAATTTAATTACAAAATCTCACTTCATTTCTTATTCTTCGTTGGTTCATCAAAATACAAAATATATCATATGTCGAAAACTTCAATCTATTCCAAAAATAATATAACAAACTTTCATCATAGTACTTATCTCAAAAATCACTTGGTAAATTATATTCTCAAAAGTAAAAAGGTGTCATAATGAAAATCACTCATTATGTGGCAAAAAGTAAGATAAAAACAATATAGTGGTTACAATAGTGTATACATTTTGTTTAAAACAGGTGTGTGATTCTTGTTTGTGTAGGTTTTTTGTCTTCCCCAGCAGAAGACGTGCTGTTGGTGGGTGACATTCCATGTCAACACACACCAGTCGCAAATTGAATCATGACAAGGACAAAATCATGTCATATGTGATGAGTGGCACTTAGGGCACACACTCCTAGGCGGGGCGTAGGGCTGTATAAAGGGTAAAAACCTGGACGTTTTCTGGCTGGGAACCTTCATCCAAGCCAAGTCGGTTACAAAGTCATCAATTCGTGGAATTGGTTCAGAGTCAATTCGACTAATACTGTTGAGTTTCCTGAAATCAATACAAAGTCTGGTTTTTCCCTCCCCCTTTTTATAAGCAAGAGTTACTGGTGCGGCATATGGGCTGCTTGATGGTTTTATAAATCCTGCTGCTAATAACTCATCAATTTGTTTTTTAATTTCAATATTGTCTGCATGTGATGCTCTGTATGGTCTTAAAGTCACAGGTAAATCTGAAGTCAAGTGTATTCGTTGGGGTTCACATCTTAATTGTCCTACATCATATTTATTACTCGAGAAAATATTATTATGTTTGTTCAAAATTTCTGTTAATTTGTGCCAATCCTCAGATGTTGGATCTGGTGTCAATTGGTACAAAACCTCACTGGGTTGGGTAAACATAGTTTTTAGCAAATCATCTCAAAGTTGAATTTCACCCCCCTCATCAAAATTTTTACATTTAGTTTCTTGTGTACTCTCTTTAATTTCTTGTGCATATTTATTCTCATAAAATTTATCCATGGCTTTGCTGCCTGTCAGATGCTCCTTAAAACCTTTATTTACACATTGTTTACTTATGTTATTTCTCTTAGAATTGTTATACACATTTTCATGCACATGGTTAGAGGTTATTTTACAAAATTTAGAATTATTATATAGAGGAATTTCATTACCAAATTGTAACACTTTCATATTTTCAAAATCAATGCTTAATTTAAATAATCTAATATGTGGTAAAATTAACAATATATATGGTAAACTAGTATCAACAACATACAATTCCCCACTTTTAACTAATTTTCCAATTCTTAGCATTACTGAAATTGTATGTGACACTTGTATGTCACCTTTAGTTTGTTTTATTACATTATTTTTTGTCTTTAGAAATTTAAAAATTTAAATTTTTTGAAAAAGATTACTTGGAATGATTGACACACTTGACCCAGTGTCAATAAGACTTTAAAATGTTGAAAATGACACCTGAGACTTGACAACCATCTGTCAGCTGTGGTTTTCCCTGTATGAGTGTCTGTTTTGTCCATAATGTTCAGTCGTGTCTCTCCTGTTCGTTGATGTATAGAGTCCAGTGTTTTTTCGTCTATCAGGCTGTTATCTTTCACTGCGTTGGTTGTGTTGATTCTGCTCGCCTCGAAATTGCTGACGTTCGGCGACAACTCCATCCCGGCCCTGACCTTGGAAGCCGTTCGAAACTGCTCTGTCCGTCGAATCTTCGGTGAGAAATAATTGCCGAGCTACCGCTATCCATTCTGCTGTCGATTTCACTTCTTTGATAAGCATAAAATTTCTGAGACTTCTGGGCACAGATAAATTTAAGTAATCGATGATATCTGCTTCATTTAATTTGAGTCTCGTAGCACACGATAATATTGTAATGAAAAACGA
Organism: Pardosa pseudoannulata; assembly: GCA_032207245.1. Lineage (NCBI taxonomy): Eukaryota > Metazoa > Arthropoda > Arachnida > Araneae > Lycosidae > Pardosa > Pardosa pseudoannulata. The sequence goes on along the minus strand of CM063502.1, from coordinate 38,673,819 downwards.
AATTATATCTTCTCCCTCTTCTAATAAAATCGAATGAAAATGTCTTAAGTCCTCATTTTTCGTCGTGTCAAATATAGTGATCAAAAATGATCTTATATCGGCATAATTCTTATCGTATAGTCTTTGTTCGATGAATGTCCTTAGTACTGCACCAGTGAGAACATTTGGCAATTTTTTTTTCTTGAAACCCTCGTCATTTGATATCTCTTCACAGAGTTTCTCAAAATAATCCAAGAAAAACGTGATCGATCCATAATTTTCCTTCGTAAATTTAGGCATGACTAGTTCCATATCCTTCGACATCGTGGCGGCTGGCTATAAAAGTGAGTTCTCGTTATTGTTGTCCATCTTGAGAAAAAAAAATATATTTCTGTCGAAAAGGGGATCTTCCTCGCGTAAGTACTTTCCTACCTACTCGTGACAGAGTCCAGTAAACGTCACTTAAGTCTTGAGTACAACTTCATATCTTTATTTAAGTCTCATCACACACTACTTTCAGTTATGAGTAATGGAGTCTCACATTGGCGCCCAACTTCTAACAAAGGCAGGCTTCGCTGCTTCGGGGAGCTACAGGTCTGACCGCGAAATGTGCATACTGCTCTCTTCCCAGATCACTGCGCGTGAGCCGTATTTATGTGGCTAACTCCTCATGTCGCGTTACTCTCAATAAAAGAATCCCTAATGAAAATCTCTTAAAATTAATCTACATTTTAAATCCTGACATATATATATATATATATATATATATATATATATATATATATATATATATATATATATATATATATATATATTACAAAAATAAAAAAGGGGGGAGTTTAAGGATTGAGAATTTTTAATGGCGTAATGCAGCTCATATACTTCGTATAGGTATGTTCTTAATATATGACAATTTGTGAAGGTCTTGGTGATTGATGTATAGGTGTCTGAGAGTATTGCTGGAGCTTAAACACTAGTTTTAAACGGAGTTGGAGGATCACAACTCCCTCCAGGCCACTTAATTGCACCATTTTCACTGTTTTTTGTATTTAATTCTTAAGTTAATTTATTTTATCTCTCTCTCTCTCTCTCTCTCTCTCTCTCTCTATATATATATATATATATATAATATATATATATATATATGTGTGTGTGTGTGTGTGTGTGTATAATATACACATATACACACACACACACACATATATATATATATATATATATATATATATATATATATTTATACATACATACTCATTATCTCGTGTCTGGCACAATATGTCGCTGGGGTACCAAGCAGAAGATCTCCCCATGCTTGGCCTGCGATCTCCAGAGGTATCGTTTAGCAATTTGGAGAACATTACGCCCACGAACCTGTTTTGCGCGCCCCAGCCGCCATTAATAAACACGAACCACGAACCCACAACTTTCCGGTTATGAGATCGACACATTTGTCGACAGAACTACCACGGCTTATATAAGACAGATTGTTGCCAGAATCAAGAAAAACATAATTTAGCATTAATTGAAAGAAAGAAATAACATAAAATTAATTCAAAATGTGAAGAAAAGAGCTTCGGAAAGTTTTGAAGGGCATCACGTAGAACCTCTGATCCAAATTCCATGCTCCTATGTTGTACTGTTTACGTGCAAGTGTGTTAATATACATCGCACTAAGCATTTTATGTATCACTTTTATATATACATATGTGTGTGTAACTGGTAAAATTTTCTCCTTTCACTGATTACCCGGGAGATATAGCCCATACTTTTTAGCTGCCATTACTTACTTGGCAACACAACTTTACTGAAGTCAAATCGTGGAAGGCGTCAAATTCACTGGGACACAGGAACAGGCAAAATCTTATCAAAATCCGTTATTTTCATATCAAATTTTGAAAATTGACAGATGTGTTTTACACGGGCAAGAGATAAACGTTTACCTGATGATTTGGGAGGATACCATCTTGAGAAGAATGAAACCAGTTGGATAATTTCACGTGAGAGTAGGACTCAATTAAGCAACTCTATAGTGGCTTAAAATATTTGTGGCAGTAAAATTGCAAACGATGGTTTGGTTTTGGAGTGCTACGGTCTACTTTTTGCAACACGAGGGCTAATGAGACCGGGACCTACAGCTTAAAGCCGATTCCGAACGGCTACGAACATCCATGCCACTGTGAGATTCGAATCCACGAACTCCGATACCGAAGGCCAGCACCCTAACCAATCGGCCATCGTTCGGCCTGCAAACGATGGCATAAAGTAGCAATGATCCACAGTTTTAAATAGGAAAATCGACAGTTGGTTCACAAAAGAAGTAAGAAGAACGCTTGTAGCAATTATTAATTCAGTCATTTATTTTTGAGAAGTGTGATAGGAATGCAATCTCAATGAATCACGTCTTTGATTCAATTTGGGTGATTGGAAAAGTTAAGATTAAGAAGGATAGAACGTGAATTGGGAGAATTTTGAAAAACTTTAGCAATAATAAATTTTGATATATTGCATATGTAATCCAGAATACATATATGTAATCCAGAAATTATAAACGGCCGGTTACAGTTAAAATTATTGTTGTATCCCCTATTGTTTTTACTTAGCCGAGCTTGCTGGGCAAGGATAAGTCTAATCAGCTAGCAGTGATAAAGTGAGATACATTTGGGCTACATTGAAGATAACGGCACACAAGTTCAAGCCTAGTAGAAATTTTATTTAAGAGCGCCTAAAAAAAGGACATCTTCTCTAGTCAGCGGCAGACGAGAGAATGTAGACGAAAACCCATGCTGGAACTGAAGTGGACCCCAGAGCGAGAAGCATAGAATTTTCCCAAGGTACAAGAAACTTAGTGAACTTATATCATTGTAGATTACATTGTATTGATATATATATATATATATATATATATATATATATATATATATTATTTGTTTTTATTGTTACTTTAGTTATTATTGTTATTAAATAAATATCACTTTGAAATTCGGTAGCTGCATCTTTGTGGAGACTGTTTCGAGCATTGACATTGGGAGAACATTCTAGAAGAATTCGAGCTTTCTAGATTGGTTTGGCTTTAGAGCGCTACGGTCTACTTTTCGCAACACGAGGGCTAATGAGACCGGGACCTACTGCTTAAAGCCGATTCTGAACATTCATGCCATAGTGGGACTCGAACCCACGAACTCCGGTTCCGAAGGTCAGCACCCTAACCATTCGGCCATCGTTCGGCTCGAACTTTCTAGAAGAATTCGACTAGCTCAATATTTAAGAAAACCTCAGTCAACTGAAAATCCTGCCAATTGTGAAACACGCTATGTCATTCGTTTTTATAATACAAAAGATTTGAAGGAGACTAAACTTTCTCTGCAGGTCAACGAATTGTATGAAGTACAATGAGAGAAGAAGTGCTAAGAAAACGTGTTAGAGCTTTCAAAGATGACCGCGCTAATGTACACGATGAGAAGAGAAGTGATCTAATATTTTTTTAAATTTCACTTACAGTTATGGGATCGATTTAAACGGTTCAAAGAAGCCATAGTGTATACCTGTGAGGATCCCAATGAATGATAAGGTGGTGCTGGTTAGGTGTTTTTGGTTGCAAAGGCACTGCCCATCATTAATTTGTGTCCCGTGGTCAGGTGGTAAACAAACAGTTGTACTAGGAAATGTTAACTCTTTTCAGGGATGCTCTGTGGCATGAATTGTAGAACGAATGCAAAAATTTTGGTGAACTGTAAATTATCCTTTTCAGGACGGTGTACTTCTCCATTTTAGTGTAGATAAAGACGGGAGTTTCCTCCTTATAAACTATTTCTTTGATTTTTCTTTCAGTACAACAATAAGCAGAAGGGTAGAAAAGAGAATTTTCAGAGTAGGAGTGAACTCTACGAAGACATGACAATATGAGGGACTGATAACGAGGGCTCTGACCGCCGCTTATGACAGTATACAGTGAAGAGAGGATGAAGTTCTTGGTGCATATATCACCCAAGCCTATATCTTTCAGACTTTCACGGCTTGGTTGAAATATCGATCACCCGTCCCCAAAGGTTAAAGAAAAACGAGACTTGGCTGGCTCATTATGGCAATTCACCGGCTCAAGCATTGCTTCTCCTTCACAGTTATCTGCCAAAACATCAGAATCTTGCTGTGCCCCATTTACCCTAATCTCTTGACCTTGTCCCTGAAGACTTTCTGTTTCTCAAACTTAAAAATCACGTTAAAGAATGTCATTTGCAAACAATATGAGAATGGGATAAGATACCGGCATGGCATCTCAGAAAGTGAGTTCCAGGAGATTCACTGCCAGCTTTGACAGGGTTTTGGGAAATTTTTAATCCATAAACCTTCATACAAATACACAATTCTCTTAGAATTTTAGTAAATTATGCATAACATGATTGTAATAAATTAAATACTTCGGCGAAGGAATCTATTTCTGATTAATTAAACAATACTTTTTACATCTTGTTGTGTTCTAATTAAGAATTTGAAAAAAATATTAAATTTCTTTTACAAACTACATATAAGGGGAATCAAATAATATTGTTCTAGAGGGTCAGTCACAATCGATTATTGAGAATTTCAAAAAGATTTGATTTTATTATCGATTATCTGTCGCACATTTCATCTGTAAACACTACGTCATGAGATAGTGGTGATTTAATTATACCTAAGAGGCGATTTTTCCATACAAGAATAAAATGAAATGCAATTCAGCTAGTAATAGTGGAAGATTTTCTTAACTTATACATACGTTAGAGACCTGTTTGCAGTCATCAATATTGTGCATTGGAAATTGCATATGTTTACATTCAAAACCAGTTTTAGAACTGGAAAATGTGTTGATTTCATAACTTTCGTGCTCTATAAAAAATCACGTTAGAACTGTATTAGTATTACAAGTGAGAGTTGACACTTTTATAATTTTTACTAATTTTATCACAACTAATCTTATTAATTTAAAATGCTGTCTATTCTTAAATGTACATTATTTGTATAGCAAAACAAATTTGTAATGAAGTGCAATTATTTACAATGTGTTTTTTCGTTTACCTTCCTTTATACGTGACCTGCGCATCAATTTTGATTTTTGAAAATTGCAAATTTAGCTGATCGTATTTAAAATTAGGTAATTTGGATCTGAATTAACTTATTAAAATGTAATTAATCAGGCGTATGCGCAGTTTGTTTAAAGATCTGCAATTATTTTAAGGATGTTACATAATTTTTAGCTTTCTATTGCCGAGGTACATATTTGTAAGACACTTTTTTTCCCTTAAAGTTTTCAGGGTTTAAATGTGGCATATTTAAGTTAAACTCTTACATCTGAAAACTATATTTTCTTGGATAATTTAAGACAACAGGAATATTTTATATATAGACATCTTGTTTAGTATTCATCTGCTTTCAAGTTGTTTATAATCCGTTTCAATTGCAGCTTCAAATAAAATCGGTTTGAAAATTTTAAATCTTATGAAATTTTATGCATAAAGTTTAGTGTGCACTTTTAAAAAATATAAGCAAATTTAAGAATGTAATTAATCAAATGTCTAATTTTAAGTCTTTATCAGGAATAGATATAATTTTAGAAAGAATATTTTTAACCTAACTCATAGGATGACATGTGAGAAAATAAATAAACCTTTATTTGAAATTTTTAATAAAGTTATACAGTATTAGTTTTTTGCTGCTATAACAAAAGTGCAAATTGTTTATGTTAAGGATGATTAAAGAGCACATTGAGTTTGTTGTCTATGAGTTTTATAAAAGAAAAAGGATTTGTTATTTGCTATTCAAACTATACTTTCTTAATTTTTCTCTAAACTTTGTCAGTCTATCTTTATCAGTGTTTGTGTTTCATTGACATAGCTCTAATTTTACTTTTAATTGAAGACTATTATTGTTTTTTAACCTTTATAAATTTATCATACATAAATTGTTTAGTTCAGAAAGTTTAGCCATTATTTACCTTGTGGGATTAGCAGCTTTTATTGTATAATTTTGATCACCATAGAATTAAATTTCATTAAAGTTTTACTGTTACAACTGATATTTGACTACATTTGACATGGGGAGCAGGGAGTAAAATTTTCATAGTAGAGTATAATACATACTACTTAAGTATCTCTTTTTAGTATTGATCTTCTGAAATAACATTCTTATGAAATTAACAAGAGCTATGAGATGCTTCAAAGGAACTAAGTGTTCTGTATTAGAATCAAAAATGTTTTAATATTTCTAAATGTCATGTAAATTTTTCTTAATTCTTATGAACATTATTTCCAATCATTTTAATCCTCTTATTTTTATGGGATTAAAATATAATTTTAACTTAAGATATCTAGCCTGTACCTTATTGTTATGAGATTTCAAAAATGTCATGTTGCTTATGGTTTTTTACCTTTCTGCTATTTTTTTAACATTGCATTTGGTTTTGAGTAATTGAAATAAATATTTAAGTTCTAATTTCAAGTAAAATTCTTAAATATTTACTATGCATTGAATATGAATAATTAGAAAATTATTATATCCATCTGTTACTACACTTAATTTATGAAACCTTTAAACAGTTTTAAATCACAGGAAATTGTTTTATTTGTATTTTAACACAACTTGAGAAAAATAAAAGAAAATTATGATAGCTGAAGTAAGAATAGTTTGTTATATTTTGTTAGGTTACATATTTTTTTTTTTATATAATTTATAATTCTTTTTTCACATTTTATGCTGTTAACTTTTTTTAAAATATGATAAAAATTTTGTAATTTTCTTTCTCAGAAAAAGATGGCCGTGAGTATTATGAATTTTGGTCGAATACGGGACTTGGTCTCCAATTTAGGATGGATAGAAAATGATAATACTTATATTTTGGGAGCTGATTGTTTAGGTAAGAAGAGTCCCTATTTTTAAAATATTTTTCCCCATTTGAAAGGTATATTTTCATTTATTTTCAGTATATCTTTTATTTGTATAAAACCAAAATATTTGTTATTCTTTAAGTTTTAAGAATTGTTTATGTTAAAATGAAATTAATAATCTTCCTATAGGGCTATGTTGCAGTTATTAATATTTCATAAAATTAAAAAAAAATTTGGATTTTTAAAAAATTTATATTTTAAATGACATCTAACAAATGTTCTGCTTGGTTTGCAATTGACCATGATTACTTATAAAATTATGCTGTAAAGTTTTATTCCTTTTTCTTTATTTTTTTAATTTAGATATCTAAAAATATGCTAAAATGTTATTTGTTTAAGCTTTTATTATTTTTATTTGAAATGCTTTGTTATGTGATTTTATAGCATGAACTGCCAGATACTAATAATTTTCTATAAGTTTATCAAATATATGTGATGCTGTTTATTTTATTTTATTTTTTTTTTTAAATTTGACAAAATTTCTTCCCAAATTCTTTTGTTAAATTTAATTTTTTTTCTTTATAACATGAAGAAAGTTTAGATAAAACAGATATGACAATGTATGAAAAGATTTTGATAATGTTTACAATTAAGCTCCTTAGTTTATATTACTATGGAAAAAATTTGTCAAAATAACATAATAATAAAACTTGTGATATCACATTTAGTCTCTTATAGAATAGAATGTTATTTTATTATGGTGATTCTAGCTAGTTTTATTATGTTTGTTAGATTTTCCAAATTTTCATTTGTATAAAAAGAAAAAAGGATTTTCTACAAAACTTAAGATATGTTTTTAACAGTATGGGAGGATCATATTGTCAGTTACTTACCTACCCAAATATATAATAATTTGCAATTTGAAAATTTCAAATAGTTTTCCTGTAATTTTGGAAATTATTAATTAAAGAACAATTCTATTGGGTTACTGAAACTGTGATGATTAGACAATTGATCTTCATGAATATATGACTATTCAAGCTTATAACACATGATATAAATTATTGTATCCTTTTCTTCTGAAGTTTATTCCCTGTCTAGTTGTCCTTAAATATTGTTATACCATTATTTTGTTTTTCCTTATGTTTTCTTTATATAGTTTTGATCTCGTTTTATAACATTTTTTACAGTAGAATTATGGGTATTAGGAAACTTTTGACATTTTGGTTTCAGTAGCACTATTTTTCTTCCACAATGTATTTGAAACTAATCACTTTTATTTAAATAATTTATATTTAAATTTCTGTCTTGGAGGGTTCATATGTAGGATATAATAGAAGAAATCTTTGAAATCAGGAAACAGTTGATGGCTGAATGTTTAAGGCACTGCTTCTTGGTGCCAGAGTTCGGGTGAACAAATCCTACTGCTGGTATGGATGTTTGTAGCTGTTTGGAATCAGCTATAAGCAGTAGGTCCTGGTCTTAGCACTTGTGTAGCAAAAGAGTTGATTGTAACGATCTAAACCAAACCTTGAAATCAGGGCTAGGCTGTTACTTTTTCATAATTTTTATAATAATTATATATTTTTAATCATTAACATGTATCTTTTCATATTAATTATGTAAAGTTTTTTAAAATCTCTAAAATCATCTTTTCTAAAGTAAAAATTAAATATTAACCAACAGAAAATAAAGCAGATAATTTGATTATTATGTATGTAGTTTCTTTTACCTTCTAATTAATTTGGAAATTCTTTCACTCATTTTTTTTATTTATATGGAAATGGATTTGCATTATTTCTTTATAATAAGGTGTATTATTTTTGATAGATGCCTTAGAGAATATTGAGGAAGAGCTTTTAAATGAAGATGTTATTAATAGAGATGTGCACATTATACTTCATATTTGTGGAACTGTGAAAAAGGTATGCTTGCATTTTATTTTTATATTATGTCTACTAATCCTTGAAAGTATTTTTCAATTTCAGTAGTAAGTTTCCTAGTTTCAGAAAGTTAGTAGTGTGTTTTGGGGGCTATCAAAATTTTATACTTTTCTAAAGGGAATTCTAATAATGTTATTTATAGTTTCTATATTCTTAAATAGTTGCAGGTCTTTTTATTATTTTTTCATCTCATTCCAAATTATTACTTTGGATTGTTCAAACATTTTTTCAGCTGTAGGCCTTTCCTGTTTGTACACATATTAAGCTTTGATTCTCTTGATCGTATTGTTTGCAGTTGTGGTTAACATTTTGCGAGTAGAACAGATGTACCAGTATGCATAGTTTAATTTAACACAAAGGTTTAGTCACTTTAGTTGCTTTTAATAAACCCTTGTGTAACAAAATACATTTTTAGGCTTAGGACTATTTGTATATTTTGAATAAAAGAATTAAGTGATAAAGTAGAAACCAAAATAGAAAAATAGCAGGAAAAATTTCAGGAAAATAATAAAAGCTCTTAAAACACTATTTTAAAACTTTAAAAAAAAAAAAAAAAAAAGAGAAGGAATAAATTTAGCAAAAAGCTACTATATCCCAAATAAATTAATTTTGAGGATAATCACTCTACAGTCTCAGTATATTTGAAATAATACTGACAAATAGCAAGAAGAAAAAAAAAACATTTGAAGACAAACTAAATTTAATAATAGAATCAAAATTGAACTTTAAAAAAGATAATTTAATGAATATGTATTATGGATGGTTTCCTGAATCAACCAAAAAAAAAAAAAAAAAGGGATTATTTGCTCTATCCATGTTGATTTCAGATAACCAATCTATAAATTGAGTTTTGCATTGCTTTTTAATGAATCTCATCAAAGAGAAAACACAGTGGAGCTATGAAATAATTTACTCTTCTTCTACCAAAAGCTTTCTTAATCATAAAATTTAACTCATGTACCATCTGCTGGAAACCCCTGGGATATTTGTTACCTGAGAATATAGCTAAACACTGACAAAATCAAGTGGTACATTTGTAAGAAAGATTAGTCAGTATTTATGAATTTGTTTCTAAGAGAAGTAATAAGAGACTTGTATGATAAAAATGTAAATAAAAAATGTTGTAGAAATTTATATTTTTTATGTATCAGATTTGACATTTTTGATAACTTTTCTTTAAAAATATTATTAATTTTGCAGAATTTGATACCTATTTTGTTGAGTGGAAAGAATAATCAAATTCTGGCGGTTGCTACAAGGTATTCATATTTAATTACTATAATCAAGTTTTTATGTTCATGTTTGTAATAGTTTTAGTTTACTTGTTAAAACTTTTAGTTGTTTAATGTAAATATCTCAATATATATTCTTTTCCTTACCATATTTTTGTTAACAATAAAACAGTAAAGGAAGTTCTGTAGTTGAATATCAACAGGCTGTAAATATTTGTAGATATTTTGTATAGTTACTGTGGAAAAAATATAAATACCCCATAAGAATTTTTTGTTATACAGGATTCTTCTGAATAGTTAAAATCCCAGGATCTATGATTTTGTCTTCTATTAGAAGTGACCAATATTCAGAGCTTAATAAACAAGACATGCATATTTTCTGCATGCAACAATAATAAAAGATTATTCTTTTCTACATTCTATGCATTATAAATATATATAAATCATTGTTATTACTATTAACATTGATATTTATTTTAAAAACAAAATTATAATAATTTATTTTGTATATTAGAGCTTAAAAAACAAGTCATGCAGAAAATAAACAGTAATAAAAAGATTATTCTTTTCTACGTTCCATGCCATATAAATCTATAAAATCATAATTATTACTATTAACATTACTGATATTCATTTTAAAAACAAAATTATATTACAGTAATTTATTTACAAGATGAAAAATATTTAACATTTGTCCATTTTAGGTTTTATATCCCCTAATACAAATGCTTCCTTTCTTTTCTATAAAATATTTTATTTTATTTGAAGTTATTATATATACCCAGTAGTTTTTTTATGGAAATTATTTTTTTTTAATTGTGAAATTATTTTACTGTTATTGTACTGTTTGTTGAAAATTCTCAATATAACATAAAACATTTTGTGACCCTGTCAGTTTACTGTGTTCTTTTATTGAGTATTTAAATTAGTATAACCCCTCTATAAGGAGTATAAACACCTAATGAAAGGGACTTTAATACTGATTAGTCATTTATAAATAGATGAATTTACTTTATAATTAAAAAAAATTCAGCTGAAAATCTGTACTCTGTATTATTTTTTAAAGTATACAAAATCTTAACATTATAAAGCTACATAAAATATATCCTTGCCATAAGTATTGTTAAATGCAAATCAGTTTTTTTTTTTTTTTTTTTTTTGTAAAGTATGAAAAAAAGCTAAAAATTCCAATAAGTACAATTTATATTCTCACTTTAAAGGAGCATCTCAATTTAACACTTATTATATAACTTTTACCCCATAAAATAATATATATTTTGTATATTACTTCTACTTTTGTCATACATTGTTTCTCCCAAAAAATTTCTAGAGAATCGAAATTAGAGAATCTTTGTAGTTTTAATTATTTGCTTGAATTTGAAATGAAAAAACTTATGTATAAATATATGTGACTGAATTTTTTTTTTAAAATGTGTTATATAAAAAAAAGTGCTATATATAAAAGTATAAATGTGTTATATATGAAAATAATCACATATAAAAAAAAGCTTTAAAAATAAATATTTCTCACCAATTAAAGTTTTTATCAAATAACAAATGTACACACAGTTTGGTGGTTGTTATATATTTTGAAAAGATATGATATTAAATGGTTTTCTCTTTTTACTTTTATTATAGAGTTTTAGTGAACTTGAGTTTGCCTGTTGAATGCCTGTCACCTGTTGAAGATGCACTGCTTACGAGCAAAACTCAAACTGTTAGAAGACGGTTGCTTACAGCATCATATGAAATAAAGAAAGCTTTCTTGAAAGATGCAGCTACATTTCCTGTTGTCACAATGCTCAGAGAAGCAATGATAAAATCTGTAAGTTGCAATTAATAATAACAAGCATAATATATTGTTCTCACTTGTGTCAAATATGGCTTGCTAATTTATACATGTGTATTTCAATTTCTTTTCTATTTCTTATAGTATATATATCTATTATGATTCAAATATTAACATATTTATAAACAATGCATTTTATAGATTTTTTAGTAAAAAGAATTCCTAACAAAGGTTTAAGATTTCATATTGTTAAAAATAAGCCTTTTTTTACTACTGATTAATTTTACAATCTTTATTAGAAAATTCTTTTTGCAATATTTAAGTAGTATATCATTTTTAGAGTATTGAGATAATTTCTTGAATTAACTGTATGTAACTTTTATTAAAAAAAGAATTGAAGCAAATTAGAAAATTTGTAATCAGTTTTAACGAATGAATTTAAACAAATACTGTATATTTATGTGTATAAGCCAAGAATTTTGTGGCCTTTTTAAAGATTTAAAGGAGGGAGGGGGTCAGCTTATATATGGGTCCATGAAACATATGTAATATGTGTTTTTTCTCCATTGGCAACAAAAAGTTGCCAAATCGGCAAAAATTAATGAAACTGTAAAAAACCCTCATAAAACAGTAAAGTAAAAAAAAGGTATAACAGCAAAAAGTAAGTAAAGTGAAAAAAATTTTTGAAATGAGAAAACATAAAAATTGAAAAATAAATTTTAAATGACTTTTATCTGTGTTATAATCACTCAAAAACAGCAGTACTATAATGGTAGTGGATTGGCTAATCTTCTAATAAACACAATTCTAAGTAACCCAGAAGCAATCGATGAACTGCCAAGCACAGCATCTTTTTTTTTTTCTTTTTTTTTTTTTTCCTTCTCTAAGCTTATATTGCTTAAATTTAAGAAAAAGTTATCTTTGTATAGGGTTGCCAGAATTGAAACTTGTCCTTCATGTCTTAAGTGAAAATACGATTAGTCA
>CM063502.1:38391035-38656035 GCA_032207245.1 Pardosa pseudoannulata | reverse complement strand
TAAAATAAAATCTGTATAATTTTTTTTTAATTAGAAATTGATCTTTTAAATTATTTACTTTCCTTAAACTTTTCTTAATAAAATAAAAATTTAAGAAATAAATGACTACAAGGAAAGAAAATATGCGAAAGGCATACAATTATGAGCAACTTATTTTTTCATTTTTAAATTTTATTTAATAAATAACTTATTATTTCTGAGAATTATTGTCTGAGAATTTAGAGTAAGTAAATCTTTGTAAAGTGCATGCAGTTTAATATTTGTTATTAACATATTAATAAATACGCAAAGTGATTAGGAAAGACTATTATTTTAAATCAACCATTCTTGTTGGTTTGCAAGATTTTTATATTGATTTCTCTCATACATTGTGTTCTTTTCTTCAAACACTGTTTTGCTAAAATTATCCCTAATAGCAACTTATAAAGCTAACAATTCTGAAATAATTAATATTTAGGAAAATATTTTAATATTTTTCAAGCTATTAGTTAATAATTTAAATATAAACAAAGTAAACGATTCAAAATTATATAAAAAGAAATACTGAATAAAAAAATCTTTTAAGGCTTTAATACATTAAGACCATTCTACTCATTGTTTTATAGACTGCAGTAATCCTAATTTTTATTAGTGTTTTTTTAGCTCTTCTCTATATAAAACCAGATGAAATTAGTTTATTAAGTAGAAGAGTATTGCAATTTTTCTAACTCAAATTTGAAATTTTGAATTTGGGAATTTTGAATTTTATAGTTTTTTCCATATTTATTAAAATAAAAGTATCAATTCCATTAATCCATTTTTTAGGATTCTTCTTTACATTGGCTAGGAATTTTCCAGCCAGTATTAAAAATTGCATGTTTGGTATTCATAAATTGGACTTTATCATTCTTATTGCAAATATTACTCTTTTAACAGAATATAACAAAAGTTCATGAAGCATTGGAGTTAATATCATCAGCATCTGATACATCTTGTGATGAAGAAGAGAGCGATGGTTCAAAAAATTCATCAGCATCTTTGAGTAGTGAACCATCTAAAGCTAACAATGGTTTAAGTGATTCTGGTTGTGCATTAAATTCTGATAGATCAACTGTTTCCCTCTCTGATGCAAACAATTTTTTAAATGGCGAGAAAAGAAGTGAAAATATGCAAGAATGCTTCAGTTATGATATTAATACCAAACTTGAAAAAGTACAGATAACTGACGATTCTGAACCACAACAGGAAATGAGTTCTTACGAAAAACGTAACCATTTTTCTAAAGCATTTGTATATGGAGAAATAGATTCTGAGAGTTCAAGTTGTTCTGAATCTCCTCATCATAAAAAAATTAAGGGAAGTACTTCTCTTGATGAGCAGGTTTCCATGAGTGAAGGTACTGATTATAGTTCAAAAGATGACTCAGGGGTGCCTGAAAATATGGATCGTAGTTCTCCAGACATTCAAGGAAAGTCATCAGATGATGACCTTGATAAACAATTAATCAAAAATTTCATGGCTGTCCAAAAACTGCGGAGTCTTCAAATGCATTCTAAAGTATTAGAAAGTGATTCTAGTAATGAAGATATGCAGAATGTTAAAATAAAATATCGTAGTCACCCTCCTGCAGGTAGAAGGGGAAAGAGTCCTAGACGGAATAATGGTTGTATTCCATCAATATGTATGGATTCTGCCGTTGCTGCTTCAACATCGAAAGGAAGAATGAAATACCCACTGTGGGAGAAAAGAGATAGTGTTACTACTTTAGTTGATGTTAACTCTCTTGCACCATCAGATGAAGATATAGGGTAAGAGCTTAAATATTGATAATTAATTGTTTAAGTTTTTGATATATTGACTGGAAAATAAAAAGCATTCATATAATTTGTCTTTATATAGTATTTAGCAGTGTTGTAAGTCATATTACTTAAACTGTTGTCTAATTATCTTTGTGCATCACAATTTATTCTTAATAAGTTTTTCATACTGATTTTCTCTTGTATGTTAGAACTCATCAGGGATAATAACAAAGCAAATTCAATGTTAAAGCAGCTATTACATTCAACTTCCAAGTTTTTCCAGTCAAATCTTATTTATATTATTACTTCTCATTCTACAAGATTAGATTAAGATTTGCCCCAAATCTAATCTTGTGGAACAATGACTGAATTGTTAGGGTGCTGATCTTTGGTACCAGAGTTTTTGAGTTCGAATACCACTGTGGCCCTATTTAGAATTGGCTTTAAGCATATGGTTCCAGTCTCATTAGCTCTTGTGTGGCAAAATCAGATCATAGGGATCCAAACCAAACCAAACCTAATCTTAAAAATTATGCCAATAGAAATTATATTACTGCATAAAAATTAATATAAATATCATGGGTTTACACATATACTGCTTACTTGTATATTTCAGCAACTGCAGGTAAAAGTCAGGCAAATTAAACAATCTAAGAGAAAAAAACAACTAAAAGTGTAAGTGTCCCTTTAAAGTTTATACTTGAGGCATAAGTAAGCCCCTGTTATTCTACTCAGGAGCTCTGATAGCCTTTGCTCACTTTTATACTTGCATCTATGTATACCTGTAAAAAGAACATATAGAAGGCTGCTAATTTATAAATGTATTTTTCCAAACATATTTATAAGCAATTTTTTTGTTTATAGTAAATATTTTCCCTCAGATTTGTTTATCTGTAAAACTAACTTATTTAGTTTATGAATTATAAATAACATATCATTTAAAATTTTACATTTTGCTTATATTTTTCAAAATTTTTATTGTAAAAATAGGTTGTTTGAGATCAAACATCAAAGAGCAGTTAATATTATTAGATTTTTAATTTCCCAGGGTATGTATTTGTTATACTCTATCCTAACTCTGATCTCACAGACCTCATTTAAAAAATATAATAATAAAGTTAAAAAATGCTTAACTGCTTAATGCGATTTAACTGAACTAATTCATGTTACATAGATTGCATTACATGTACATATTTTTATATTAAATAATTGTACTATAAAAGTTTTAGAATAACTTGAAATTTTATAGTACAATAAAGATTATTGGAACATAAAACTGCATAAAACTAAACCTAATTTGACATATTCTTTCTATACTATATTTTTATAGTTTAATATATATGTAATAGTTTAAATATAAAAGAACAACTAAAATAAAAGTTACACTAATATTTTTAGAACCATTTTTTTTTTGTTCTCATAAGTTTTCTTTGCAGTTATTGCGAATTTTTGGTAGAGTGCTCAAGACAAGTAATCTTAATCAGCAATTGCAAGCATAAAGTGTCATATCTCTTTTTGTTTTTCATTTTTTCAATTGCTCTCAAATTAGTTTTAGTCTTGATTCTGTTACACCCAACACATGACAAATGGATCCATGGAATTTGTAGGTCAAATGGATGTTATTTAGTTATATTATCCCTTTTTAATCCTACACATAACTTGTTAAAAGGTTCTCAAACTATTTTAAAACATTATCTTTAAAATCAGTGTCATCAACATCCACAGCAAAAGAAGGATTAGGCAATGAATTCATAACAGAAAAGTCTGAGTCTAGTCTCAGATAAAGCTATGCATGATAAAAGCTATAAATACTGCTTCAAATCATATTTACATGGCTGTTGACAACATAAAGTAACTCATGTTTCTGAAAGGGACATTTTCACAGTGCTGCAGTCTTTACTCGATCTCCTGTAAATTAAGTATAGATCCTTTATATAATGAAAATAAATGCTAATGATCTGTGAAATGACTGCACCTGAGAAGTTAAGAGTAAAAATATTGTATGCTTGAATAAAGAAAATTTTATATGTGTTTTAGCTGAAATAATAGTGATTTAGAAAAGTATTTAAATAATTATATTTTTCAGGAATCTTATTAAGGAATTTACCATGAGTTTTCTGCATTCTGGTTTCTCTCATCTTGTCCAAGACTTGAAGGTAAACATGTAACGAAATATTTTTCATTATGTGCAATAAACAGAAACTTTTTCCATCAGTCTAGTATTTTGATATAAGTGATGTATATGTCATTTAAGACGTATACATCACTTATATCAAAATACTAGAATTTGATTATGGTGCTCGTTTTTAAAATTTTTAGTAAAGGAAGACAGCTATATATATAAAATACTGTATATTTCTGAATACAAGCCCATCCATATATAAGCCATGAGTGCAATTTTCCTTCAAAAATTTACCCAAATTTTAAACCTGTATATTATATAAGCCTAAATAATGTTCTGTTACATTAAACTATGTTGCAAAAGAAGCCGAAAATGCCACCAAGCAGGTAACTGAAGAAAATATTTTCCAATCAAATTGCTTTAAAGTAAAACCAACTAGAAGCTAGACCAATACTACTCAAAACATTTTTGCCATGGCATCCAGTTTCCGAGAAGGTAGAGGATTGGCTGCATCTCAAGACCAATACTAGGACATATCTTAGCATGTTTTGACAGTGTCAAGGAAAAACAATTTACATTTTAAATTTTAATTAATCTCATGCTGTTTTTCTTAATTTCATAATTTTATAATAACTTATCTAGATTACTGCCGTGGTGCACAGTTTAATAATTACGGCACTATACCATGCGACAATATTTACTTTGATGCTAAAGACCATAGTTTCAACTCTGGTAATCTTATATAAAGATAAACTTTTTCAAAATTTAATATAAATTAAAAAAATTCTAATTTTGGCATTTTATCAATTGCTTCCAGCTTGCATAGAATTGTGTTTATTAGAAGATTAGCCGATTCGCTACAGTTATATTGTTTTGGCTCAATTAAAACACAGATAAGAGTCTTTAAAAATTTATTTTTCCATTTTTGCTTTTTCCATTGCAAACTTCACTTGCTTTTTGCTGTTATAGATCTTTGTCCCTCCCTTTTTTTAATCATTTTGGCAACTTTTTTGTTGTCAAGTAACGCATATTTTGTTTTTTCCATTGATCAGTATATACACATTTACATTTAAGGGGTTATTTATTCCTTAAGTTGTTTTACTTAGTCTGAAATGAATAGACTAGTATAGTGTTAATAAATGATAATGAATAGTATTCATAATACTGTACCCTTCTGGTTTATGACATTTTCCAGATTTTCTAGTACTGTGTAAGAAATAAAATTAGTATTGTGGTACTATATGCATTTTATTCATGAGAATTAGATAAGTTGGGAAAACTGTTTCAGCGACTTATGCTACTAATGTAGCTTTTAACTATAGTGGTGTATAAATAAAGTTTTTGTGCATTTTTATTTTTAAAAGGACTTTATTATAAGAGAATATCATAAAGAAAATCCCCATCATTATAATTGTTATAGCATGCATCTTTTATTATATATATTCTCAAAGTTATTTATAAATATGGGGTATTGGTTTTTGAGTTTCTTCATCTTAGGGTATATTTATGTCATTTTATAATTAAAGATACTTAAGGATTCATTATTTATAGTTAAAATTTTATTTTCTGATTGCAGACCTCTTTACTTGGTGATTTACCTATAACTATTGATAAATCCCTTCTCTTTTGGTTAATAAGCTACTTCTTACACCTTGCTGCTACTGTACATCTAAATGTTGATCACATAAGGTATATGAAAATTCTGTTAATATATTTTATTTGAATACAGTTTTTGGTTTTTGTTTTATAATTAGATATATGTAGATTGAAAATTTAAATTATCTTTTATCTATGTAAAGTTTAAGTTATTTAATGGTTTAAGATTCTCTGTTAAATAGAAGTTAAAGTTTCCCCCCTCCCCATTTTCAAAAACATCTTTGTGCTTTTCTAATTTTAAAGTTTTCATGTTTTGTGCAATGTTATATTTTCTGTGTGTTAGTTCCAGCCACTCAGTAGATTATTTATTTTAATGGTGGTTTATGTATTTTTAAAAGTTTTAATCTTTAAAAATAATAAGATTTTGAATAGTCTTATCATTTATGAAAGGAAAGGACATTTTTGCTATAAACAGTTTTTAAACTTTGTAGTATTATGCTTTTGAAACATCACAGTTATATGTATTGATAATTAAAAAGTCACTCCTTGAAAGGATATTTATATATATTATGTGCTTTATTCATTCAATAATGAAGTTATTCTGAGAAGTAATTAACTCATTCTTGTTAAGTTTTTATTACTTGAAATATCATAACTTGCTGAGAAAAATTAAAAATTACATAGAGGAACACCGCAAAGAAATGTCTGTTATTCCATTAATGAGTTTTATTAATACATAAATTACCTTGAAAAGAACTGGCTTATTCTTTTAATAACTAGATGATACTGCTTTTAAAGTATTTTTTACTTTATTATCTTCTGTTTTTCTATAATACAGTATTTAATGGTAACTTCACTATATAGTCATTTTAATTATATAAGATTGATTTTAAAATTTAATTTTAATTCTATGAATCACTTAGCAGGGATAAATTGCATTGTAATTCATAAATAAAAAATTGCTGAATAATTATCAATATAATTATTTATTAAAATACCTATATATTTGTATACATACACAATCTTATTTGAGGATGAAAGTGGTAATTCCATGTTGATAGAATATATAAAAGTAAAATTATACAGATACAAATGTAACTACTCTACTTTAATATAGAATAGGATTTCTTTTAACTTCTTCATATCACAAAATAACTCTCAATGTTGTCAGTTTGAGAAATTGTGCATTATTCTTTTATTAATATATAATTTTTAATAAAATTTATGTATGAGGCATCTTCATATCTAAACTCATCTCGATCCCATGAACTTTAATATCATAGGATTTAGTTGTTTTGTTCATTCTTATATTGCCTTTAATTTTAAGGAATTCATCAGTTAAGTTCACTTAATGTAGATGTAAGATACCTTTCAAAAAACAATGCTAGTTTTATGTACATCTGTGAATTTTTACATAAAATTTCTAATATTGCCATCTCTAGCTGGACAAGATTCTCTGTTAAATCAATGTTGAGTTATTTATCTATTGATAATTATACTTCCTTAGACCATCATACCTGGTCTAGCACAACTGTCATACTTTATAATTTTAATAATAATATTTTGTATCTCAGATTCTCCTGTGTAAGCATTGTTTACAATTGGATGCACCTTCTCTTAGTATAGAAAACTAAAAGATACATTTTGAAATACCAGTCTTTATTCTCTGAATTAATTAAAAATTCTGTCATATGTTTTGAAGGTAATAAAGTATAGTAAAGTAAAGTATAGTAATAAAGTAAAGTATAGTAATAATGTAAAGTATAGTAGTAAAGTAAAGTATAGTAATAAAGTATAGTAAAGTAAATTTTAGTGAAACAAATTATTTTAAGTCTGCCTTTTACCATAGTATGATAACTGTAGAAATAGTGTCAAGCTGTAAACGTAACTTTCTGTCTCAGTGAGCAGATATAAAAAATCAGTCATAATATGCACTTGATATGAGGTCTTAAAATGACCAGAAAAAAAATAAAGCTTTTGAGATCTGAAATTTAATGCTAATAGCAAATATTGTCTGTATACTTCAGTTATTTTGCTTCTTCCTTAATTTTTGTACTTTTAAATAGTTATAAATTCTACCATATTGTTCTTTGGAACCATAAAAACTGATAGCCAAGATTGAAATTTCAAATACTTGAAATTAAAAAAGTGTTTTTACATTTTATTAAACAGTTTTAAGGGTGATTATTATTTTCTTGTAAGGTAAAGTCATTTTCTATATTCATTTTAGGATAATGTAAATTAAGAAAATATTTATTATGTATGTTAAATTATTTAGATATTTTTGACCATAATTCAAGATTAAGGAATACATTTTATAACTTTTAGTTGCATCATTTACAAATATATATACATGCCAATTTAGACTATTTAGGGGAGAAGATTGCAACTGTTGTATACATAGTATGCATGGGAATGATACACACCTTTGACTACTCTAATTAAAATGGTTGTGAAATCATTAGATGCATCTAGATAGAAAAATTGTGCTGTGCTTACCAAAATTTATACTTTTTACTTATATAAATGCAAAAAATAACAGGTTGTTCTAAAGATAATCCTAGTAATTTTTAATTTCCAGCAACCTTCTAAATGCTGATTTAATCAGTTATTTAGTCTATGAATGTGTATTAGCTTGTGAAAGTGTAGAACTGCATTCAGAAGCAAGTGGAAAAATAAAAAAATATGTGGCTGATCAGTGAGTTGATTTATTTTCTTTATATCTTATTTTTCAACATTTAACATTCTAATTATATTTTATACACTGTTATATATAATTTTGTTTCAAGCAATAGTCAAAATCATTATTATTAAAGAAGATTGATTTTAACCCTTTATCTACTGCATTATGAAATACTGAAAATATCTTTATATTGTTTTTTAGCTGTCACATTGATAATTATATAAAGTTAAATATACAAGTAAAAAGTCTCCCCAGTTTGAAATTTAGTTTGTTAGAACTAATTAATGAAAGTGGGACTTAAAAGTACCGTCAGTACATAAATGGTTAAGGTGATTGGTACTTATAAGTACCGTCAGTAGATAAAGGGTTAAGTCACCTTATTGAACTATTTTAAGTTCTACTATGGTTGCTAAGTCTAGCCTGTTGTAATACTGATGAAATAGTTCAACTTGTGGCTATGAAACAGTAATTTATTTTCAATTTCTACCTAATTTTGGGTCTTATTCGCACTGACTTTTTAATTTTTATGCAATTGTTATATGGAATTAGATTTTTGAATGTCCTCTTGTCTAAAAAAATGAATTATTTATATCTTAAAGATCTGGACTGAGATTCAGAAAACTGTTGACTTCAAATTTCTTCAATGAATAACTTTTCTGAGAAATGAAATCTTCTATTGTTTGTTTCTGTTACAAAACTACAAAGAACTAGTTGTGTGATATATCTAAGTTCTGCATGACTTGTAAATACTGTTTAGAAAACTTTGTTAGAAATTTGTTATATGATTAGAAATTGATTGTCATA
This sequence comes from Pardosa pseudoannulata, assembly GCA_032207245.1. NCBI lineage: Eukaryota > Metazoa > Arthropoda > Arachnida > Araneae > Lycosidae > Pardosa > Pardosa pseudoannulata. Next base: position 38,647,052 of record CM063502.1, on the reverse strand, counting down.
AAATCAATTTATTTAACGAAAGTATTCTTAATAAGTAAAACAGATGATAATAGATTTAAAATCTTACCTAAGAAAAGATGAACTTCATTAGGATGAATATCAATTTCTTTCAGTTTAGAAATTTTCCTGTTTCAAATTCATTTTATGGTTGCAATATTAAAAATTTATCATAAATTGCCAAAATGTTTGAGTCTTTATTTTAATAATACAGATGATTGCAAAAATTGGTCATATTGACTCATAAAATACCCTTATTTATACATTCATATTCCTTTAAATATTTTAAAGACATTAAATCATTAAATAGAACAGCAACTGCTGAGGAAATCTCCAGCCATAATTAAACAAACACCATCACTAGAAACAAATTTTCTTCTAACTCTTTACTCCAGACTTTGTTAAAGCCTGTCAAATTGATGTTACCATTAAAACATTTTAAGTATAAATTGCCTTTGTTGTCCATCAAGCATGATGTTAAATCCCTGGAAGACTGATTTTGATAGTCAAATCTAAATTTCTTTCAATAAAAATCAAACATAATTTAATGAGCTATTTCCCTATAATCATACATCAATTTTTCATAATTTTTATATATTTAAAATATGAATTATATAACTCAGTATTACTACATATTTTATTCACATAACTTTCTTTTATCAAAACATTTCATTTTTTTTTTGCAATATTAAAAAAAAAAATTAATATCCAGACTTGTCATTATTTAAGGTACATTGTGTTCAAAAGTATTTTGTAGCACTAATATTTGTATATGATGCCAACATAAAAAATGTTATCTCTCCATATGTACATTGCTCAAGATGTCAATTGTACCTTCGATGCAATGAGTGTTAGAACAAAGAATTTGAGCCTTATCTTCCCCAATCTATTACAACTTTGCATATAGCCATGTCTTGCTCTTTTCTTGAAGAATTTTCTAATTTTGACACCCCAAGCAATATTTTTTTATTTTTATATATTACAGTGATTGGTAGTTTTAACTTTTTTAGTATTTCACATTAAAAGCAGGTAGTAATTAGTATTCTTCCCCCCCCCCTAAAAACCACCCTGACAAACACATGAATATTTTTATGATGAGAGTAATTTGATGTTAAGATAATTTAAAGTTATGTGTGTACACACACACACACACACACACACACACACACATACATACATACATACATACATACATACATACATACATACATATATATATATATATAATATATATACATATATATATATATACACACACACATATACATATACATATAAACATATACATATATACACAACACATACACACATATATACATATGTATGTATATTTATGTATATACTAGTAAGAGAATGGTAAATTTATTTTATTGTAATCATTATTAAATGTGTAATGTGTAATCTTCACTTATACATCACTAATCTTAGTACTATCTTAATTTTAAGGATGAATTTAGTCGTTACTGCTTTAAAAGAAATTATTGTTGCTGTTGATTTGTATTCAAGAAAGTCAAACTCTCAAAAGGATAAAATTTTCTTTTATGATTTATGTGGTAAGTAAATTTCTTGAAAAATACATTGTAAATTTGGTTTAAATTGTTAAGTTTTTCTTTCTTAAAAATCAAAATTGAAGTACTGGTGCTCTTTGTTGATTTATATTTTGGTAATCATTTTATGTGGCATATTTATTTTTAAAAATATTCTAAGCAGTAACACTTAGTTTTTCTCTGGAGAAAATTTCTTTTATTAAATTAAATTAAATTTAATGACTTCTTAATTTTTATTATTTATTGTCACTTTCTCTTTTCTGTTATAACAAAAAGTATAAAAAAATTGCAAATCCAACTTTATTACAGCTGTGTTAGTAATTTTTGAATTTCAGGTTTGATGAACAAAATTTTATTTATAATATATATAATATTTATTTTTACAAATTTTATTCTTGATTTAGCATATTTTCTTTTCAGTTTGTTAAGCAAATTTTATATTTCTTATGATGATTGAAATATATACTACTAATATGTACATGTATATTTATTTATCCAGCAAAAAGTTTAGTTATTTTTTTACAGTTGAGAAATATAGCCCATATTTTAAATTATTGATGCTTGCTTGGCATTGTTAAAGTTTATGGAGTCATGCTGAAAGGCATTCACTCTAAACTCAAGACTAGGCAATAACTTTATAAATATTCTTTTATTTTTTCCGTCAAGCACTCATTGAGATACAGAACATATTTTACATATTGAAGAGTCACTGTATTGCTGTAAGAATGCTCTTCCCTCAAGAGTGGGTAATTGTATGGTTTTTCTTTGCCTAGGAGAGAGACTAAGATAACAATTTTTGCTATAGCTGTTAAAACAAATTGGCCACAGCTTGTATATGAAACATGATACAACTGACATCATTTGGAAGAGTATGTGATTTTTCTGGGAGAAATGACATATTGTTTAGAAAAAGAATTATAAAAAAGTCTGTACTTAGCATTTAATAAATCAGACTGGTTTTATGAAGTTTGGAAGGAAAAGAATCTTGACGAATCATGTCCTTGATTTAATTTGGATGGCTGAAAAAAGAAAGATTAAAAAATAGAATGTGAATTGGTAGAATTTTAAGAAACTTTAGGAGTGATAGTTTTTGATACATTATTATGCACATATAATTATTATATTATATTACACACACACACACACATATATATATATACATATACACACACACACACACACACACACACATATATATATATATATATATATATATATATATATATATATATATATATATATATATATATATATATATATATATATATATATATATACATACATACACACACACTGGTGTATAATATTGGGAAGTGAAAATTCCAGTAACACTAACATCTGTATTTCAAGATAAGACATATAATTTCCAATGAATGAAATAAGTTAAATGTTTCCTCTTAAGCATAACTGATATGTACTGTCATATCTTGTGGGAAATAAAATATGATATAATTTTCAAATTAATCTTTAGATTATATTATATCAATCACTTGTAATTGGTAATGTTGAAATGAAATATGTTAGATTATAAACATTTGACTCAATATTTTAACTCAATATACATCATTTCATCTTGACTTCCATTTATTTTATTTTCACTATAATTAAGGATTTAACCTCAAATTGGAATAGAAACATTTATTTTAAATATGAAATAACTTTAATAATTTTCTGATGAATAATTAACAATCATCTTTAGCAGATAGAGATAATATTTTGAAATCAGAAAGAAGTAATAGATTTTCAAGGAACATGATCCATTCATTCTTTATTTATTTATTTTTTTTTCAAAAGTTCTCCAAATTTCAGGATCCTGGGAAAGGTTTGATGAAAATCCAATTTCACGACTGTTTGAAAAATTTAAGAAGTATATTCTCTGGTACAAAAAATTTACTTTTAGCAACTATTTTAGCCCCAGCATCTTGTTCAGAATATTGCTGGCTGTTCGAAAAAGTGTTGTGTTGAAATTATGCTTTTCAGCATAAAATTTATTTTTAATATTTTATTTGCTGCTTTTTCTTTTATTTTCAAAATATTTCCAGTGAAAGATTTCTACTTGGCTTTCTATCAAAGCTTCATACTATTTTCTAATATAAGTTATAAAAATTGTTATAATTTAAGCTAATCTGCCAGTGACATTTAATTTTTAGCTGCTTAATGTTTGTTGTACTATATGCTGCTTATTTTTGATGTATGTGGAATGCACAATCTCATTGCACTGCTAATTTCTTTTATATTTGCTTATAAAAGTACTTTTCATATGTTACGTGATTTACTTCAAATAGTAATTTTATAGCTTTTTTTGTAAAAGTATTGTAACTCTTCAGTACATACAATAATTTTATTCATATCAAATATTTGTTCCTTATTGTATATATTATATAGCTTGATAATTGTAAATTAAAAAATAAAGGTACATAAATACATATACAACCTTGGCTTAAAGTATTGAGCTCTAAGAAAGTGATTAGTTTGAAATTTTGAACAAGTTTAATTTTAGTACTATTTATTCAATAAATTATACTGTACAGCAGAGTGCAAAAATTTAGGCCATTTTTAAAAGGCATAATTTTTCTTAAATAGAAAAAGAAAACTAATTAAATGAAGATAATTTTAAAGTTGTAAATCAAAAATAAAAAATTCTTAAATAAAAAAAAATAAAAAAATAAAAAAAAAACTGAAAATAAAAAAAAAAAAAAAAAAACTTAAGTAACTCAAAAAATGTTGTATCTTAAAAAAAGCAAAAAAAAAATAGAATTAAAAAAAAAGATTTCACAAAAAAAAAAAATTATGAATTCACAAAAATTCATCTTCATTTTTATAATTTTTCATTCAAAAATAACATTAAGCTTCTTTAACAGCAAATATTTTTCAAAATTAGATGTTTATTAAACGTCAACTCAAGCTCTTGTAAAATATATGACTTGAAAATTTTATTATAAAATCAACTTCGATTATTAATAAGATCATTATCAAAGATATAAATGTTTCAAGGAAAAAAAAAGCAAAATTTCACCATAAATCATCTATAAATCAAAGATTATGTTTACAACACATTTTTAAAATTTTATGTTTTAAATATATAAAAAATCATACCTTTAACAGAAAATATTTATGAAATTATCTATATATCTATATTTAAAATGTATTGTAATCTAATAATTTAAAAATTATTGTTTTGTTTTTTAATATAAAACTTATTGAAATTGTGATAATTATTATAATTATTAATAAAAGTTATTTAGAATAGATATGTTATTAAATAATTATAAATTAATTTGTATTAATGTTTTTAATATTATAATAATATATTAGAATTTTGTTAAAAATAATATAATATATTTTAAATAATATTATTATTATAAATAAAATTTTAATAAAAATATATAGCAAATTATTATATATATAAAATTTATGTCTAATTTAATTATATAGATTATTTTTGTGTTTTTTTTTATTTATATTTATAAAATATATAATATGTTTATTTAAAATTTATATTTATATCTATAGCAGATATTTGTATCATATTAATTTATAAAAAGTTTATTTTAAAAATAAGATAGTCATGATTATTAAATTAGTTTGTTTATTGTTTAATAATAAATATTTACTTTGTTTTAAATTATTTAAAAATTTTCATTAGTTTTATTTTGCTTATTATGTTTTAAAATTTAATAAAAAAATTAATTTTTATTAATATTTAGTATATATATATATATTAAATATATATATATATATATATAAGAAATATATTTGTATTTTAGATTTCTATTTTATTAAAAGAAAGCATATTTATCCTGTAAAATTAGAAAATGCACTAAAGCCTCTTTCTTTATTAGGCTAATGAATTTTTGTATAACTTTTTTACTGCAAATTACTAGATTATGCAAAAAGTTTTAATTGTTAAAATTTGTATATTTTGTGCAAAATGATTTGATTAAAAGTTGTAGTTTGTGTTATTTAAATATTGAAAAAGATTTGGCATGCATTTTTAAGGGATTCATATTCTTTCTGTGAGTTTTCAAAGGTTAGGGTGCAGTGTCTATATAACATTTCGGGTGCTACTTAACTAAAATATGTTTACTTTCAAAAACTTCTTAGATATTTTTAAAACTGAAAAATTTGATTTTGAAACATATAGAAGCATGTTAAAATTTATTGTTATATGGAGTATATTTTTGTTTATTACCTTTTAAAATTTTGTATATTAAAGTCTTTCCGTAACCTATTGTGATATAAGTTTTATTATAAACTTTTGTTTTAGGAAAACTTGCTGATTTACAACATCTTAAGCATATCCCACTTCTTCTTCTTCAAAACTGTTGCCATGTGAATGTAAAATACTTTGCAGAAGATGTTATTATTTTGAACCATTATATTTTAATGATAATTGAAAGGGGAATGGAACAGTTTCCAATGTCAAAGAAAATAAATTTTGTTCACCATTTGAAACAGTAAGTACACTTCTATTAAACTTTATGTTAGAAAAGTGTTAGATCTCTCACAAATTGTAAAACTCATTAGTTTCAAGTGTATTTATTAGTGATGTATCTGAAAAATTCTTTAATAAAGATTCTTTTAAGAATGATGCTTAATGAATGAGTGTGAATTAAATTTTATTGACCAATTATTTATTAAATTGACTAAACATGTAGGCAAAAAAAAAAAAAAAAAAAGAATTTTAACTTCATTTGTTGCCCACTGTATTGATACGGAAATAATTTGTAATCTTCTGTTGACATGATGCTGACTAAATATATATATATATATATATATATATATATACACACTTCTTTGTCTAATACAGCAAAGGATTTTGACACTTTTTCTTCTGTTGTTTGTATGGACAAACACTAATTTCACATATTATGTAATGAAATTAGATACAAGATACTGTTTTTTCAACAGCGATAAAGTTTCAAAATAAAAAAAAATTAAAAAAAAATATCTTTGGATGTCTGAATAGATTCATTATTTCTAATTTCCAAGAATTTGGAAATTTTTTACAAAAGGATAAATTAGCATTAAATATGATATGGAAAACAGCTGTTGAAAATTTTCATTATATCTAAAAGTTCATTATATGCTAGGTTCACAGTGACAGGGTTGAACTGTAATACTAGAATATTCCTATATAATATATTAAAAACAGTGCAGTAATTTATAATTTTAAAATTTTGTCATAAAAGTGAAAAAATTATGTTTTATTGCATATTTTGGGTATTAATTAGATCATTTATGTGCAGGCAGAATTTTTTTAAATTTTGTGACCTGACATGCTGTTATGTCTGTGAGTATTATAAACTTCAATATAGTTCAAATAAAGTTCAGTATGGTTTTCAAAAAGTTTGACAATAAATAAATAAATAAAAGGGTATTAAAGTTTTTTTAATTGAGTCTAGGGCATCTTTAAAGGATGTTAGAGTAACTCCTTTATATTCTTTCCTGTTATCTCTTGAGTTAACATCTGACAAATTTTCTATTAATTCATCAGTTGTGCATAATTCTGAAGTAATGATATCAGCGTCACAGTTCATATATTCCCTGAAAATGATCTGTTTTCAGGATATTACAGTATTCAGGGAAAACAATGTTTAACTTAAAGCTTTTAGTGCTCATTGCTTCATATAAATGAAAGTCTTTATCATTACAATAGTTTCAAATACAACAGGAATGAGATAAAGCATTATGTAAATGCAAATTATGTATGAGTAATAAATGTATAGACAGTGTTTTACTATATTTCAATACTTTCTATGTACCAATAATTAATTACTTATAATATAGTGTATAACTTTCATTCTATCTGAAGCTATTAATATGGTGTTATATAATTATATTTTTATATCTTGAAATGTTTTAAATTAAGATTTTTTTATATTTTAGCTTTTCAACTAAGAATATTGTGAATTCTTATGGCAAGCTCTTAGGAAATTATAAATATAACAGGTAATTTATGTTACTTTATGCTAATGATAATGCATGTTAAGTCATTTGTTTGCATTTAAACACTTAAACTCTGTATTAAAATATTTATTAAACATGTAAAATTTCAGAGTTTAATTATATATATATATTTTTTTTGCTAGTAACATTTTAAATGAATGCGTGTTTACAATGTTGCACCACATAGCAGGGGATGTCCATGCATCTGATTTACTTATTGAACCTACAATTTTAAGATCGTTTTCAAGTATCTTGAAAGAAGATATTGAATTAGAACCTGTAAGTACAAATCACACTCATCTGAATAACTTTGTTTCTATGAATTTAATTGTTTTCAACTGAAATAGGATACAAAGCATGCTGTAAATAAACACTGTCAGTAAATTTCTAATTTTTATAGATTTATATGTAAAGCTGAAAGTAGCAGAAGCTTCATATGATCTGTAGTAATTGTGTAAAGCTTTTTGATTAGAAAGGAAGCTTCATATTAAAAAAAATAAAAAAGTACTAAAAAAATTACTGAAAAAATAAAAAAAATTTAAAAATAAGTTAGAAATAGATAGTATAAAAAATGTAAAAATAAAAATATTATTTAAAATAAATAAAAAAAAAGATAAAAAAAAATATTCAAAAATATGCTAAATATTTAAAAAAAATAAAAATATTCATTAATAAAGTGGAAAATTAGCTGATAAAATATTTAAGGCACTTTTGGAAAAAATAAATATGGAAAACCTTTTATAATGGCTGAAGACATGTATAAGAGAGGAAACATTTATGTTTAAACTGTTCCAAGAGTTTCTTTAGGAATCTGTATAATTAGCAAATTTAGATATTTCTATGAATTTTTTTCAAGAATATAAAGTTTTTGGCATTTTGAAAAGTATTTTGCTAAATAAGAAATTGAATCCATTTTATTTAAAATAGTTTTTGAAAACAACATATCTTTGAATTATTCAAAGGAATCAAAAGGGAAAATGAATATTAGATTCATATGAGTTTGATCACTTTTAAGGTTTTAAACCCATCTAAACATAGTATTATCTGGTTTAGTACCCAGAAAAAGTTAAAATTCTAAACAAGAAAAGTCTGACCGTAGAATCATGTAGTATAATTAAGTTATTAATTTTGGTGACTTAGAGAAATTGTGTATTGTTATAAAATTTGAGACATAAAAGTTTGTAGCATGCCATAAGAAACTGAAATCTCATGCATACTTAGTGAGTCACTTTACTATCCCCCCCTCTCTCTCTCCCTCTCTTAATTTATTTTTTTTTAAAGAATTTAACTGTGTTGAAACCTTTTTATTTAAAATCATAAATGACCCCAATTTTTGTATTTCAGACCCTTAAAATTGGTCATTTTTTAATTTAGCAAAACCAAAGTTTTTAATAAGTAACCCCATTAAAGATGAAATTTCAATGTCCTGAAAACATGCTAAGACTCTTTCAGAAAATTATAATTTGTTAAAAGTATAAAGCAGGTTTGTTAAAAAATATATTGTTTTTATATAATTTATATCAAAATACAGTTATTTTTTGCAGATTCATTACTTTTTTAATGTTTTAATTTTTTAATCTCTTATGTTAAGAAATAAATGTTAAGTATGCCTAATTTAAAATCAACATAGATCATTTTTTCAGCATAAACACAATTTTAAAATTGCTAATTATGTAAAAGAGAGATTTTTTTCTGTTTATATTTAGCCATTTTTCTCCATTTTATTTTTCACTTTGTCCATAACATTTGCCACTTTTTTTTTTTACCTTATTAAAATCATCTGATCACCTGATACCTTAGTTTGTAAAAAATAATAAAAAAAAGATGATGGATTTGCTAAAAGTTATGATGATATAAGCATTGTAGTGAATAAAAAATATGTATAAAATAAAAATATTCTAATAAATCTAAAAAAAAAAAAAAAAACATGTTGGGGATTTCTTAGATTAAATTAACTCTAACCCTGTTGTAGCTTTTAAATTATTTCAGGAGAAACAGAGAAAGTTCACTAGTTGCAAAATAATTGAAGCTTGTTAATTTGAAAGTGTAAAGATATTTTACTTTTGGAAAAAAATATTTGCCTTGCAGTTTTCTCCTACCAATAATCTAGGTTTTGCATTGAAAAGAATCCTTTGTGGCTTTGAAATAACTGCTTGTATATTATTTTGACATTTGTACATTCTGCACATTGTTTTTTGTTTATATCTACAGTAAAAATAACATCTATAAATTTTAAAAGCTTAATATTTCAATAGTTCATTATAAATTATTTTAAAAGCATATGGATAGATTCAAGAGAAAATATAAATTTTAGTTGTTTATTTTTTATTATAAACTTTTCACTTTAACTCTTTCATTACTTTTCTACATATTTTTATGTTTGTTTTGTTTTGTTATCTGATTCTATTATGTAGATTTATTTACTAGTTTTATGATATATTAATTTGTTATAAGCATTTATTTTCAAATTAGGTTTGAATTTTACATTTGAATTTTAACATAATTTTATAAACACCTATGTTTTTGCATTATTTGAGCTTTCTGCATTGCAATTTTTTCAAACTATATTTACTTATTTGTAGTATCAAGAGGATCTGATCATGTATATTTTAAACAAGTTCAGTCTTGAAATCCAAAAAAGTCATTTAAAGAAAAGAAGAGAAGAAGAAGGTGAATGTAGTGGTTCCAGGTATTGTATTAAATTTGCTCAGTTAAACTTTTCTTTTAGCTCTAAGTCTATACACCTACAAATAAGTAAATGACTGTAAACATTTATGTATTTGTAATATAACAGTAATTTTTCAAATCAATAACAATAATATACACTAAAGAAGTTACTATAAAATTCTCTCTATTCTCTATTTTTAGTTATAATTTATTAATTTCAATGTTTTATGCAATTACCTCTAACTATAATGTTTAATGTTTCATTCAAAAAATGCAATAGTTATATATTTAAAAAAAGTTTTTTTTCTGTCGAAAATCAATTCTTTGTATGTAAGCAAAATGATTAGAGGTTTAATAGCTGTTCTAGCCCATGAGCCCTGCAAAATAGCTCTGTTTAAGAATAATGGAATAATTTTAAAAAATGAATAGTATTTACTCTATTTGAAGTATATATTTTGTGAAGTTAAAAAATTTTATATGAAATATTAGAAAAACAAATATGAAAGCAGTGTCTGAATCATGTTGGCTGAATATGCTTGGGGAAAAAAAAAATATTAATTCATCTAAATAGAGACAAGCAGTAAAGAAATTTTTTTCTAAAAGCTTTAAGTTTTATTTATAATTAATATAAGTACCAACATTTTAATTCATTGCTATATAACGTAAGATATGAGTTTAGAATGTTTCATTTCCTGGATATAAATTTAGGACTTTTTAAATATTGTAGTTTACTTTGTGTTAAATATGTTTTTCTCACTGTGTTTGCCTGGTTTATAAGCACATGTACATATATGTTTTTTACTTTTCAGACTAACATTTTGTAGTATATCACATATTTATATTTCGGAAATCCTTAGATTATAATTTTCAGAATAACTTATTGAATAGAATTCTAACTTTCATAAATGCTTCTTCATACAGATCTGTATAGGAAATTGCAAGCTATTAATCACCACTTGGATTCAATTGAAATTGATATTTTTTTTAATGGTAACTAATTTTGAAATGATGAAGAGTTTTGTATTTGATTTAACAGAGCTGATTATATATTCCCTAATATGGCAGAAATTAAGTAAGAAAAGTTATTGCTTGATAATGGTATTGTTTTAAAATCATTATCATATTTGTCTCCATGTGTACTTAATGTGTATTCAAATACCAAAGGATGAATGAATGATTCTCCAATTGTATGTGATTTAAACATTTTCCTTATTAAATGTGACAGATCTAAGAATGACCATAAAGGCTTAAAAAATTTGCATATTTTTTCAAAAATAAATTTTTACTTTTTTTTTCAGATAATTTTTTTTAAAAGGTTCAGATTTGAAGATTCTTTGTATTCTTTTCAAATGTCTTTTTAATTTAGCAGGTTTCATACTTCCATTTATTATATTTTTCTTAGAATTAATTAACAAGAGCTGTTTTTTCCCTTAAACAACAAAAATATTTATTTGTATTTAGGTTTTCACCTACAGTATTTTTTCAGTATCTTTTTTTAATTCAATGTTTTTATTGTGAATGACTCCAGGAAAGAAAAATTAAACTTATTTTTAAAGTTCAGTGTTTTTGGCTTTTAAAATACCTTTAACATAAGTGTTTATATTTTGAAAAAACTTTCAATGTTAAATTGTAGATAGAATTAAAAAAAAAGAGGGCATGTGCCTAAATTTCAAACAGCTTATAGGAATAGGTTAGAACATAATATTTACAAGAATTTATGGTAAGTAAACTGTTGGTAATAAATTTCTCTCTTTTAGAGCATAATTTTATCATTTCTCAATTCGTTTGATGAATATACCAAGATATTCTTACATTCCTCTGAAAGTCAGCATGTGTTTTGTTTTATTCTAAAGTTTTACTAAAATTTGTCTCCTCTTCTTAAGTTTTCCTCAGATAAAATCCTACTGTGGCAGGAATGTTCATAGGCATTCAGAATCAACTTAAAGCAGTAAGTCCTGGTCTCATTTGCCCTTGTATTGCAAAAAAGCAGAGTGTGGCATTCCAAACCAAACCTAAATCCCCTTAAATAAAGGAAATCTATCTAACTATCAAAATTATAATAAATTTCTTTTAACTTTTATAATATACATATTTTAATGGCATATTTCACTATTATCATCAAAATCTAGATCTATCACAAATGACAAAGATTTCTAACTTATTCAGTATTATTCAATTTGCAGTGGTAAAAGTTATAAATATCATGCATCTTCCTTTTATGCATTATTATTTATGTTTTAAAATGTTCTAACCATTTGTATAATATATTATAGCAAAATCAAAAGGTAAGACTGCAATTTAGTAGTCTAAATCCATTATTAATAATCTAACTGCTGTTTGAAATTTTATAAATAATTATGAGTGAGAACAATTTTTTTTTCATCTTTTGGCACAGTCATAGAAATCCTTGCTTGCTTAAATCCTCATCATAATTAAAATAAATTACTATAAAAAAGTGGTTATAGAAATGATTGAAGTTTTCTCTCTCAGCTTTTAAACAGTATTCAAATTTAATACAAATTAAAGTTCATTATCTTATCAATCTCATTTTTAAAAATTCTTCCTGAATACTTTATTGTTATACTTCAAAAAGGTTAGGTTATACTGGTATATGTCAAAGATGTCCCCAAATGGTTCCAATTTTTGATATTTTAAGAAAACCCCTTTTCCATTGTCGATCCAAAACATCATAAATTTTGACTTCAATTGATCTTCAGTGTTTGTGTTTGTTGGTATAGGAATAATTTGTTGATTAAGCTTTTGTTAGCTTTAATATTCATAAAAGTATGTATTAAAGCCACAAAATATGCAGTGTTGAACTTTTTTCTTTGTATTTATTTTGTGATGCTGTTATTTACACACTTTCATAATATCATATGATTATGAAAATGTTAATTTTAAAATATTTTTTTGTACTAACATTTGACTTTCAAACTCTGGATATTTTTACTTTTATGTAATTTATAAAGAAAACAGAAAATAGATGTAAATCTAATTTTTCTAAAGTGGTCTAAATTTGTGGTGTAAATAATGTGTTCATTTCTGTAAGCCTTCATTAGCAGGCCAGATGATAACTATGTAAAATATACATTTAAGAATTTATAAAACTTTCCTTTATCAAACATGATTCATAGTTTTCACATGTTTCCTAAAAAGGAAGAAAAACTCTTGAATTGGAGAACTATTATCCCATTGTGTGACCTAAACTGTACCTCTTTTTAATAATTGAGTTATATATTCAGTCATATGATATAAGCTTAGGCATATGTTCCTATTCTATTCAGTATTAAATTGAATTTGTTTTCATAACTTATTATTAAATGCACAAGCCCACTGAAATTAAAACATTTGGTAAGAAGGAATCTGAGTTTGTACTTATTTTCTCAGTTTCATTTTTTTAAAACCCATTTGAAACATTCTCAAGTGCTTGAGATAATAGATCAATAACTACTAAGTTTTGGGCAAGAGTATATTGGGTATACTTAAAAATAAACACTATCAAAATGTTGATCATGCTTTTTTTTTTTATAAAAAATATCAAGTAATTAAGCAGCAAAAATATGAAAAACAAATAATTTAAATCAGTTATATGTAAATTCTATTAATTGTCCAACAGGTTGGGCCTGACAGGCCCAGGTGGAATGTTTGTATTTGCCATTCTAACCCTAAAAATGGTAGAAATCTGTCCCTCCTAGCAATCTATTTTATTTACACAATATTTCAAATTCCCTTACTCAGTTAACCCTCCCACTTTGTGGAATGTAGTTATTGCTATATTGTTCTCATAAGCACAATACATCTTAATCCATCATACATTTGAAGAGTGGTAAAATCTTACTTTTTTTTTTTAAACCTGGGTGTTTATTTTGCTCATTTCATGACTGAGTCGTGCAAAATTACTCTGCATTTTTTAAAACCTGACTTACCAGATTTATGACACTGGATGATGAAGCAAGATGGTGAAGAGACCAAAATTAAAAAATAAATGCTTATTTTTAGAAAATTATTTTTTCTTTGTGAAACATCTCCTTAAATGTCATTAATTGCTTTTAAAATACTAAGTTAATAAACATGGATATTAAATAATAATTATGATTGATTTACTGGAGCCTTTCAAATTCATTTTACTCAAATTCATAATTCTGTATATGAAGAAATATGTCTGATTGAGGGTTACATAAATTCAAAACATAATAGTAATATACTGAGAAATTTTGGAAAATTCATAAAATCCCCTACTTCTTATGATATGTAAAATTTGAATGAATGAGTCAAATGTAGCCAACATGATGCTTGATAGGTTTTATAGTTTTATAAATAACATGCATTTCTAAGCAACCGAATATAAAGTAATATAAAGTAATAGTAAATATTAAAATTTTTGAAATTGTGCTTCCATATTTGTTTCTTTTGATAGACAGATATAGTTTATGCTGAATGACACTAACTTTCTATATATTCAAGTTTCTTAAAAGTAATTTTAACATATTGCTACTCCAATTTTAAGTGATTATTTAATTACAAAATATTGCTCACACAATTGCTGTCATTCTTTAGTAGTTATTTTAAAAGTTACATTTGGCAAATAAAGTTTATGTAAAGTTAATAAAATCATATTTATTAGAAAAAATGTTGATCGTGATATTAAGTACTGTTCATAATGATGTTGCTTTTGATTGCTTAGTGATCACTACACATCGAGCAGTAGCAGCAGTGTTAACAGTAATTGTTTACTGTCTGAAGAAGATGATGACTTATTTTGGTGGTATCTGCAATTTGAACAAGACAAAGATCCCATCGCAAGAATTTCAGAACACATTCCTACTTCAAAACGAGATGCAAGTAGAACTAATCTGAATTCAAAGTTGACGGGATCATTTATTGCATCTGATGTTAATTTATTTAAGAAGTGTTATTACTTTTTTGCATGCAACAATGTTTTTCTTTTATTTTTTCATTTGTTTGTGCTTATAGGTTAGTCTGTTTTTATAACAGGTAAATTGACCGGTAATGCAGGATTGAAACTTTTTAAATTTAAAGAGTTACATGTAATAGCTACATGTAAGATATACTTCGTTATTGAAGTTATTGTTTAGAATTTTATCTCAAGATTGTTTCACTTTGTGAATTTATTGGATCGCAAACGGTGTTCTCCATGAAATTTGATCCAAACAGAAACAAAGTTGGTAAAGTATTGTTCCCTTTTATATTTACCTCAATGATTTCAAAACTTATTTCACAATTATAAATTTTTATGTTCTATATATTTTTCATTGTAAAACAATGAATAGATATAATATATATTTTTTATGGATATTTTCATTTTATAGATTAAATTATCTTCAAGTAAATGAGGAAAATTTATGTACGGAAAGCAAGTATCAGAGGACATCATTTTTACTTCACTGGAGTATTACACTAAAAAAAATTACTTGCATTTATATGATATACTGATGTACTTTTTACTTTTCTGTTTTTTTTTCAAATTTTCCTTAATCCAAACTTAAAATATATTTCTAATTCCTGCCATTTTAGTGAATTGTTCTTGAAATCCCCTTTATTTCTTGTTTCTGGATCATTTGAAATTAACTGTTATAAAATTTATTTCATAAGTTCTTGTAAAATCTGAAGTAGCACTTCTTAATTTATATTCTCTTCTATCAAGTTAACATTTAAATTTCCTCAAAATAATTTTCCTGTTACTCTCTCTATTTTCCTTTCATTCTCTGTAGATTAATTTCAAAACTTTATTACATATTAGTTTATTTATGTATTGTATTTTAACATTTTTAGATTTTGTCAAAGCTACAAGTGAAAGGAATAATTACTCCTGAAAAATACCAAAGTTTAGATGCTAAAATGGTAATCTTATTTTTTTTTATATTAATTTATATTTTAGCATATTGTTTTAAGTGTTAAAATGTTGATTGGTAATGTTCATATTTTATTTCTATTTTTATTTGAAAAGTGTAATTTAATTCTTTTCTGAATATTTGTTTATTTTTTATAAAACTTGCATAGATTAAAATATCTATTCCGTGTAATCATATAGCCTGTTGTTGGTCTTTCCAGATTATTATATACTTTTTATTGTTTTATGTTTCATAAATATTGAAAAGTCTGGAAAATTAATCAGTACAATATTTTTTTATTTATCCTCACCATAACGATTCTGTAAATTAATTTAAAAAAGGATGAAAAAAGCTAAACTCTATTTAATAAATAAAAGGAGAGAATGTTTAAAAGAAAATGTGAATTTAAGCATTGGTAATTTACTTTTTTAACTTTTATATCATGTTGTCAATAGTATTTTTAACAAGAATAGGTATAAAGAGAATATCATTTAAATTTTTTTTAAACTTTTTTATGTAGACTTAATTTTTTTCATATCATCTTAAATGTTAAAAGTAGTTCCTTGCTACTTTGCAATGCACACATAGAGATATATTTCGTAAAACTTTTCTAAGATTATTTTAAATAAAATATGTTGAGAAATTCATTGAAAGGGCCCCATGAAATTCGATATAGATTTGTAACAATTCAGAATATATTCTGTGATTGTATTGGTAAGGGATTTCATCTTATCTAACTAATATGTAGAAGAAAGTTTTAGATGAAAATGTATCTTAGTAATGAGCAATATTTGTCACAGATTATAAAAAGAAAATATCATTAATCTAGTTATAATACAGAAGTAAGAGTGTATACTTCTTTTCTTAGTCCTAGTATAAAAAGCTCTAATCATGATTCTGAAAATGCATTTTTTAATGACTTTATTCATTGTAACATGACTGTTCAAAAATAGTGTATATTATCATATGCAAGAAGTTATAAAGCATAATCACTTATAAATTCTATATCTTATTTGAAAACTGACTTCAGATATTGTTTTTGTTAATTTGGAAACATATACAAGAATTATACATTTTTATTCATCATTTATTTTCAGCATATAAATTACTTTTTCAGTGAGAAAGAACTATAGTTAAATGAATTATACTATTTACTTTTTCCATATGTATATGAGTTTGGAAGTTTAACAAACCATAAATTTTTATTCTGTCTCAAAAACTACTAGTTCATACCTACTTATTGCTTTTGTAATTAATACTAAACAAATCTTATATTATTTAAAATTTCTCCTAAATTATTTTTATTACAACCCTTTTTTCCAATAATAAATAAATGAAATAAAGTTGTAATTTATGAAAACGTGATTCTTTCTCATGAGAGCAAATCTGTATAATGCATAATTACTGTATAACTTTTTATGTTATCTTATTAAGTGTATTATTTTGAACTATATGATTACTTACTCCAAGTTTCCTGGTAAATGTTACTGATTTGAATTTTACTTCTGTTACTTTTTTACTTCTGTTTATTTAGTAGTTTTCTTCCTTCAATTAAATGTAAAAAAAGTCTTAGCTTCTTTACTAGCACAAAATTGCACAACACTATAAATGTATATTAATATTCAAGTTGTTAAATCAATTTCATTTTACATTTTGAGAATAACTGCCCTGTTCTGCATCTGGATAAGATTCTACATAATATGGCTGTCTTTCTGAAATGTCATGAAAATTGAATTTATTAAAGCATGGAAATATTTTAATATTCCAAAATTTAAGTCAAATATTTTGTTATGTGATGAGGCTGAAATTCCCTACTTATGAAGGCATAATTGTATGCTGTTAAAGGCAAGTTCCCCTGCATTGGGGAATAAAAAGTGTATGGTTCTAAATCTTTTATTATTAAGGTGAATTCTTTTCATTATGTCTTCTATATAATCTCATGTAAGCTGTCAATATAATTTTTTGTTGAAGTAATTATACATTCTTTTTAGTTTTATTGTTATGCTTGAATTAACCAATAGTAAATTTAAAGTTATTTTCTTACTAGTCTTATTTAGAATTTAAATTTTTTTAATAAATTTTTCTTGAATTCTGAGCTATACCCATTGATTTTTCCCCTTCAGTGCTTTACTTGTTTGACTTTTTATAAAATAGTAGATTTTATTATTTTTTTTCTTGTAGTTTAATGTGTTACTGTTCAAGATTTTAAATTTGTATGTGTGTATATATATTCCTATAGAAAATGGTTGAAGAAAGAAATGATGAACTTCTTTCTTGTGAAGATCTTGTTGAAATGGATAATTTTGATGATGAAATAACTCATTTATTACGCACTCTTGTACAGTCTGGTTCTCGGCAGCATCTTACTTGGATCCAAGATACTTTGCTTGAAACTTGTTTTGTTAAATTAGGTATGTAGTGATTATTAACATAAAATTAATAATATGAATTATTTTTTCAAAGAGATCTATTTGAGGATTAGAAAAAATATTATTTACAATTGTTATATAAATCTTCATTTAAATCTAATATGTTTTTTAAGGTTGTAAGGTCCATATTATTGAAATGTCAAAAATTCTTAATTAAAAAATCTTGAACTGTTAAAATGAAAAGAAATATATTAATGAATCTCTCCTCAAGTTTTCTTTTATGTTTGTTTCTTTTGTTAATAATTAAACTTTTCCAACTCAGTTCTACTGGGAAATGTAATGTTCAGTTTTCATTTTTTTTTAAATTAAAAAATAATTTCTTTATATTTAAATTGAATTTTCCTCCTTATTTGTTAGTATTTCTCATGTTTTTTGTTCATTCAAAATAGCCAATATAACAAGGTTTTGGGGATATTGTTGCCTAACCATAAGAGTTTAAGAGTAATTAAATTTTTACTGAAGTAACTAATGAGTTTTCATTAAGATTCCAGTTTGGCTTAGAATTATATTAGGTAATTTTAATATTATTGGATATCAGGAGATTCATTTTTTAACTTTTTCTTTTCTTTTAAAATGATTTTTCATTATATGTCTATGCTTTTTTAAAATTCAGCAATTTCTTTTTAACCAGATTAACTCTTGATTTAGCTTCAGGCAAGATAACTTTACTACTCTTACCTTACATAACAGTAATGTTTTTGCATCTTTTTATTTCTAAATAGTTGTAATTTTTATAGTATTTAATATAGATGCACTAAATTGGAAAATAATTTTTCTGTACCCTAAAAGTGTTTTCTTTTTAATATATTTTCAAGAAACCCAGTCTGTTTCTGTATTGTTCTTAATATTTTTCTCTTCTTTCACCTTTTACTTATTTTTGTTGGTATATGTAAAAAAATTAAATCAATTATTTTTAATGGAAATATGTGAGGTTGATTGAATTATTTGTAAACTTCAGCAGTTCTTGAAATAATTTCATAAATATTGGTCTCCTCACATTTACTATTAATTTTTTAACTCTTGTAGTCCAGAAGTTATGGTATACAGTTTCAAAAAATGTTCTTTTTAAGGTCTGGAAATTTAGTACAAAGTTTCTATTGTATTTATTTAATACATTTTTAATTTTAATTTTGGAAAGAACCTTTGAAAAAACTTTTGAATCCACAAATTATTAAAACAAAAATATTTCAGGAAATATATGCTTATCATGAAATATTTTCTTAGTTAAAAATTGTATATCTAAAATTATTTTGAGTAATTGTAGAAATAAAGTCATATGAAATATTCTCTCCTTAAGGTCTGAATACTCATCTTCCTGAGCCTGTTCCTCTGTATTCAATTAGTAAGTTCTCTAATTTTTGTGATTTATCTGGATGTCAGAGTTTTAAAAAATATTTTAAAAGTAAAAAGAAATGTATAGAAAATAGGCAAATAAAATATATATTATGTTTAAAACTAATGAGACTTAAAACTAATGAAAAAAATACTGATGAATTTAAAACTTATTTAAATAGAGTTGGTTTGGTTGAAATCTTGAAATCAGGAGACTTAAAAAAAATGGGAGCAGTCTGAATTCAATAATTTTTTTAAATCTTGTTTAAAATAGACTTGTTTATGAACATTAGTTTCTTAATTAAGTTGTACTCACTAAATTGCTCTTAGGTATTACTCACTCAAAATTAATCTAATAAAGCAAAATATCAAATTTGTTTTCTTAAATTAATTTTAACAAGTGGAGTTTGATGGAAATAGCTTGTTAATTGCTTAGAAACCTAACTAAAATCATGGGCAGTACTAGACAGAAGACTTCAAATTAAAATACTTAAATAACTAACTCAACTTCATTTGTTTATATTTAGTTGATTTTTACATCATTGTTTTATATAATTAATATGATCAAATTTTAGGATGTTAATGGTAAAACAAGAAATTGCTATAGAATAGAAGGAAATATCAGAGGAATTTTTGAGTAGCACTTTTCCTAAAAGTTTCTAGTTCAAAAGTTGCCTATTTCAGGAGTATAATTTTTTTAAATTTTCAGTCATGCTCCAATGTATACATTGAGTAAAAATTAAGACAGACTGAAGTATTGGAGTAGCTGTTTTAAATTACATGATTGAGCAATGTAAGAAAATTTAATGATTAAGTCTACTATGGAGTGGAACTAAAAGAATATTTTCTTCTTTTCTGGACCTGTACTGACCCTTTTTTTCAGCACAAATGATTTTACCAAATAAATAAATAAAAATAAATAAAAAAAAAGGTTTCTAAGCTTGTTTTGATTCAAAATTTTAAATAAGCATTACTAATTTTAAAAGTTTGCAAATTCAAATTTTTATCTATTTTTATCAAATTTTTATCTTTAAGGTTTTATATATTTATTTTTTGTAAAATGATTGGCTTTTTTGTGTTGATTATTTATACTGCAGTATTTTTATATATTTTTTTTCAGAATTACTGTTATTACCTTTTAATTTATTTTTAGAGTTACCTAAGATTTTATAAAGTAAGATTATGAAGATAAATTTAATTATTTTTACTGTATGAAATATAAATGTTGGAAATATTTTGATATATACACACACCTACACCTACATATGGAAGAAAATGAAAAAAAGCAGACGTTTTTTAGGCTACACATCTGGTTTTAACAACATTAAAAATGATTCTTGGTGTATTTTTAATGAAAAGAACCCCAGTTAATTTATTTATTCATATTCTGAAATAAAAAAAGCCTATATATATATATATATATATTTATATTTTCTGATACTTTTTGTGTCTTAGGTATAATAATTTTATTACTTTTTATTATTTATTTAACAGTTATTTTATTATTTTTATTTTTTAATCTATAATAGATAGTTGTATTTGGTTCTGTTATTAATTTAAGAATTCTTCTAATTCTTTTTTTTCCTGTAGAAATGATGACATTGGTTCCTCTGGTACCATATACAGAAGATCAGCGCTTGATTCTTAAGGATGGCATGTTTTTACAGTTGCTCAGAAAAATTGGTTTTCATCTTGGCATTGATGAGAGTCCTATGTATCCTAGAATACCTTTATTTTGGACAGCTGATGTACTTTTCACTATTGCTACACGATTGGGCCCTGTGAGAAAAGGTGTGTTATTTGGGAGTATGTCTGTTTTGTTCCTGAATATTTAATATTTTCATACTAGTGACAAGTAGTTTATACACTTTGCATATTCTCCAACTACTATGAATTTTTTTATAGTCATTTGAAAAAATGTAAAATAATTATGAAAATACACATTAGTACTAAAAAAGTATGAATGTTAGAACTTTTGAAGACATAATTCTCTAAAGTTGTTGGATATATATATATATATATATATATATATATATATATATATATATATATATATACAATAGAACATTGTTCCTGCATTATAAATTTTACAGCATTGATTGTTCACTTCATTTAATCCATTTTATCCCAAATTTAATCTCATAGAGCCAATGTTTAATCTTGCCACCTTCATCATTCCCAGATGATTAGCTCTTCTGCATCTATCACTGAAAAAGTTCAAACCCTTAACTTTGATATTATAGATGTATCATTGTTGCGGAAATATAAAAGATGTGTGTATATATATATATATATATATATATATATATATATATATATATATATATATATATATATATTTATATATATTTTAATGGCTAAAACCTATTTTGTGGCTGAGTTTAAGTGTATTTTTCTAATTTGACTCATAATGGAATATTTTAAATAACACAAATTAATGTTCTAAATTAAAATTTCCCAGAAACTAACAGGTTTTAAGGAAAAAATCTCATTTTTATACAAAAACTTTGTAGGTAATGGTAAAACTTGGTAGACAATTCTAGCATTAGTTTTTTATGCTTATATTTACAATATTTATATTCATTTTGCTCTCCTGAGATATTGTATTTAACAGTTAGCTTTAGAAACAATAGGATAATATGTGTTCTTACTGAAGTTTCCTTTCTACAATTTTGGGAGGTTTTGAAGTTATTGACCTATATTTATAACACTGAAGTTTTGTTTATATAAATAGTTTTACTCTTAACACTAGGGATATTTTTATTTCAAATTAACTTTGAACACCAGATTTCTTTTCAATAGTATATAAAGTTAAAAAGGCTTAAATATATAAATGTATTTTGTCTTTTTGATTCTGGGATGATCACAAATAATATTCAAATAGTTAATTTTGTTTTTATGGCGATTTTTTGTGTTTGTATGTGTTAAAACTTGAAATTATTTATATTTAGATAAGATGAAATTTTCTTATGAGGAACTTCTGTTGGCTGATCCCAATCATGATCCTGTTACATCAAGGCTACAACCATATCCACCTCTTCCTTCTTTGTCATCTTGTTATACTTTGAGGTAAAATTTTCCCTTTACAGTTTTCTTAGAATATTTTTATTGGTCATAAAAAGAAAAGTTTTCTTGTTTTATATTAAATTTAATTTGCTTATGTTCAGAATAAATATTTAATTTCTATTACTTCATTGTCTATATGTATAAAAGATGCATATTGATATTACTGCATAGTTGCTCTATATGTTAGCTTATTTGTTAAAATAAGTATATTATTTTGGAAAGTTCATACTGTTGCCTATTATAATTTTTATCAACATACAACTCAGTTGTTTTTAAACTTGCTGTAATCAAAAATAAATATTGTGAAGTAAAGAGTTTAAATTAGTTTTATAGTTTTGTATATTTGTGAATAATTGACTCTAAGTGCTAACACTAAATTTTTTTTTCTTTGGTAGCTCTTGGCTTGCTGCTGTTCAAAAAAGTAAAGAAGATCAAAATAATTCCTTAACTGATGCTTCAGAGGAAATGTGATCCTTTATGAGACCTGTGATAAACTTTATGAGAATGAGAAATTTTCAATTTTTAAATTAAGTACATGACCTAGTTTTACAAATTTGTGTATCATTCTGTTTATCAGCATTTATAAGCATTCTCTTTATTACATGGAAAAAAAATCTGAATGTATATCATCTCTCATGGAAACATACAATACCTCATTTGTACCTGAATTTAGTTCTGTGCCTGTTCTAATGTTTGGTACCTTCTTAAAGAACTTTTAGTACCTTTATCTTATTAATATTTTATTGATAAGGAACATTATAAAAATATGCATGACTGGAATCATTTACTAGCTACATTATCAGCTGTTAATCATGTTTTAACCTTGTTTAAGTAGTGTTGAGATATTTCACTGAGGATTTTTAACAAACAGTGTCTAAACTTTAAAGGGTTCATCTTATCCAAAATATTTAATTTTCTTGATTTGATTTATACAATAGAAAGATACTGTATTCTTCTGATTTTTTATAAAACATCTCATCAACTTGCATAAATATTTTATATGGATTTACCCTAAATATTCAAGATAATTGCCAAATTCCAATACTTGTTTAGAAAAAATATTGTTTACATTTACAGCATCTCTGTTATTTTGAATAAAGTATCTTATCTCTTTAATTATTAACAGTGTCTAGATTTGTATCATTATTGTGTATTATATTTAAATTCTAAAATCTGCATCTGTTGTTACATTTAGTATTTCTTTTTTATTTTATTAATTTGTTCTATAAATTAGACATCAAATTGTAAATGATTTGAAAATGAACAGGTTTGATGGAATATTAACTATTCCATAATACTCACAGAACTTTGGTAAAACTATTCCAAAAAAGCTCAGAGAACATGTATAACAATTTCTGTAAAATATGTTTTTACTGCAATCTAAAGTCTTTAAATTTAGATACATGATCTTAAATGAATTCTATATTCTGTTTGGTAGGTGTAAGGTGTATATGGTTTAGATACTTTGTATATTTTTCTCTTTAAAGGCTTATTTAATCTTTTTTTTTACATAGTTTTTTTTTATTTTAACAAGTGTATAAATTATAACTGTGTAATTTTTTTAAAGTTTCAAAGATGAAATAACAAATTTTGTATCATTTAACTGTTTTGCATAATTTCCAGCTAATAATTCTGATTATACACTGAATGCTGTTTTAGATCTATATCTAAGCAGAGAATATTGTGATAGAACCATATCTTAATCATGAAGACTAATGATAATACTATATTTAAGCTAAAACTAGTCAAAAAAAGAAGTGTTTTGAATAACATTTAACATTCCATATTAATTAGTTTTCTATTTTATTTTCAAAATGTCATTTTGATAATTCATGCTTAGGGTAGAGGCAAAATAAAATATCCATGGATATATTTGATATTCACGTGTTGATAAAACAGCAACAAATTTTCCATTTTATTAAAACATAGGTTTTAGCATAGTATTCTGTGTTAGTGTATATAATGAATATATTGTATATATATTATATATATACATTTAACATGTTTTTATATGTATATTAAATGACTTTTAAACATGTTTTGTTAAACAATTTTGTATATAAAATTACTGAATATATTAAATATGAGAGCAACTATTTTATTATTGTTATAATAGTGATATTGGAAATAACTTTATATGTTAATTATATGCTTCCTCTGAAAAATCAAATGTATTCATATACCAAATCTTGTTTATTAATATCTCATGTTATGACTCTATATGGTTAATATTTTTGACAAAGTTATAAAATTATACCAAATATATTCTATCTATCCTTTTGTGTAAATAAAATTAATTTTCATACTTTGTTTTTAATATTTGGATTAAAGATAAATGCTACTTCTTAAAATTAAATGTTTCATTTTTTATAACACAAATCTACAATGTTTTATCTTATTCACTGTATGTCTGCTCATTGTAATGAAAAATTATGTGTTCATTAGTAGGAGGTCTGACTTGTGTATAGGTTTCAGTTGTTAATTCTTCTTTTCTCCTGTCCCTCCTTTTTTCTTTGAGGAGTAAAATTAGTACTTCTTTATTTTTAATTATATAAATACTTTCAAAGAAAAAAAGTATATTAATCCCACTCCTATTACTTGTTTAGCTCTATTGCAGTAATTTTTACATGCTAAATGAAATTACCAATGAATGGAAATAATTTGAAACCTTTATAAAAGTATATGTTATAATGATAATTTGTATATTAGCTTATATTCCAAAGATAGATTATTTTATATAGGTTATTGATTTTTTTTAATGAAAGAAAGAAAACCTAAGAGAGCAGGGCTCAATAACCTTGCTTCTGCTTTTATTCAGATTTAGTTCCAGTACTCTTCTTTTTGATTATTACAATAATTCTACTTATTAATGTATAATTGCCACTATAGCAGTGCTACAATTTAAAACAGGATGTATAAATTGTGATACATTGCAGAGCTTCATTTGTAAATACAGTTTTGTACTCATGGTACATAAAGGGTTTTATGTAATCTAAATTATGGATAATTTATATAAAACTTGAGTTTTTTAAACTGAAAAATGTAAGCACTATCAAAAATTCTTAATTTTATTCGATAGAATTTGATCTATTTGTTGACATCCTATTTCCTTATATCTTAGGGTTGAAAATACTTTTGGTACATAAGTTGTTAAGGGTTCAAGGGATCTTTGATATAATAGAATTAGACCAAAATTATAAAATGGTTTTTTGTTTTAAAAAAATCAAATTAGATATGTGCTTCATTATCAAAAAAGTTTTTTAAATAACATGATTATTTTACTGTATTAAAACCTATTTTTCGTCATATGCTTTTATTTTAAACATTAACAAATGTTTTTCAGTTTGACAATTTTTGTTTAAATTAGTAATTTTAAAATGTTAAAGGTGCACTACTTTTATGCATATTTTTACAAAAAATTTTGGAGATTGTCAATTTATGTGTTTGTTATAAAACTGGGTATGCTTTTCAACACTGCAAAGCATTTTATTAAGTTGCAGAGAATTCAGTACCTCAAAACAGAAAAACACTGTTACTAAAATATTGTATAATTTGAAACAATTGAGTTATATAAATAGTATGTAACATAAGTGAAAATCAATATCCAGTTGTTTCTATACAAATTCTATAGAATAAAAAATAAATAACAAGTGGTTTGTGTGCTGTTCTATAAGAGAATTTTTGAAGAATGATGTTGGTTAATTGAATTTTTATATAAGCTTTTTATATATTTTAAATAAGCTAGCATTTTAATCAAAAATTTTCTAATAGATTTTAATGTTTTATATATGCTATATAACAAACATTATATATTCTCATTATAAGAATAATTAATGTTAAAAATTAAAAACTGAGATTCAACATTCCTTGTACTCAGGAAAGCATCAAGATTTAGCACTTGTCAAAAATTTTATTGATTTATTTTTTGTTCTCGAAGAAACTCATTATAAAATTTAATCTAAAATCCTGATTATATTATTACAGAAGACTACTCTCTGTAAAGTATTTGTTATAGTTCCCATTTTCAAGAGTAAATTAGAATAAGTTTTCTACATCAACCACTGTCATTTGTTATAGATGTTTCCTGTAAAGGAGGTTGTATGTAATTTCTGTTGAGTGCTTCATGCAATTGTATATTCAAATGTTAATGTTCAAGATATGAAGTTTTTACTTATATATTTTATATGACTGTTGAATTTATTAATTTTTTATGTTAAAAAATATCCTTGCACGTGTAAAAAATATGCCTTTTGATTTTTAAATTTAATATGTTTAAATATCTTAATATAAGCAAGTTGCTCTGTACTCAATTTTAGCCAGTACATTTTTTAAACTTAATGTATTAAGGTAATTTTGGATGTAACAAATAAAATATATTGGTTGTTTTAAAGTTTTGTGCATTAAGGTGAAATGAACAAATTTTTTGTGTACTTTTCTTGTCTGTTACTGGTTGTCTACCATTATTTTGTGCCATGTTAACTTTTGTTGTGGAATCTGATATGTATGTTATGTGTACTTATATACAATACTTTTTTTGTGCATAAATATATATGAAATTATTCCATTGTTATTTTAGAAAAGTTGTGTTTGTCATTTCCTTTCACATCACTCTGTTGTCAGCTTCCGATTCTCTCTGTCAATTTACAAATCATGGTTGACTTGTAGCATCTGCTGAATTTTGATCAGTGTTAAATGATACATTTTGTATACGTTGTTGTAAAAATTGTTTCAGAGTAACAGAACAAATACAAAATGCATTATTTAGTTCGCATTTTTTAAAAGTAATACCGCGTAAGCAGGAAGTGCTTATAAACATTAAATATTTTTGAAGATAGAAAATGACACTAAAGGGCAGTTATCATTGGCAAGACACAATTTTTTGTTCCGAGCAGAAAACATGGTTGAAAAAGTTACTGACAGGCGGCGGTAGCACGTCTTTTAGATGTACCGGTATGATGATAAAAGAACTGACTGGATAATTTATTATAAAGGACAATTCTTAGTCTTATTTTATATCAACAAATCAATATAAAATGAGACTTTAATAAGAGAAGTAATGAGTCTCAAAACTTGACTCTTTTAACTGTTTATCGATTAATCGTCTTTGAAAGGCTATATCAAAATTCGGTAAAATCCGTTGCATAGACCCCGAGTACAACACATCATTGCACCGTTGTTTGATTCCTTGAGCACACAGGGATTTTTATAGGCTACGTCAACCTGAATTATATTTTATTTTCGATTAGTTTCTTGGGGGAGCCGAAAGAGGGAAACTTAATTTTGAGTAATTTGTACGAACGTCATGAATAATCGAACCCGCTTACAAGTTTTCTCGTTATTTCAAGCCACGCGTTTTAACCAGTCGTCCAAACTGGGCCGCTAATGTGTTTAATACTGTGATATGTTTAAAATTTCTGAAAATCGTAAACAGTTTTAAATCGGGTACATTATTGAAACATCAATAGATATCTTAAATGCATTCGAAGGCATTTCAACTTATAAAAAGTTTTTTTTTATTTAATTTTTATTAAAAGACGATTCCCTTCTACTTTTTTCAAACTAACTCGCTGACAAGTGAAGTGGCGAGAATCGGAGGCTTTAGAATCCAAACCACGGTTCCGAGACTTTTTCCTTTAAGATACATTTAAGTTTAGTGGTCAATATTTACTGATACTATATAAGCGGAATTATCGAACAAGTATACGGCAATTCTGGCCACGCATTCTAACTACTTGGTGGCATATTTACACCCTATTTTGATGTAATTAAAGTTTTCCAAAATGGAATATAATTTTAAATGCATCCAGTACATAGGAACCTCGATAGATTCCATAAATGGGCTCTACGGTATTCAAACCCACAGATTACTAAAGTGCTGGGTGTCCTTAACGACGAAGATAGGGCTCCTTCTGGCTAAAGGCCCCTTTAAGATTCCTTTTAGTTTAGCGCCCATTATTTGGGAAAACAATAAATGTTCCACACAATTCATCTGGGATTTAAACTCGCGAACAAAGAGACTGGAATTTCAAGGAACAAGGTCTAGCCCTTTATGCTGCGATATTTTGTATAAATTCGATCATTAAAGTAGTAATCTTAGATACTAAATATTCGATTTTCATAGAATTATTGTTTACTTTGCGTTTCTCAGTTACCGTATGTCAAGTGTTTAAGTTCTTTTGGTTCATGATACACGTATCAGTATTTGTAACTTTTTTTGTTTGTTTGCACTTACGGTAAACGTAAGGAAAAAAATAGATTTATATCCATTTTTTCATTCTTATTTGAAATCTAGTTCATTTTTGGTTTTTAAATTCTGCTTTTAATTTTCCTTGTATATATATATATATATATATATATATATATATATATATATATATATATATATATATATATATATATATATATATATATATATATATATGTATATATATATGTATATATATATATATATATATATATATATATATATGTATATATATGTATGTGTGTGTGTGCAAAAATTTTGGAAGACTCTATTGTAGGAAAACTGAAGAGATGATTTGAGATTGATTTAGACTTGATTTATCCATTCTGTACATCCAAGATAGAAGTTCCATAAGGAAAAATAATAAAACTGTTGAAGAAAATAGCAAGAACTGTAATTTTCCGAAAGAACAAAAGGACACATTTTAAATTTTAACAGACGCGCTTATGCGTGCTGCGCTCAGAACACCATCATAGTCGGGCCGAAAAATCTCACAGCCTCCAGTTAAGGAATTGGATGAACATACAGAAAAGCCTGTGTAGTACCATGTGTGCTATCCCCGCGCCAATGCTACTTTGCATCAACTGTCCTTAATTCCAATATATTTACCGAATTAAGATGAAATATTAAGTTAAAACAATGAATATAATTTAACAAATTATCATCTCTCTCTCTCTTTCCAATCTCCATGTATAAGAATAAACTAGACGAGGTCCACGAATCCATTTACTTTCATAAAATCGAAAACAAGCATAGGAGACCTGCATAGGTCCTCAAGAGACATCCCCAGACACTCAAGGATATGTGCCGGTGATGCTGGTTCATTTTGACATTTAGGACAATTCGGGTGCATTTTGAGACCTCTCTCGAAAGTAAGTCCTTTCAGGTGTCCACTGAGGAATCGGGAAAGTGTTGTCTGAACATATCTATCGCAATCAATAGCAAGGGATCCTCCAGGACAATCTGCTTGATACCAGGGATGACTCGGGGGAACGAGCCAAATCTGCCTGTCAGCATGTCTTCTAATGGAATACAGTTCAAGATATGTCAGTGAATTGGTAACCGGTAATGGTTCTTCAGAACCCTCCTTCACTAGAACGTCTGCCATCTCATTCCCCCATATGTCAACATGCGAAGGAATCCACTGAAGGTGCACTTCACAAAGTGACGAGACCTGCTTAAGTTTGCTAAGAATTGCAATTCCGGCCATATCACCAACTCTTCGCCAGTTCAAAAGATATTGGATGGCACTACGACTGTCAGTCAAAATCCATGCAGCCTTAAGATCTGTAAAGGACAAAACGGCACTTAGCCCCTCTTCGATGGCTATAAGCTCACTCTTGAAAACCGAACTGAAGTCGGGATTTCTTTTCCTTATCTTGACAATTCCATTTGTACATTTAATGACAACACCACTACCGGAACTAGTCTTCGCTTTTAAGCCCATCAGTATAAATAAGGGTAGCTTCAGCGGGGATTGCGTGCATGGTTTCCAAGGCAGATTGCCGTATCAGAGCCAGAACATCATTTCTCTTGGAAACTCGAGACGGAAGTTCCGTATGAAACCCAACTCTAGGGAGTCCCTCAGACGGGTCTAAACAATGTTTCAAGATTTGCTGTTCAACATTAAAGTCAATCATACCAGCATACTCAATTTGACTAAGTGGGCTATTTTTCTTAAGACTTTGGTTATTATTCCAGTGCTGCAGAAATTCTGAAGTTCTATTTTGGGAGCCTTAACTGAAAAGTTTTTTATAATATTTTACAAGGCTTCCATTTCTTGTTAGAGTAAGGGGTTGAAGGTCTGTTTCATAAAACACAATATTATTCTGGAAACTGCTGCGCAATCCAGCTCTAATGCAGGAAGCGCTAAGTTGGACTCTTTCCAATTTCTGGAGATTGGTGGGGGAGGCACAACAGAAAACGGGGAACCGTATTCCAAGATAGGTCGAATGATAGCTAAGTAGGTAGTTCTCAAAGTGCAAGCATCGGCTCCCCAATCACGTCCCGAGATATATTTTAAAATGTTAAGTCGTTTTCTACCTTTAAAAACAGTGCATCCACATGTTTGTTATCTCTGAATCGAGAACGAAGCCCAAATGTTTGGGATACTTGTTATACGTAAGAGGTAAATTATTCACAAAAACCTTTGGATGATAATTATAAATCTTCTTATTGGTGATAAAAAAACTAACAATAGATTTAGTTGGATTAAAATTTAATCTGTGGTCTTTCGAGAATTTTCACACTTCTTCAAGGGTAAAATTGATCTTAGTCTCAACTGAACTCACATCTGGGCCAGAGCTCCAAAGGGAAATATCATCTGCGAAGAGACCGACCTCACATCTCTTTGATATAATCCTCTCAAATACAGACAGAAAAGAATTGGGCTCAACACAGAACCCTGGGGGACACCTCGGCTCAAATTAAAAGTGTTTGCATAGTGGAATTTATTTTTGCATAGAAAGAATAGCTTTACTTTTATCAATCTATTTCTCAAGAAATCTGCGATCCAGGTCAAGGCTTTACCCCTGATGCCAAAGTCTTCGTACAGTGTAACAATTAGTTTATGTTTACAGACACAGTCAAATGCCTTTGATAAGTCTAGAAAAGCAGCTACAGTATGGTTGGTAGGTCGCATTTTCTGGGAATCTCTAATCTTCTCAGAGATAAATTAATTAATGGCGTCCAAGACTCCAACATTGATTCACAATATTCAGAAATTTCTTTCTTACATGAATGGCAAGATGCCCAATCATCTGCCTATGGATGGTATCAGGTCCAAGAGGTTTGGTCAAGTCGAGATCCTTGAGTGCTAGCTCCAATTCCTTCATGGAGAAAGATTTAAAGAAAAGTGGGTTGCCCAAGAGAGAACCACGACAACCATGTGCAAGATTTCTAGATATTTTTGCCACTTTCCTATTAACTTCTGTAAAAGTCAGCTCACTTATCTTTTGGTAATATCCCCGAGGAGATCAGCCGCAGCTTTTTCGTCTATAGGGATGTTGCCATCTGTATCTATAATAGTATTACATCTCTTTATCTGAGGTTGTTCACTGCTGATATTTTTGATCAATTTCCATAGTTTCATGTCAGATGAGCTAGTATCAAGTCTCTCACATGTATCCATCCACTTTTTCCTCTTGAGTACCACGTAAGTTTGTTTTTATTTCTGCATTGATCCTGTTCCTCTCTATCCTGCTTTGTTCTGTATTATTGTTTTTCAATTCAAGTCGCAGGTTCTCTCTCTTCTGAAGTAGTGGCAATAAAACCAGCGGATTATGAGTAAAGTAAGGATTAAAAAGCTTTACTTTTCCTCTAGGTATAGTTCTTTTAGCTGCCTTGAAGAGTATGTGCTTGAAAGAAATCCAGTTAGTATCAAGATCACTTGAGTGAATGCCAGATTCAGCCAGGGTGCCTACAAGACCATCAATATCTGTATATTATTTTTCTGACGAGGTCCTCTTCCTAAATCTCGAACCTGCGCAACGGGCGAGGCAGTATGAATTTCGTTTGAAAGCTTCATGACTCATGGGTGGAAGGAAAGGGCAGCCTCTGTAAGTCGTGAGACCCGAGCACCAATGGTAGAGTACTGACTTAGTTCAGGTGCCTGCATAGTGGAGTGGGCCTTGAGTGACCCTACCAGGAGATTACTCTACCGACGTACTTCACCCACTCCGTCCAGGTACACCCTCGCCGGCTACTAGAGCTCACTTTGAGGCAATCTGCTAGTACCTGAGGGGGAACAATTTAGCATGCCTTTTTCTATCATTACACACATATACATGTGTGTATATTCATTCGTTGAATGAAACCTAAATTTTTCAGACGTTAACTTTTTTATGCATCAAAGAGCCAGAAAAACTGGTACAGCTGGGCATATGCAAGTAATGGAGGTATGCGATTAATAGGCGTAACGTGATGTGGTCGACAATATGTAAGTAAGATAACATATGAGGAGGCTAAAAGACTGCTTCTTGCTGCTAAAACTGCAGGTTATCCAGATCTAAAGGATTTTGAACGAGGAATAATAATTGGAGCTCGAGATATGACATAGCATTTAAGAAGTAGCGACGAAATTTGGATTTTCGCCCACTATAATTTCAAGGATGTACCGCGAATATCAGATTTCCGGTAAAACTTCAAATCTCCGACAGTGGTATGGCCGGAATAAGAACTCGACAGAATGGATCATGAATGACTGGAAAAGAAGCGTGACACGAGATAGACTTCAGCAATTCTTCAAATTGCTGCCGATTTACATCGTACTCTCATTAATATGGGTTTTTGCAGTCGCAGAGCAACTCATGTAGTTGTTGATTCTATGGTACAAAGCTCTACGCCTCACTTGGGTTCGCCAACATCGTCATCGTACTATTAATGAGTGGGAAAACATTGCCTGGTCTGACGAGTCGTTACCAATTGTATCAGGTTGTGTACGGTATGGAGACAACCCCACGAATTCATGGTGGAGCCTTCGTAGTATGTGGGCATGTGTATTAGATATGAAACGGGACCCTTGATAGGTTTAAACTTGACTGATATGGGATCAGAAGTTAGATCCTCTCTGATCCCAGACATTCTTTATTTCCGTAGTTTGTGATGACATTTGAGGAATATGAAGATCCCCCTTAGAATCTAGAATAGGCATTGGAAGTCTACATTAAAAAAAAAATTATTTGACCATAACGTTGCAACTTAATTGTCGTACAGTCACTTATAAGCTGAAATGCATTTTTTATTTATTGCTTTCAAAATCTCTCTAGATTCAGATATTATTATTCATTACTCAAGTATGTCACATTAATATTCTATACATTCTTTAAACATAATATCATTTTTTACATTGTATCCTTAATATTCTTATTTATAAAAACAAAATTTTTATCAAAACCAGTTATTTCTACAATTAAAAAAGTATCTTTCTTCAATTGCAGTAAAATTAAAATTTCACCATTAATACATTTTATTTAGTACCAGATGCTGCAAAAGCGCAATTATAACACAAAAATTTACCAACATCCAAAATTAAACTAAGAATCGTAAACAAAAAGGAATTCCCCTGAAAAGTTAAACGTGTACCTTTTTAGGGGAAATTTTATGACTTCACTTATTAAACAACTTTAAATTTATTCTTATTTTAAGTTTAAACCTAAGAATTCAACCTCAAAGTGTGTGCGGCAAATTAAGGCTGCATTACTTAATTAACGATTAAAGCTAATCGAAGATTAAATGCATTGCAATTGAGCTAGAACTCCGTGAGACAACAGTGATCTCATGATTATCTCTAATTGGCAATAATTAAATGCGTAGTTAATCTCTGATTAGTTATAATGGTAAGACCAGGACTTTGTTTTATATATTAACAACGTGAAAATGGATTTTATAAAGTTCTTTGTAATTTTGTTAATTTTGGTTATTTTCAATTTGGTTATTAAAGGAGAATATACTCGTGTGCAAGTACAAAACAACTAATTTGTTGCCACACCTCTAGAGTTTTAAAATCGTTTTTCAACCTTGCAGCGATGAACTGAAAATGGTACAAAAAAGTATTACATTAACAGTTTTAAATGGATTTTAACAATTGTAAGAAGATTTAATTTGATGTTTTATTATCTAATGGTAATAATTGTTTATAATCTATCTCGTCAGGATTTTTTTTTCACTCATCAGTTCGTCGAGTGTCACTCAGCGCTACGGGGTTCTCTTACTTCAATACACGAGGTTTCTGATGGCGGTATGGACGATTTAAACGGACATCTAAGGTAAATACACTCTAATTCTTTTTTAAAAAGTTGGTAAATTCTGCCCTGTTTCCTGCCGGTTTCGCCAGACTGAGTCAATTTAAGAGGATGTTAAATTTTACAATATCGAATTGTTTAATTTGGCTCTTGTATTATAAACATGGATGAAAACTTTGAAATCTGTATCTTCAATGTTTTTAAATTTATGTATATAATTTTATTTATATGGCTCTTTTTTTTAATTAATGAGCACTATAAATGCCCTTTTTACCATGTTTGTTTTCCTCCAAATTCTAAGCATTCATAACTTTGAAGTTATTCTATCTATTTTGTGTTGAAGATACAAACGTTATGCTTTGTATAGAGCTATTTTATAATGTATGGGATAACACTGTATAAAGAAAGTTGTTTTATTATGTTATACACTGATATAAAGTAAAAAAACTGTCAAAATGCTTGGTTTCACTGTGTCAGTAAAGTTTTTATAAAATATAATCTAGAGTTATCTAAAAATTCGTTTACAGACTTCTGTAGGGAGCTTTAGTAGATATCAAAGAGGATTTTGGAGCACAAATATTAATTCTTAAGATTCCAATATTTGGTGTAATACTTCGAATAAACTTGTTTTATTTTAAAAGGCTATCATGTTCCCTTAAAATTAAACGGGTATTGGGTGCATAAAATTTTATGCGAGAATGTATGTCTATTTTTTTTTTACAAACTAGTTTAACTGAACAGTTCGTACACCAGTGTTTATAAATGAAATATTCGTAATCTTTTTTTCTCTCTTCTCACGTTCATTCGAAAAGGCTTTATGTTAATGAGCTCAATTTACTGTAAACACAAAAGCCATCGTGTAAGTTTGCAATGTTGTCAATGGGGCATCAGGAACACTCATTTATTGCATTTTTTTTTATCTTTTTATTGTAAGTAATTTCTTTCCTTAAAAAGTTAAAGTGTGGATTTTATAACATTTTTATGCGCAAGTGATTTCCTTAAATCCCATCAAGAGATTGGAAACACTGTACAATCTTAATGCAATTCACTTTTTCCTTAATAGTTTAGTTTTAAAATGTTCTGTATGTGTTGGAAACTTTTATAAACATTTCCAGCGGTGCATAACTGTTTCTTGTTGTATATTAATAAGTATTTCGTATTTATACAACGATGTATTTTATCTTTTGTTTCAAGGTTAAATGTTTCTATTCTGTAGATATATAGTAATAGGTTTTCAGTTTGAATTTATTTGGGTATAAATGCTTTTAGCAAGAGTTGCTAGGTTTATATTTGTTCACAAACGTAATATGAATTAATAATTGTGTATATTAGTCGTTTAGTTTCAATGACCATTAATTTACAAAACAGTAGCCATTCAAAATTTAAAGAGTGCTCCGAATTGTATTTTCAGCATGGAGCCAAAAATGAACATTACAAAATTTTTAAGTTAAGAGATTACTTTAAAACTACGATCTAAAAGATTTAGCAAGAAAAATTAATAACGCTATGATTAATTCTTCACTAATCTGGTAGACACTTTCTGTTTAAGGGCACAGATGACATCTCGACAGTGTTGAGCATGATATTTCTCCTCATAGAATTTGGTAATAAGTAACGAATTGCACACTTTCTAAAAATTTTCTTCATATACATTATATTTCGTAAAGCAGTTTATCTTTTAACCTTAACTACATTTCTTGCGCGTTTGTAAAAAGGTATCTCTACAAATATTAATGATCATTGAATTTTCTTAATCAACCTATTGAATCGCTCTACCATTATTTTGGAATAATATATTTTTATTAGTAATAATATCCGTTGGTAGTGACCTATTTGCTTATTTTATGATCTTTAGAACTCATTGGTCCCATTAAAAAGCTTCTATATCCTTAACATATGTGGGCCAAAGTTGTTTTTAATAGAATATTGAAATCTCCTTAACTTTCGAATGTATTTTACTCGTTGGAATAACCCTAAAAGTTTCTATAAGTACAGAAATTTGTCTGTGAATTTCATGTTTAGGAGAACTAGCACTAAAAACACTTTCTTTTATAAGTAAGCTATTGTATGATTTATTTTGATGCTTTTGGAAACATTTTGTGTCCAGTTGTACCCAATGGAGACTTGTTAGTATATGTGTCTACTCCAAATGCACATATCTAACAAATCTCTTTTCGGTTGGATCACTTTTAGAACTGTTCTATATTTCGATAGGTAAGTATTAAATATTTTATTATTGATTTCTTCATTAACATTTGATTATTTGTAATAAAGCGTATTTAAAAACAATATCTCGATCGATCGAGTAAGAGTCGACCATTTTTGGAATAGAGTATCAAACTCCCCTGCCTATCGACTTCATAATTTTCGAAGTTGAAGTAAATGTTTTGTCGACTACAGTAAAGTACCACCCTTGATCTAATATTTATATATTAATGATATCGTTTGAAAATTCCCACAGTTGCCCCAATATAGCAGAGTACAGATCAAATCTATTCTATATGATCCAGAAAAATCAGTAAGAATGTTCCCCTTGCTAGGGTACGTATTTTATACTTTTAACCTCCCAGATTGTATACTGATTAGCATATTATACTCGGGTTTGATTTCCTAGTAAGGATTTGGATGTATTTTTGCTATCCGCTCATAATTAAACGGTCAACAAAATCTGCAGCTTTATAGAGGGAAATGTTAAAGGGTTCTAAATTGCAAATAAAAAATAGTGGGCATCAAAAAAGTTTGAAACTTTATCACTTTTTTCACTGCAGCTGGCAATGCAGACGGATATCTTAATGCCAAACACGACTGGAAAGCTGTTACTCATTTAGCACCACCCAACAATCACGTGTAGTCTAAGGAATGCTCTCAACTTCAGAGGACATCGGGACCAAGAACCTATTTTACGTTCCATTAATAAACACGGTGGACCTTTGCCTCGAGCTCTCAATCCCCCGGTTGTGAGATCGGAGCCTTTGCTGACTGAGCTCTGCTATCCATTAAATAGGAAAACTAACAGAGAGCGCAATACTATAGTGAATTTCACTGTCGACAGCTAGGGGAAAACTATAAAAATAAGCTGCGATGGAAGGTTGAGTTTACCACGTTAGGTTCCCTTCAGGGTAATTTTTGATCAAGTACGTTCTGCTATAATGGGAGAAAACCGCACTGCATAGTTACCTCACTAAGTGTAATCTTTTCTACATTTTGTTTAACATAAGACCGATAGAGGGTGTTGTCATCCGATGTGTTTTCGATTTCTAGAGGGCTTTTAACATCGAAAAACTATACAAGAAACTGAATCTAGAAGGAAGGAAGGGTGGGAACTCTTTTCACTCTATATAGAAGTCATGTTACCAGACACTTCAACCAAATGGATCTTCCTTAAAACCGCTAGGTGGCGTTGTTATGGAATTTCTTGGTGGCCGCTAGAGGGCTTTTTGACACAGAAAATGTATAAAAGTACTACACCTAGAAGAGAGGGTGGGTTTGGGAACTTTTACCCGAGTCTTTAGTTTGCCATGCAACTAGGATAGGTGGCGCTGTTTCGAGTTTTTTGGTGGCCGCCAGAGGGCTTTTAGAGACAGAAAATATATAAAAGTAGCTACACCTGGAAGGGTGGGCGGGTTGGGAACTCGCCTGGTACCCAGTTGCCTTGGACTTTTACCTGAGTCTAGTTTGCCATGCAACGGGATAGGTGGCGCTGTTTCGAGTTTTTTGGTGGCCGCCAGAGGGCTTTTAGAGACAGAAAATATATAAAAGTAGCTACATCTGGAAGGGAGAGTGGGTTGGGAACTTGCTTGGCACCCAGTTGCCTTGGACTTTTGCTATTACATTCTTCCTTATGATGTTGTACGGACTTTTACCCGAGTCTGTAGTTTGCCATGCAACTAGGATAGGTGGCGCTGTTTCGAATTTTTGGTGGCCGCCAGAGGGCTTTTAGACACAGAAAATGTATAAAAGTAGCTACATCTGGAAGGGAGAGTGGGTTGGGAACTTGCTTGGCACCCAGTTGCCTTGGACTTTTGCTATTACATTCTTCCTTATGATGTTGTACGGACTCTTCTCAGATTCTACTTATTTTATCCATACTCTCTCCCATTTAAAGATAACTCTTGCAAACGGAATTGAAATTACAATACTAACCACTAGGGGCAAGAAGGGGCTTATTTAATGGTTGTCAATTATATTTGTAATTATTCTTATTGTGTCTTAAGATGGCAGATTATGTAGACCATATTTGCACGAAAGAAATCAGGAATGAATACACGTACGAGATATGTAATGAAATCTAAACATTTTTTAGGAATTGAAAATTTCAAAAGTACTACAGAGTTATTTCCCACTATAACAGCTATAGATTTACCATAGTTCCGGAGCCCGAACACAATCCTTGTATTCTGAGTTTTCAATTAAAATTCTAAGATAAACAAATGCTAATAACATGGCACTCAGTGTTGGCCTTTCGCGAGTACGAATTTTCTAGCGTGGTAGACCTTTCAGAGTCTTTAAGCCAAAAGGTAGACCGTAGAGTTCCAAACCGGCTCAATCATTCGTTGTGTGCAGCTCTACTAATTGGAAAAACATCTGATTAACATTAAAAAAATGTAAGAAACTAAATTTCAAATAGCAGGAAGCAATAGGATAGTTTGGACAGTCTACTGTTTTGCTACACGAGACCTACTGCCCTTGGAGAACTGGATAACAAGAAGTGCGACATAACTTGTTTAAAAAAGTTTTTAAATTACCTAAATTGTGGCGAATTTCTTTAAAATTAGATATTAGAAAGTAAAAATAAACTTTTCCATCAATCAGTTTCGGACATACTGAAGCTGACAATGTTTTCAAATAGTCCTAAGTTTATAAAATGACTTGTAATCAAGAATTTAGTGAAGAGATCAGGTTTAAAATGTTTCATACTTACCTTTCGAAACACAGAAAAGTGATCTAACCGAAAAGAGATTTGCTAGATATGTGCATTTGGAACAGACACATATACTAATAAGTCTCCATTAGGTACATTTGGACGTGAAATATATTTAAACAGCTCAATTATAACAGAAGTACAATTATGACTACAAGAAATTTCTAATTATTTCACCCATTACTAAAATACAATCGATAGGAAAAGTTCAACACACATTTTAAATAATAAATGGTATATAAAATAAGTATGATTATAAAAGATATCTTCATACCAGATTTATATAAGGAAAAAAAAAACAGGAATATAAACTCTTTACTGTTAGTTCATGAAATTAACAGGCTAATAGCCTCAAAATTTCTAAATGCATAAAAACTTTAAGGTTGTCGCGACGAGTGAAATAAATTCCAAAGTTACTGAAATTTTTATTAAAAAATGACGCCCATTTGTTAACCATATGGAAGCTTCCAGATGGACAAATTTTCTAAAAATCATACAGAAAGCAAATAGGTCCCCACCAACGGTTATTACAAATAAATAAAAATATATTATTTCAAAATAACGATACAATGGAGTTGATTAAGGAAATTGAATGATCATTAATATTTCTACAGATAACTATTTACGAACGCGTACGAAATTTACCCAGTAAAAAGATATATAACCAAATAAAACATTTATATGCAGAAAATTAAAAAAAAAAAATGTGGAATTCTATATTTATAACCAAATTCTGTGAGGATAAATAGGATGCTTCATTTCCACTGTTATCGGATTAGTAACAAAGGGATCAAAGCGTTAACAAATAAATCTGTTAGATAGTAGTTTTAACGTAACTTAAAACACTTCTTAAAATTTTTGAAATGGTAATATGCTGACAATATTTGCAATCTTCTTCCATTTTTAAATGGATATTGGTTTATAGATAAATGGACATTAAAAAAAAGGCTAAAACGTAACGAGACTCATTTTATCACGTTAGTTACACACAATCAGTTTTAAATTTGTTAATAAACATAAAATTAAAAAAAGTCCCTCTTGTTAAATGCATTTATGTTCATATAAATACTTAAAAAATCAGACTAAACGTATTAACATATACTTATCTATGGAATACATACATTTAACTTTGCAATTAAATTAAAGTAAAGAAAATAAACTTGTAATTCTTCTCGTAAACTCGTTTGAAAAACAACAAAATGTACCTAAACACAGTTCAATTTTATGGGGACATGACACTTGTTTAAAAGAAAACCATTATTACAGTGAATATTGGAATTGTTCTGTAATTTAGAATCCAATTTAAAGCAGTTTAGGAGAATAAAGTCTAATCAAGTCATTTAATTTCTTGTAAAATACTTTTACAATTTTTGCAGCTCAAGTATACTCTAAATGTGTTCTAAAAACGCTTTCTATGTAAATGTATAGGAATTTTTAGATTCCTCTATAATTATATTACAAAAAATGACAATTAAATACAATGCATTTTGATAGTTTTTTTTTATATATTTGTGTATAACAAAATAATGAGTCAATTTTTTGTTCATTACATTCTCAGTTTTATCTATACAAGACAGAAAATTCGTTTACGTACTTTAGCGCTTGCATGTTCAACACAAAATAAAATTTTGATACGGTTTATAATGCATAGAATTTGAAGGAAAACACATTTACAGTTTTCATTTGCTAAGAAATGTTATAAGTCATATTATATACACAAGCAACTTTAAAAATAGTGAAAATACAGATATAATTTTTTCATATGTGTTTCACATGTAAGAAGCTATGACCCAATTGAAATAATTCAACATTCTTAAGGTTGAATTCTCTTTCAATTGACTTCGTTATGTTAAACTGCAAAACAGTATAAGAATTCACAAATTTTATAAAAATAATTATTTACCTTAAGTGTCCGCCTGATTGTTAACCATGAAAACATCGTGTTTCTAAGTATGAGAACCCTGTAGTTATGACTTTGGTGGAGCTACGAACGCTCAACAATCTAATAAATGATTGCGCAGAAAAATCATACCGCCAATGGCGACCAAGAAACACTCAGGCGACCTTACTCTGCACGTTGCGAGTCCGTTCGCATGTTCGTTGGGACGTCACTTTGACGTCAGATTGATGGTTTGCTCGTTAGTCCGCAAGCTGAGGTCAAAGTGACGTCACAACGAATGTGCGAACCGACTCGCAAACGTCCAGAGTAAGGGCCTCAGACAACCATTAAAGAATTAAACGTCAAATTTAATATTTTTTTCAACCGTTATTGCCACCAAATTTATATTTTTCTGTACCATTTTCAGTTCACTGCTAAGTCGGGAACAAGTCGAGGGGTGTGGCAACAAATCAATTGATTAGAGCTTGCACACAAGTATATAAGGAAATTTCAAGCAGTAGGGCAAATTCTCAAATTATGACAATTCTGGCTTTAGTTTCAAACGGACGGGCAGTTTATTGTTTGTCTATTGGCTGTTGTAAACATGAAAATGAATGGGAAGGGCGTTATAGTAGTTCGTGACGTTGCGACAAATTGCCTTATTCACCAAAGTTGTTTAACTGCTAACCGCGATTATCCCATGGCGCCAACTAACGGTGGGACGTAATTCTCAGTTTAAACAGAGATTAATCGTGGTTAGCCGTTAAATAACTTTGGTGAGATCTGTCCTTCGAAATAACCAATATCAACAAAAGGGCAAAGAACTTTATAAAAGCAAGTTTTCTCTTATAAAAAAAGAGAACATAGGCCTGATCATACCGTGATTAACTACTCATTTAATTATAACGAATTAGAGGTAATCGTAAAATCAATGTTAAGATCTCAAACAGTTTAATTGCACAGCGTTTCATCTACGGTTATTTTTAATCAACTGTTATGCAATGCATCCTTGATTTGTCCCATTCACTTTTTTATTTTAAGAAGAGATGGCATCAATAAGATAAAAATAAATTTAGAATTTTTTGAATTTGCCATTCTCGTGTTTATAGTTGTCTAAAACGGTACAAGTTCCTTTTTTGTTTTTACATTTAGTCATTACAAGCAAAAAACGTGACAATTATATGAATGGATTGGATAGGTTTTGGAGTGCTACGGTCTACTTTTTGCAACACGAGGGCTAATGAGACCGGGACCTTCTGTTAAAAGCCGATTCCGAAAGGCTACGAACATCCATGCCATAGTGGGATTCGAACCCACGAACCCAGCACCCTAACTATTCGGCCATCGTTCGGCCGACAATTACATGAAAGACTTCCACCAAACATTAAAAATTACCTCTATTTTTCGTTCTTATTAAAAATTGTGTCACGCATAACTTGTAGAGTTTTTCAATGTATAGAAAATATTTAAATAAATCTTTCCACACAAACCTCTCATGTGTACAACGATTTCCCCCATATATTAACACGATAATTTGGATTGGGGCGTTACGGTCTAATGTTTTGCTAAGCGAGATCGGGACCTACTTATTAAAGGCCATTCCAAACATCCATGCCAGCAGTGGGACTCGAACCCGTGAAGTTTGGTATCGAATACCAGCACTCTACCATTCGGCAATCGTTCTTCATTGATTAACACGAAGCTGGAGAATCCAACATAGCCGGTACTCAAACACTTTAATTTAAACACATATTTAATGAGGCACAACAGGGTTTTTTTTTCTATGTGATTTTTTTATTAAAAACACTGAAGAACCCAAATAATATGCTCCTAAAAACCACTTGTTCACTAACTTTGATGAGTGAAGTTTAAGTATTTAGGAAAC
This sequence comes from Pardosa pseudoannulata, assembly GCA_032207245.1. Classification (NCBI taxonomy): domain Eukaryota; kingdom Metazoa; phylum Arthropoda; class Arachnida; order Araneae; family Lycosidae; genus Pardosa; species Pardosa pseudoannulata. The sequence continues at coordinate 38,603,543 of CM063502.1, read as the reverse complement.
TAATCCTTTTATATCTGAGAGAAAATTTATTAAAATTGCTTATGTTCGATATTTTTTTATAAGCTAATATTTTAATAAAATGTATGCATTGACTATAGTGAAGCAGTAGGTGCTGGTCTTGTTGCAAAATGTAGCTCTTCAAATGAAACAAGAATCAAACTTTTTCCTACATGTAAATATATGATACATGTAATATATTTTTATATATCTAAAACAAAATTTGTACGTGCGTTCTCAACAGACTAAATAGTAATATATTTTTATAGAGATAAAATTTAAAGATGATGTTTTATATATATATATTTGTAAAATATATATAACTTATAGTAATATATGTATAACATATAGCGATATGTGTATCTAGTATTAAATATTTTGCAACGATTCCTTCCAATATACATGGTTTAGAGCAAGGAACATATTATTTTAAACTCAATTTTTTTCAAAACCAAAAGAGTCTATAAAAAAGAGGAATGTTAGAGAGGGGCCTTTATTATTCTGGATGACATTTGTGGGGTTGGGGACTGAGATGTCACAGCAGAACAGATGGTAAAAGAAAGGTTTTGGTTTGGTTTGGAATGCTACGGCCTACGTTTTGCAACACAAGGGCTAATGAGACCGGGGCCTACAGCTCAAAGCCGATTCCGAACGGCTACGAACATCCATGCCAATGTGGGATATGCTTAAGAGTTTTGAACTATGCCCTATCCATTTAAAATTACATGACGCTTATTTAATGACTCAGTTAAAATACCTAACCTAGTCTTGCAAATGATTCCAAGAATAATAGAGCTTTAGGTTACGATACTTATGCCGACCACATGTGCAAGAGAAAAAGATGGATTCAAGACAATGTTGGCTACTATGCGTAGATGGATTTTTAATCAGTTTTGTTCCTAATGAATGAATCCTGTACGCATGTGTCCATTTATCTTATATCCCAAGCCAATTTTGTCTTTGTACAGAGCCCAGTTTCTGTATGTCTTTTCTATATAAATCTGTATTTCTGGTAGAATACACTATCTACCCATTACTCATTCAGCTGCAAATTGTCACTCCCATTGATTGATGTAAAAATCGATTTAATAAGGAATTCGTAATCTTGCACAGTTACTATTCCACTTTTTAAAGTAGTTAAAAGAAGATCACTTAGGCCAAAACGGATTTAGCGGTTACCCAGCTTCCCATCGTATCTCCGAGGCACCCTTGGACCTACAGCTTGAAGTTCGACCTGTACGGCGGTTCATTCAGGAACTCGATGCAAATAAGGTATCTCGGAGTTATCTTCGACACTAGGTTCTCGTTCACTCATTAGGATACCGCACCGACCTGCACATCTTTAAACGGGGTTCTATGACGGCTGTCTAGTATCGAGATGAAGTCCTACAACCCATTGTGATATTTTACTTTGCAGCAGTTGGCCCTAATTTTGTTTTAATGGACGATAACGCACCTCCCCATAGAGCTGACATCGTCGATGACTACCTGGAGAGTGAAGGGATTGTGTGTATGACGTAACCAGCATATTCGCCCGACATTAATCACATTGAAAATCTTTGGGCAGCTCTCGGCCATGCTGTATCTTTAAGTTTCCCACTTCCAGCCACTCTTATTGAGCTGGAAACTGCTTAACAAGAAGAATGGCGATTGCTTGATTCTGCGATGGTTGACTACCTAATTGAAAGAATGGTCACAAGATGTAAAATTTGTATACAGATGAGGGGGATCACACACCCTATTAATGTCCTTTTTTTTCCTTTTATGCTGTTTATTTTCCCTTTATACATAATTCTGTTTAAGTCTCCAGTATGTCATTATCTGATAACTTACAAAAATTTAATGTTTTCATTTCTGTATATAATTATTGATTTTGTTTTATGCATAAATATATATGCTACTTTCCTGCCGAATTTTGTGTCGATCAAGTCAGTATTTGTTGATTTTTTTTTTCATTTTACATCTTCGTACTTAACTTTTGGAAGAAAGTGTATATGTATACGCACAGATTTGCTATTCATAGCAACAGCGCAAATGTACAAATTTATTACTGCAATTATGTATTGCTAGTGCTCTATCATATTCATCAATGATCTGCAATTTTATTTGGGAACATGTAAAATCCAGACCGAAAGCAGAGTTTGCCTTCGGTACGACTTGTGTAGTACAGAAAATCGTGGAATTTATTTTCCTCATGCTGTGGTTTCCCAAGCAATACTGTGCACGCACATGTCTAAAACTGGAATCGTCTGTTGCTATTTAACAATCCTATTCGTCAACATTCAGCAGCATACGAGATTTATTGAATATTTCTATTAATATGCATCTATAATAATGGTTCTAAACCTTTAATTGAAATATTTTAATACGCAGACCAAAGGCTGGGTGCGAAGCAGCTAGTCATATAAAATCTGACTGACTATGTATGTACGTAGTCTAACTCCTCTCTAACAGCTGGAAGCAGAAGGACGCCAAATGCACTAAAAGACGTAGAACGATCCGGGAAAGTCATTTCGCCTATTCGTATTCCAATATTCCAAATAGTTCGAAAGATATTAACGAAAAACTGGCCAAAATGCCATTTTAATTTTTCCGTAAGCGCATTTTCATTGTTGATCTGGTGTCAACAAATGACAGGGTTATAAAATGTTGGCATTATCGCCTGCTATTTGGTATTCCGAATAAGATAAAAATGCATCTACGCTACTGATATGCATGTGTAAAGAAATATATGAAAATATGTATGAGAGACTATTTTTTTATCTGCTAAATGCTGAGCTTATTTTTAGAAAAGCATTATTTTCTTTCCATTTAGATTTTTTTGTTTCCAGTAATTATAAACTCACGACGTTCTACTATTTTTTTAAAAATATATTTCTCAGTTGCCATTTCTTAAACAAATGCTAACTTATTGTCATAGGTTTTGATATTTTTAAATAAATTTTTATTATTTGGGAAATATAAATTTTTTATTTTTTCTCGATGATATTTTTTTCTTAAAAGTCGCCATGTTCCATCAATATTTTTGTATGTCCCAGTTGTCAAATTAAAAAAAAACTAACCCGTTGCTGTACGTTTTATAATGCAAAATTTTATTTTTATGTAACTAAATAATTCATGCTTAAACACAACAAATCAGAGATTTACATAAGTACAGGTCTACTGCTCATTTTTAAATTTGGTGCACTTCTGAATATTATATGAGATTACACTGTTTGCTGTGTCATAATGACTTTTGTTGTCATTACGACGCGGATTTTTGTCATTAACTCTGTTTTAGTAAGTATATCTTGTCAATACATCTACTTTGCGCATTTTCTCAGTAATATACTTTACCAAAAAATTAAAAATAGAATTTTGTATGAATTGAATTTTAGTAAATGTTTGTAAATGTCGCCACTTGACCAACCTACTAATCTGGGTTTCAAACAGCAATTCTACAACGGCAATATATATCTAACAACTGAAAAGTAAAAATAGTAAAAATAGTAAAAATAGTAAAAAAGTAAACAAATTTTGATTAAAATTTTAATTTTAAAGCTTTGTTAATTCTCACAAAATTTACTATTTAATTCAGCGATCATCATTTGACCCCTTTAGGTTTTGTAGATAATGTTGTGAATGTGTCAACTGACCTCACTTGTATTACCGTTAGATTGACGTAATATTCGAGATAGTCCATACGACACCAGGCTACACAACACATTTTTTTTTTTTTACGGAAATTTTTGAGAATGTTTTCCCCTATAAATATACTAGCATACAGCATGTCATATGAGGGGATCAGTAAAATTTTCAACTTTCCAGAATTGTAAAATACCATACGAAGCAGGTAAAAAAAAAATGGTTTCTTTTATGGCTGAGAATTTTCACTCTAACAAAAAAAAAAAAAAAAATCTATTAAATTTAAAATTATCACATATGTACCTAATGTATTATTTAAGCCAAATATAAAAGAAAATTATCTACGCAATATCTAAGTTTAGCGATAAAACGTATGAAAATAATGCAGACGATATTTAAATAATTTAAAATAAAAAATGAATAAATGAGATGGCTAAAGGAATGACGTCATAATGCTAGAAAAAATGTTATTTTTAACTATTATGTGATAAATTTAAATGCCTGTTATTAACCGGTGGACATAGGGCTCGAAATAATGGCATGAAATGCTCGAAAAGGGGGGGGGAGGGGTGGATTTCGAACGTTTTAATGACATTTTTTGCTGTGGTATGAAGCATATTTGTACCAATATATTTTAAAATCGGATTGGTAGTTTAGGAGAAGATAAACTATACTTTGAATTTTTCTAACCCTAACTCATCAAGAATCCAATATGAATGCCTATCCATTCCAGATCCAACCGCTTCATAAATTCGAGGACAGACGGACAGATAACTTAGGCTATTATTATATAGGGGATACATATCTGAATCCATCGATGAAAAATTGAACACAATGTTGCGTCATTTAATAAAGATGTGGACTTTGGTATCATATTAAAGTGGTTTACAGGTAGCACAGAGCATACACATAGCTATAACTGTGATTATCAATTATTAATAAACTAACATATTAGTCAACAATCTTGCAGCTTATGAGGTTTAAGATTTTTACGAATGTTAATGTCAATAAAAAGGGTTCTAAAACATTACTTGGGAGCATTTATTACCCAGAGCGAAGGCTGGGTGCGAAGCAGCTAGTTTCATAAAAGACCTGTAAACTTAAGTCATCACACAGACAGACTCAACAAGAAAACATACAATATACGACTTGTATCAAAATGCATTCTTTATTAGAAACTTTATACATGCCTTTAAAAAAAAGAAGTTAGCAAGATTTAACATGCTACTTACATGAATTCACAAATACAAAAATAAATAAATTTAAAAAGATGATACATGACGTTTACTAGTTTGTTGAAGATTTATAGATATCAAAATATTCCTGCAAACCAGTAACGTGCACAATAAATTCTGTCATCTTCCATCAAAGGCTAATAGAAAGTTTTAAATTGATGAAGAGGTAGGATGAGAACAATTACATTAGAATGCTTTTATTTTCGAATCATTTTGAATTTTGATTAGAACTATGAAAAAATGTAACAGACGGGTAGCATAGTTTCAGTCTTAGAGTTTGTAGAAAATGTTGACGACTTGGAAGTTCATTACGTATTATACAATGAAAAAGTGCATTTTGTACTACAAACAACACAAAGAAATTAAATTATTTAGAAACTTTTTTTTTGTCTTACAAAGTAGAATATTGCATTTCAGGTGCAATGAAAAATTCTGGCTTACAGCAGTTCTTTAAATGCATGTGTTGCCAGAGACTCGTAAAATCTTCTAAAAGTAGAAATTAGCTGTTAAAACATGTAAAATATTACGAAAATCTATCCACAGATGAGTAAGGAACGATAGTGACTAAAGCACTTCAGACTATCACTTGCAAGACAAGCAGTCGTCACAATGGCAATTTGGCAAATCTTTGACAGTTTGACTAGGCATTCCTAAAAAAGATAATACGAATCGTTAAACATTTCTTGGGAGAGAACTATTAACTTAAGAAATAAGCTTTGTAAAATGTAATCATAAAAACTGAGGACAAAATAACTATGAAGGGGATAGTTTTAACACTAAACACACCAACACTTAATACATACCTATTTCTACCACAGCCGGTCAAATGACCGGATTTTATTTTTTCTGATTATAAATGTATGAAATATGAAAATTGGAAGGAAATAGACAAATAAACTTTATTATAATTAAACAAAATTGTATATTGTAAATTTATGTATTGCAAACACAAAGAATAAGAATTTTTAATTCATTTCCCATTGATTTTTTTACATAAACCTTATGGGTCATTTGATCCGTTATATGGTATGTTTAGTGTTAATTTATAAAGAATAAATGAAAATTGGAATTTTTACAGTGAATCAATATTTCTATCATTCTATAAAAACCGCCAATGTCATGTATAAATTTCAAAGCCATTGCATTTCATTTTGCTCAATTCGATTGCATTATTTCGATTTGCATCTTTTATGAATTAAAAATATACATTAGATTGTGCTAACAACAATACTATAATTCTCTGGAAGAGCTTACTTTTTTTGGGTAACATTTGATGTCAAATTTATGCAATAGCTTTTGAACAGAATAGAACAGTATTTTGGAAAGAATATGATAAACTGTTCTAATGAAAAATGTTTACTTACACACTGAGTTTTCCGAACTTCGCATCATCTGATTTTTGGGAGACAGCTTTGTACTTGTTCTTAATGACAGCTTGTGCAGTCTTTTGTTGCTAGAATTAAAATATTTCAAGTATTAGAGCATATTAGTTTTTATGCAATATTTAGAATAGTTTCTACATCATATTTCTAGTTTGATATCTACGTTGTAATACTGTGTTTGGTATATGTACAGTAAAAAATATTTTAATCATTAAATTATTTTACAAAATAAAATTTAGAATTCGAGTCTACATCCAAAGGGATATGTTCAGATTCTACATAAAAATTAAGAAATATTAATTGTATAAACTATCTCTGTTCCAGTTAGAAAGGAGTAGTATCTGAAACCAGACCAAACTTACACCGTGGTTAACTACGATTAAGTAATCAGCAGGGGCATTTATATTTAAAAGTAGGAAAAAATTTTACTATTTTTAAAACAGACTTTGAAGATAGAATCAAGTTGGAACAGCCGGCCCTGTATTTTTGTTTTCCTTTCAACTTGATGTTCAATCGCATATTTTCGTCGACCAGGAAAATGTAGCAAGTTGAAATAGTGTGTTTATGCATAGTTTCACTACCATGTAAAAGAATGTGTTGTGTTAAGAAGCAGTCGATAAAATGTATGTATGCTGATGGTTTAGGAGCTGCAGCAGGTGTTGCAGATAGCCAAAGAACATAGACACAAGGAGGGAGGACGCCAGAGAGATAGCGTAAACACGAAAACGAAAGAGGTGATTTCTAAGAGCCTTGACAGAAAAACTACTTTTACAGGCTTCAGCTCAGATTTAGTATCTTCATACCTCTTAAATTTTATTTTGTTTTGTTTAAATTATCAATTTTGTAGATTTCACGTATGGATTTTTAAAAATTCCTTGTTAGCCTATACTTTAAGTATATAATATACATGTACACAATGTTTAAGTTACTTTTGTATTATGTTCTATATTTAACGTCTTTGTTAAACGGATAGCTGCAAATGGCGCTGAACAATGGTTGGATCAAGAGACTGAGTCTCTATCCATAACAACAATCTTAACCAATATTAATTAAAATAGCAACAGGTGTTTCTTTAGCAGGTGTTGATCACATAGACGTCGACTCCTGTAAGTCTTTCCTTGCTGAACAGCACGAGATCATTCGGGTTTTAACCTTCGAGTGTGCCTTCCCCGGTTTGTGATAGCAGTGCATAACTTTTAGCTTACTGGATATGAAGTCTGTTTATTTCAAGAAATAGTCTTCGGCACATACCATATTTTTATGCTGCACCAGTCACATGAATCAATTCCACTCATAGGTTTGAATAACTGCACTCTGGGTAACCGGTAAAACGGCAATAGTTCCTTTCTCTGAACATGCCCCACTGCATATCTAGTCAAACCACAGTAGTATTTTAGTTGGTATATATGAAGGTCATTAGAAACCTCTGATTACAGATTTTAGGTACGGTGACTTGGAAAGTTGCGAGGGATTGAATAATGCATATTTATATATTACGAAAAAAAAAAATCTAAGTTTTAAAAACCCTTAAAAAATTTAAGAAAATTTTAAGAGATCTAAAAGGTATGTTGAGAATCTAAAAACTTAATTACATAATAAACTATTCCCAAGTTTTATGGATTTGTAATTTTATACTCCGATTTTCATCAATACGGAAAATTCTTATCCTGACCATCTGATAACAAAAAGCTGCATAAAGGAAAAGGTAAAATGTAGAGGTATATAAGAGGTGTATAAGGTAAATGTAGAATTTATTTTACTCTTTTTCTGTGCATTGGCAGCTTTTAACAAGACTAATACCCAATATTGTTTTTATTTTAAGTTACACTGTATAAATTTAAACAATGCAGGGGCTAAGAAACAATTTCATGCAAATACCTTGAAATTTCTGATTGAATGAGTAAGTTTTAATTATCCCAATAAATTAAAGAGCATAAATAGTAACAAAAACCATTTGTACGTATATTCCACTTACTTTCATTAGTATGTACACTGTCACGAAACCAGCAGTGGCTATCCACAGAACTCCAAGCACAATGCATGCTGTCAATACAGATTTCGCTATTGTTACAGGCGTTCTCACTTTTTTTGTAAACATAGCTGCAACATCCTGATCAATTGCTGCTTCCTGTATAAAAGAAATTTTGAAATCAACATATAAGAACAGAGGAAACAAGTAATGCCTTTGAATTATCACTGCATAACGTTAAGATCAAGTTCAGATTATAATGGTCTAACTTTATGAATCCATTAAAAAAAAAAAAAAACTCATTCATAATTTTATTTCAGATTAAGTTCGCCACGTTCATTTACTTCTCGAATGGAATCAGATTAAATTTTTACTTGGTTTTATGAACTGCGATCCAATTTTTGGCTACAAGAGAGTTAGAGACAAGGATCCGTTGCTTAAAGAAGATTTCGAAAAGCTACAAACAACCATACCGCCAGCGGGATTCGAACCCACGCATTTCAGTCCCCAAAGGTAGTGGCCTACCGATTTGGGCATTATCTAGCTAAATATTTGTGGAATACAAATTAATAAACAGTTATATAACAGTTCCTTTGTAATTACTTCATCCTTGTACCACAACCGAATGGATAGGGGGTACTGAAATTCATGAGTTTGAATACCACTGTTGATATGGTGCTCATAGCCGTTCGGTATAACAGTAGGTGCCGATCTCAATAGCTCTCGTGTAGCAGAAAAGTAGACCGTACTGCTCCAAACCAATCATCCTTGCTTCGATATTTTGCACTGAAATCAGGCTAACTAGTATTCTACCTCTTTTGTACGGTTTCTGTGTAGGTTAAAAACGGAAGTAATGTATATATTCCAATAGGCACTTTTTGTAAGTGCCAGAAAAAGTGTGTAATATTGCATAAACTGTACATCAGAAATCGAATATATATAATTATAAATACTAACAGTTACTAAAAAATTGGCAGTTTGTATAAAGCTGGACTGGTAGAATCTGTCATCTATCTCCACAGAGATCGAAAATTCATTCAAAATTTAGAAATTAGACAAAATATGCTTTAATTGTCCATAAAAGGAGACTAGGTATTACAGGGAAACTAACTCCTTGAAAACCGCGATTGAAAAATATAAAATGCACTTAAAGCTTGAAAATATAAGATATTTTAAAAAAAATTTTAGCTTTTGTGTGTTTTCTAGCCAACTGTACTACTTTTTGCCTAATTTAGTATTTTCAATAGTGTTCGCAAATACCAATTCAAAGATACTATTTTATGCCTTTCAACGACAGAGTGGGGTGTATACTCAATTTCTTGAGCCTCTGTATTGAAAAATTGGAAACTTGTTTAAAATAGGCGACTTTTTAGAGAAACTCAATAATCTGCAGCCTATTTTTGCTAATAATATTGTGTGCTTTTTAATTGTGTGCTTTTTTTGCTTTTCTAAAAAGAAAAATTCCCCAATCATACGCACAAATTAGTTTATTACGGCTATCGAAATTATAAATGTACTTACTTCTACGACCCATATCAGCGGGACAACACACATGGTAACATTTCTTGTTTGGCTGAAATCAATCAAAAAAATAAATTAGCACAATGATAAAGTTACTGTAAAAATATTACCTTAATTTAAGTGAATATGCTTAAGTCATGCTTGCACACAGCTATTACTCTTCTAAGTTATATGTGTAAGTGTAATGCAATAAATATAGCAGTCCAAAAGAAGTATTACTTACAATCAATCAATCACATGTAAAAGTACATTATAGCTCAGTGGTCGGCAGACTACGACCCGCGCAAGTAAATCAAAAGGAGATGATGCGGTCAGTCATAGGCATTCTAAATTTTGAATAATGAACTCAAATGGCGCTACTTGTGTTGAAAATTCTACGAAATTATTTCTCAACTTAAAGTTACAACAATACTTTTTGGATTTTGATAGATGTGCAAAATACATTTCAACGTTACAAAATCCATTTAACTGCAAAATCAAGGATCTTTTCTTGAACCTTGTCACTCGCTAGAGAGTGAACATTTATTCTCATTTTTACGGCATTACATATTAGGTATGAATGTGTGTATTTAATGGAGTAAAGGTTATATACTAGTTATTAAAAAGGTACGAATTTATTTCTTTATGGGAACAATTTACTTCTTAGTTAAGGCAATGTCTGTTAACACTACTTTACCTGACCGGCGATTAAAGTGTCATTAAACCTACGGGGAAACAGAAAAATTTTAAATCGGATAAATTTTCAACTCTAGTTATTTGACTAGGGGATAACAAGAACAATTAGATACAACGGACATACATTGATTATAATAACCTCCTAACATGTACGTTATTTTTATTTTAATCAAACTTTTTTGCCATGTTTTGATAAATGTCTTAAAATATTCTGTTACCATTAAAGAGAAATCCAAGAGAAAGTATTTTATGCTTCAAAGGAGACAACTAAAATATTGGCAGAGGAAAAGGCAGATCCAATTTTGTGTAGATAATTTATATTAATCTCATTTCCATGTAAGTTAATCAACGAAGTCCTTTTCACCACCTTATAGAGATTTACAAGCAAACATGTATTGTACAAAATATTTCATCTCATAAGTCATTCAAAATGTTGCAGTATATTTAAAAAGATTAAAAATGATCTGCTTAAACGAGTTCTTTAAATAGAGTATCGATTGAAGTAACACAAGAATTTAATTTTGACATTGTTTTCAATACCGTGTATTCCCTTATATGCCTAAGTAAAAAAAATCTCAAAATTTATTAACACTCCAGAACGACTTCTAAAGACAATTTGCAAAGACTACAAAGTATGTGTAATACCGAGAAAAGTATAGTTTGAAACTTGCTTACCTAAATGGTTCTAAAGGTTCCAAAACAAAATTCATCTGAAGTTTTCTTGAGGCTCTCAAAACGAGGCCAGTAGTCTGGAAAGAGATTTATTTAACTATACTTTAAAATAGTACGAAAAACATTTATCTGCATAAAAACAAAATTTCATGGAATTCTAAATGAATAGAGCTTATACATACACCTTGAGAAATTATTCATATTAAGAATTCTTAAAAACAATTCATTTGAGTTGTATTTGCGATCAATTTTATCTTAATTGGATATTTCTTAATACAAAAATTTTTGTATTCAATATACTAGTTTTTCTTTGACATTTAGTATTTGTTTTTTCGATTTTAATGTCCATCCCTTGTAGAAGCCCCGAGTTCATGCTGTTGATTAAATTCTAAATTTCGTTTTTTCGAATAATTTTGGTTAGTTTTATCGCATGTTAAACTCTTCATATTTATTAATCATGATGAAACTATCAGTTTCCATAAACAATGTGAAATACTACCTTCCAAAGGTTTTCAATCGCACTGCGTTTATGGATGGGAGATGGTCATGGTAAAAGGACATCGATTTAGTTCACAAGCGTTTATATAGTGTAGCCCAAATGAACAGAGCTGTTATCTTGCTGAAGAACAAAACAGCTTACATCTCAAGAGATACTTATTCACGTTACGCCTTTATCAGACAAGAAAACCACAGCTGCAACGAAACCCAAAAACCTATGCAGTAATATTTCTGTTACGTTATTCCTGCCTACGCAAATATATCACTAGTTTTGCCCTGTTTTCTAATCAGAAACACTTCCCTTAATCCTTTCCTTCCAAGTAGAAGATTATTTCCCGGACAATCTTTGAAAGAGGCATTTCTTTGTTAAATATTCCCTATTCCACTGCTGCCTAATTTTAATCAAAGTCCTCGCAAGGATCATTCTATTCTTTTTGAGATTTGCAAAATCTTTATACGTGTTTAAAGTGAAATTCCAAGAGCTTCAAATCGTATTTAAAGGAATATAGTCAAGTTCATGTAGACTTTTCCAAGGACTTTACTAGCAGTATCCTGATTTGGAGATTCGAGTATTTTAGGTGTCGCTCTTTATACCAACCGAAATTTTCAGTCTTTTTCTTACGTCTTGCTTTAATTTTTTTTCTGTCATAGCCATTCTTCGCCATATATGTGTTGTTCTGTTGATAATTGCATTTGCTCTTTTTTGCAGAGATTTTCGTGTGATAGTTTTAGTTTAACAACGTTGAAATACCAATTTTCAACTCTTTTTTATACGCTCATAACGCTAGATTAACTTGTTAAGTTTCAACTTGCATGAATAACAAAAGGATAAATATTTGCACAGTATTTAAAATGATCAGTATTTCAGTTGGGTTTTAAAATATAAAATAATTTTATTGAGATTATACATGCCCCGAGTTTCTTTGAATCTAATTTTTTTTTTTTTTTTTTTTTTTAATAACGTCGCCATAATTTAATATTCCTATTTTGAAATTATACGAAATAATCTTACTACCAGCGCATGTCTATAATTATGTTATCAAAATAAATTATTTGGAGAAGCATAACCATGATCTCGAGGATTTAATAATCTATACGTTTGTCCAAGAGGTACGTTGTCCTGATCCCTGTTTGTCTTACTTAAATTATGGTACCCTGTCATCCCGAAATCTAATATGGCAAATATTCTTTCTAGTCCCTTGAAATGCTGTTCTCAGTGCCTGTATGTACGGCGTTTTTATTGTCAATTGTTAATGGATTCATTTTCTGATCTGGGTTAATGCAGTTTTGATGATTTTTTTTTCCAACAAAAAGGCGGAATATAAGTTTTTGATACCTATAAATCAGAAAGTTATAAAATAGGAAAGTAATCCATTTAGAATCAATAAATGTTAAATTCTTTCTCGAAACTAAGCTAAAGATATTAAATTAAATATGTTAAGCACATTTAAATCCTAACTTTTAGCTTTACAAACATGTCGATACAGTTAATCGCGTAATAAGTAACGCGATTGATTATTACTATTGCTAACAAACTTTAAAATGAGAAGAGAATAACATTAAATTATTAACCATAAAGAGTTTTTAGTTCTTGTTTCCACTTCCTACTGGCATATCACAGAAAAACTTTGGTTAATCTTCGTAAGATTCTAAAAGGATTATTTTACCCCAAGAAGTTGAAAAGAAAAGCAGATGATACGAGAAAACTGGTCAAATTGACAGTTCAGAGTGAAGAATTTTCGATATCTTACCGGTTCAATGTCTACATATGTTTCATGCAAGTCTCTTTGTGGGTTCAGCCCAGTAATTCGCTCCTTGACAAACTCATGACCAAGATAAAAATGAGGACCAGTTACAGCAATTTTCAACCCTATAAAATTAAAAGTACTTTAAAATGGTTTATTAGGTTGAAAAATGTCTTCTCCGATCTAGTCAATGAAATTTTCAGTTATACGATTCAAAACCTTAGTACTTCTATTGGTAATTGACTTAAGTTTCAGTATGAGTCATTCACAATATCTATAAAATGTAGATTTGAAACCAACCATCTTGAAAATATGCACAAATATATGTAAAGATGCGGATAAACTACCAAAGTTTAATACATAAAAAGAAAATGTAAAAGCAGTATATAACGGAGACCAACATTAAAAAAAAAAAATCAAAAATGGAAATCTAAGATAAGTAAAGAGTTGTTTCAAAGCTTCATACTCAATGTAGGAAGAAATTCACTGGTAGAAAACTTCAAAAGTGAGCTTAAAATCTCGCAACATTTGACTATTACAATTTTTAAATTCCAGTTTTTTTTCTGCGCTTCGGAAGAAGCTTCTTCAGTTTTAAAACATCTGTATGCTTTTTTTAGTCGTTATTTTCGCGCTTTATACGTTGATATCATTTATATACTATTTAGATTCAAAAGCTTACGGAATTTATTGTCCGAAGTTTCAGTTCACGAGCATATAATTACGGAAGGAATTCGCGCTGAAACGAAATGTCTGAGTCTTTGCTGAATGCTCGTTGCTGTTGGATTTCTTTAACATTTATTTATTATTGACATTAAATCTTATCCAAATAACACAATAGATGGCTTAAAATGTCAAACCTCTTCTGTACAGGACAAGTATGTGTAAGATTGTAAGTTTGCGGAGAAATCAACTAGAGTTTTAACATTTTTAGTTGGTCTCTTGTAAGTTTGATCACATATACGGCATTGTAACTGTGGTTATACAAGCTATTCTGAAAGATATGATGCGGTAGTTAATGGATGTAGAAATTGTAGAAAATTAATTGATAACACTAAACTAGAGAACTTACCGTTCCTGCAGGGTGAAATGTCTAAAATACCGCTAAGGCTGCAGAACCGTTCTTCCGTGCAATAACACATGTTATCTGGATTAACAAGGGGACTTGCAAATAATCTTTCAGGTGTAATAAATCTCAAAGCTGGTATATCTTCTACTTCAACATCTTTTTCATATTCAAGATAAACAGACCTACAAATATTTCAAATACTTAAAATTTCGTACAAAGAAAAATAAAAAGAATCCGTTAACCCATAATAAATAAACCGTGAAAAACTTCATTCACTCATATCTTTAAAAACAAAAATGAGGCATTCGATATCCCCATAAAACCATGCATTCTACAAGTAGTCTCGTAGTCTTTGTGAATGTCTGATACTTGTTGAGCTGCAGTTTACACCAAAAGTTAGCAAAAGTAAATTAGCTATGTAGAATATTTTTGTTATACATAAAAGTAGAAATTTTTTTTGACACATTACTCTTGGTACAAATTAACAAAAAAGAGTGAAAGTATACAATAAAGGCAACATAGCCACGCAATTTATCGTGAGTTATATGACAGCTACTTTGAAAGCTTAAATTTATTTGTTGTAAAGAAAAAAATCTAAAAATTTAATTTTTCTTACCGGCACAGCTCTGGTGTGTACACGTATAAGATGTCTTTTCTGCTTACTGGTGGAGGAAACTGGGAACCATCTAGAAACGAAAGACAACAAATATATTCAGAACAGAGTTTTTAGAAACTAGTAGAATAACGTGTAGATGTTCACACAGACAAGAAAAGTACATTTAACTTTTTCCACCAGAGAGCAAAATTTCCATTTTAACCCTTTCGAAAGCCGTGGGAAGAATACTTTCCACCTACATGATCTTACAAAACACTTGTGGGAAACGCAGAACCATTATATATTCGCTTTGCTATTATTACGATGGGAAGACTGATTCCAGCTTCAGTTTTGAGCTGTCGTCATTGTTTGATCAGTTTGATATAATTAGCACTTCTGTTTTGAAAGTTTGAAAACGTTGTGTGAGAAATAAATGGTCCACTAAAGGGTTAAGAGAATCGGCTAATATATTTAGTAAACTAACACAAGATCTCCGAAAAGAACAGTTACGAAGTTTTTCATGAATTACTTTTATCACCAGTTTTAAAATATGTGAACGATAAGAATATAAATATCTTGTGTCTTTGTTGCTTATAGCTGTTTAAAATCAGCTGTAAATTTTATTTTCGATAAGCTCTACAAACAGAAGAGGAACTTCTGTAATTTTAGATCTCAAAGAATTTCTTAAATTAACACTATATTTTTTAAGTTTAATAGAATACAAGAAGTGTTTAGACACGTATAAATCCTTTGAGTTTCTAACTCCTTCAATTTTATGAAATTTTAGTCATACTTAAAAAGAAAAAAATATAAAGGGAAAGAAAGAATGGTAACGTATTGAAATAACGTCACTCATTCGAGAGTCAACCGCTTGATGAAAAATTTTGCTACCTTTTTGACAATACTACATTTAGTTATGATAACGTTTGCCTACTATTATATGAAGTAAATTTGGCTACAGAAAATACTGGGAGTATAATTTCACTAAGACTTCTAAATTGTACAATTGTAAAAAATCGAACATCTAGACTTAAAGCTTACCTGTTCCATTCATCATGTCGCAGTAGTAGTCCTTCCAAAATGGAATTTTTCTGGAAAAATTGGATTACTTTAAACTTTTACGAATGTAAATTTAAATGCTTAAGTATATAAAATATTAACTAAATCTTTATAGGCAGATTTTAAGATTGAATATAAGCCTTCAAGAAAGAAAAAAAATTAAAGCATTAAAATTTTAAAAATATAGAGATTGTTACAAGAAAAAAGGAACTCTAGAATTCAGAGATCTCCCCGTTTTAAAATAGAAAGTCTTAGAGTTTTATATGTAAAGAAAGCTCATAACTCCGTTGAATTCAGATCCTGTTGAAAAATGAGAGTAAACAGATGTCTGACATCTACCTTTACTTAAAAAAAAAAAAAAAAAAAAACGTTAGAAAGTGTTAAAAACACCAAACTCAAATCTTGAATTAGTTAATTCCACTTTAATGTATATTATACTACCAGTCATGGCAAGACAGATTTACTGCTTTTCTAACGTTGCGTTTAAGTATCCAGCTACACTTCATACTTATCTAACTACACTTCATACTTAGTTTGTGATCGAAACACATTTGTGTTGGGAAGTCGAATGATGACCAAATGGGTAGGATGCTGCTCATCGCTAATGAAGTCCGTAGGTTCGAATCCCACAGCTGGAAAGAATTTTTATAGTCGTAACAGATGATTTCCAAACTGTGGACTCCCATGAGTGCACAAAAGATATTTCGCAAATGAAATGAGTAGTTTAAAAATCTAACTCAGGTGGTTTTATAATTAAAAATTCAAAGTTTTGCTGCCTAAGGGGAAAATTAGACGACAGTTTACCTCCATCTACAAATATATTTAATGCCATTTTCTCTAGACTTATCACTTTAATAGTAAAAAATATAAAAGTAATAAAATCTAAAATTATATAAATTTTCACCTATAGTAGTACAATTATTTTACATTCTTGCGAAAACCTTCCCGTTCGTGCCCTGTTTTTCGAGCTTTCGGTTAGTCAATATAAAATAACCGTTTTGCAAGTGTTTATACAATCTAAATTTTTCCCCCCTTACAAAACTGATATACGCTAAATTGGAAAAAAAAAAGTTGTGATGAACTTTTATTCTTTGTTGCAAGTCAATAGCTTTAAGTTTAAATAGTGAAAATTTATTATTCTATTCTAAAACACTTACGACATATGGTTCCATTCGACTATTTGAGAGTACTTTGCGATGTCGTCCTCGCCAGTGTATACTGTGAATAAACCATCACCTGAGTTGTTTTTCTGAAAGAATCGGAAAAGTAAAAATGAATACAAGGTGGAGTGTACATTTACAACCTTTGTTTACTGCATTAAAAAGGCAATGGAAGAATGTTAGCTATGAAAATTCACTGTCGCTTTAACATTTGAACGATATCCTTATATTATAATTAACACATTGTATGCGGGACACGTACTAGTAAGTTTTATGACGATTGATACTTGAGGGCGGGTTACATACTAGTACGTCTTCTGACGATTGATACTTGAGCGCGGGTCACGTACTATACCCTGTGTAAACTCAATAGGCACTTCAAGGTCACTGATTTTTTCCCGATGACCAACTGTAACTATGGTAACGACAGTTGGGGAATGATTTTACTCTTTTTTCCCACTGTGTTAAGGGGTGTCATGCATCGTGTGGGCTCTCCGTACGTGATGAAAGTATGTTTATTTAGACGAAGAATACTTAATACTTTACACAAAATTTTATAAGTAATTTCAGACCTGTTTCTAAGTTCATAAATTTAAGATATAATCTCATTTCATAAAATTACAATTCAAAAATTGTATGTTACATTCTAATCCGTAAGATTTAAAAAATTCTACTGAAAAAGTAAATTTTTTTTTTTTTTTTTTTTTTTTTTTGCACACACAGTTGCATTATTTACAGAAATAATATTAAGATGATTGAATGTTTCGCTAATTTTAATGAGTAATTAGTTATAATTTCTCACTATTTTTTCTTTCTAAAACTTTAAAATAATTATAACAGGAAAAAAATCTACTTTAAATAAAAGCGTTCCCATGCTTTAAAATATTTTTTTTAAAGTTGTCTTGGTTTAAAAAGTATAACAATAGTAAGAACGTCCGTCATTTTATATAATTTGTTTTTAAACAACTTCAATGAAAATTTACTGTTATTAGCATAGCAATAAACACAACGCTAACAACAACAACAACAACAACAAAAATGCTAACAGCTGTTTCGGTGCTACCCAACGTTTGTAGTTGTGAAACAACTGTCCACGTTCAATATCTATTTGTGCCTTATTTGCGGTGTCTTTGCATTTACTGCTAATATCCTAGAATATTTGTTCAACCTTTTCGTATGGTATTAGCAATATATAAAAATGCTGAAAGTAGAAGGTGAAATAGTAATTTTGGGAGATAATTACATAAATGTACTAATTTTTCAATTGAATGCAAAAAAGAAAAAAAATAGCAAAATATTGCACAGTTAAGTCTTTTCGTCACCTTAAAGTCCAGAAATGCTATCAATATAATCAAATCGCAAATACTTTCCATAAATATCAATCAGTACATTTCCTTTCCCCTTATCCCCACCAAAAAATTCTCACGATAATGAGCTTATTAACCATCATTTCATGAGCCACGAAAATTTAGAACGAGAAGTACAATAAAAATGTTACATACCCCATATAAATATCCAAATGTATTATTTGGTAGAATTTCAGGTACTTCTGCAAAAGGTTTCACAAGCTCTAAAAGATCTTCAATGATTGCGACTTTATAGCCTTCAAAGAGTAGTTCTCTAGCAGTTCTATGAATGAAGAGAGATTCCTTATACTGCTTTAATAAAGCTTCTATCAAAGGATCAATTGCACTTCTTGCAAAGAAGGCTAGTTTCTTTACAAACATCAAGATTCCCTGTAAAAAGAATGTTCCTAATTATCGACCGATCTGAAAGCTTATTATAGATCTCAAAGCTTAACATATTAAAAGTAAGTATTCAAAAGAAGTCTTTTTGAGCATTGAAGAAATATCGAAGTAATAGGAGAAAGGTAAAAATAATTTTAACTAAGGTTTTGCTAATAGGATGGCTTAGTACAGTAATTATAAAGGCTTTCAAAACTTCAGAGATATTATGATGTGTTATATTAATATTAAACAAAAGGAACTAAGCTTTTTGTTCTAAGCTAAATTGTAAATGTTTGATTTTCTATTTAATAAATTAGCTTAGAGTGTAAATGTACTAAAAATAAAATGTCAGGCAGCCCGAAACAAATGTAATGTTAACAACTGTCCCGGTAGTTTCAGAATTGCAGATTCCTGTAAGCAGACTAACTTTAAAAGATCTATAGCGACTTTTGATAGCTTTTTTTTAAACTGACATAAAGCACTTTTTAAAACCCAAAATGGCATATTATGAGGCTTCTTCAAAGTATGTTTGTCTGCTTTATACAAGTCCAATGTTCCTTTCTTAAGGTTTGTCTTTCAAACCATTTTAGCTGTTTGATTTTAAATTATAAATTTCGGCTGACATTTGGTATTGCGATTATTCTAATGGGTGGGGGGATTTCGAACCCAGACCTTGGTAGCTGTAGGTACGCCGCTGATTTTGTACAAGAGAATAGTCCACGGGTCCAAATATTCTGTATGAAATCGGGATAACAGAGGGGTATGAAATTGTGAACGAATCCCAAACGCCTCACTTCGCTGTGGAATTATCGAATGGTTGATGACTACTGCATTAGAAGCAACAAGTGAAAGTTAATGGTGAAAATATCAGTTGTCTAGGAGAATACGTAAAGGTAATTTTGGTAAACTTACACATTTAACGTGAATTAAAGGTTTAGGATGCTGAACAAGGGGGAAATTTAATTTCTTTATAGCTTTGTTTATATCCCTATTACCATTTTAAACAACCAGTTATTACCTGAAGGGGTAAATTGACTGTATAAACTTTAAGAGAGGGATCTGCTGATAAAGATGGAACGAAATGATACTGTTTCAAATCGTTGTACGTTACAGTCATGTTTTCTGGATCCCAAGACAAAACGTCTTTACTTCGGAGTTGTCTGAAAGAAAAATCAAAATACACTTGTAATATCAATTTAGTTTTAGTTGTTAATCCCGATGTTTATTCACAATAATTACTGTATACACAAACATTCCATAAGAAATCACTAAATATAAAGCAATAGAATCTTCTGCCCTAAAGTTGAAAAGTTTTGTTCAGTTATGCTTGGAAAATGATCGTTTTATTGTCTTTGCTTTCGTTTCATATGATAGAGTCGCTCATAGCTTAAATATTTTAATCTTTTACTACATTTAACTCGAAACATACCAACACTTACCTATTTCTACCATAGCCGGTCAAATGACCGGACTTTATTTTTTCTTATTATAAATGTATGAAATATGAAAATTGGAAGGAAATAGACAAATAAACTATTATAATTAAACAAAACTGTATAGTCAATTTTTACGTATTGCAAACACAAAGAATAAGAATTTTTAATTCATTTCCCATCGCGTTCTTTACATAAACCTTATGGGTCACATTTGACACGTTATATGGTATGTTTAGAGTTAAACAGGTATAGACTGAAAGTGTAATACTGCGAATAGTGTTACAGTATTGCAATTGTATAGAGATGAATAATCTTACATTACGGTGTACCATTCAAATAAAATATTACACTTTGCATACCTCGTCTTCTACTGCAAATACGAGAAAAATGTTCTTAGCGTTGAGAAAAAATATTAAGGTTTAATCTATCTGAAATCATACAGTTCGCATCATGTGCTAATATATTTAGATCATATTGTAGATTTAGAAATTCATTAATTTTCTGAATTAATAGACTCTCTCAAATTGACTGCCCCAAAGTTAATGTAAATTCTTCGAACTACAAAAAAATATGGTCGACTTACTGGAAAACAAAAGGGCCGACTTCTTGGACGTTCGGCTTTGCTCCATACTGCTCAACTTCCTCAGGATTTGTAACATTGAAAATGTACACTTTAAACGTTACTGGGATTGGAGTTTTCTTCCATTTCTCATAGGCCTCTTTGCCTTCTTCTAAGTACAAGTTCTGGAATAAAAATATTATGTTCAACCTATGAAAATTCTAATATATTGTTTTAAAATAGTACAATAAAGTTTATTAATTCTACCTTCAGCGTTTTCACTAAAAATATAGTAAATATTTCTCATAACTTCTTCAAAGTAACATTTCTTTTCTGGAGATTACTAGAAACTAAAAGCACAATTTGCACTTGACGAGATGTTTTTTCAAATATTTTTTAATTTGTTATTTTCCCATGTCTGCATAGACATTAGGATCTCTGTAAAATAAACAAACAAAAAAAAATTTTCCATTTTTGAGATAATGTCCGCTGTGGCGAACACTGACAATTATGTTATATAGTAGTTATAAATTTACATATCCGGTGTAGCGGCCAGACTTAGTTAAATTAAGAGTTAATAACGGCGTGATAGAATGAATGACAAATCCAATAGACTTTTCAAAAAGTTATTTAATTCCGTTTTAAATTCAAAGTTCTTATTCCAGATAAATTTATTCTTTTTCAGGTCTCTTATCGGTCCTAACATACAAAGAGTGATGCTTTCAAGACATGTTTCGGTCAATTCCATTTTCGGGCAAGATGCCTTCTTTATTTAATTTATGTATATGTGTTAATACTTATGTGTATACACATACATATTAAGATCTTTAATCTTATAAAGGATTTCTCCCATCTTAACGGCCGATTTCCTACTCAATCAATGACATCTGTCAATTATGCTATTTTGTTTTGATTTTCCGTTGACAGATGGCGCTAGGTATCTCATTTCAACAGCAATGGTATCAGGGATTCGCGGAAATGGACGATAACATTCCGAGTTGTGTCCGATAAATGTATTGATAAACTAAATGATGAACATTGACCATTTTTTTTTTACGGTGAGAAAATCTATCGTAGTAAAAAAAATCATTAATGGTGATCCTAAAGATAAAAAGTTAGAAGAAAAGATTAATTTGCTGGGAAGTTGAAGTTTTAATTATCTAAATATAATTGATTATCTCCGGAGAGAAAGCAAATTATCATACCGCCCGTATTATCGGGAATTCAAAATACTACTTTTCTGTAATCAATAGGATCATTTTTTGATGCCATTCATTGATCTGTGGCATAGATTGGAAATTGTTGGTTAACCTTGATTGGTTATTATAAAACTTTGAACAAGTTTAAACACTTTTCAAGACGGTAGGAAAGGATCACGATATTATGCTTCATACAGAAATCTGTAGAAAGCATAAATTTTGGAAGATTTCTCAACACCGCAAAATACACGGAGAGTTTGAAAAATATTTCTATAATGCTAAAGAAAATGCAATCTCATCTTTAAAATATCTCCAACACATGGAGTTATCGGCTACTTTTTCACCCTTTCCAGTGTAAAAGTTCATATTCTTTATCAATATTTTAGCTTAGAAAAACATGTATTTCTAATGCTAAAACAATTCATGAATTATCTTCAAGAGCATCAGCTTTGAAGGAAAGAAAACACCTTAATTGTTTGACAGACGCAATATTAAACTAATTTCCTTCCTCTGACTAGAGGAAAAAAATAGCCGTAAAGCACAGAAAAGTTTTGTTTATTTTTACAATGTCCAACTGAAGACGTTTTTCCCCCGGGAGTGAAAATGTATGTACAAATACTTCCCTTCAAAAGGTTATTTCAACTCCTGTTAATTTATTGCCGTATCAGTAGTGGATCTAGGCCTCCCCCTCTTTTTTTTGGGGGGGGGGAATTATTTAGGGTCAGCATTCCGGATCAGATTTGTAAAATACTTCGTAAAATAAACTTTATACTTATTTTCTTAAATTGTTGATTCCTTTTATAAAAGCCTGGAAAATGACCGTTTTAAATTTGGTTTAATGAAAGTGGAAACCAGTCAAAATGTTTTAGTTACAAGAGCAGGATTTTGTCTTGGAGGAACTTAAAGCTCAATGTCATACTTTTATTAATCATTACATTGGTTTTGTTTGGTTCAGAAGCATGAAAGAGTAATAAAATTACGAAGTGTTGTCAAACAAAAAATTAAGCAAAAATTTTTTTCCCAATTCATAATTTGCTAATTTTAATATTTCCAAGAGTATTTACCAAAGCTAAACAGACGTTCTTTATTGTTTTGTTTTGGAACACTGAACATTTTGCTTATGGGGTTAGGGAGGGGGGATCAATATACATCTAACACACTCAAAATATATAATATATATAACACGTTCCGAGCGATCAAGGCATGGAAGACACATTTTAGTTCGTGTATAAAGCATTATATTCATTTTGTCTAAGGCTACACCATTAGATACCCTTTGTTTACATTTTGGGAGGACAAGCGTAGAAGATGTTATCAGCCCGATTCTCTGCTCAGAACCGCCTTTTTGGAGTTTCTTACCTAAACAAATTCCTCTTGTCTACTTCCGCGTCAGCTTTTTTACTCTGTATAGTTCCGCTAGAGGGTGCGTCTTTCTCCTACTACCTTATCGTTAGAGTTTCAACTATTGTTAATTATAACTCGCTTAATTCGCAACTCCCATTTTTTAAACCTGACATATATATCTAATATATTTCAAACGAATATGAACATCCATGCCACAGTGGGATTTGAACCCAAGAACTCTGGTACCGAAGATCAGCGTCCTAACCATTCGACTATCGTTCGGCAAAAATTTGAGATGAGTAAAATTAATACCAATTATATGTTCATTCACTGCTTTATATAAAGTCCATATCTCTATGGCAGAATTTTAAAGCAGATTTTATTCGGGAGGGGGGGAGGGCAAAACTGCTAGGGTTGGTTCATATTTATTCATATACTGCAGAGGGTGTTTAGATATTTTTGTAACAATCTTATTGCCATGTATTCAAATGTCAATAAAAGCGTAACTGGTATCAAACTGAAATAGTCTTCAATAGCGTCTGTAGCACTTAAAATAATCGTGTATCTTTTCAAAATCATTAGAAAAAGGTGCGAATATCCTATTATACGCATCAGGGTCCTAAGGTAAGCAAGGTTGTAGGCTGACTACGGCGACCAAATTTAAGAACGGAAAGAACAGCCGAACAAAAGCGCAAAATTTGAATTAGTACTACTGCTTGTATCCATTTAATGCTATTTTTCTTATTTAACACGGTTCTTACATGACTAGTGTTTTTATAATATTTAAAGTATAATTTAAACTTTTAGGCGGCAGTTTGAGTTTGCCTATGGAGGCAAATAGCTGGCCCTGTGCGTATTTTTTTTTTTTAATCATCGTCTGAAGAATGTCTCGAACGTTTAGTTTGATTCATTTGGTTTCCGTAATAATTTGTTTAACCCTTTCGTGGGCTATTTATTTCTCCCTCAACGTTTCCAAACTTTCAAAACAGAACTGCTAATTTTATTCAACCGATCGAACAATGACAGCGAAAAACCGAAGAGGGAATTGGTCTTCCCGTCATTCCAATAGCAAGACCAATATATTAGAATGGGTTTTGTGCTTCCCACAGGTGTGTGTTGTAAGATCGTTTAGGTGGGAAGTAATCTTCCCACGGCCCACGAAAGGGTTAAAATATAGAAGGCCATTTGAATGTTTGAAGGCTATTTGCACACTATATAAGGGGTATAAAACTTCGAACTATCTTTTCTTTTAATGAACAGGATACGAGTTACACAAGATTAAATAAGATTTAAGCTAATTTAATAAAACTAAATAAATCTAAACACTCGTGAAAAGTATTTCAAATAAAGCTTTACGAATGATCAAGAAACTTATCAGGAAAAGAGTTCTGTTCAATGTTTAAGTTCGTAGAAATTCACAAAGACGGCTATGAATTATATTTGCTAAACACTTCATCAGGGCCGCCCCTAAGCTATAGGCAAGGTAGATGACAACCTACAACGGCAAAATATATGAGCAACAACCCCCCCCCCCCCGAACTAGAATGAAAAATTAAACGGCCCACAAAGGTATATTTAAATTACATAAATCTAGAAAATTGAATAGTAGTGTTTATTAATTTTTTTAGCTTGGGAGGCGGTATCACAGCGGTTAAAGTGCAGTGATGGGTCGCGCATTCAATAAATAACTTTTCGACTTCTCTTAGCTTGAGAGAACTTTAAAATTTATTTTTAAGAGTACGTCGTATCTTTCGTCGTATCATAAAAGTGTAGGAGGGGAAAAATCAGAATTTTATTCTGTATAACAAGTCTATTTTATAAAATAAAAATAAATGAAAATATTTTTCAGATAAGAAAACGTTTCATCGAGTAAAATAAGGTTAAGTTTGGGGCTCTATTTTACTTTTTCCCCTACACGAGGACCAATTAAATTGAGACCCACTGCTTAAAGTGTATTCTGAACATCCATGCCACAGTAAGATTCGAACCCACAATTTCCGGTTCCGAAGGTCAGCGTCCCATCGTTAGGCAATTGGTTTGGTTTGGAGCTCTACGGTCTACTTTTTGCAACACGAGGGCTAATGAGACCGGGACCTACTACTTAAAGCCGATTCCGAATGGCTACAAATATCCATACCACAGTGGGATTCGAACTCACGAAGTATCCGATGTTAGATTAATTCAGAGCAGTTAAAGGTTAATTTCAGACTCTTCAACCAAAAATGTAGACGATTCAAATAGTTTTTAAATACTAGCATGGAAAGTTATACTTTATTTAACTGGAAAATTCTTTAAATTTATCTTTTATCAAATATTTAAACAGACTAGCATGACGCCCGTCATATGACGGGATCAATAAAATATTTGACTTTCCAAAAATTGTAAAGAACCTTGTGAGGTAGGTAAAGAAAGTTTGTATTTTGGCTGAGAATTATCTGGTATCTTCATGCCCTCTAAAGTCTCCCGATTCTGTGAATGCAGTTTAGAATCCCTTTGAATTCATTTAGAAAGATAATTCAAAGTTTTCTTAGCTACGTCGAAATTCTCGTTAAATTCTTCCCAATTTTTTTCCAGAGTAATTAATGGAAGTAAAGGAATGAAACTATCATTTCCACTAAACCCTGAAGGTAGACAGAATTTGTTGTTCATACCGGTGATAAAATTTTCATTGCAACAAAAAATAATCGAGGATTAAATCTAAAATGATCATATATGTACCTAATCTTACTTAAGCTAAATATAAAAGAAAATTATTTACTTAATGTCTAACTTCAGTGATAAAACGTCAAAATAACGGAGAGATATTTAAGTAATTTAAAATAAATGATTAAATGAGAAGGTTAAAGGAATGACCTCATAATGCTAGAAAAAAAGTTATTTTTACCTATTTATGTGACAAATTGATAAATTTAATCGCCTGCTCTTAACCGGGGAAAATAGGGCTTGAAATAATGGCATTAAATACTAGAAAAGGGGGGGAGGGGTGGATTTCGAACGTTGCTAACATTAACTCATCAAGAATCCAATATGGATGCCTCTATCCATTCCAGGTCCAACCGCTTCATAAATTCGAGAACAGATAACTAAGGCTATTATTATATAGGGGGATTTCTTAAAACTATGAATTAACATTACGCGAAGGATGAGAGAGAAAATGGTAATGGTTTACAGGTTATACAAATTTTCACCCTACCTGTTCGACAATTGTTCAGATTTGATTTCTTGAATACAATTTAAAATTTTTAAATCATTCTTTGTCTATCCTTTTTTTTTGGGGGGGGGGGGTTGGCTGGGAAATACGTATAGCTTTGTTTAGATCTTTATCTACGTCCTACGCTTTTGGAAGACGAGAGTTAATGATCGTAATTTATTGCTTATAGCCAATTCCAAATGGTTACAAACAACCATACCTACATCCGGATTAGAACTCTTGGACTATGGTACCGAAAGGCAATGCTTTAGTGTCCGGCAACATCCAAATCAGAAATCCTCCTTTCTTTTTCAAAGAGACCAACCATTCATGACTCGTTATAATTTTAAATGAAAAATTAGCATTTTATATTTTTAATATGCTTTTGAATCATTTTATAAATACTTTAATCAATTATAGAAATTTTCCCCAAAATCTGCTGACATTTGGAATTTAGTCCTACTTTAAATGCAGCAAATATAACTTATTAACTTCTAGTGCTGCTCGTAGGCATCAGAGTTTATAGGTTCGAAACCCACTAATGCCCCGGATGTTCGTAACCCCTTGAAATCGGCTTCAAGCAGTAGGTCCTGGTGTCATTAGCCCCCGTGTAGCATGAAGTAGACCTCAGCACACTAAACTAAACATTAAAATGCCTAGTGTTCCTTTGAGAACAGTTTAATAATATAGCTTTTAGAATTTGTTTTATTTGGAAGAATTTTGACAAGGGAAGTGAAAATAGTTGGCAGTCTTATGAATCATTCATTACATTTTCAAGTATCTGATGTAATTAACAGTTTTGTTTTAAGTAAATTTTCATGATTTTTCGAGCCTCACACACGGAATTTACTTTCTCATAGGAGCACCGACTGAAACCCGGACGAATAGCTACAGTCAGTCAAAGTAAAATTAGTACACCAAGCTTTTTGTGTTCAATTTGAGATTTTAAAAAAGACAAAAATTTTGGCACATTCTTTACTTAGATAAGAAATAAAACTTAATAAATTTTTACATAAGAACTAAGCTTAACGAATATTTAAACAATGTAGCACCGAGGAATATGGTAAAAAAACTCGCTGCGCAAAATTCTCAATTTCAGTAAACTTAAAAATTTGATATTTTTAGTTTAGAACTTTATTGGGTATTTATTAATCATTTTCCAAAATATCTACGAAGCTGCTACTCATTTAGCACCACCTGGTGAGCACGTATAGCTTAAGGTATGCTATGGAAGCGCTGGGTCCTCTTAATTTAGGAGAAAGCAAGCAGAAACCCACCAGGCTTAGCCTGCCGCCTTTAGAGGTATCGATCGAGAACTCAGATTTCATTGCGACCATGAACATATTTACATGTCCCAGTCGCCATTAGTAAACATGGTGGATTTTAAGCCAGCTCGGGCCTCGATCCCGTTACCCACCTATTAAAAGATTACTGCCTTTACTGACTGAGCTACCATGGCTCACATATGACGAGTAATAACACACTAAATTCATTTTTTGCATTATATCCCCTTTTCTATATTTAGAAACTTTAAAGAGTTCCTAAAACTGACTTTTTATTAATGTACAAGTTTAACATTTAGTCTATAAAATTTCCAAAATTTCTTGCTCCCCCCCCCTCCCATTCTACAAAATATTATAAAGATAAAATTGTCGGGAGCTAGGAAAATTTGAGCTGCAAAGATATTTTTTTTTCAAGATTTAAAAATAAACTAGAAAAGACTTAGATTTACTTAGAAAACTTAATTGATAATTATAACATTAAAAAACTCCTGACTGTTGAAAAATTATTTCACTGAAGAAAATCTTTTCTAACATCAACTTTCAAATACATATACATTTTTAAATATAACCTACTTGATGCAATATTCAATAAATATTTTGCTACCGTTAGCAAAATGCCACCCAGGGCAGATGCTCCATTTGCTCCCCTATGTTACGGTACTGCTGGTTAATCATTCAAGAATCAGAAGTATTCACACTAATGGGCTGGAACCGAAAGGCAATGATGTTTCCATCAAAGATGGTGGAAAGAGGTTTAACAGAAAAAAGAATCAGTACGTATGGGGACACATTACCATTTCAACAGTTTCTTTTTTAATTTTAAAAATTGTGATAAAAGTTATGAATGTAATGTATTTTCAATATTCAACTACAGTATATTTTTTAAAAGTGTTTTAAACTGCTATATTAATTTTTTAAATTAAAACACTTTAAATTTAAAAACTACTTTTAAATTTTCATTTTTCCTTGAATTATTTCTTTTAAATATTTACTAAAGTATTTTACAAAAGATTACGCATGGATAGAAAGTCTAATATTACAGTCAATATAAATTTTTTTGCTAATATATATATAACTAGCGTAAAGGGTAGAATCAAACATTGTCTACATAATTTCATTCATAAAATAAAAATTAAGTATCTGTAGGCTAACCCCATGCGCAGGGCTATTACAGGCAAGAAAAGTACAAAATATCTAAAACCTCTACATAAAATGCAAGAAAAACCTCACCATTTAAAAAACATGAAAGTAAAGAAACACAAGAGAAAAAGACATTTAGAGTTCTATTAAAAAATCCTTGTAAATAAAATATACAAATTATCTACATATTTATTATAGACAAAACTAAAGCATATACGAGGCAACCATTCAACTTCAATAAAAGAGTATGCAATTTTAAAAACAGGCCAGTGAACAGTAAACAATAGTTAAATTCTTTTACTGTAAAATTATGTACAAATCTACCCATAACTCTTATTGTTAATTCTATGCTCAGTTTCATTCTATACATTAAAGAAAACCCGTTTTAAAATTTAAAACTTATTTTAAATAAGTAAATAAAAAAGGCTTTAGCATTTTGAATTAAAAGAACAAACATTGGGGAAAAAGCCATTGAAAAGAAAAGAACTGCATTCTGCACAAAACAACAGTTTCCAAATAAATAATGAAAAAAATATATAAACACCAATTCACATAACTCAGCTTTATTGAGCAAATAAAATTAAATAATATTTCAGTAACTTCTGTTTCGAAACTAGTAGATGAAATGCTACGTCTTTTAATGAAGAATGATTGATCCTTTAAATTTGACTTCATTACACAAAATGCAGATAAATTTTGAAATATTGGAGATGCAGATTTCAGATTCTGTATGCATGTTCAGAAAAATTAGTCCGATAATTTGAGCTAATAATAAAAATTTGATATTTGGGTACTGTATTCCCTCAATACCTAAAATATGAAACCCATCCTAATTTTATCCTCCTCTAGTTAAAATTTTTCACAGAAAATTAAAATATCACAGAACTAAATTTTAAACAAATTAATTGAATACGAGTTATTAATTATAATCATTGCTGATGGTTTAAATCTTTACTGAAAATGAAAAATTCAATAAATCTAACACACATAGCTAAAATTCTACAGTAAAGAATATCAAATCAAGACATTGTATTTAATAATTACTTTACATCTAAGAGATGTTAAGTTAATGAAAAGAGTTAAACTACTTTGAGGGTAACTATAGTAAGCCTCCTAATAATATATAATTGTGTGGAGTGAAAATTTAGAGGGCGAGAATAATCGTGCTAACTGCTTGGGTATTTTTTTTTCATTTCAAGCTGAGTAAAAACCGGCTCCGAGATCGTTATCGCTTTCTCTCGCACGATGGAATGATTCGTCCATCATCAGTGTGCAAAAAGACGCTCTAAATAGGTCAGATCTTCTGGGAGAAAGTTCGAGTGGTTTGCTAGCGCATTTAAAAAGCTTCCGAGAAAAAAAAAAGGAGTAAACAAAACTAAAAAGCAGACCTTCATTATTTTTGAAAAGGTAGCTTGCAGTTAACTGCAGTTACTGAATTTTACACTGGATGTATTTTAGATCTAAGGTTTAGTGAAGTGATAAAGACCATCAGAAAGACACGATTTTTCGCTTGAAGCAGCAAAATGTTATGCTGAAAACATAACTGCTGACTTAAAGTACACAAAATGTGTCTGGAGAGGAAAGTGGAGATCGAAGAAGTAGATAATTTAGAAATTCTAGACTGTAAAGGATGTAGACACTGCTTTAGACTTATATTCATAAAACAAATAGTCCCGTTGTCGATTCACCTTTGAAATATGTTAATAGCCTTATATTTCAGTTGGTCTTTTACAAAAATTACCCAGCTTTGTAATTAGGTAACAACATAACAAGGTTTACATTAGACTAAACATTTCTCTTAACTTTTCAGTAGAAAGAGTAACAAAAAATACCAACAATGGAATGCATTATTTGATATACTCAAATCATTCGTAATTACATAAGTAAAAAAGAACAGTTTTATACTACCATATACTACTGCCCGATTAACGTATTAAGACCACGAATTCTAAAAACCATTTACATCTGTTGATTTTAGAAGGTTCTAAATATTTTAAAAGTATGTTTGTACATTTGTTATTTATTAACACATAAACACTCGAAACTTAGAAAATAATGTCAAATTTTAACCCTAAAACTGTATTCTGTTTTTGCCGAATACGATTACTATTTTACCTGCTAAACATTTTTCTTAAAATTTATTTTAATCCAAGGAAAAATACATACACATGATTTCATTTAAAAAAACTGATTTATTGCCCATTAAAATTTTCAGCCTTTAATGGCGTATTTCAATTGCATAACATCTCCGAGACAAATACAGTATTACATGGCTAGAGATAAATTTAATATAACATAACATCTATAAATGAATTCAACGAATATATTATCCTATCATTAGCTGGTATTCTAGAAGCTGATGGAAGTCTATCTTCAAACAATAAATTCTGATCTAATTAGCTTTCATGTTGTAAAAATATTAGCTATAGTGTTTAAAATGAACATAATTCAATTATACACTCAAATAATTAGAAGAATGAGATTGATGGAGAGCATAAAGTATAATATTAAATTTATACTACTGTATAAGTAAAAATACATTGTACTTAGAGTAAAAAATGAAAGATATTTTTTAAAAGTAGTGCATCATTGCAACAAATTTTTACTCATACAATTTTTCAGTGTATATCAATTTGTTCAATAGACATTTTCTCAAGCTAAAATATCAAGAAAATATCTGGCGAAATGGAGTCTTGTGTAATCAAGAACTTTGTTCCTTCACATTGAGATTAGAACCTTATCAAGCGACTATTTCAACATACAATGCGAGGTCTTTCGAGTTTGAACTTCTCAACATTGGTCGCGCTAGCAGAAAGTTTACTATTTCAACTTCAGATCTGAAACGTGGTAGAATTTCGTTCATTCCTTTACTACGTGGCTGAAAGAAAAGTCACAAATTTCCATCGGAATTTTTTCCGTAATATCTAGAAGTTAACAATTTCAGACTAAAAAGGAAGGGGTTGCTTTTATACAATGGCTTTACATATGGAAGTATTATGCCCAAAATTATCGAGCTTCTTGTTCTACCAAAACGGGAATTTTAGAGATAAATTATATTTAATGAGATTTACTCTTCCTCCAGTTTTATAGAATATACAATATATCTACATAAAACTGAAGTTTTGCTTAAATTTATTTTTAATACTAGAACGCTAGCCGGTGGCATTTCCACATCGCAAGGCCTAGAAATTTTGTAAAATAACCGTACTTTTACTTATGATTTCTCTATCGACTTTTATTGAGCATGTCAAAAAAAAATTTTACAAAATTTTAATACATTAGCTTTATTCAAAGTTCTTATGGTGTAATTTACGTCAAACACTTATGTGATGTAGAGAAAATTTTTCCTTTATTTCAAATTTTGGCTAATTGAATGGTGTTAAACTCATTTAATTCCGAATTATGTTGTTACGATATCCTTATATATTTCAAATGATAACGATTTATTAGAACATTCAACTCCTATCCCCGATTATAAAAACACAGACAGGCGTCCCTGGCGGTAGCAAGTGTACCACTTTTCTAGTGTTGAAGGAAAAAACTCTTTAGATTCAATCGTGTAAGTGTTTACCTTTGTTAAACAAAAACCATTAAATTGAAAAATTTGGTAAATGCATAGCTTCATATGCATGTAAAATCATATGCAAGTTTACATAAACTAGTTATTTTAAACAGCTCTCTCTTTTTGCTTTAAATGAAATATTAAAAGTGCTAAGTTTCAGTTTTGTTCTGAAATATGCTTTGTAATTTTAAAGGCAAGCACATAAATACATTAACCTCAAAATGCTTTCCTTGCGTCTAAGACGTTTAAAAATTACAATAGTTTTAAACTTAACAAATGTGCAATAAATCATTTCTTAAAATTAAAGCGTATTTGTTACTTGCTTTACCTACTTTTAAAATAAAATATTTGTCTTGATAAACATGACAATAGTAACAGCGTTCAACAGAAACAGGATGTGTTTTGGGGTTAAAAGAACGTAATAATTATGCTCTTAGGTAGGTTTGTTCCTGTATGGATGTATAAATAGGATATACAGGATGGTATAAAATGCTTAGTATTTAATATTTCTTTTACACCAGTTGTCAAATTTTTTGGACACAAATCAATTCATCTAAACTTTAATAGTCCGGAACCAATCAAATATTGTTACCTACACTGAAAGCAGTAATTTAGATAATCTAAGTGGCAATAGATCAATGATACTAAAATTGGGAAAAGTTGGCATTTCCTAACAGCACCGAGGCTCTGCTATGCATTTTGTAACCAATTATGTTCAAAATATCCAATCGACATTCCAATTACGTTCTGGACTTTAAATGAATGCACAATGGGACCTGCTTGTTTTTAAAGTTGAAAACTATTAATGATTTTGCTATTTCAGTGCTAATTAGATGGTATTAAAACTGGATCAATACAAACGATTGTAACTATATAACCCAAGCATACATAATGTCTCAGAACGCTATGAAGAAAATTTCAGTAGCAAATATATTAAAATATTGTACTATATATAGCTTTTATATTTATAATCTTTTTAATTTAAAAGTCATGAAAAAACGGATGTAAGACATTAAAAAAAACTATCTATTCAAAAACTTGAAATTTTGTATGAATATAAAAAAGGCATGACAATTTCCCAAAATTTAAGCTTATTTAGCCCTCTGAACAACAAACTATTTTTTTTTTTGTGAAAGTCTGATAAAACCAAAATTCTGGAATCTACCACGAAAGCATTCTACAAATGGTTAGCAGTTTACGTTAATCTGAAGTTCTACATTTATGAAACTCTTATAGAAAAAAAATGCTCATGATTACGATATACTGAGAATATTTTTGGTTTCACGTTCTATATTATGTCACTTTGAATAATAAGATTGAGAAGAGAATTTTTGAATACTAAGGTTTTTTTTCCTGCTCCACTAAATTTGTATCGTATTACCTATCGATAGATTCAACTCCAAGGTTAGAGACATCTTACGATAATAGATTAGCCAAGAGTGACATTTCGTTACAAAGCCAGATTCATGCTTTGCAGCGATCGTTAACCTTTGTGCTTGGCATACTTTGATTACAATTTGAATAGCTTGGTTTGATTTGATTTGGAGTGCTACAGTCTACTATTTTGTTATACGAGGACTAATGAAACCAGGCCCCACTGCTTAAAGATGATTCCCAATTTGAATATTAGTCTATATATCTCGTTTT
This sequence comes from Pardosa pseudoannulata, assembly GCA_032207245.1. Taxonomy (NCBI): domain Eukaryota; kingdom Metazoa; phylum Arthropoda; class Arachnida; order Araneae; family Lycosidae; genus Pardosa; species Pardosa pseudoannulata. The sequence continues at coordinate 38,569,258 of CM063502.1, read as the reverse complement.
TAAACGGGCAAGAATTCTGTAAGACTGGGCTGTTAGATGCTGTTTTGTTGAGTGGGATGGTTTGAAATTTTATGCAAGAAAAACACATACCCAGAAAAATCGTTTTAAAGAACTAAGTTCTTTTAGCGTTTACATTCCTGATGTGTAGGAACTTTCGTTAGAACGTAGATCTATCCTCGTTAGATCACATACCCATTCTATTGGATAATTGTAATTTACTTATTTTTGTTTAATTATAGAAAGTAATTTTTTTTGCAAGAGTACATAAATTGTACGAATGGAATTTTGATACACGTTTCAGGTGCAAAATAAAGAGCTCTATCATTCTCATAAGTTTTAGGTTCCAACAGTTTTTCAGAAATTGTGTAACGATTTATATAATCATCTACAAAATATAACTATTTTCACATTTGATATCATTGCATCTTATTTTACTCAAAAGGTTCAGGTTTTCAGGCTTGAGGTCTCTAGGTGCTTCTGGAGGAAATTTTCCCATATCTGTACATTAAAAATAAAGGGCACTTTGTCACAAATTTCAAATATTTCCGGGGAGCATAAAGATTTTTTTAAAACAGATTTCTTTGAGTTAGATCATTTTTAGTGAAAAGCTTTAGAAAGACGGTGTCTGTATACTTACGAAAGTAGTAGAAATAAGAAGTTATGTCAAGATGAAGATCTATATCCCGGAACCACGTCGTTCGTAGTTTCTTTTCCTATTCGCTAAATCTCTTAATTTTAGGAAATAGAAGTAATGCTTTTTACCACTTAGGAAAATAAGTCATACTCGAGTAAGCAGCAATCTTAATTTTAAAATAATGGACAGTGTCTTTTACTTCCGATCTACTATATATAGTGTTGCTACTATATATAGTGTTACTATATATAGTGTTGCATTTTTTTTTTTAATTTGGCCACATATTGTTTACTAGTCCACTTAGAAAGCTGAAACTCTTTCCTAGGAAAGTGGTCTAAAAGATCCGGGCTTGGGTCTCAAAAATATAAGCATGAGTTTCTTTTCCTCGTGTAATCATAAATGCGGTTGAATCAAAGTTATTCATTAGCTTATCAATCTTAGAATGAAGTCATAAGTTAATGCGTTGTCGAAGGAAGGAAAAGAGGAAGGAAGTTGCGGTGACTGAAGTATAATATTTCTAAGTCGTAATTTTACCCAACTAAAATTGAAATCTCAGTACAAATATTTCAAGGTACCAAATAAAAATATTAATTGCATTTTGAATATAAAAATTGATCAAAGTACCGACAGCAAATAAAAAAGGTAAATAAGAATTAAATTACGTATGTTTTAAGGTCAATGTGTCTAACTTGCATCTATCATGTGCTTTAATAAAGTCTAAATCAGTGATTCTTAACCCTTTATAAGCCTTTGTAAAAATCCCGTAATTTAAAGTATAGGATAGGAGACGCACTTGATTATAAGAGACAAAATGTTTAAGTAGTTTTCTTCAATAGAGTTGCACACTAGATTTTTGTTACTGAAAGAGGCTCAAGCAACACTCAAATGAATGCTGTTAAATATATTTTTCTGAATGTCGGCCCAATTTCCCACATGAGAATATAAGGAGTGAAAATAACTTGCCACCGTCACGTATGTTCGTTTTAGTAATGGTACAAATGGTATAAATTAGGTAATGTAATAAATTTATTTGATATTTTTGGAACTGAGTCTGAAAGCCGAAACATGCTCATATCGCCCCCTCACTATAGCCCCATATAAGTTCACTGCCCATCAGCATTGTCCGGGCAGTATCACACCGGTTGAGAACCAATGGTCTAGATGATTCTGGCAAAGTTAAGTACAAGCTTATTCATACAAGAGTCATATTTACGATACTTTCATTAAAAAAACGGCATTGATCTCCTAGTATTCAAGAAATTACTCTAACTTCATAAATTCTCATTTTTAAAAATTTGGTATTTAACTCTGCCGATTTCTTTTCATATCCCTTATAAAGTCCATTAAGTAGTATCATTTTGTGTTGTTTGAATATTTGTGTAACCTGATAATATTTCAAGAATGAACGAAATTAAATTCGTTGCCTTTAAAGTTACTTTTCAAAACAATTTTCTAGACATTCAAGAAGTTTTAATAAAATAATTTAAATTACTGCTTTATTAATTTGAAAATTAAAAATTGGTAATTTAGTACGAAAAAGTTTAGTACATGTATTAAAAATTAAGACTTTTAGGAACAGTCTTTCATTAAACAACTTTTACAGTCTACTAAAAATCTTACCAAATCAAGTTAAAAACCTTAGATTTATTGAAAATTTTCACCAATTGAGTTTATATCAAAGTATTTGAAATTTTATAATTTAGATGATGCTTAAATTCTAAATTTGACATGGTTCTGAATTAAGTTTAATAATTTTATTGATTACATAAAATTGAAAACATTCTAAAGAAAAACATTCTGTAAGAAAAAAACATGTAAACACTATGGCTCAGAATTTAGTCTTTATACTAGGTAAGTATTCAATAAGTTCTTCAAATTATATAGTCACATATCAAATTTAAAATGTAAAAAAATAAGCAAATTCTTAAAATTAAATTTTTTAAAAATGGAATCAAACTAAATTGAGGAAAATTCTCATTAAAAGTTTAAATTTATGACTAAGTTTTTGGCAGACTGTACATGAGATTCTGGTTTGGTTTTGGAGTGCTACGGTCTATTTTTTTGCTACATGAGGGTTAATAAGACTGGGACCTACTGCTTAAAGCTGATTCCGAACATCCATGTCATAATGAGATTTGAACCCACTAACTCCGGTACAGAAGAACAGCACCCTAACTATTCGGCCATTTGTAAATTTTATTTCTTTATGTCATAAATATCAGTCTCGTGAAAAAAAACCCAGTATGTCAATATAAAGGGCATTAACAATATAAATGTGCACCACTGAATTACTGATGACTTTGTTACAATGGTAATGAAACTAAACATAATTGCTTGTTTGTAATTAATAATCTTATAAAAAATGACATTGTATAAATAGCATTAATTTTGAACTAAAGAATTTAGAGATGTGGGATCACGATTAGTGTGCAAGTAGGACGAACGTGCAGCATGACCTATTACAATCCCTAAACAGGTTTGGGATGTGATGGCATTGTGGGTTTTTTCACCACACTTCGGGCAATTCCGAATAAACGTGGAGAATGCAACTGAACCCAAATCCTTTAAGATGCAATAATACTGCTGCTTTTTTAAGCGCTCCAAGACATTGAAAAATCCTTCAGAAGACTAGCTTATTAATTGCTACACTGTCTAATGCATCTATAAAAAATCTCCGAGTATTTTGGAGAATGTGGAGTCCGGAAGAAAAAAAAAAGAAAAATTTTCCATTAATGTTTTCTTAATGAGAGATTTGACAGCTACGATTTATTTATCGAATAATGTAAAAACGATCCACGAATAACATTAAATTTTAGACTTGATCAGAAATCATGCTAAAATAGACTTCTTGTACTAAAATATAATATAAGTATAAAATATATACTATCTCCCTGACTGATGAGATTGAGCGTCTAAAATAAGATACATAATTGCTAGATATTTTATTGTTAAAAGATCATTCCAAAGAAATCTTATTTTCGAAATAGAAAAAGGAAGAAAATGCACCGTAAGTAGAATTATTTTACCGTTTAAATTCATAGCAATGTTGCAAAACTGCTTTGCAATTTAAACGTTTCGAGTTAACATAAAAACTAGAGCGAGAGCATTACAAGAAATTTAAAAGCCAAATAAAACAGGGGCGACAATACTTTCATTTCCTATTTCGAACGAGCCCCAATCTGACTGTTCAATTATTTGCAAGACTTGATCAAGTTTAGAAAATTTAATATCCCTGTACTGCGAGGGATAATTTTAATGGCTACCCCAGTATTTTGAATTACCCATTATTTTGAAGGATAAGTGTTGTATTAATTTATTACTTTCGGTTTGTAACAGGCTATTCACATAGGAAAAATTATTTACTTCATACTACTCACTTCACCATAATCTATAAACACACAATACATCCAAACTATTTATTCAAAAATGGTATATATAAGGAAAAAGTAGAAATTTTGGAGTCTCAAACTTTTAAGGTTTAAGTTCAATTTTTTGGCAACACTGAGGATAAGACCGAGACTACTGCTTGAATCAGAATCTGAGCGGCTACAAACAGTGGCTTACACAATAGGGGAAGAGTTGAAGGGCTCAACCCCTTATAAACCAAAAGACTTAAAGTTGTTCATTAATTTTTAGTTTTTAATCAATATTACACCCCAGTTTAAGCATTTTTATTATATATTGACACTTTAATGACAAAACTGGGGAGGGGGGGTGCCTTCACATACAAAAATCTTGCTTATCAGTAGGAAAAAAAAACTGGGTTAACACCATTGACTCCAGACATCAATGCTAGCAGAAATTCGAACCCACATTTCTTAAATATAATTTCTTTGAAGCAACTGGATAAGAGACTTCAGACAATACCAGTTTCCGTTATAAAATATTAGGCCCCTGACCATGAAGTATTGATAAATGTCTAATCTCAAAATTTTTTTTAACCCTTAACAGAAAATCTTATTTAAAAACCGAATTTAAAACGAAGACAATTGTCCACTCATTTAGCATTTAAATGCTTTAAAAAGGTGGGATCCGTTAAATTATGCTTAAGGTAACATTCAAAACTAATTTGTTTTTATACAACCTGCTTAATTTAATATTTTATATGCATTATATCTCTGTAAATTGGGATAAAATTTTAAGTAAAAATATTTTAAGTTAATTATATTAATATTTCAAAAAATTTCTTTATGAAAAGATGCTTCATAAAGCAACTTTTCAAGTTACCTCATAACAGGCAATTATTTAAAAGATATCTTTATGACTTGCAAATAGAAATTGGTTCTTATAAACACTTGAGGAAAACATTAAAAATAAATCTTAAAATTATCATTAACAAAACCAAAACATTTTCATGTCTATAACAGTTCCAAGTACAAAATTAACAATTTAAATCTCGAAACTTACTATTAATTTTAAATATTTCAAAATAAAAAAATTTAAATGCACTGTTTATTACGATAATTATATTCCCTCTAGAATAATAAATACTAAAAATGCTACTTCAGATCCTAATTGATACTTCATAATTCATTGAAAAAGAAAAATTGAATTTTTAGCCTCATTTTGTACTGATGGAAATCCACTTCCTCCTTAAATATCAGATTTGTTTAAACTCAGGTATTTGGTAAGTTTTTCTTATTCTTATAAATCTGTGTCTAACACAGTGTCGACTTTTAGGAGAGAATATTAGACTTTAAAAACGCTTACTCTTGAATACAGGTGAATATAAAATATGGTAGGTTTTCCTTCATTACTTGCAAAAAATTTAGAAGTTTTGGATAGATTAGTATAAAAGCTAGCTGAAGACATCTATGTAAACAAGGCTAAAAACTAACGTAGAAAAATTATTAAAAACATGTTCCTTCGGGCATAAAATTCAGATTAAACTCGTTAGTTTATTGAAACGAATAATTAAAAATATTTAATTTCTCTTCGATACAATTTCATCATTTACAGGTCAATATTTAACCCATCAACGCACGTCATTTTTGCCCACTCTATATTAATAAATATTTTAAATATAAGTTAAAATGGACTTTCGAGATTACAACAAAAATGAAATTTGAACTTTGAATATTACAGTATGTTCCTATTAGTGATTAGCTGTTATTTTAAGCATCATACGATGCCACTCATAAGAAAAAAATTTGATGAAAAGGGAATTTATTTGCTATCACATGTAAACATATTACTGTATAGCGAAGCTTTACACTCCGTAAAGCTGATTTATCATGAGATCAATCATCGTACTTGCCGGAAGAGTAAATTTATGCGAGACGCTCTAAAATACCTAAAATGTTGATACAAATAACTAAGTTAAAAAATAGACGACACTCGAAAATTTGGTAGACCCATTAATGTCTACCGTACCTGAAAAGGGACACTAAAGCATAAATGGGTTAAAACTGTACACCCAACCTTTGGTGTGGGTTTAGGTAACCACGATGGCACGTGTACTTTTGAAAATAATTTTACAGGCAATTTTCATTTCAGATAAACTATGACATAATATAAATAGAATTATTTGATGTTTACGATTAGATAAGAAAATGATATATCTAGGATTAAAAATGACTAAATTTTAGAAATTTTTAAATATTTAGTGATATGTTCTAAAAGTTAATGAATACGTTTAATTGAAAATAAATTTTCATTGCTTTAAGACGACATGTAAACCATAGTAGGACGATTGCTGAATCGAAATATACAGAGGAAAATGTGTAAACACGTGCTAATGAACGGTAAATATGAGAAACTAATTCGAATTTTGAGAAGATGGAAAGCCTAAGTTATTACCAGAACTTATGAAATAAAAAATAAAACCTCTTCTTGATCAGTTTAGTTTTCGTGTGATGACTCAGAGAAATCTATCATTTTATTTATACAATTAAAGATACAAATGTATTTACAACTTAATGTTATTAACTATTTAAAATATTGGTGACTCACAATATAGTATATTTACTGATCTTGGCATCCGAAAGATTCTGCAAGACCATATTTTTGAAGGAAAAGAAAGGCGTAGATCTTGCACAATTTTAACTCGTCGGTATCTGTTGTAAAACATTTCAGCGAATGACCACCAGTTTAATCGTAACTTATTTGCGTGTGCGGAAAATCTCCAATTAGCAATCTTCGCTTTTAAGCCGCAGAATAACTGTGGTATTTTACGCTTTAAAAGATTTTAATCTGACAAAAATTTGAAATCTTAGCATTTGAACGTTTCATTAGCAAAACTTTTTCCTTCTCTTTCTTCCTTCAAAAACAGATTATCATCTGAAACTCATCTATTGTTTTGGAGAACTTTTATTGAAAAGAGTAGCGTTTACTCTGCCAACACTCTTCCCCTTAAAATACTTCATTAGAACTTTAAGAATGGTCAATAATAGTCAGTGGGACGTCACGAAGCTACTTATGCGATGGTTATATTAAAAAATTAAAACTGAGGTAATATATCCCTCGTGGTAAGATATTTCAACTGGGGTACATTAATAGCTTAGATGTTGCGGTAAATGAAAGATTTCGAGTAAAGGTACAATTTTATGTAGCCAAGGCAAATGCTAAATTTGTCAACAGTTTCGACTAAAGGTGCAAAGTTCGAGGAAATGGGGCTTTATTAAAAAGAAAATGTTTTCTAACATGTTCTAAATTTTAATAGTTATTTGTATTAAGCCAGGAAAGTTACTATTCTTCCCTATTTAATGTATGTGAGAGGAGTAAATATGAAATTTAATGCCTACTTGGGAAAGAGGCAAAGTATCTGTCGTAGCAAATTTATATAAAAAAGTTACGCTCTAGTTTTAGAAATGGAAATATGGTTTAGTAGATGTTATTAAAATCCCATCAGATAAGATAACAGGACAACTATGAACGTCTGTATTAAGTAGGGGGAAAGATTGAAAAATCAAGACTATGAAAAGTCTAATCGGAAAAATGTTGCCTCTTGGTTGAAGGAAAATTATATTACAGAAAAACTAAAATTATACTAACTTTATATTGTTAATTTTAAGTATTAAAATTCCCAACACGTGTATAAGATGATTAACTGATAACGTATATCCTTAGACAGAACTTAACGCATACACCTTATATATTCATTTCAATGATGTTTACAAGTTATTCTCAGAGAATTAACTCATTTCTGTAGTTTATTAACAATTACATTTTATGTATGTCAAACTACAACTTTTCGCGCGAATCCATATAATTTGTTAAATTGGGGCATGAAAGATTCACCCCTAACAGTAAAAAGTCTATATCGGAAAGCAAATTGAACTAACATTCAGAAATGACCTTTGAACGATTATTACCTGTGTATCTCAAACTGTTTCACTCTATCAACATATCAGTAAAAGGTTTATTCATTTTATCTGTAGTACTTCATATTTGGGGAGACAAGTTTCTTCAAAGAGATTTTAGTCTTGCCTAGTCAGCCAATTTTAGTGAGTGAAGATAAGTTATGAATGCTATAGAAAAGATAACGCTCAACCTTACATTTAGAAAAAAAATATTCCCATTTGAGAATCTTCAATTTTTAAAGTAAAGTCCAATAAGGTATGCTTTCTAAGCATGTCTTTAATGAAGATTTCTAAAACACACATGTATTAAACTTATTAGTCACCTGAGATTGTCGGCTTTAAGCAGGTAACAGAAAATATTTATAAAGTAGAATTAAGTTTAAAAAAGTAAATTACATTCAAAATCTAGTGAGAAAAATAGTAGTAAGGGTTGCATAATACAATTTGTACACAAGGTCCTTAGTAGCTTTTTATTTTGGAAGGTAAGAATCAACGGAGCTCTCCCCAAAGAGTAATTAGTAAAATTTTACTCTTTATGATAGGATCAAATAGATATCTCTAAGACTTGGTATTAATTATGGCATAATGTAAGTGATCATGTCATTTTTTTAATAAATCCATGCTGTTGAATATTACTTCCTACAAAGAGAAAAAATCTGCTCTGAATAATTTAAATTCCCTTAATTTATGAAATCATTTGCCCCTTGTTAAAAAAAAGGGGGTGGGGGATATTTTCAAAAAGCCTCTTGCTCCGTCCACGTTTTACCATTTTCTGTTTTAAAATAAGGTTCCATCCTTTGAAGTTTTTCATTGTAAGGCTCCAAAGATCATATCTTCCTAATATCAATGAAATTTATCACATTAAAATTTTTAGGGTAATTTATCATATGGAGACCTATATTATTGCCAGAGTAGAAATAAAATGAAAAAACAGTTAAGAGTGGAGCCTGATACGGAAGCAAGTTTCCGTTTAATGAAGGGAGGCGGGATGAAACTTTCAAAGCCATTTTGATTGATCGGAAGCCCGACGGTCAGCATTGCTACTTGAGGGCTCATCAGATCAGGTTAAGTTGGATTTGGTTCGGATTGCTAAGGTCTACTTTTTTGCAACAAGAGGGCTAATACGACCTGGACCTACTGCTAAAAGCAGATTTCGAATGGCTACGAACATCCATGCCTCAGTGGGATTCGAACCCATGAACTCCGGTACCGAAGATCAACGCTCATTAGATCAGATCTTGCTGCTTAAAATACTCTGAATGGATACATGCAAAATGTTGGGGTTCAAACTTGTAGATTAGTTCTGCATTATTTACCTCTTCAATTTTAGTTCATGACAAAGATTTGTGCGACTTAGAATATGAGGTTAAGTAGATTTTTTTTATATTTTAAAATTTTTTTAAAATATAAATGGAAAATATTTTTAAAGAGTATTCGTTACATCAACAGTAATTTATTCACTCTGACTACTGATTTAAAAATTATTACAGAGATTAAAACTGCTTAGAAACTTTTCGTTCCTGTTGTAGAATCTTATCAGTCTATTGCTTTAAAAGCATTCGTGAAATAAATTCAAACTACTAAACTTGTAGTATGTGCAAGTGAATTTGGATAAAAAAGGTAATTTTAAAAAATTCTTAGTCAAATTTTTTTAATGAAACAAGTTTAAGAACTGTATAAAAACATTAATTTTCATATTTTAAAAAAAATTCTGAACTTAACAGCATTGACTTCAGGGTGATTCATTTATGAAGAATAATAAACCAACTTTTAAATAAATTTTTATTTATTCTATTGACAAAGTAGAAATACTGAAGAAACTTATATTCCAAACTCTATATTGTTAAAAGTATTAATTTTTTTCCTTTTATTTTACACATTTACAGTTACCTATGTCTCAATTAGGTGACTTTAATTTTTTTTTGTTTCAAATGTAAGTTGTGGTTAAAACATGGCCAACTAGGGGAAATATATAAGCTTTTCAATAATTTAACTTTTTAAAATAAGGTATACAATGCTTCAAATTTAAGAGGTATGCTAAAACAGTAAGTTCAAAATAAATCGCATCTTTTATAAATTTAATGTTTTTAATTCTATTCTTCAATAAATAAGTTCTTTTAATGGTAATCACAAACATACGTGAAAGTATAATTCTAATACAGCACTGTGGAAAATTTCTCAAAAATATATACACAATTATTTTGATAGACTAAACCAAAAAGTAATCTCTTATCAGGAGTACCTAATCTCCTATCATGAGTCTAATCTCTCCATAACAACTTCTTACATTTAATACATTATATACTCGTATAATACATTCTGCAAAATCTTTTAAAATTAGCAGTATTTATATTCCCAGAAATTCCTTAATAAAAGCTAATAAAATAAGTAGGAATAAACTAGGAGCATAGAATACAAGTCACAAAATATTTCAAATATATGTAATTGTAAAAAATTAATTTATGAATATCTTTTTCATGTCAAAGTTAGAGAACAATCAGCAAATAAAATTAAAAACTTTAGCTGCGATTTATATAAAACCATCCATAGTAACAATGCTAAATTAGAATTAAATTTTAAACAAAATATTAGTTTTTAATGGCATATCAAAATATATATTTTGACTGAAATTAACGTTTTAAAGCCAGGTGGATACCTTAATATATTTTATAGAATTAACTAAGGAATTTTATATTCATATCATAGTCATATTTACTTTTTTTTTGGAGATTTTTCCCCAAATCAAAATCTTTGATGGGTTATGCTAAATTTTGTTTTAATGAAAAAACAGCACATACTAATTTTAAATTAAAGTAAAAATGACCAAATTTAAACTAACCTGTTAACAATAAACAAATTTCAATAAACAAGCAAAATGAAAATTTTTCCTTCAATTCATATTTATATAATTGGTCAAAAACCATTGGAAACTGTTTCGAAATCGGGACTAGTTAAGCTCCTAAACTCATGCCAAAGAAAACTATCCAAACAAAACATTTTATAAAACATTTAAAATCAAACTCCATCATGCGGAAATGAAACACACGCTTCTAAAGTTTACCTATTGTATTCATTCTAATTGTAAATACAATTTCATTACTTAGCTGAGTGAATCAAACGCCCTGAAGCGTAGCAATCTTTAATATAATAGCAGTTTTCTTTTCCAGTCAAAATATCCCGATGTTGTGATGACCTTAATCTTGAAACAAGAATAATGAAATGCAACACGACTGTCAGTTATGTTCTTCAGGTCAAAGAGAAAGTTTTAGAAGAGAGTTCCAGTTTCTCACTAGTTTCACTTTCAAGGCGGGTCAATACCACATAAATTTAATCGTTTTAATTCAACTTAAAACTAAAGAAAAAAGTTCTCCAAGAACTGAAAATTGTTTAAAATAGAAAATAAATTTTTTTAATTTCCATCAGTAATATTTTTATTAAGATGCCAAAATATTTTCAGAATTTATCTGTGGTGTTTAATAAAAATTACAGAAACTCAAAATTTCAATTTTTTTTCATATAGAGAAATCTAAAGCTATGGCATAATAATTTTACAAATAAAAACAAATATCAGATCTAAAGTTTTTTTTAAATAAATTGAAGTTACATTACCTCGTGAAGTTTCGCTTTAAATAGGGTAGGTAAAATCGATAGGGCTATAATCCCTATAACTAAGAGCGTAACTCCCAGAAAGCCGAGTAGTATAACTCCAATTTTAGCTTTGTCGACGGTAATAGCCATGATTTTTTGGAAGTGTTGCTTCACTGGCAGAATGTTTAAGTCTGTCTGACTGGGGTATCAGTGGGGAAAGAGCATAGCCCTGATATCGGCTTCAGACTTCGTATTTGGACATTTTTATTTTTATATTTTTGTATCTTATTTTCATCATTCAGTTATCGAAAAACCTATGTTGATAAATCGCACCGCAAGCGCCATCATACGCGCAACGTTGTCCGATTGGCTCTTTCGTTGACTGTGAGAGTAACTTCCCAAGTCTTATTGGTCACTGCGATATACGTAACACGTGGTTGTTACTGGATTCCTTCCCCCTCTTCTCCCCTCCCATCCCTTCTCATTTTCTTTCGGTTCAAGAACAGCAGCAAAACATGGATTAAACGTTAAACACTAAATTGAAAACAGGTTCTTTCCCTTCTTAATTTAAGATTGGGAGAGAGTGACCTCTCTTTCCTGCAAGAAAAATGCACAACGTTACTTTCCCCGTTTTCTACCACAGAAAACAGAGGGGGAAGAGGAAACTCTCGGAAAGCATCCCCGCAAGAAGGAAAGATGTTTCCGAAAGAACAGATATGACTGCCCACAAGAAAAGGTCAGACATTCGAGGAGATAAAGACGAAGTTCTCTTTGGAGATACGAAATCAGATTCAAATCGGGAAGTTCACGGTCCAGCGTTTACGAATGCTTATTGTTTACTCACAGTAATACGCCAAGGCTGGAATTCTCTTGTTCAGATTAAAACTAAATCAGATCATGGGAAAAAGGCAGATAAGTTGTATAAAACAATTATGACTAACATCTCTTTAAAATTTACAACAAGATCTAAAGCTATGCATTTAGAAAAATTTTACTTCTCTTACTGCTTTATTTTTTTAAACAGAAAATATACTTTATTTAAATGACTCCTGAATGTTTTGGGATAGTATATTATATTTTACTTAATAAGATTACTAAGAATCAATATTTCGTGTAGAGAGAATGAAGATATTCTAAGTGACGATAAGATTTTGTATTTCGCTGTTTATACCAGAGGTATACAAGATTAAATGATCTCAGTTTCTAAAAAAGTTATAGTGCATTTTGAAAGCATCTCTTTCGATATAACAGGAGTTTTTGAATATTTAACAAAATTATACGAATATTTGAGACATGTAAAACCTATTTCAACTATTCGAGAATCATGAAATAATCTCTCGATCATTGTAATGAAAAATGCAGGATTTATACAGGAGATCTTAGAAAAAACATTATGGTTCTGAAGATAATTTAAAATAAAGGTACAAAACTTACAACTTTATATAATCCCAAAACTTCACTTTGCAGAATAAATGCAGTATTCATTTGATATAAAAAGTTAAAAAAATTGTTTAAAATTTGAAGTAAAGAAGAATGAAACCAACTAACTATTAAATCGATGAAAATAAAACCTAAATGCTCAATTATCCTAATATTTTGTTTTCTATGCATAATATATACACGCTGAAAAAAAGACGTACATATTGAGTAGAATTTATTCAATCTCATACATAATTTAAATTATAGTAGTTAAATTATTTTATTTGTTTTTTACATTTCTATTTTAATCACTGAAGAATGATATAAGAATTAAAAAAAATCTTAAAATTTCTCCCAGATAATTGTATAATTTTTATTATGTTTTCAGGAAGTTACGACTCAAAAGCTTTAAGATAAAAGACCGTAAGCTAAAAATAATTCACTAAGGGTCCATTTTCTAAAAAAATTACGAAACGTAGTAAAAATATGCGTCGATATTAATATTTTCCACCAGACGTGTGAGATTTACAGTTTTGATCTAACAGTCTTGTGTTTATACAACATACACCTTTACAACATTAAACTTAATTATTAGTAGATTTTTCTTAATCTTTCATTTTCAATGAATTCTCAATATTTCAAAATGTTTTGTAATAATCTGGTGCATTCTATAAACATCTGGTCAAAGATTCTTAAATAGGAAGATTCAAGAAGATATTTCCCAAGGGAAATTCAGAATTCAAGGTATGTAAATAAAAGAAATATTGCTGATGTTATTTTTCAAATTTTTAATCATAAAATGATCTATAAGGAAGTCTACTCTAAAGTATTTTTCCGTGAATACTAAGAAAGGAAATTAATAGTGGATCATGCAAGGTAACATGCGAAAACAATTCATTTTGCTTTGAATTTAAGAATTACTTTATCACAAGATATGAAGTAAGTTTTTATGGAGAAAAATAAGGATGAATTCAATGGAGAAACAGATGAATATAACAATACTGGAGGTTTTACAAAATTTGAAAACTCAAATGTTTAAGTCTTAAAATATAAATACGTTTTGTGTATAATCTGTTGGACTCCAATACTTCCTAGAGAATACGTTTTGTGAATGCTCTTTGGAAAAGATTTTACTTGCACTTTTTTAAAAGCAAAGCATGTACATAAAGCTAATCTGAAAATTAGTTTAATGCACACTTTCAGGACGAGTGATACTTAATGATTTTAAAGTTAAATAAAAAATATGTAATATTGTACATGTATTGATGATTTTTTTTGTTTAGCTTTATCGTGATACTACACGATATAAAACAAATTAGTTTCCTGTGTCCATTTCCTAAATATTGTAATGTAAGATAAGATAAATATTTAACAAACACTTAAAATGCATTATTAGTTTCATGTACTGATGCTAACCACGGTGATAAGCATAAGTGTAATAAAAAAATTCTATTCTCTTACAAAACTGCTAAGAAGTCTTAACGCAACATCCAACCACTGCAGTGGAGGTCCCAAACAAGAAAGTACTGAAATTTGCCTCCGGGAACCAATTAAGTCACCCAAGTAATGTTTGACCTCGATTCAGTATGATTTATATTAAGTTGTGAATGCCATGGAATGATTTTATTTTCATGAAAGGTTAGATTGACACCGTGAATGCAAGCTAACACGTTTTCCCGGGGTAAAACATAACCCACATATAACGGCTGTAGAAGTTTTTCATTAACACAATGTCACAATAGTGGATTTACTCGATATAATACACTAAATGAAAGATCTAGTCTGTCTTGTACATTCAAACTCATCTAAATTTTAATATTTTCTGTAATAAATATTCTGTAATAAGCAGTCTTCCTGCAATATAATTAATACAATACTTAACCTCAAAACAAGAATTGTGCAAGAAATAGCTATTCAACATCTCTAGTAAGTTTACACGCAATAAGTGAGTACAGGTCGAGGCTTAAACAGCTCCACAAATAACTACCTCCAAATGAAATCATTCACGGGGGGAAAAGTGCAGCGACGGTATCATTAAATAAACAAATGCGGAAACTATTTGCCAACGTGTATCCTGTCAATTTCCGTTCGGTTTCAATAATTCGGTCGCATAACGGCTAAAAGGATTATTTTTCATAGATATCAAATTCGTTTAAATTGTTTTCAAACTAATGGAAATCCAGACTGGTAAGAACATTTTTTTAAATCCTAAGTTAGAAAAAAAAAGGTAATAAGTAAATGGAAGCAGTCATGTACTCACATTTTAGAAGACTTGTGAAAGATTTGTCACCACATTGTCGTAAAACCACATCCGTTGAAAAAGAAACAGATTGTTTAAAATTCCTGTTCCTGGTGAATACTGAGAGGATTTCTCGTGATGGCGGAGTATGTTCAATCCTTATTACACTTCAAACAGAACAAATCCAATCAGTTGAAAACTTAACTGATTGGCTGATGAATGACAAAGCCTTTACTATTTATGTAATATATACCAATCTAGTCAGCTCTCTGGTTTCAAAATAAAGACGATTTCATTATTAGACATCTATGACAACAGCGAGATTTGATTTTATGGACTTCGGTACAAAAGGGAAGTGCTTTTTGTGGTCAGGGAAATACTTTATTGCAAGGTTTACTGTACCCAATACCGTTTTAGTTTTAAACTTGACAATATCTATCTATTTCTAGAAAATATTAATTGGCTTGTCAGACGTAATCAAATTCGTCCCTGACTAATATCTAAGAGGAATTAGAGTACCAAAAACTTACTAAACTACGCATAATAGATTGTTAAATCTTAATTTTAAAAAACCCCAAATCTATTAAAGGGACAAAAAATTACATACTGTTTCGAATACAAAGCTATTGAGCAAATATTTTGAAAGCGAGTATTGAAATTGTTTCTATCAGTGCGGTAGTAAGTGTTCACTTTTAAAAATAGTGAAAATATCAAATTAAGCCTAAATTTCCTGAATTCAAATTCAGCGGTGACAATGGCCTCATGCTTATCTCTTATAAACATGGTCATTCTAACTTCTACTTCCCCACAGAACGATGGAATGATATACAAAACCCGACATAGTCGTTAGGGCATAAGGAGCTGCCGTGGTGGTAATTGAAATTTATGTTAAAAGGAGTTGGCCTTCAAATAGAGGTGCTTCAACTTACTGAAATTTTCTGATATTCGGTACGTATAAGGACAATTTTGCAGTCTTTTTATAAATTCGGAATTAAGGAACATTTCTTACTCTGTTCAACGTTTTTGAACTGTTTGGTGACGAAGTCGGGAAGAATTTCTAAATTGACGTTCTTTAGACTCGAATTCACAGACTATGTGGAGTAAACTTCACCAGCACGTTTGAGTCTAATCCTCGTGCAGCTAAAAGTTCAATATAGATCCCAAAACAAACTTCCCTAATATCGTATTACTACCCAAAACCATACTTCTGTAGCATATCGCTTCCTTAAAAATAAAAAAAATAAAAATCGCCTCTGAAAAGGTTTAGTGTTGAGAAAAATTCAATTCTCATGAAATGCTAGCTAAAAATTCGATTTAATACTAATTTACCATATAATTGAGACTTGTATTGAATAATTTTTTTTCCATTTATAACTGAAACACTTACCACAATTTAAAAAAAGTTTTGAAATGTGACAAATCAGCGTAAAAAAAACATGAATTTTATCTTTATTTATTCGACATGTGATACTTTAGTAAGGGTTTATTTGGAGAGCTACCCGTCTGTTTTGAAGCACGAGGGATTAACGAAAACAAACTTTAGTAGGGCAGAATAATAATAAAGATTTAAGTGATAAAAACATTTTTTAATTTCATAATAAATAAAACAAATTATGAAAGCAGAGGGAAAACTTCAAAAATAAATACTTTCAAATCAGAGTTGAGTTTAAATTTGTAAGTATTTAATAAGATGTTTAAAATACTGTAGCCTAACATGTAAAAAAAAATTAAACTTAAAGAATAATTTGGTAAAAAGTATTTACTGAAAACTAAAAACGCTTTTGATTTTGTAAATTATTTTTATCTTTGTTATTTTATTTTGTTATCTTTGTGTTCAATCAACTTTTGGTATCTTCCCATTTTTTAAAATAAAGCCAAAGTTTATTTCAGTAATAACCAGGATAATCCATTTAAGTGATTAATGAAACTTCGATAGAAAAATAAACTTAGTACGGTCATTTAATTATAATTTTACAAGCAAATTGTGTTAATTGCAGTGATGAAACATAGCGCAATACTTTTAAAAGTACACATGTAAAGGACAGTTTTTTAGGTACGTTGCTGATCTGAAACATGGTTATACAAAGGGTTAAATAAAAATCTTATGAATATTTTGATATTTTTCTTTAAAAAAATCTATTAGATACAATAATTTCTTTTTTATTATCTTTAAAACCTACCTTGATAGTGTAATTTTTTTAGCTTCATTAACTGATTAGCAAGTGATTTCTTCGGTATATTTTTTACAATCATGAAATCTTGTTCATAATGAAAATTTGTATACTAGAGCTCGATAGGTATGACGAACAAGTTATGAGGAATTTTCAATATTGTGACATCGTAAATCCTCAACATAATTTCCATCAGCTGTTCACCGAGACAACAGAGAAACAAAAATCGGTATAACAATTTTCAGTGCTGAAATTGTAATAAAGACTAACATGTAGAAATACAACTTCTGAACAAAAATAATCCACCTCGTTGAACAACTGAGGCACAATTTAAAATGAGACAGTATAACAAACCACCATTATTGTAAGTTGAAAACTATCGTAAGTACATTATAGGGTCGGGATAAGCAAGTTGTTTTTGTGAGAGTACCAATTTTTTTTGTGTGTAATGTATTTATGCAATGAGTAAAAAAAAATTGAGTTGTGACGATTTTCTTTTAAGGTAGCGATATGTAGTTTTTATGAAGTAGAGAAAAGAATTCAAAACTAATGCCTGACAATTATGATCGATCGTCATATTTCAGGTGTTTAGTAAGCAATTGTTCAAATTTCGTTCCCTCATTTGTATAACGAGTTTAGTCCAGTTTTTTCATTTATTGATATTGTTTCGAGGAGTGCATAAGATTACAGGGTTTTCCGCTTAAGTTTCCGGAATCGTCGAATGCTAAACCATCAGATTATCAAACAGAGACTCAAGCCGTCATGTAATGTTTTTAAAATAGTTTGATGAGCTACATGGAATTCAGTAAACATGTCATCCACTCATCCTTACAAGTTTTCCAAGGAGGTAAATTTTCTCCATAATGGACACATTGTGAGGTTAAGTTTGACAAAGATATCCATAAATTTGGATCTTCCCAGTGAAGAAAGAATAATATCAATTACTAATCATTAGAAAAAGTGTACATTTTAGTAAATATATTTCACTGGGACAAGTATTCTCCTTTAATCCAGAAGCCCGATTGTCTACCAGAACGATTCTAAACTTGCGCATAACATAAAATGAAATTCTGTTTTAAAAATATGTTTAGAAATAACTAAAGACTCCTCATGTTCCTTTATAAACTTTTATTGTAATTGGAAAAAAAGACATAAATCCACAAACGGTAAAATTTATGTAGGTGACCAGCCACCTGACTAAATACCTTCTGTCCGTGAAACATTTCTGACCTTGTACACCTCATCGGGATTGTCGTGTTAACATATTCCAGTTCTTAAAACAAACTATCAGTTTATTCCTCTATGAGGATCGAATTTAGTATGCCATTGGATCTATTTCTTGAGTTTCAGCAACGTCCAAAATTTATTCGGGGATCGTTGACAAATAATATTTTATATAGATGCGGGCATTTATTACTTTAAGGAAACTAAAAGATACTAATCGTTATTTTCAAAAACTATAGCCAACAGATATTAAAATTTATACTCTTGACGTTGAAATATAACTAAACAATCGTATTTAAAATTTAGATATTCTATTTAAAAATAACTAAAAAAATTACTTTCATTTTAAAAATTTATAATAACTATCATTAAATTTTAAATTTAATTTTTTTTTAAATAATTTATTAAAATTTTTTGTTTATTTGATAAAAAAATTTTTAATTCTATATCGTAAAATTTAAAAATAAATTTTAAAAATAAAACAATTTAATAATCTAAAAAGTTAAAATTAATAATTATTTAAAAATATTTTTATGTATGCCTGATCAACTTCTTTTTAAAAAGTTTAAAATTTAAATTTTAAATAATTAAAAAGGTTTTTTTATTAAACAATTTTCTTTCGATTCATTTAGTTTTCAAAATGCTTTTTTACATCAACCAATCAATATAATCAAAATAATTCCTATTTTAAAATTTTTTTTATTCAAGTGTTGATTTAAGTCAAAAATATTTAAAAGATTGTGGATATTTAAATTAAAAGATGTTTGATTTTTTATCCTACACTAGAGATTTAAAATGCAAAACGTTTATAGTTGAACACAAAATAAACACAATAAACAAACCGTTTATTTTGTAAGGCTCAAAAATATCTCACAGTAAAGAATTTATAGAAATTAAATTTGTATGGTACAAGTTATAAGCTATTTGAAAGTCAAACTAAGTAACTGTTTAATGACAGATTCCTTGTCGGTCCGAATCTTTTCAGATACTTAAGTCATTTGGTGCCGTTGAAATATATTGTGTCTATGAGAAGCATGCAGGACCGATATAAGAGTTAGCTAAAGTTTGAGACAAAGTTCAGAAAAATGCGTGATGTCAGCTAGATTGAAATAGTAATATATTACAAAATAAACGTAAAATAAATTGTTTAGAGGGCTACGGTCCTTTTTGGAGGGCTAATGAGACAGTTCTACTGCTTAAAGCCGATTCCGAATGTCTAAGAACATCCATCCCAGTAGCGGGATTCGAGCACGTGGACTGCAGTTCGGAAGAGCAGCATTCTACTATTCAGCCATCGTCGAGCCTGAATGTCATTTTCCAATATTTGTTGAAATTCATACAAATATACATTATGAAATAAAAATAATTCTCTTTCACAAAGAGTACTTACATATAAGAAAAATAATTTAGTTATAGCTTTGTATAGATCATGTAGTACAAATATTCCTTGTACGATATCAATAAAATGATCTGCGTCGAATTTTTATCTATCGTTTTAGTATATACGTAGTCCGGCATCAACCAGTATAGAATATAGCGAAAACAAAATATTTTTCAATGCTTTTGCAATGAAATTAAACTATTATAACCGTTTGTAAATTCAGTTTGAGTCGGGGTTCTCCCGGAAGGGTAATAGTAAAGTGCCACTGCATACGCAATGACATATCGTCGTTGCCACTTTTCACAAGTGTTGCTAATAACGATAGAATCGTTGATCGGCATTTATAGGGTTAATCTGCACAACAGTGACGAATTAGACTCGTTGCGATTTTTTAATAGATCAGCTGCACAACAGCTGATTTGTTGGTTTAGAGTGCTATGGTCTATTTTTTTTGCTACACGAGGGCTACTGAGACAGGAACACTTCTTAAAATCTATTTCCAATGGCATTCATTGTCATCAGTGGGATTCAAATCTACGAACTCCGGTACCGTGATTTTCCCATTCGGCAATTGTTTGGTCCATTAATTTAGAAATCTATTAGTAAGCATAATTCAATAACCGAATTTTATTTCTAAGAAATGAGAAACGACTATGGCCGAATGGTAGGTCACTGGTGTTCGGTACCGAAGTCCAAAAGGTTCGAATCCTGTTTATGGCATGCTTGTTCGTAGCAGTTCGTGTAGCAAACCCTTGTGTAGCAAAAAAGTACACCTTAGCACTCCAAACCAAAACAAATGAAAAAGAAAATTTTGAAATAACTATCACAATAAAGGCTATAGAAATACTTGTGTGAAATTTATTATGATGATAAAAACGAGGAAGAAATTATATCCTCCTTTGACACAAATGCTGAAACATACGAATCTACTACTGAAATATTTTTAGCCCTTATGCTTTTAGCACAAAAAAATGTAAAAAAAAAATTAGTCGTTTCATAATGGAAGACAATGAATCATCTCGTAGAACAATACCTTACAGATTACTTACCTACCTCTAACTTAACTGCTCTTGAGCATTTTTCCTTCTGATCTACCACGAATTATTACATTTAAAATCCATTAATTAAAAATAATCAAAACGATAACTTAAAAAGTGCGGTTGAAGATGTCATTATCAAAGCAATATTTCTGTGCCTGCTCGGGAGCACTACTGTCAAATTTACTCTAAAATGAGAAGTAACCAGAGAAGAATCTACAGCTTGATATTGATCGAAAAAGTCTGAAAACATTGAAGACAGCAGCAAGATTCGAAACCACTCATTTGAAACAAAATGCAGAGTACTTACTTGTTGGAGCAGCATTCGATAGTTAAGTAATCAGCTTTAGACGATTTAGCTACAAGATGGCTTAGTAGTTAGCATATCAGGATAGAAACTTAGCATAGCGGGCTCAAGCCGGGGTAGAGCTTCAACCTCTTCCTTTATAAAAGGAGTACGTTCAAGATGCCTGTACTCTGTTGAAAATTGGTAAGATAGGAGCGATAGAGTCAAGAGACCAAACTTCCTTTCTAGAGAATGAGAACTGATAAAATTTTCCGCAAAGGCGTAGCGGAGTTGCCTATCGTGAGTTGTCAAGTTAAATACACAGTTTTAGACAGGAACAAAACCAAAAGGAATTTTATGATCACCATGCAACTCAAATTTTGCATAACTGATGTAGCAATATTTGTTAGATAATCTGCAGTATTGTTATATGGGATATATCACCTAATCGCACGATATGGCCCATATCGTTATCTACTGTACATTCAGATTCACTCTCATTTTACGGATTGAAAGAAAAATTAAAGCATTCAAAAGGCAAGACCCAGTGAAATTATTCCTCGGGTCTAAAAAATTCAACATAGAACTAAACTAGCACCAAAAAAACTGCTGACAACAATGTTCAAGCTTTTAAGAGAAAACGTTATTTATAAAATTTATATATAAATATACTAGTAGATATGTTGTCATTTTTTGTACAACTCTTTATAATTGTATTTAATACCATACACATGTCAAATGTCGACTACTAGTTATGAATTTTCAAGCACCTTCTCCCCACCGTTCTACGGATAAAACCAAGAAGTGTTATGAATAATATGCATGTCAGGTAGTACCAGGAAAAGGTCGTTAACCTTTGAGGTATTTTTGTCTTAATTTTTAACAGAAACCCTTTACATGATTAAGTGATCAACAGGATAGAAGAACCTATTACGTATTCGTCTTTTACTACGATTAGTTCTTAAATTTTCCAATAATTGCAATAAAATTTCATTTCTTCAATGTTCATCATTAGTAGTACAATCTTTTTCTCGTAGGACATTACACATGTATATCTTAAACACGTTTCAAATATGTACATCGGAGATGTATGTTTTGATAGGTTGCAGTTTTCAAATTGGTGAAATGTCCAATCAACGAGCATACTAGTTTTGCCTTCAGATGGTTGATTTATAACCCAAGGAAGGTAATAGTTTCTTAAGAATCCAGTCTCTTTAGGTAGAATTTACATAACACTTCATCCCAACAAGAGCAGACAACTTGAAAAAAAGTCTTCTGAGGTTATGTAGCTAATAAATACATCTAATTTCCACGTGCACGAGAAGCGTCAAATATCTAACTCTCAATTTATTGACCTGAAAATGTCACTGAAAATGCCTGGGAATGCACTTAAAATGAAGCTGATATATACTACTTTCAATACATGTTTTATAGTATTCTTTTATTTCTCAAATTTAGTTATGTCCCTGTTCTTACCGGGCTATTCAACTGAAACCGAAAAGAAACATTTTGTGTCAGCATCCGACTCTCCGACGAATGTTTTATTTTGTGGTGGATATAAAAAAGTTTAGCCATATTTATCAAACTCTAGTACAAAATGCTGTGGCTGTAACAAGAAAGGTAACAGGAACAAGCAACGAGGCAAAGTCAGAGCTCTTAAAATTTATAGTCAAGAATTTGTCTTCTGGATCAACCGGTTTTTGGAAGTGAGATCTACACCTTTCACCTCCTTATCCAGGAATATACATGAAGTGTAACAATATTTCAATTTATAAAATGTACTTTTCCTTTATCCTATTAGAATCAAATGTCGTATTCCAAATAAAGAAAAGGAACATGCTATCTTTAAGTTTCTAATATGGTAAATCTACGCTAACATAGAAAGAGGTAAAATTTGTGAAAGAGGTTGAAACTACTGAACCTATTCTAAATATTATTTTACTAAAAGAAAGCTGCACTAACCTAAAGTAATATAATCTGTATTTTATTTAGACAGAAGTTTTCTGTTCAAAATATCTATATTCGTAAATTAAATCTAAAGAAAGAACTGCTTTATTGGCGTGCGCTTTCCAAATAGTTACATATTCGCGAAAATAAAATACAGCAAAGATATCTGTTGTGTGGATCTAAAAAACTTCAGGACAGGATAAGTTCGAAATAATTTCATAACTGGCAGCTAAGAGTACAGACTTTTGTCTGGGAGATTAAGGTTTCAAAATTACTATATTTTAAAATTCAAATTAGTTTTAGATTACACTAGCAATATAATAAAACAGCTTATTAGTATAAACAGGATACTTAGTTTATTTTCTATTCTTTTACAGTACTAATTGCCTTTATTATGTTATCAAATAATCGCTGTCAAATACAATATAGTAATTTGTCTAATGCCAAAATTTGTGGAACATTACCAAGAACTTGGCTAACTGAACTTTCATTATTGAGAGTTCGTTTCATGTAACATTAACACATTGACTGCCATGGGGGTCACCGGTGACCCCTACCACGAAAACTGCTTCAAGCATGATTTTATAACTCATTTTATCTGCTGCAAATAATATTTCAGCTTAATATGTATCGCATAATGAAAAGTTCACGTCGCAGCCTTGGGCAAACCATCGAAAATGCGTCTGGCAGTCAACGTGTTAAAAATTAAAATAAACTTTTTGACCTATTCTTTTTAAATACAAATTTAGTTTTGGATTCAATTGGCAACATTTTTAACAAAATTAAGCTTTTTAT
Organism: Pardosa pseudoannulata; assembly: GCA_032207245.1. NCBI lineage: Eukaryota > Metazoa > Arthropoda > Arachnida > Araneae > Lycosidae > Pardosa > Pardosa pseudoannulata. The sequence continues at coordinate 38,545,236 of CM063502.1, read as the reverse complement.
TACAGAAATTATAAAATGGATTAATCTATTACAACAGTGGATATTTCTGTCAATGATTAATAGTATAGTTCATGAAATGTTTTACATATCTACATAAATTTAGCGAACAGTTCTTGTGTCATAAATATAGACTTCTCTTTATTTTGTCATCAGACTACTTAAAATTTAGAATTTAAAGTTCTCAGAAGTTGTGACCACATTCGCATACCTCCGGTTTCATATATACACAGTCGTCTTCAAGCACATGCAAAAATTCTAAAACATGTTCAACATTATGCTACATCATTCAACATGTTTCGCCTAATCATATGGTTCATCTCAGTTTCATTTCTTATTATTGAACTATGAAGATTTAAAAACTTAATAAAATTTATACAAGGATTATAAAAAATATCTAGAAAGTTAGTTTACATTCTATTAAAGAGGTTTCATGTTTGTCGAGCTATTTTCAAGATTGTACACCCTTAAGATTAACCATCAAAATTAAATTTTCCCTTTGACGTGGGGATGAACCAAAAAGGTATTGAAAACTACCTTTGGGTTCATCCACAAGACTATTACATTAAATTTTGAAGGGAACTGGGGAAAGTTTCGGAAAAGCTTTTCATGAAACCTATTTAGTGAAGATAGCGGAAACATTTTCAAATTATTGAATTCACCACAATTCAAACATATCACCCATTTGCTGAAACGTCATAGCTGAAGAATCAAGATTATTGAATACCACAGTGACGATAATAATGAAGCATACTATTAACTTGTAGACTGCAATTTCTAGGCATCTAAGATAACTGTGCGTATTGTTATTTTGATATTAGACATCCTAAAAATTCCAATAATATTGAAACTTAAAAATCACGATTTCAAGTTCTTGCGGCGGCTTGTTGCAGCAAATGAGCTTTATTTTTAGTTATCCAGTTCATGACAATCTAAAAACTACCATTCCACTTTTGAAAATGAGGATCATTGTACGATTTCTCTCTTCCCAATACTCGAAAAGATACAAGTAGATTTCAGTGACAATTATCTAATTTAAAATTTCAGGATTTTTTTCCATCTAATAAGCGAGATTTTTAAACCTTAGAAACATTTCAAAGATTTTTTTATTAATTTTAAGAATGTTATTTCAACTTGTCTATTATAAAATAATTTTTAGCGAAACTTCTGCTACATACAGTAGAAATGAAAATCATACACTATGCTTTATCTGCTCACTTTCAGATTGTAAAACAATTTGGGCATGAATGATAACCAATAAAGTACTAAATTGAAATATTAAGTTTTCTTGCATTAAAAAATTTGGATAGTGAATGAGTTTTACTTGAACCCAATTTTTTCCCATATCCATCTAATTAAGTGCTACATTGTTAAAATGTAGTGCGAAAGTAATTTATTAGGTTTTATTTAAAAAGTACGAAACGCGTCAAGATTTTCATCTTTAAAATCTCAAATTGAAGAAAAAGATTAGTGTACGAGTTATACTTTGTATATACCTTAAACTTTTATTCCAAAACTTTTCTCCGAGTCTTTTAAAGCATATTTGTAATATTCTTTTTTAAAGTATTTCTTGCTTGAACAGGTCTTATGACAGAATAAAGAATATTAATCACTTTAAAAATTAAAAATATTACACATTACGCAACTTCTCAAAATCCTTAATTTACTAAACATGAACGTCTATCAGATTTTAGAGTTTAAAAAAATTCTGTCTTACTATGTTCTCAGATATCATATGTACATTTTTTTAAAAAGTTCAAAAGAACTTTCGTTTCTCATAGTAAGGGTGTTCGAGTAGAGCTCTGAGCTCTTTGTCGGAAACTGGCAGAGCTAATGTCCATTACATTGAGTTTATATATTGTATTTATATATATGGTATTTTGTCAAATGCCACATTTTTTCAAGTTTATAGTACTAAACTGTTAGAGAAATTAAAACAAATTATTCTGCAAATGAATTTTTAACTTAGTTTTTAAAAAATGGTCTTAATATTATTACGAGTGTTTAAAAGAAAGCATTATTTCAATTTCTTGCGAATAATCCGGTATATTTCTATTGATTTGTACCAAACGGGTATTGTTAATGTTCCTTATATCAAGATTTCATTATATAGATTTCGGATTACAATAAAAAAATGAAGGCTAACAACTAGATATTATAGTCCTAAATACAAATTTTAACATTCTACGGCTAATCCTTTTTGATATATGCCAAATACACAAGTACAGGAAGGCAGAATATAACCAAAATTCATTCAAGGATGGTAAAAACGGATATTTAAAATATCAAAGTTACAATTTCCATGTATGCACATAGTAATCTAAGGCCAAAACCAGTCAAAATATATTTAGGCATGGTCAATACGTTTCTTTCTTTTGAAATATGAAGACCGAAAAATTTGCGATTACAAGACTTAGGAGAGAAATGTTAGATTTTACTTCCTTGTACTAACATATTTAAATTGAAGTTAAAGAGCAATCTTATTTTAGTGTTCATAATTGAATTTTTTTTAGATTACGATACACATTCAGAATATAAAAAAGTAATCAATAATTTTCTTTCTTAAAAGATAAAAAACGCGTCAAGAACTAGCATTGACACTCTTTAAAGAAATAAGGATATTGCCGCTAAAAATGTCAGTTACACGCAACATCTGATTGACGGCAGAAAGACTACACTTAAATGATCACTAATCATTTTGAGAGTAAAATTTCCTTTTGGTGATCTGAGTATTCAGATATAATTTGAATATTTGTCCAAGCATCTGTACCTGTCAATACATTTACAGAAGGAAAATTGTGAAAAGTTCAACCTTCAGACGCTTTTACAAAAGAAAGCAAGCTATTAAATATGCATTGACAAAAATGAATGAAAGGATTTTTTCAATTCACTGTGCTAATTATAAGTTATAAAGGCATTTATGTGCTTTTACAAACTTTCATTGGGATGGATCAATTTAAAACTTTGCGCTCCAATGTCGAATCCTACTCGACACCATTTTTCTTTTTGCAGCAAGTACAACATCGAGAGTGGCTCGAGAGGGTTTTAAGATTAATAATTATTGTTCGAATTTTATTAATTCAATTAAAATTGCTAGGTAGGTAATAGATATTACAAATTAATTTGGACTGGGAATGAGAAATTAATTTGGAGCTCAAAGGGTTTAGGCTATCTGCAGTTTAAAAAATTGCTTATTTTAAGGAATTTAGTAGTCCATTGCATATTAAACGAAAGAATGTAAATTTTAAAAACAATTTTTTAACTTTGTTACTTACGAGAAGAAAGTCCGTCTATGATAGTAATGAACACTTGCCGGCGTATCCAACGGAAGGTTTTGCTGTGTGAAGCTTAATAGCTTCTGTACGCCGTGCAAACATTTATTACGGAAGCTACTTGCTTTGGAACGCGGCTTATTGATATTCATCGCACCGAATGGTTTATCACATAAAATGGATGAATTAAAATTCGGAGCAACATCTGAGGAGAAACCTTAAGGCCATCAAGCCAAGGTCAGCTTTCTCCCAAAATACTATTGATAGTGCTAAAACAGGGCTGGGATTTTTTGTACCGTTAGTGCCGACTATTCCAACTGCAAGAAACTTGTTCTAGAAAAACATACTATTAGAATGAAATGGGGATACTAATCTGCTATAAAGTAGCGTTTGCTATGGCGAATTTTGATATATAGGACCTAATAAAAGATTTAATGAAGTCAGAAAATTACCTGTAACTTTAAGGTTTGAGTAAAGTTACTTTACTCTCTAAAACTAACTTTTTCCAATTTCAAAACTTTTTGACACAACTTCGAGTTATTTTTCATTCATACTCCAGCGAAAGCAACAATTATTTTGGAAAATTTAAGGGATTAAAACTTCACAAGATTAGATGTCTTGCTATTTCACGAGTGGTTCTTCCATTTCTTACTCGTTTAGCTTTTTAGTTTCGTGGTGTGCTCGAAGCAGAATTTACCAAACTTTCTAGATAAGTTCTTGCTTGCTTTTTTTGTTTTTTGCAGACCCTTTCAAGGGTTCATCCCACAAACAGACATTTTTACACTTATATTCAAGCGCTCCAAAACAGTCAGGTGAAAGCAAAATGCATGGAAGCGTTATGTGACAAGTGCGAAATTTACCAGATAGTCGCAATTGTAAGATGAAATCATAGACTGGTCTTGTGGCTTTGAAACATTCCCTTAATATGAAATTTTTGTCCACAAATCGAATAGGTATATAAAAGTATGAGATTATTTTATACAATTGTTATTAATTTATAAGACTTAAATAAGTATCATGCAAGTACATACTTCGTAAAATATTAAGTGCCTTACGACATTTACAGAAAGCCTAAATATTGGTGATAACTTGCTTAAATGGAATAATCTTAGACCCCTTCTAAAATCTGATACACTACCAATTTTTTTTTCTTTCGTTAACATGGACTCCTTGCAAGCCGTTAATTAATCCCAAGAGCATCGATATAGACAGTAATGGGTTTGGTTTGGTTCGATCTGATTTAGATCGCTACGATTTACTGTTTTGCTCATGAAGACCGTAATGGGAATCTACGGCATAGAACATTTACTTCACTTTTTTCAACAGGTCTTATTTTTTCTATTAAAAAAAAACTTCTAGTTTGGAATATCTAGCTGAGGGGTTTTTAAAATTTAGTTTTATCAGAACACATGGATTAGTAATTTTTGCTTACATTTCCACAGTAATTCGATATTAATTTTTAGTGTTAAGAAAAGAGTTATCCCCATGAGGGATCTGGATGTAGAATTCTTTGAGGTGCAGAGAGATAATTTTAAAAGTCAACATTTTATTGCATCTGAAAATTGTTTTTGGACATCCGGTATAAATTTCTGTAAATTTGAAAATTCTTGGAATTTTGTATTAAATTTACAAAGAAATTTTAACTGTTCATTAACTTAGTCCCACACCAGTTAGTTTTATTCATATAATAATTTTTGATTAAATCAAATATTAAAACACAGTATTTGATAATTTTAAGTCAATATTAATATTGATATGTAGATCTTGACGACAGTGTAACTTCTACTCTTAGCATCTTGAAAACTTTAATGTTATCTCGACTATATTAATCATTGACTTGAAGATAGAATATTTCATAGAATGTAGCAATAACTACATTGCTCACAAAATGCTAAGAAAAATACTTTCTGGAATATTTAGTATACATAGAAGGAATAAATAGAACTATTAAACTTCTAATCTTTAATTGTTTAATCTAAAAGTATTGCTTTTAAGGAAAGGGTTACTTGCTATTGTCTACCGATTGCAAATTGACTGTAATAGAGGAATTGCGTGACTGAATTTCGATTGTCTTAGTGCAATTTTCAGAAGGATATTCTGGAGGTGGAATAGGATGTGATCATATTTCATTAAGACGACTTCATTTCATAAGTTTGTGAAAGGAAATTAGACAACTTCAAAGAAAATTAAATCAGTACAAAGAATTGGAACTGAAACACAAGAAACAATTTACTGTTTACGCAGCTTCAAATGACTATAATCGTCATTAATAGAAAGGTTAAGTAACTTGAATATGACGTTCTCGACAATAAAAATGTATTGAAAAAGACAACCACGGAAAGGTTATAGGTGATAAATGTGCCTTGGAAATTAAATACAAAATACAACGTAGATGTAAGCACTGGTAGACTTAAAAACTAACCTAGTAGTAAAAGAATGAGCTAAAATGCTTTGAATTTATTTTGAGAATCATTCAACCAGTTACAAGATTAGAAATGTAACAGCTTAAACCAGGCATGGGCAGCCCAAAAGTCTCTGCAGGACGCATTGGTAAGTGCATCTTATGCCGGCTGGCCGAAATGCATGTTTACATGTGAGGTGAAATATGAAACAATACATTAAAATGCTATTAATAAATTAAGAATTGATTAAAATTTATGTGAGCATATATAGTTATAATAATCAGTAAAACAATCTAATTATATATTTATCATAATAAATACGATATTTCCTTCAATTATAAATTTCATGATTCAGTAGTGGGCAACAAAAGTTTTCAGCATGTGGCCCGTTTGAGGCAATTTGTTTACCCTTAACTCAGTTGTTTGGCTTTATGGAGATTTATAGCCCTATAACATTACAGGTTATATTTTGCTAAATGCCAGGTAATAAAAATATTCTTAAGCCGTACGAAAAAAAATGTTTGTAGGACAGTTGTAAGCATAAAAATAGGCTCAAACGTAAGGACATGCTGAAAATTATCATCCTTCCAGTTAGATTTCGTAATGATCAAAATCAATGGAGATCTAGAGAAATATATAGCGGAAATACTGGTGGTTTTAAAGACTAATTGAAGACATTTTGTTTAAAAAACCGCTTTATGTCTTAAAATATAGTCACCAATGCTATAAAAAACTTAAATGAAAAATTTAAATATATTTTAAGTCACTAATTTGATAGATGAATATATCAAAGAAAACTGTTTCTAGGAAATTTAACACTGCCTACAGTGTCTGTAGAAAATATTTGTAAAGTCATAATTTCATAATTCTAGTACAATACTTTATATGAAAATATTAAAGACTTATTTTCAAAATTCATGATATAATCACTATTCAGTTATATCACTCTTTTTCGGAGACTAACTGCAACATGAATGGGAAGTGAATATTTTTTAATAAACGGGTACAAATAAATTGTGGTGATTTTGTAACTCTTAAAATGCATTCATACACTTTAACAAATGCAAGTTTGACAGTTTTAAGAATTATTTGTTCAAATTTCTATGATTGTTGGTATCATTGATTTGTGGGTTTTATGCAAAATTCTTGGGACATTTTAACACATTCTATGTGGGACACGTACTAGTACGTTTTCTGACGATTGATACTTGAGCACAGGTCACGTACTAGTACGGGTTAGTGTAAAAACATTGTGGGTGCAAAAACAACGGTATATACAGGAAAGCGAAGCAAAATGTTCTTGTCCACTACATAGATTTTTGAAAAATTTAGACAAATAAAAACTAGTTTTTACATTATTAGTTTTATGATTGCTCTTTGCATTATTTTATAATGTAAAAGTGTTTATAACATAATTAAAAAAATTAAAACTGTACTACTATTTAATTTTTCATATTTATGATACTATAAATTTATCCACTAAAAATATATTTTTTCTCTACAAAAATCTTTTGTTATTTATATATTTGTTTATATTTCAATATACAATACAAAAAGTTGGTTAAAAAATTAAATGATTTGACCTTTTGAGATTTAACTGAATAACTAAATTTTCACGCAAAACGCCTGCTCCTGGTACAATTCCGCAGCGAAATGTACCCGCACACAATGTGTTAAATAAGATCGGAAAACTAAAAATCTAGATAAGAAGTAAAAAGTATAACTAATATTTCTGAAACAAAATTAATCACTCAAAAGTCTTAAAATGGGAAAGTTGTACCACAAAAATTCAGTTATAATCTTTAGATCAAGATTGATACAAAAATTCATTGGTTCCAAACAGGGAAAAACAGTGCTCTATTTGGGCGATCAACTGTACCGATATCCTGTTGAGAGGATTTTTGGAATGTTCTTTAAAGATAGATCCAAGTTTTAAAACTCAATCTTGTAGCAGAATTGAGAACTATAGTGACACCAATATACTTAAATACAGTGTTAAATACACAAAGGGGAAAAAGGTCTTTATGGTCATAAGGTGTTTGGAGAAATTGAGCTTAAATAGAAGTTACTATTACCATTTTCCAAGCAATACGTGAGAAAATATTCTTTAAATTCTTTTCTCAAAATATTAATTTAATATTTTTGTGTCTTACGGATGGCAAATTTTAGTTTATTTAAAAAAATATTACGTGTTGTACGATATTTTTTTTTATAACTTGAGATGAACTGTGAGTTTTATGTATATTTTACTTTGTATGTAGTTTTCAGTTAAAATTTTCAATGAAAACAGTAAAGTAAGTTTCCTCTCAAATGTGCATTTTTCAAAATCTGAATTTTATTCATAGTTCTTTTGAAATGAGGCTTTTATTAACATGGTGACTGAACTAATACTTCTACACTTACTGCAGGCAAATGACTTAATTGTACTAACAAATAATGAAGAAAATTGCAAAAACTATGTGGTGATTTTTTAAAATCGTTTTAAATGAAAAATATGAGGATCTTATTGATTAAAATGGGGGGGGGGGAATATATTGTTTCAGTATAGAATTCAAGTATAAAAAAGTTTTCAGCATAAAAGAAAAACATGTTGCAAAGAGAACTCCCCGAAGACCTTATATATATTTATAATATGAAGGAAGCAAAACCTGTTTAAACTTCCATGATCAGGAACACAAATTAATGAAAGATATATATCCCCAGAATTAAGATGAAAGTCTGAAATGAAAAATGTTCGATATCAGCTGCTGATCGGGTCCCTAATGTATATTTACATTCTATTCTGGTCTGATAAAAAAAAAAGACGAATACAAGTCAATTTATTAACCCTTAATTTGGCTAAGTCCGCTATACCGGACATGTATATTTATAACTACTATATAACATAATTGTCAGTGTTCGCCACAGCGGAAATTATCTTAAAAATGGAAAATGATATTTTTCTTATTTTATAGAGATCCTAATGTCTATACATACATGGGAAAATAACAAGTTAATTAAAAAATATTTGAAAAAAATCTTGTCAAATTAAGGGTTAACAACTCTAGAAAAGCTCATCGACTGCTTCAAAGAGAATACTCCGATTTTTAAATGGAACATCAAATCCTAGTTTTTAGTTTAAATTTAGAGCAGAACTATTGAATGCTTTTGTTCTCGTAGACTGGGACCTCTGATCACAACAAACGCATGGCTTTTACTGGGTTTTTTTTTCAAACTTGCAGTTGGGAATAATAGGAATAATATCATGGGAATCGAGAAAACAACGAACTGTTGCTTTTTTAACAATAGAAACAGTATGACATTAGAAGTTTCTAAAGAAGCTAAACTTAAGATAGTTCATTTTTATGCCAACTCAAGCAGAACTTGCTAATAGTCAACGTTAAAAGTACTTTACAATCCTACATACCATTCAATATCAAAAGTCATTTTGTGCGTCAAACTTAAAAGAATAAGATAGCTGTACTTAAACACGGATTATACACCTGCTGATATATTAATAAAAATTTCTTAATACTTATAAACACGAAAAGCTATGAATTAATTTGATAATTGGCCTTTAACTTTTCCGATATGTATGTGCTTATGTGTATACAAAATATTTAGAATTTTAATTTTAACCTAATGTAGGCTAATTTTTTACAATTTAATACATAAAGAAGCATTGTGAGGGGGAATTTCAAGTAAAATATTTCCCCCCTCATCCCCCTGTGTATCAGGATTATTTACAATAACCTGCTATGTAATAAGGTAGTTGCGCCCTACATGCTACAGGATGAGCCATTTTCGGCTGTAGTAAAAATTTTTCGTATGTGTACTTCGCATATATACCTCATAGGAAAACTGAACAGCACTCTACCAACTACAACAGCTTGGAATCAAGTTCTGCTGTATTCTGTAAAGAGTATATTTGAATAGTGACGTAAAAGTACTTTCCCACTATTGAAAAATTCAACAAGTGTGTGCATTTCATATTTTATATTAATTCAGTTTTACTTATACATTTACAAAATATATCTGAGAGAAAATAACCGCTTTTGATAATTTCTAATACCTTTAGTAGTTCTTAACATTTTTAGCTGAAGGCCAGTTTTCTCAGCACTGGTGTATTAAAATATAATTTGAAATAAGATTTAAAAGTAAATTATTTTAATCTATTAGATTAAGTTAATTTGAATTTAACTATTTTGGTAGGAGGTATGCTTACCACCGCCCCCTAGGTGCTCTTAAAAAAAGGTAGGATATTTTATGGTTTTAATTTTTTAAAGTTGTATTAAATGTTTATAAAACATTTCTTGCTAATACAGTCTAAAATATACATCCAGTGAATGAAAATGAATCAAGTAAACGAAAGGTAATGAAGAAATTCGCTTCCTTATGTCTGCTAACAATTGTTAAAACATGTTATGAGGTTCAAGACAGTTAATTTTTGTTGTTGAAGCTACGAAAAAAATAGTTATGACTTAATTATGACTTAGTTATGACTTAGTGAGATGCAAAATGGTTTACCATAGATATTTAAAAAGAGATTAGGTGGTAAGTACATCAACAACGGCCTTAGTTAAAACGCAGTATTTGGGTTTGTAATAATAGTAAACTTGCAGGCAAATTATAAAATACATCTTTGAATTCTTTACAGGGAAATTGCAACTTTTTACCATTAATTTCGAAATGAAAGTGTACACTTAAAGATTATACAACGTTCATACCATTTTGTCTAGTTATATACTTTTGTAACGTCTGTTTTATGGTAGCGCTCGCGTACTACAGATGACGGTTATGGCATGTAAATATTCTGGTTTGATTGAGTTGAGTTAGTTTGAAGCTCTGCGGTCTATTGTTTTTCTACTCAAGGTCTAATGACACTCAGACCTTCTGCTTAAGATCTATTCCGAAAGGCAACGAACATCCAAGTCAGAAGTAGGGTTTTAACACACGAACTCCAGTACCAAATAGTAGCGGACTACGGATTTGACCTTCATTTGGAGATATACTGGTTAGAGTAATCCTTCATCCTCTATACAAAATAAATGAAACACCTTTCTCTAAACACTTCCACAAAACCAAGCCGGACTGCCACAAATATTTAGATATATTTTTTAATTAATAGCTCATTTATTTATAGCGAGACTAAAAGATACATCTTGATAATTTATTTTTGGTGTATTTTAGTTTTACTTATATGCTTACTTTCTCAATTTAACGATTGTCACTAATAGTTTCACAAATTTTTAAGTTAATTTATCAATAATTTTACAGACATTTCAATTCTCTTTTATAAAATTAATTTTTATTCCGTATTTTGCCTTTAGAACAAAGATTCATACTAAATAAATTCCACGAATTTAGTCCGTATTAGCTACTTTTACTTTTCTGAGAAAAATTACCAGTAAACCGGTATTTAAAAACCATTTACCATATTGCCGGTATTTTAAAATGTTATTTATTGTTGCCTTATGTTCTCGCACATTCTAGATCTTTATTATGTAAATTAGTTATTTCCCGAATATTCTGTTCGGGTATAAAAGCTCATACCCACTAGTTGTAGGCAACTTCTCGATCTTGTAAAGTTGTGAGTTGCTACTTTGCTTCAATAAATTAGTCTGTTAGGCTAAATGGTGTGTTCATTCGTATCTTCGTGACACCCTTATATGACGGGCTATATGCTAGCTTACAAGACCAACTTAAACATGGTAAATACCCATTGCATTTATTCGTAGTGTCACATAAAAATTTAAATTCGGTCATTTTAAATTTCAAACTTATTTAAAATTCGATTTAGAATGGTTCGGCTATACTTTTTTTATACAGATTCGGCCCCAAGCACAATGCCCCATTCAGAGAATGCATAAAAAGAAAAATATTGTATTGCAATTAGCTCGTCACTTACACAAGACAGCACGTAAGTGCTCAGACTTCCATTTAAAGACAAACATAATATCCCTGCTTTAACCTTGTCACTCCTTTACCCCTTTTACACAGGAAAGACTTATGTTTAGAAATAAAAAGAAAATACCTCAGTTTCCTCAAAATTAACCTTGTGTGTAGGCTAATTATACGTGGGTCTACTTTAATTTCCGAACAAATTTCATCCAGAAGGAAAACTTTAGTTTAAATGTCAAAGTTGTCATTTGGTCCGTCCCCCATCTCTTTGAAGCGAGATTCATTTAGGAAAAGTTCTAAAAATATAGTAGACACGGCACTGGAAGAAACAGCTCTTAGTTACATAGGATTTCATTTATATCCTATAAAGAATAAAATTACCAAATAAAATTTTTTTTGGCTAAACTATTAAGATTTAAGAAGTCATACAACATTAACTTTTTGATTAAAAAAAAAAATGGGGAAATTTAAAGGATACTTTTGATATAATAAAATAAACGAGAATCAGGTTTGCATATTATACTTTACCATGAGGTGATCTTTAAACTTAAAATAACGGAAAGTGGTTAATATTCATAACTAAAAAAAAAAACCCACTGTTTCTCAGCCTCAAAATTGTTTCAACTGATTTCAACATATTACACAGCAATTTTGAGTTCTGAGAAATTCTTTTGCTTGTTTTTTTGTATTATATAAGATACAAGTGCAAGTACATTACGTCGTACATTGAACTGGGTTTGGTTTGGAGTGCTACGGTCTACTTTTTACAACACGAGGGCTAATGAGACCAGGACCTACAGCTTAAAGCCGATTCCGAATGGCTACGAGCATTCATGTCCCAGTGGGATTCGAACCCACGAACTTCGGCACCGAAGGTCAGTTACCTAACCAGTCGGCCCTCTTTAGGCGTATTGAACTGAAAAGTCTTCAGTATTGTAGCTTATTTCTGATTCAATATAAAATAAAAGTTCTTTATTTTTATAGTAATTTTTCTCCAGATCAGTAGTAAAGTTCTAACTTTACGTAATTTTCAATATATTAGCCAATGACGTAACATTAAATATATATGCCAAGTAAAAGAAATTCACTTATTCTCAAACTATTGTGAATAATGATTACTATTTGCAAGCTATTGTGCCAAGCCAGATCGGTACACTGCCCTCACCCCCCCCCCCCCGATTTCACCCGAGTAGAATATTTGGAGTTTGGTTTTCAGTGTAAGTCAGTATTTTGACTACACAAGAGCTAATTAGACAGGTACTTACCACTTAAATTCAATTCCGAAAGGTTAAATGTATTTATAATCAAAGCAGGGTTCAAACCTATTGACTGCTGTCCCTGAAGGCAGCTCCTACGATTAGGCCGCCACGTGGCTGAGTATTTGTAGGATTCACTTTACTAAATCGGTAAATCAAGGAGCTGAAAATAAACTTCCGAAGAAAGGCTTAACAGTAGAACAGAAGGACAGATTTAAGATAAACACAGAAGAGACAGCTAATTTAATTAAATCCATGCAAATATGCTGAGAAAGTCTTGTAAGGATAACCCGCAAAGTATTAACTGCTAGCTGCAATCAGTTAACACTGATATTTTTGCAGGTATGCATACTTATAACATCCAATTTATATCATTCTTAAACTATATTTTTAAAGTGTGATAGAGATCGGGAGATTATTGATCATGCCATTTCAATTTAAAATTTGAAAAATTTGATTTAGTAAGACTCCATTTGTTTAGTAATCCCTTCACGAACACTAAATATCAGACGTTTGTACGTAGGCTTTTGCCTGTCAGTGTATGAAAATGTAAAGACGGGAAGTTCATATTTACGAATGAAACTTTTATAAATTCGATTAAAATATTCCTTACATTAAAAAGATTTTTGCTTAAAATTAAACACGACAAAAATGATCCCAGCAAAGAATGGGGAATATATAGCCTTAATCTATCAACCTCAGATTCTGCACACATTTTTTTCAAATGTGCTGAATAAACGGTTAATAAAATAGCACTATTTATGATTGGTTCAGTGCGTGACAGTAAAATCTTTACTATTTAGGTCTAATTCGACAGAGAATTACAGTTTAAAATAGATGTCGAATTGTTACGGACATCTATGCTGGCAGTAGGAAATTTGAACTCAAGGACTGAATTATCGGAAAACAGAGCCTCACTTACTCAGATATTTTTGTAACTATCTGTATTAGATTAAGTAGTCTGCACTATTCTGATAAGATTATTGTAGTATTGAAATATTAACCACAGTAATACTGAAAAAATAACCTTTCTTTTAGATGGAGATTGAGAAATTAACTTTTAAAAAACGTAAATATTTAAAATCTTGTGTACTCAAATTTAGTTCACAGTTAATACTTAGTCGATTCTAGAACCATTATCCTTAAGAAGTACTTTACTCATTTGAAGAAACAACAACATTGATAAGATATGCAAAAGATAACATTAAATGGAAATTTGAATATGTCCAACTAATTTAATAGCATAATTTTGATAAATCAGTGGGTTAAAGAATAGCCGACTTTAGAGGAAATATTGCATTGACTAAAAAAAAAAATATTAATGTGCACGTCACTTGGATCAGCACTAAAGAATTCAATTCTTAAATTATTGTATTCCTTAAAGAAACATCAATGCCTTGGAAACATAACTGGAAAAACCCTCAAAATTTTTCCTCTAAAATATCTAGCGAGTCATTGTTTTCAGTTAAAGACGTCGTAAAATGTAATCTTAGGAGTAATCCTACTGACAAAGCTAATTTACGTTGCGTAACTTTGAAAACCAATTATAAACCTTCGGTATCATTACAGACAGAGGTTTGATTCTGTTTATGTAATTTGATCCGTGCCGTTTAAATTATTTTATTATAGAATCATGCAGTTGAAAATCGTAATAAATTTCAGGAGAATTTTTTAGTTTAGAATAATTAGAAAATATTTTGTGCCCTTCTTATACACGCTGTATCGATTTAAAAACAAACAAGAGAAAAAAAACCACCACTTGTGCCATTTTAAGTAGATAAATAGTAGCAATAGTCTATTGGTAACTTCAGTTATTCAATTCTTGTGCACATGCCGACATATTTACAAAGTTTTAAACATATAAAATGATTCCTACGTCTTTGGTGGTTTTTATAGGTATGTACCGTTTAAAAATTACAGATTAGTTTTCTTAAAAAAATAAGAATTAACTTTGAATCAAAAATGATACAGAAAGCAATAACATCACTTTAAAAAAATTCAACTCTAAAGGAAAGCGACTATTAATGAACACAGCCTGGAGTGATGAGAGTGAAGATGAATCCGATTTTGACAGTGATGATAGATCAGATGAAGTAGCTCTGTATGATAATAAAATCTAATTTGTATTACGGAAAAACAAACAGTAACTTTATTCTGTGAACAGTCATTGTCTACAGTAGATCAATTTGATAGATAACAAAAAAGGATTAACATACTATCCTGCTGTCGTGTGTACATCATATCTATATTAATGGAGACAGAAGGTATTGATCTTAGGTCTTTAGGTCGACACCACAAAATAAGTAAAAAATAGTATAACGGTATTCCAGATTGTTATGTGCTCAACACGACTATAGTAATTGTATGAAATTTTATGAAGAGTAACTTCAATTCGGAGGAGAGAAAGATGAGATGATCAATTTGTTTTTATGGAAATTCTGATCATAGTGAAAACAATGTGCAAGCATGATAAAAGTACTCCAACAAACCAGGACAACCTTCAAATACAAGTGAACAACAGCGCAAGAAATGTCAAATCTTCAGCATCTTACGAACCATCTTATGATGTAATTTACTTGTATAAAATAACTCTGAAGTACACTCAAGTCTCCTATAACGCAATATATAGAACCATGTTATATAAAACTCAGAATTAAATCTGAAAATGCGTTGTATAGAAACCACGTTATATAAAAATTAAATGGATTTCTATTCCGTTACATAGAATCATAGAAATGCTTTGTTCTTTGCTCATTTTTAGGGAAATTCCCTGGTAATACACCGTTAGCGTCAGGTCGAATTTGTGCTGCTTAGGTGAGTTTAAGCCATTTGAATTGCAGCAGTGTTTTTGTACAAAAAACGCGTTATATGCAAACCTCGTTATAAAGACGCTGCCCTATGAGAGACTTGGTAGTAATTAAAATGAGTCTAAAATTAGATTTAGTATAATGATCTACGAAATATTCTCACGTGACTCTGAAACATAGCTCAAGAATCAAGAGTATTGAGGAGACCACAGAGAAATAGTAAAAATACCACAGAGAAGATAATAATGAAGCATATTTTTAACTGGTAGACTGCCATTTCTCAGCTTTTAAGATAACTGTGCCAAATTGTTATTTTGATATTAGATATCCTAAAAACTCCAATATTGAAACTTTCAGAAAAACTACGATTTCGAGTTCTGGCGGCCTGTTGCAGAAAATGAGCTGCATATTTAGTTATCCAGTTCATGACAGTCTAAAAATCTACCATCACTCCTTTGAAAATGAGGACCATTGTAAGATTCTTAACTTCCCAATATTCAAAATCATACGATTCCAGTGACATCTAATTTAAAGTTTCAGGATTTTTTTCCAGTTAATACGCGAGGTTTTTAAACCTTTGAAGTGTTTCTAAATTTTTTTTCTTAATTTTAAGGATATGTTATTTCAAATCGTCTATGATAAAAAAAATTTTAAGCGAAACTTCTGCTACATACAGTCTAAATGACACTCGTACACTAGGCTTTGTTTACTCTTTCAGATTATAAAAAAATAAGTTTGGAGATGAATGATAACCAATTAAGTAGTAAAGTGAAATATTACGGTCACGTGAATGAAACGTGTGTTTTTACGTTCATGAGTATAATAATACTCCTTATTCAAATGTTTTACTTTGTACATAGCAATAAAATTGTTTAGGAAAAAAATTTATAACAAGATTAAATACATATTGTATCAGCATTGCGAAAAAATATAAACTTTTAAATAATTGCATACGTATTGTTTAGAAGTTTTATGAATTATTTTTAAAACCAAAACACGCGACCTCTAACAGAACGTGTGTACAATCGACAGGTTCTTTAAGATAGTTCTCGATCTTCCTTGCAACTACGATCTAATGCGCTAGCTGATCTTTTTTTATTGCAGTTTCGTTCATGTTTTTAAAGGAAGTTTATGCAGATATCAAGACGGAATTGAAAAATAAAAATCATTTAAATATATACCGGATCCAGTTATTAATGAAAGTAATTTGTATAAGCTTTTCCTGGAGTAAAGTAACAATTATTGAAACCTTTTCTTGCACCAATACAAATGTATTCTTCCTAAGTGTAATCAAAGTAAATAAGCAGTCACAGAATACGGGTAAATTTAATTTAGTAAATATTTCCTTTTCAGCCGAAATGTTTCTTAAATGTCCCTTTTTCTATAAATTCATCATAAAATAAAAATATCTGCTGTTTAAAATGAAATTTTCCCTAGATCATTAAAAAGGATCTAGCTTTATAAAAGTTATTTACTTTCTTTATATGAAGCAATACATGTAAAACACTTAGTATAGAAAATTTAGAAACATACACCCACAGAATAACATTCGAAATTTTATTGAAAACTATTTTTTTATACCAAATAGAAGCTCATCTTTATTCTGGGAAAATAGACAATATTAATACGAGCAATATATATTATAGAGACATAAAGGCTAACTTTTTTTTAAAATTTAAGTGTTGCGAGTTTTAGATACTTTAAAATCATGGTTTACAGAATTAAGCATTTTAACTCGATGATTTTAAAATTTTGTTTCTAATATATATTTCAAAAGTCGTCTTCCGAGTAAATTGATTTAAATTTCTCTTTGTGCATATTTTTATTGCAAGATATATACTACTTGAAAAAGGACATCACAAGGCTAGAGTTTAGTTAAAGAGCATTAAGAAAATTCAGATTAACGGATGCAGAATAATTTGAGGATTAAAAGAGGCTGTTTGAAAGATTTTTCGTCTCAAAAGGTACTATGTCTCTCAAATGAATGCTTTATTCAAACTTTCGTTAGTTTTAATATCCAATAAATAAACAGACATTGAGAAAGGTGTCCAAATGTTTTTATTTCATCCTACTTTAAAATATTTATAATTTTGGGAATATTTAAAGCACATTCTAATAGAGTTCATAAAAATTCAAACAGAAAATTCATCATAAACAATGATTATATTCATGACATACGATGAGAATGTTCGTAACATAACAATTTAAAAATAATTACTATTACGAGTGGAAAATTTGACGTAACGCAGTTTGAAACTTAAAATTTCAAAAGATATGTCAAGGGAACTTTGTACACTTGTTTTGTTAAATACTTTGGATATACTGATTTATATATATGATTTTTTTTAATTTGACGAGTTTTAAAAACTTTTTTTTCTCATTCAATTTTACCACCTTTTTTTACTATATTTACAGTGATATTCTAAAAATGTTTAGGGATAGAAATTTGAATTAAAAGATTCAAGTTAAAAAAATGTCTAAGTAAAATATTTTTAAAACACTTCTATCCAATTTATTGCAAAATCCATCATTTGTTTTTGAAATATCGAAAACTAATATCACGGAATTTCTTGGTGAAATAATGATTAGTCCTTTGAATGAATACATAAAATTGAGAGTTTCATTTTCATTTCATTAATATTGTGATATTATATACAACTTCATGTTTTTTTTTTGGGGGGGGGGTTAGTATAAATTTTTAACTTTTGTCTATCCTAAAATTTAAAAACGAAATAACTTTAGAGCTGCATAATTTCGTTATTAGTATAATCAATAATAAAGTCAAATGATGATTTAATAGGTAGGGTGTCTCTTCCAGAGTTCATACACCTGTTGGCATGGATGTTTAGATCAGTTAGAATAAGGAGTAAGTTCTAGTTTAACTCGTATGTTGCAAACATTGGTAGGGCTATAAACCAAATTAAACAAGGGATTGCATTAGTATTAATTTAATTGCAAAAAGAATCTGCTCAAATTGTATAGCTTTAAATAGAATTATCAGGATTACCTGTTCACACCCAATATTACAACCTGTAGGTATCAAGTTCACTCTTCACACCTGTAGGTAGTCAATATTCGTCATTCCAACGTCAATTATGCTGAATAGTATGAACGATTCTTATCGGGTTACCAAAAACTAGTAACCCTGTCACCCGTGTCGAAAAATTCTCTTCACTACTGGACTTAGTGAAAATGATTGATGAGAATAGAATTTTAAAAAATGTTGATGGACAGGAGTTTAAAGGGGTATTTCTAATACGACAGAAAATATTTGCCATCAGGTTTCAAATTAATAAAAAACAGCAGCATCCATCTAATTGTAAGGAAAAATACAAACTGATGGACCAAATCAGTCTCAATTAGAAGTCTTTGTTCGATCTGACTCCAAGGACTGAGTATTTTTAAATCCGTGAAGAGTAGAGCATTGGTGACGTTTAACCCTAGAATGGTATCATTACGCATCGGAGAGTATTTGTAATTAAAGTAATAAGCTTAAAGCTGTAAACAGCTTATGCGCAATAAATCAGTAACCAATTAAAAACACTTAAAATTGCTGACCAAGAAATTTCGCATTAGTAACGAAAATTTATTTGCCACAATTTCTTAAAGAAAAAAAAATAGGGAGACTGAAATATTTTCGTGCAAAAGAAGCTTGTTTTTATAAAGATCTTAGTAACTTATTTTTTTCCTGTTTTATGCTTCAATTATACTTAGAACTCTTATACATTCACTAATTATTACTGTCAATAAAACCGTATTACTTTTTTTTGTGTGTGCGTGTATGTGTGAGAGGGGGGGATAAGAGTTTGATGGCATTTGACATCAAAGGATTTTTGATATGTTTGAAACATTTCTGGAAGAATTTTTTTTTTTTTGTCGAACATTCAATGGGGTAATATTTGGCCTAAATTCCGTGTGGGAAATCTTCGTACGGACTCCTTTTAGCCTCACTTGTTTTTCTCCTGAAAGCCATGACCTTTTTATTGTCTATACAACTTGATTGTTATAAATCGCCTCGATTTTTACACATATTTCAAGGTTACCTTGTTTTTTCAGTGATGAAATTTTTTTAAAGTATATTGTACAATACAGAACAAGCTTTAGAGTTTGCTTGCAACCCAAAATTTAAGGTTTCTTCTTACACGGGTTTAGTTCAGTTAATCAGTTATTTTCGAGCTAAACAGTATTTTTGCAATACAAAGAATAATTAGATCGGGATTTATAGGTTAGCACAGATTTTGAACAAAACATCCAAAAGCAGCTCTTCACATGTTCAGTAATCGTCCCCCCTCCCCACTGCTTCCTTAAATCTATTCTAGGGAAAGTTTGTAAAATATCTGGCTTTCAACCTTTCGGTATTCTTTGGTAGTACAGCAGTTAAACAATTAGACCAAAAGTATTATCAAATCAGAAGTTTTTTCTTCAAATTCTAAACAGGATTTAAGATGTTATGAGTATTACTGTAAACTTTTTGCCAAACTGTTATTTCTATTATCCGACAACGGTTCTAACAAATAGTTTTACAGAAAATTAGAAAAAAAAATTCTAATTAATAAAAATTCTTAAGTACTTTGCTAAAACATCATTTGTGTTACATTTCTATAGGTATTAAATAATTTTGCGATTGGGTATTACTTTTAGTCCAATTTTAGTTCTTTAATAAGAAGATAATAGTGAAACTTCTAATTCAAATCGATTTCCGTTTTCAAATTATTGTAATACTAATATAGAAACATGCTTCTTTGACATCCAAAAGTTTAGAGTATTATTTGTACTTTAACTAGTAGTATAACTCCAATAAACATTTAATACTAGAGTGATTATTACTTCATTCCAGAGAAAACAGAAAATTTAATTCGAGATTGCTTCATAGTATGTCTCAACTTATATAATATTCAGAATACTTATGTAATATTCAGAATTTCCTAAAATGTGTTATCTTCTAGTAGAATAACGAAGAAGTATCTTAATATAGAAAAAATTACCGGTTTTAGATCAGTTCTTTAAAATTAACAGCAAAATCTTAAAAATACGCAAGAATCTCGTAAAATACATCTTAGCTTGAAAGTCCAAACCGCCAACTTTTCGCAATATTTCTTACACTGCTTCTACAACTATTTTAAGCAAACTATAATAAGTTCAGAAATTGTAGGAAAACATTCTTCAATAATAGTTACTAAACTAAGAGAAATATATTATCTTCCCACACAATGAAATTACTAAGAGTAATGAAAAATTTTATATAATGAATAGTATAATTAGAAAATATGCGAGTACTATCTAATGTCATCCTGCCCAAATCATGGCTGAAACAAAGTCTCAATTGATTCAGGCTTGTGGTAATAACACATTACTCCGTCCTCAAACTTATCTTTAAGAAACTTACTTCGATTCTATTATTAATTTTAGTTAGTCTTTAGGTATTTTTTCCTTCCTACCATTTATCAACATTAATTTGAAATAAGCTGGCATTGTTGAATTATAGTCTACAAAAGTAAATTTTTCAGTGTATATTTTAAAATTTTCTTCTTTTATGCGATTGTAAAATAGTCTTTGAGTTTAATTTCCCTTACCTTTAAAAGCTATTTTTTCTATTTTGATTTCCTGCTTTATGTTTATTCTTATATTTTAAATGCACAAATAGTCAGCTCCAGAAATATATTTTATAACAGGGGTCTCCAACTACTTTTAAACAACTAAAATGCTTAAAACTTTTTTTTTAATGATACTTATTTCGTACAGTACCTATTCTGCTTGCAGAATTTTATAGAAGTTGGTCAATTATGAAAATGCGGCCCAGAATCATGCATAAGGTTTTCAATATAGACCCTGAGCTGTTACAATATGAACCACTGTGTAGAAAACCCATATTCACCAAAGTATCCAAGAAGGTTTTCTCAGAAAAACTTTATGCTCTTTAAACATTAGTGAAATAAAGGAAATTGAATCACAGCTATACTTTATATGTGACAAATAAAGTTATAAACACAGTGATAGCATTTCATTCTAGAAATAGAAAAATAATCTGTCCAGGTGATTTGTAAAAAATAGATAATTAACCCTGACAATGACGTTGGGAGACGTCAGTCATTTCATGTGCCAGAGTAGACCGACGTCTCAGACGTCAATAGCTGTCTCCGACAGACATGGTGCATAATTATATTAAAACATAATTTTATACTGTTACTTATTGTACATTAGCATTATATATAAACATCAAATTAAATGTTACATAGCAATGAAAATTTCAACCTGAAACATTTTTTCTCAAACTGCATAAAACTATTCAGATGAACCACAACTAAATAGCACTTTCGGACTCATCAATTTACGTTTTACTAGTATGTCAAGCGGTTATGTGTTAAAATACTAGTTTAATCTTCAGGCGGGAGGTCGATAAATGTATCTTGCCTAACTTTATCTTCACTAAATGATTGTAAGGAAATTAAAAGCATTAAATCATGTTTTAGAATTTCTAATTTAAATAAGCTTCCCGAACTTTCCATTTTCTCTTAGTTGTGTTTTGCAACGCAAATGCCAATAATCATAAACTTTAAAGTTTTAAACCTTTGGGAAGTTTGAACTGCGAATCTCTTATCTTTATTATGCACAGTTTTATGTTGCATTAAAGTAATAGGTCAAGAAATTCAACATGAAAAAATCATTCTTCATTCATATATTTAGAAGATATCCTAATAGATAAATTATTTAAGTTTAATTCCACATAATGATTAAAAAGAGGCTAAATTTAAAGAGCACAAATATTTTTTTCAGTGAAAAAAAAATCATTAAATATTTCTTATATCAATGTGATTGTCATACGATCTTATCTTCTTGTTTTGGAATAACACTTTGGGGCTACTTTTTCTGACCAACTGGCGTTTCTCAGCACTTAAAGCTAAAATATTTTTACATTACAAGTGACGAGTCTCGCTATTGGTTTGTAAAATCAACAGCACTTTTTTTTTAGCAGAACTGATTGAAGATGTCTAATAGATGCTGTCAGAAATTCGTGACTAATGGATGAAGACTTTTTTACAAATTTATGGCCACAACTACTTTGGGTATTGTGCTAGTGTAATGAAGACTTGAAATTATTAATTGATGAGTCTAGCCCCGATAAACCAAACAAGGGCTTGTTTTTCCTTCTTAAATTATATGTGTACATTTCAGGCTCGCACGTCTGAATTTATAATTCGCCTAAATGCTAAGCCTTGCACAAATGACACTTACCAAACATACAAGATAAACAAAACTTTGTTCGACTCGACTCCCCTACCCCACCCCACACACTAAGTGTCGAGAATGATTCTTACCAATGAAAATGTGAATTTACCAGTGAATCATCTTTCTTTTAGCAGACAAGATATTGTATTATACAATTTATAGAACGGCCTCGGGAATGAAGTGACTGAACGAGGGCTCAATGGGTAAAACACTGCTCTTAGAGTCCGTGGTTTCAAATACCAATGCTAACATGCTTGAAGTCATCCGGAACTTAAACAGTAGGTCCCTGCCTTATTATCCCTTAAGTAGTAAAAAGTATACAGTAGTGCTTCAAACAAAACCTCAGTATAGTAGAAAGTATCGAGACCTTTTGCAAATCTTTATTACATCGTCTTTTCGTAATTTACCCAGGTAAATTAAAACAAGCTTTTAATAAAATTTCATAATTCTCAAAAACTAGAGAATCAGTAACAAGAATGAACAGTTACTAGAAATATCCATAGTACTTTAAAATTGTATGCATTAAAACGGAAGAAATGACTTAAAAATTTTCTAAACTATCCAATTGAACGAAAATGCTTCTGACAGAGATGCTTACAAAATATTTCAGCTAAAATTTCCAAGCCACGTACAAGTAGGCCTAACAAAAAGCTGTACAATGTCTGCGTTTACTTTAACGTTAGGCAACATAGATATAGACAACTATGAGGCCTGGTATGGTAACTTATTTTTTTCGACCTTCCTTTAAAATGACTGATGAATTGCAGAATGTTCTAAACCAGGGTTGAGCAAGACTGACACCTTTAAAATGCATTCCCTGCTGACATACATTCATTGTTAGTGACACTTGATAAACGTAATACGTAAGAGACATCTTTTGTATCAAATTTTCTTTTCAATTATGACGTACTTGTGAATAAAAACAACATTTGAGAGATTCAGACTTGAAACTGACAATTAAATAAAAATCTTACATTTATTCAGAATAATACATTGTAAATCGAATTTGGTTAATAAAAAATTATGAATAACTAAAAACTCCCTAAATTTCCAATATAATGCAAAATTAAAGCAACGTGGTTACTTTCATGAAAATTCAATGTTTAATTTGAATTTTGAAAAAATTTTGAAAAATTTTTCTCCCCTTGAATTCTTTAATTTTTAGTAAAACCACTCCTTCGTTTTCTTTCTATTCATTTGCAATTGACGCTTGACAAACATGGAAAAATATTAGAAAATTACTAACGGTATACTAGAAGGTTTTAGTGAATGTTATTGTGTACCGCTTTTCCTTTTCTTTTCCGCATATGGAGTTTGTCTTCTTTTAGGGTTTTGATCAGAACCCTCAGGCACAGCAGAGACCAATGTAATATTCTAATCAAATTTAATGTTCAAAGTGATTGGCATTTAAATATAATTGTTAACAAAGACATTTCTTTATTTTGTGGTTTAGTTTGGTTTGGAGTGCTACGGTCTACTTTTTGCAACACGAGGGCTAATGATACCGGGACCTACAGCTTAAAGCCGATTCCGAACGGCTACGAACATCCATGCCACTGTGGGATTCGAACCCACGAGCTTCGGTATCGAAGGCCAGCACCCTAACCAATCGGCCATCGTTCGGCCTTTATTTTGTGGAAATAGTGATGAATAAAAACATTCTACCAACTACACATTAGATGATATGGGTATGTTAAAAGATTATTTGTTGGAGCACAAAATGTAAAATGATACTGTTTTCAATAATGTAAGGGAACTTGATTTTCGTATATTATATAAAAATGAAAAAAATACTTATACTTTGGTTTTATTTCTTTTTATTTTTTTAAGTGGACCTTAATAATGAACGGAAGTCTTTTGGCTCATTTTTAAGGAAATTCAATACTTCTAATTTTAGACAGCTCGAAATGCTGATTCGGATTTTAAGGTGAATTCGACTGTACTTTTAGAGAATGCATTTAAAATTATGATAACATTTTAAAGATTAAAGTTTTGTTTTGTTTGGTTTGGTTTAATGTCCAAAAACATTGTCAATGTTTTATCTGAAGAAAGATGAGAACGGGATCGAAAATCTACTCAATCCAAATGTTCATGCTAAAAGGGGGACGATTAAAACATAGAATTCACAGATTCTGGTTACGAATGATAGAAACCTTAATTGTTTAGTCCTAGTTTAGCTATTTTACCATTTAGTGATTAAAAATTAACAATAGCAATGAGGTACCAAAATAATTTAAATTCAATGTTAAGAGATTTATTTCTATTCCCCTAAGGGTAATAACACCCTTAGGGGAATAGAAAAAAATTCAGAACTTCAAAATTATTCCTTACCAAAATTTATTAGAATTTAATTTTTACTCACAGGTTTTACCCTAAAAATAATCTTTAGGGTTGCGGATAAGGCCTATAGCTAATGTGCGCTTAATTGTCAATTAATAATAAGGGAAGCTTGAATAGAAAGTTTTACATGACAACTTTTTATATTAAATAAATGACAACATTTTGAATTAATTCTTTATAATGTAATAAGTTTGTGAAGCTATACAAAAACTATAAAAGTTACACAAAGTCGTATTTGTAGGTATACCAACTTATGCGGTCACCGTTACGGCCTAATTTAAATGCGCCTTCTAATGGTAAAAAAGTCCTCCACTTCAGTTATTTTTTCAGATTCATTTCAGCTGTTTGTATATAATATAGCAGAAGCCAAATTAACCGACAGTAAGAATTTAATTGTCAAAATACTTCATGACTGGACGCTGGTCGAATAGATAAGGCACTCATTTCGTTACTGGACTTTAAAATCTTACTGTCCCTACAGTGCCGGCTGTAGTAATTTTTGCCCCCCCCCCTACCATCTCTAGGCGATAGAATTACTCTAAACATTTCCTAGGATGGGGACTTTATCTAAAACTGTGCATAAATGTAATATATTTTGCTTATTTGAAGTAAATTTACCAATACTGACTACTTATGTTTTATTACTATGAATTGCTAAAACAAACACTCAGTTTTGCCCGCACTTGGCATAAAATACTCAGTATAGAAAATTTAGAACAGGATGAACTGTTTTTCATACAGGAGAGTGTTTAAAAGAGGAAATTTAAAAAAAGAATGTTCAAATAATGAGTAAGTTTCATTGAACACTGGTGCCCCCTTTCTTAGCCACATGAGGACAAATTACACCTTTTTATAAAATTTAAATTTGGCCTATCTTTGACAGCAATAAACTTCGAAATCCTGGATTTTGGTATCAAAAGACTCTGCCCTACCTGTTGAGTTATTATTCAGGAATAACGGATAAGAAAAAAATAAAATATGAAATAAAATAGCTTAAGTTTGAAACTGCAAAATTTCCATAACATTATGCAGTATTCCTAGTTGCGGATGGTTGCATTATATTGATAGATGCAAAAAATAAAGGCAAACTAATTATGAAGAGTTTACATTATTCTCTAAGACGATATTCTTTCATTAACATATGAACTTCTTGTCTCTTGTATTAAATATACAAGTAATAAATACTTAGTTCAATGAACTAAATCAGAAAATAAAATATCCAAAATTAAGTGCCTGAAACATCCGTTATAATTCCTTAAGCATTTTACTGCTCTGTACATTACTTTATATGTACATCTAATACTTTATACACTTTTATATCACATGCGATACACAATGAACTATATTTTATATGAAAGCTTTTTATACATTTAATATTGTGTATCACATGAGATTGATGTACCAGCGTATAAAGCATTAGACGTGTATTTCATGTGATTTACATGACAAGCAAATAAAATGTTGCATTAACAAAATCTTTAAAAAAGATAAAATCAAATAATCTAGTGGAAATATTTTATGAATGAAAGTTACTCAGGAAACGGTAGTATATACCAGAAACGTTGAAAGAGAAAGTACATAACATTCAATGGCCTTGAAATAAGTTGAACAAACTATAATTCCGCTTGAGGCGAAAAGGCATTTCTGGTATGTTTGCTTTTTTTTTTTTTTTTTTTAAATAATCGTAGTTATGACCGTTAACCGTTTGTATCACCGTATTACAGATCTGCCACATACTTAAAAATTGATATTTACATTGAGTATTAACCCTTTTCTTCTCGTTCCTGTCAAATTAACGTTGTGAGGTCTAGCATTGTATTTAATGCCTGTGATATTTCCAAGCTGGAGTGTTGAAAGCTAATGCACCAAAAAGATGAAAAGCAATCCATGTCTTATGCGCGGAAACTGTTTTATTTCTTGTTTTACATATCAGACTATGATGTAATTGGAGATAATTGGTTTATTTTAAACGAGATGTCAGTTTTTATTCAATTTTATTACAGGCACTTTTTAATGTCATAAGTAGTTAAGATTTTTTGGTTTGTTACTATCGTGCAACAGTAACAGTCACAGTTTACTCTGAAAATACCTATGATATGGAGATATTAATTTTCAAATCTTCAATTATAATTTTATTTCAGCAATAATTATGCACACTAATTTTTTTAAAGGTATTTTTAAATTCTTGATAAAAATTTTGTCAATGTGACACTTAAAAGAATATATATTGTAGAAAACACTTGTGCTAATAAATTTTATTTTATATTCAATAATTTAATTTTTTTTTACATGCTTGAGGTAATTTATTCTAGTATTTAAAGAACTATTTTTTAATTTTACTTTGTTGAGTCAAAGGTTTAATATATAATTGTTAGGGGACTTTTTTTTACTGTGGGGCATAAACTTATAGAAATATGACTACGTTAGTAACACCAGTTCCTAGAAAACAAAATATGCAGTTACCTCTACACAGGACAACGACCTAAGAACAATTTTTGGTCTGCAAAACAAAACGGTGCAGTGGTATTTCGACTTCCGAGTGCACCAACATACGAGTTTTTCGAGTTACGAGCTGTCGCTCAGTCAATTTTTTGTCCAGAGTTACGAGACGAAATATAAGAGAGTTTGAGCGATGCCCCTGCTATTGAATCTTGTTTATTTAGTTAAATCAATTTTTTATAACATTTATTAAGTCATTTATAAATATTCTACACATATCTTTATGTTAAAAATGTTTTTAATAATGAAATTGTGGATTATCTTATTCATATCGGGAAAATGATATGGTACACAAGCAAATCAACTTGGAGTTCGGTTATTGAAACAAACTCATTATGTCTAGTGATTAACGTACTGAAAATGAAAATAATTTGGGTCTCAGGCAAAAATATTCATATTGCACAAAATATTAGCCTGCTAAAATTTTGCATTTAATTTTCCTTTCTCAGTTCATTACAATTTTGAAATGAAAATTTTAACATACAGAAATATACAAAATGTTTATACAGTATTTTAAAGATTCCTTTGAAGCTTTTTCGTGATATTTTCTCATTAAACAAAAATGCCTTTCCCTCCCATTTTCATGGAATTTAACAAAATCTGAACGATTTAATTCCCAACTAAGATCAAATTCTTTTAAAGATTTGCAAGTGTGAATTGAGTATAAAAAACGCTTTGAAACCTTGAAGTTTGACAATGCATTTTATATACTGCATACGATTTATTTTTGAAAAATATTCTTTTCAACGTTAACTGTGACAGATTTTTCATCCAGTAACGCAATTTAGAGAGTCAGTACACCTGAACCCTTTTTCTAAGGCGTTTTGATTTAGAAGTCTTAGTATGACGACTTTAATGTATTACCTCCCAGCTAAGGCTCAAGGTCAAGCTATTTGCGTTCTTTTCAACACCAAGATAAATTACCAAGTCAAAAATTGGTTAGGATTCACATTTATAACTTGTCCCAATGCATTGATAAAACCTTGTGCAATATGCTTTAAAAAGTAAAACAGACATGAATCATATATAATCCATAACGTTTAGATGAAAACCTTTTTAAATCATACAGCTGATGTGTTTCCTGAAACCATTTTATCGTGCACATGAATTTTTTTTTCATACTGACTGTTATTCTGATCTGGTCTAGAACTTTTCCAAAATCAATTCATGCTAGATTTAGAGCTAACAGTTCAAGGGTAAAGTTAACAAAAACAAACTTTTCCCCCTCATTCTTGAATTGAGTATACAAGATAATTATAGTTGTTTTCTATTTTTCTGGCCATATTCTTCATGATAGTTTATCCACACATTCTTACATAATGTTCTGAACACAACCTAATAGTGAGAAATTCAGTACCTAGCAGTAATTACAAATAAATGCGGGCAATGTAAATCCATGCAATTTGTGGTTTAGGATATTCCAGAGATTCGAGAAACAAATTTCAATTCATGAGGTTTTCCTTTAATGACATCAGTTTGACGACAATAGTTAGGTGTTTCTTTGTTGATGTAAAAAATATTCCCCGATTGAACTTTAAAACAAAAAAATGGCCATACTAAATAGAAAAAATAAATGTATGCTGTTCAGGCATACTTTTCTTTCTAATAAATAGTGCTACTTTAACCTCAGAGATAAGGTAAGAGTTACATAGTTAATAATGATAACAGATAAACATCTCACTAAACTAATACAATCGTAACATGTTACCCATTTAAAAATTCAAAGCAAAATTTTACTACTTAATTTGAAAGTCTAGAATAACTTTTGATATTGCTGTTAATTCTGCTAGAATAAATTGATAACATGAAAAGATATTTGAATTCAAAGTAGAGATTCTACATTAAAAAGTTTGAAGAGAACCCTCTAAAAATTAAGGGAAACTTGACTAAATGTTGAGTAAATTGACAACACTCTCAGTAATAGTTGATTATCCAATGGAGATGACAGCTTTTATTTAGAATTCCATGTTAAAGATGTGGAAAATATTTGAGTGTTAAGACAAGGTCTTTAAGATACATGCAATGTAGATAGCCTCCATCAATCACTGACAAATCATGGAAAAGCTTTATTAGAAAAGGAAGATTTGCTGAACTGTCAGATGATGTAATGGGGGAAGGGATGAGAGTCGAAGGGCAACAATGAAGAAAACAGATCATGGTCATGCTCATTCGTTTATTTTCTTCCATCTACAGAAGTGAAAGGTGTCACGAACTTAAGCGATCATTCCCCTGGACGTACATGCAGAAGGAAAAATGTAAACGAACGGGAATAACCTACTCAGGCAAAGGCTTTGGGGGAATCCAGAAAGAGAAAAAGTTATGCATACATAAAACTGAATAGGATTAAATGGTGGTGGTCAGCTTTGTAACACTTTACTAAAAGTATTTTATAATACAAAAATAACCGTTAAGGTATTTTTGGCGAGATCCTTAATCAACCCAACTTCTCCACTATCAAGGTTCTAGGAAGGTCTGTTTTATAAACAAACTGTAATAGAATGCACATTTCCTTAAAATACATTTAATCGTCCTAGGGATATTTTTCCCCCTTAAACCAACCCCAAACAATGAAATATCTATCGATCTTTTTTTAAAGGACACTGAGATCACATATCATTAGGTCATACTTAAAGTAATTCAAATAACCGTGAACAATGTCAGTATTTAACTCTAGAAGGAGAAATCTTGAATTAGAGTCACCATGACCTTGCTTAAAGTACTGTTCCTCGGGTAATAAAATTGCAGAATTCAGTCATGCAGTGGAAGGATCTTTGTTACGTCTAAAAATACTCTCATTTGTTTTAAGTCGTTTCCTCTAAGAAAATAGTTTTAATATACAGAATTTTAATTAACTATTTTAACAATCCAATCTATTACGTTAAGACCACAGATAAGAAAATTAAATAGAAAATTTTATACTTCCATACTATATTTTCATCCATTAATTTTTACGAAGAGATAGTATTTGCAAATGACATAGTATTTGTACGGAAATGAACAGCTAAAATTCCCTCAGCCCAATGCTGAGAGTATTTTCATAAACAACTCAAGCATCCTAGTTAATCATTGTTTTTGATAGAATATAAAAATTTAACCTTAAGTGTGCGAGTATAATAAGTACTCACGTTTCATATCTGATCTTCTAAGAAATAATTCATTTGATAATTCATTATAAAAGTTCATTTAAAAAGTGGTACTGATTCTAAAGACTTCGGATATATTTGCCAATTGGAAGTGATATATTGTTAGATAATTGAATCAAATGATCCCAACGAAAACAAATGTATTTAATGAGCAATAAAAGGAATAAACCGAGAAATATTTTATTTGCTCCCCCCCCCCCAAACCCTTGAAAGCATGCTATGAAGCGCAATACATTTATAGCCTGAAATCTATAACAGCTGAATTTCTAATGCTACTGAAAGAAAGTACATTAAATGTCTAAATGTCAATAAGTCTTCATAAATACCAATAAATATCTTAGGAATGTTTTCGGATACGCCACACCAAGACCAACTCTCTTCAGTATTTTTAAGCATGAATTTAACAGTTTTAAATCAAGGTAAACTTTCAACTTGGTGATTTTATTCAAGTTCAATATACCAAAACTAAAAGTTTCTACTACATTTTTGGGTTTGTAATTGTTGATTGGGATTTTGAGTACAGGGCATTAACCGCAAATTTACATTTTGTTGGCTACTTAGGAGTCTAAATACTAGATTTTGATAAA
Source organism: Pardosa pseudoannulata (assembly GCA_032207245.1). Classification (NCBI taxonomy): domain Eukaryota; kingdom Metazoa; phylum Arthropoda; class Arachnida; order Araneae; family Lycosidae; genus Pardosa; species Pardosa pseudoannulata. Next base: position 38,513,826 of record CM063502.1, on the reverse strand, counting down.
CAGAAACGTGTCAGGTCTAATTTCAAACAATTTTTTAATGTATCCGTGGCAAAACACAATACGTTAAATAAAATTTTGCATGAGGTTTACAGACTGGAAGTTCGGCTCTATACTAACTTTTATGTACGGCTCGTTGCTTGGAGAAGTGGTTCTCAAGCTCTTGTCAACATTTTTTCTACTTTCACAATACGTCACTGGAAATCAAGGATAGTGAATTTTCAAGCCAGTAGACAATACTTTGCTACGTAACACATATAAGCTTTATTACTGTTTACCACACGTAGAGAGCAGAAGAAAATGAAGGATGCGAGGAAAATGGAGGAACCCTTTTTGTGTTAATATAAAATGCGTATTTTGAGCGCATTTCTAATTGTTATATTTTTGGTTATCGTAGATACTTTCAACTTCGCGGAATATTAAAACGAGTTCATTTATTTTTCACCACACTCTTTGAATGGGTTAGGCGCTGGCTTTCAATACCGGGATCCGTATCCCGCAGCTGACATGGTCGTTCGGAATCGGCTTTACCTGATGGGCATCAGTGTGCTACTTAAACTCTCGAGGAACTTCATTTTTGAGCGTGAAAGATTTTTACTTTCCCTGTCCAAAATTTAAGCAGAATTGTCATTTAAGAGAATATTTAAATCTAAATTAGATTAAGAAAGGTGGTATGGAAGTGTTATACTGTTATGATTAAAGAAAAAGAAAGAAAAAAGTATTCAGTTTATTATTGAAAAGCAAATTTCAAAAGAAAAATGCAAAAATAAAGTTGGCCCTTTAACGAAAAAAATTTAAATTATTTTCCAATTTAATAAGATTTTCAGTTACCTATAGCAGCCATACGTACTTTAGGATTTCTATTACTTGTTAAAATTGGGAATGACTTGTCTTGGAGAGTTCCAAGCGTTTCAAAGAGCTCATGAAGCTATTTCATGGAATTTGGTATTCGCGGATGGGCTGCAAGTTATCTTATTGTGCAGCCAAATATACCTGTTCATGTACTTTAAGATAAATATGTATTTAAATGGCTCTTGTATTTAAAAATTAAGCTACTAAATGTAATATTCAGATTCCCCTCAAAAGAAAATGTTTTTTTCTGTAATGATGCCTGGGTGAAAACTAGTTCCACTTTCTCTAAATATTGTTATCTAATGAGAATGTGCTCAGAGGGAATCGGGACGTGTCACTGAATACCACTTTGGCCCACACTTACGAACCGATATTTCAAATTCCAATTTAACCGTGAGCGTTTATGCTCAGGTCTGAGAGAAATGAAGACTGCTGTTTATCTGGCAGAAAGACTAGTATTAAATATAAACTGTTTACCGAAAATACAAATTCGTACTTCTGTGGGTGACTATGAGCGCTGAATTTAGCTTTGCCAGATCGTTGAAGCCAAGCAGATATTGTAAATATCATTAAGATTAAATATTTCATTTAATATTTAATCTTAATGATAATTCATGTAAATATTTCATTTAAGAATATCTCAAAAATATTCAACTGAATTAAAATTAGGTGACAAGAAATTTAATGAAATTTAGTATGTAATATATCTAGACACTATGATTTAAGGCCTGGGATCACTATGCATAAATAACTATCATTTAAACACATTCTTGACAACTAGATTGGTTTGGTTTGGTTGGGAGAGCTACGGTCTACTGTTTTGCACACGAGGGCTAATGAGACCGGGACCTACAGTTTAAAGCCGATTCCGAACGGCTACAAACATCCATGCCAGCAGCGGGATTCGAACCCGCGAACTCCGGTTCCGAATAGCAGCTCTCTACCATTCTGCCATCGTTCGGCCTTGACAACTAGAAAACTATTTTTTCAAACAAGCACTATAAAACTGGTGATTCATAATGCCCTATATGAGGACTAAGTTACATTCCCCAAGAACTTTCATACAACTTCAAACCAACACGACCTCAACCTCCGTGTATCTTGGTTGTAAAGTTTTTGGTGCATCGTAGTTTCTTTCGTTTCACACCATTCGTTTTCTGTCAGACCCCAAAATATTAATTCTCTTTGACGTTTTCTAACTGTTATGAGATTAATATAACTTTAATGCTCAACACATTTAAAGCCATGTTATATAAATGGAGCCACATGTGTTACTTGTCTATCTATGCTTTAAAAATTTTTAAAAGTTGTCTTTCAGAATTAACTATAGTAACACAAAAGAGCGTTCTAGTTATTAAGTATATTTTTTATATGGCTAAAGTTTGTGAACAAATTGCCAAGTACTTTTTAGAAATAAACTTCAAAGTGGTCAATATTTTGGCTCTTCAGTGTATATATGCTTGGTATTCTCTAACCCTTTAAAGGTCACCAAAATAAATTCATTGAATTTAGTGTAATTAGTTTATAAATGTTATCTACGAACCTTGTAAGTGTGGAATATATGATAAGTTTTCTTTACATTCCTTAGGAGGGTTTGAGGAGTTGTTTAACTGACTAACCCCTCCCCTTGTACAGCTTGAACATTATACTTTTACTTTTGAAAATTTTAACTATACTAAAAGAACAATAAATAAGAATTCTTAAAATCATATAATAAATAGCTTAACAATTTATAAATGTTGTTTGTATAGATACTTTTATTTGGGGTCATAAGAAGGATAAATTGAATTACTGACTTCTCTGGTACAGCAAGTTTAAATACATATATTTAAAAAATAAATTAATTAATGTAGAGTTATCATCTGTTGTAAATTAAAGAAAAAAAAAAAAAAAAAAAAATCGAAAAATCATTCATGTATCTAAGTTTTTTTTCTTTTTAACTGCAGAAGCTCTTGATTCTACATTATTGGCTTTCATACGTCACAGGTGCATGAGATTTAAGCTGTAAATAATTATAAAAATATAAAGTAAAGTACTCCAAAAAGTTTAAAAAAAAAAAGATGTTTAATAGGTAGTTTCGATACGAAACCACTGTCCGCTAAAGGGCTAACATATGATTTTATCTGTCGCGTTCAATTTTACACTACACGAGGGGTAATTAGGCTGGGACTTTTGCTTATAGCTTGTTCTATTTACATAAACTTGTGTGGTAATGAAATTCTAACTCATTGACTGGTTCTGAAAGGTGGTACTTTACCCATACGCTTGGCTCCCCAGCCGTCATATGATTCGTTCTTAGGGAGCTGACGTACGCTTATTTGTGTTTTCTGAAGAAAGTACCAAAAATGGATGGCTAGTCATAAGTTAACTTTTTAGATCTTTTTTCCGCCTTTCTGGGTTTCCTGAAAATATTTACTGTAATAAATTTTAAAGAATACACCTAAATCATTGCTAAATGTTAATAAGGATATACTTTTACTGGTTAAGTTGTTATTTGCCTCAAACTTCAACACTGATTTCCCCGTTTGTAAAATATTCCTAACCCAAATCACGTGCATTTCCGGAACACACCTTATAAGTCGTAAAAATTCATCCCGTGATTACTGTTTACTCTTGTCTTATAGTTTGTGAATGAAGATGAAATATTTGTCAGCTGTTTGCAAACATTGGTGAAAATCAAATATTTATTGCGTACAGATTCGGATAGTCGGAAAACCTTCCTTATTTGAAAAGTGTGGTTAAACATTTTATGTAATCAACAGGTTAACACGCAAGGAGAATTTTTTTCTGCTTGCTGACAATATGAAGTGATTTTCTCCAAGAATATTTTTTACTTTTAAGTAAATATGCAAAAAGGAAAGGATTAAAAATTATCTGGGTGCGTAACTGAGTTTTCCTTGGTATTGTTCCCTAACATGTATTAGGAAGATGTGTCCTCGGATAGAGGATGTCCGAGTAATTCAAATGAATTCATTTTATGTTTATTTTCCTCTAGAAATTTCCCCTATATTCTGAAAGACAAAGATCTGCTAAGAGCCCATTTCATAGAGGTAAATAGAAGGGTATAGAGTTTCTAGCGATTTCTAAAAGGAAATTAATATTGTTTTTTAAATGGTTATACAAAATAGGCATTTCACAATTTAGTAAATTTATGACCTTTAAATTCATTTTGAAAGACCCCGATAACAGCTATTGTCAACACCAAACCCACCAAGGACAATTGACTAATATTTTTCCCATTAGAAATATCGCATGCTATCCAACTCCAGATCATGATTTCCAAGTTTATCATTACCAACTCTTCATGATTTTTTAAAAAAATATGTAGTATTTTTTTATATAATGATACTAGACATGCAATATACAATAATTTAACAAGTTAAGTCAATATTCTTTTATTAGCTTATCGGAAAAAAATTACATTCAATGCACTGTATCATTTACTGCAGACTTGGTATGAATTTTGCACAATACATTCCCATAAAAAAATTATGCAACCCTTTTTTTAAATTTAAGTTCCCTACTATAAAGTTGTCCACTGTCGAAACTATTCAGAAAGTTATTAAATGTGTAGATCATAAAAGGGATAGGATTTGAGGGAATAAAATTAGTTCAAAATTTCACCACCAGAGGATGTTTTATGAATAACTCATTTAGCCAACATTTACTCGAGTTAAAAGAATTTATTACAACACATGTTCAACATGACTACCATTTCCAGCTACCATTTAAAATCGTAAGATAGTGCAGTGTGTCCAAGGAAATGCTGCGTTTCAGATTAGGTATAGTTCTTGGTTTATCAAGACTGAATATATGTTTTAAATGTCCTTAAAGCCAAAAGTCATATGGGCTGAGGTCGTGAGATCGGGGTAGCTACACATTAGGAAAAGTCAGATGATGGAACGTTCTTCTGTAAAGTGATTTTTGAGGACTTAACATGAAAGCTAATGTGTGGAGCAGGCTCCATCTTTAACATAAGTTGTGAGTGAAAGGCATTGACGGGATTGCAGACCCGTAATAATTTTGTTCAGTAATGTGGATGCATATCGCTCCCCGGTGACCGAGCATGCTACTGGACCTCTAGGACTTAATTCCTCGATGAATTACGAGGTGAAAAAACATAAGAAATCCCCACCACTGTTACTTTAGGTGAATGCACCGAAAAATTTAAGATTAAACTGATTTCCTGGTTCTCGAATTCGTCCGATTTAAGTATTCACATTATCATCCAAAATGAAAGTGTTCGTCGTCTGTCCAGAGGGTATACCAAAGCCATTCTGTATCAAACTCAAAGTGAGCAAGAAACTCAAGTGAAAACTGGAGTCGAGATTCAAAATCTGGTGTAAGCAACTTCTGTATTGTCCTTACAAGCTTCAATATATATATGCAGGAGGATATACCACATATCCTTTTGGACAATTGAACAGGGTATATCCAATGCTTTTGCCACATGATAGACACTGATACTAGCCTGTTCGTTAAAAGTTTTGTTCTCTTCCACCTGAAGCGCAACATTCTGTAGCTGCTGTAGAAACAGGCTTTCTCACTATTAGCAATATACGTAGTACGAATGCTGAAAGAACCAGTTTCATCTAATTTGGCCACCATTAACAGAAGATTTAACAGTCAAGGGACCTTTTCCCTATCCCCTTCAATCTTTAAAAGTATTAAAACTAGTACTGAATTATCGTGGCTTACCCAATTTTATCACCAAAGTTCAATCTGGTAAACTTTAACAATGACATTTTTAATAGCAAACAAGCAGAAAATAAAATCTCCATGAGGTTCTTTTGGTTTGCAATGCTACGGTCTACTTTTTACAGCACGAGGGATAATGAGACCGGGACCTATAGCTTAAAGCAGATTCCGAAAGGCTACGAACTTCCATGCCACTGTGGGGTTCGAATCCACGAACTCTTGTACCGAAGCTCAGCAGCCTATCTAATCGGCCATCGTTCGGGGAAAAAAAATCTCCATGAGTTTCTAGGTTTTAAGATAGTTTCTATGCGAGGACAGCTGCTGCTCTAAATCGACAAGAATTTGCTTATTTTCCTTCTCTGTTCTTTCAATTCTTTTGTTCGAAAATTAGTTACAAGTTTGAATGAAATTGTAATGAGTTTAAAATTTAATGAAAATTTAAAATAAATTTAAAATTTATGTTAGGGTGACTTATGGATAAAAAAAGGTGAAATCTAAGTAAAGAACTTTCCATAAATATATAATTAAAAAATGCCCCCTAGAAGCGAAATTTTGAAATAATTTTACTCGCTTGAGCGCATTCCCATTCTTTCAATATGTCATACACAACATTTCATAACATTCTGAACAATAGTTTCGACTGTAAAAAAACTTTAAACTAGGTTAAGTTTGACTATGGACACCACGAGTTACAACCCAAGAGGTAAAGAAAGACAGTAGCTACGCATTCAGTACCATTCAGTGCTATTTAATATCTCTTTAAAATGCATGACAATATCGTCGCTGTCTTTCAATAAACTGAATCTAATCTTGCTATTGCCAGGGATGTCAGTAGCCGATCAGTTTGATTTAGAGCACTACGGTCTGTTTTGCTCACAAGCGTTAATGAGACCGCGACCTACTGCTTAAACCAATTACGAACGGCTAGGAACATCCATGCCAGCAGCACGATTCGAACCAGCAAACTACCATACGGCCGTAGTCGATCGGAATCGTTTTTATAGAGTAACGGTGATCTCATCTTTCTTCCAAATATACAGTAGTGTTTCAAACCATATCTATTAGATACCCAGTGGATTACTAACAATGAAAAGCAAAATATGAATCTACACGATTGAAAAAAACTGAGATTGTTGACGAATTCTGAAGACGTCTATGTGATTAAGGTTTTTTTTTATTGAAATGTAAAAATAATTTTATTTAAGTTACTGTAAACATATTTTAATAAGTTCTTAATATTTCCAGTATTAATTTTGGAATAAGTAAACAGCATCATTTGATTTGTTCAGTATACATTCAGGACCGACACGCCTAATGTTAACGATTTTCAAAAAACAAAATTTAAAAATATTCACATTCAATTAACATTCAATTTAAAACGCGAAAAATTACAAATTGCTAAATCATACACACTATGCATAAATGAGTTCCTTCGTGAGTAGTAAAATAAACTAAATAGTTAATATATTTTCTCTTTATTGCTACAGAAACTTAATACTAAATTCAAAGAAACATTGCAAAACTGCGATTTTCAAATTTAAGAACAGTTACGCGTTTAAAAAAAGTAAATTTTAAAAATAGTGCAAAACCAAACAACTTAATTTAATTAATCTACCCCATCTATGATATCAGCAGTCACTTACATAAAATTTTAACATCCGTCCTTCATACCTATGATTGGTCGTTTAAAAGGCCTTATCACACTTCAACATGTTCCTGTTGAAAAAGATTCAATTTAGGATAAGTTTTCCTGTAGAAAAATAAGACTTTTTATCGTGTAATAAAGCTTTTAATTTGCTGAAAACGTTTCGCTATCACAAGTCAATTTGAACTACAATAGATCAATTGAAAATTTTTTTGCTGTAACAAAAGAAATCTTCCCATTCTTTACCGCTAAAGGAATCTAACTCGTACAAGTTGACGTATGATAAGGCCTTAAAGCTGAAAAGTCCTGTTTGTTGGAGAGCTACGGTCTAATGTTTTGCAACCCAAGGGATAATGAGACTGGAATCAGATTCCGAATGACTACGAAAATCCATATCATAACTAGGATTCAACCTTAGACTCCTGTAGTGAAGGCGCTTCTCTGATTCTGTTTAGGTAGATAATAGCCTGTTTGAGCTCTAAGAACATAATGAGAGTGATCCATATCACAGACAAAAACCAAGAGTGATAATTCCGGTTAGATAGTAATAAAACTACAACCCTTTCAACAAGGAACTCTTTCAGGATGATCGTCACATGTGCCACTAAACTTAAATATTTTGATTTTTGAAAATTTAAATGTAATAATTGATCCCTTATAGTTATTAAACAGTTTACTCGTTGATTTCAAAATTAATAATTTATTGTTAACTTCTTAATAAATCGGGCAGCTGTATCATCTCGGTAACACATGATGCACCCAGAACTGAAGTGACAATAATCGTCAATACAACAACAGGTAAAATACTGAAGAGGTTAACCCATGGAAAAAGTACAATCAGATGAAAGCTTAAAACTCATCTGTGTACAAGTTGAAGCCCAGAGTGTAACTGAGTAAAATATACGGGCGATGGCAAGATTTGTATTGGTTAAGTTTGAAGCGCTACTGTACTTTTGTTAATGAGACCAGGATCTACTGTTTAAAGCAGATTCGAATTACGAAAACATGAAATGACAATTAACATGAGATTAGAACCCACAAATTATGGTACCGAAGATCAGCGTCCTATCCATTCTGCCTTCGTTCGGCCGCCGAATCGGTAAAATGTTACCTTATGCACCGGAGTCCGTGGATTCGAATCTCGCTGTTTTTATTCTTGTAGCCACTCAAAATCGGTTTCGAGCTGTAGTTCCCTGTCTTACTAGACCCTTCAAAAAATTGATGGGAGTACTCCACACAGACTGCTTTTCTAATGCGCTTTCCATTGAAACCTAGATTTAATCGAGTCTATATCAAGGAAGTTAGTAAAGAGTTAACACATTATAAAAAGTTAAAAGGAAAATAGAGAACTTTATGCTAATAGAATTTTACTAGCATAAAATTTCGATGATTTTTAAAGACATTTTGTTAGTTATCTAATACATCTGAGGGATCAAAGGTGTCAGATATCAGTTTCCTGAATACTTTTCTGAGTGAGTTTTCAAAAAATGAAAATTTGACAGGAGGCGGGGGTTTATTCAAAAACTAATTATAATTCACATACGTTGGCGAGAGGTAGTAAATGATCTATCAGTCCAAGAAAATGTCACTAATCACATAATTATCAGTTCGTAATATCTACCAACGTAACATTAGAGGAAACAATGTCACGAAATTCGTCTGTTTTCGTCACTACTGACCTCGTACTGAAAAATTCATTTTTCCTTCTCACACAAATGGGGAATCAAGTAAAAAAGAATGACGCAAGATATTACAGATGGGTACGTATAACAGAATAAGAAATCAAGGGGAAAGCACTATTTATCAATGTATTGGATTTCAGACAGATTATATTTATATTCCCACTGTCATGAAGTATCGTCAATTATTTTCAGATTAAAAAAAATAAGATTACGTCATATACTAAACCTATTTATCTACGTAAAGCAACAAGTCATCGATTTCTTACAGCTATTCTGTTTTTAAAACGCTTGCTCTTGTGTTTATAAATTTAGGTTTTTAACTACACTAAAATGTAGGCAAAATTCTCAACTAATTAGAAAGCTTCTTGCTTGCTTACTGTAGTAAAGTTATAGTACATTTTCTAACAAAAATTCAAAAGAAAAAAAATTTCATCTAGAAACAAGACAATGTTTTACAACTAAATTTATACTTTTTTAAAAAAGAATACAAGGTTATTCCATGGAAATGTAAATCAGACGTAAAATATACAGCTTATTTAAACTAATTGTAAACTATTTTTTTGATTTTATGTATATTAAACTTTTAATATAGACTGAGAAGAAAATTATAAAATTAACATTTGGTAAGAAATGTAAGCATTGTTAAGTGGCCTATACATAGTCACTTTGCTGAAGACAAATTCGTTTTGTGTGACCCGTGCATACCTAAATTGAAATTTACAATTCCGGGAAGTGTATTAAAGAGAAAATTACAATGTACAAAAAAGTATAATTAATAGCTTAATTTTTTTATGAATTTCTTTTATTTGTATACTGGGCATGTTATGTTAGTAGATTTAATACTTTGCTTTGTTTACAACATGTAAAGAAATTTATATCTACTTCATATTTATAATTAACTTTGAAATTCTAACGTTTAAAAATACATAAAAATATGTCAGACTAAATTTTATAATTTTTATAAGATTTTCTCACCAGATTTAAAAAATGTTACGCTAGTCTCGCACGTTGAATTTAGTAAAAAAAAAATAGCTATTGAATAATTTAACCATTATCATTTCCGTACCTATAATACAATACTGAAAATAAGTTCAAATTTGTGATTTTAAATGATTTTTAATATTAATGCCGTCACTCAGTGAAACTTGCGTTAGTCAATATGGAATAATCCTATACGGTATTTATAATAATTATCATTGATTTGAGTATTTAAAATATTTCAACATTGCTATTTAGAATAGGAGATACATTCTTTGGGTAATTTAATATTTTAAAGAGCGTCCTACTACTGACGTCTATGTCAGCAACGGTATTCAAACCAATGGATTGAGATACTTTAGTAAATTCATTTTCCTATCCGATAAAAAATAGCACATGTAAGTCCTGAATAAGATTTCGGAGATTTTTATATGGTTTAGAGCGTCAAGGTCAGTTTTTGAAACTCAAATGTTGTTAGATAGGGCCATCATGCTTCAAACCGATTACGAACCTTTACGCCAGTGGTGGGATTCTCTAGGGTCGGCCCTGTCTGCAGCTACGTTTTATAATATACAGTCAAACTTGTCTATCTCGAATCTCTTGGGAGTAAAAAAAAAATTCGAGATACACAGGTTTTATGAAAATAGTCAAAGAAAATTTCTTTACACAATACAAAATATTGAAAATTTGAACTACTTTTAGTTATATTTACATGCACGGCTCTTTTTCATTATTTTGCATCCGTTTTCGAAGTTCTTTTGTTCGATATCTTTGTTTTTGATGATAGTGGAAATAGTACTGGGTGGAATTCCAATTTTAGTGGCGACTACGGTTTTCGTCATAGAAGGGTTTTCCTTCAAAAATAACAGAATTTCAATTTTTTTTCGATGGTTAAAACATTTAATTTTCTTTTAACACCTGCCATTTTTAGCTCTAAAATTGAGGCAGCAAGTTGCGAGATGATACTTTACTTATTAGGCTATAGACTGAGAACCAGTTCTATTTCCAAAAAGAAATTTCTCCCGTGTCCTATTCCTCCCTCCTCAACCCCGATCCCTTATTTCAGAGCAGAGAACTCGATTTTAGTACAATTCTCACCCAGTCCTCGACCAAACAACCCTCGGAGAGAGAAAACTAGAAATGATTTTCCTGGAAATGGAAACTCGTGCGATTCTCGACCCAATAAGGTTCTAAACTGGAATGTTGTGTTTCTTATGAAAATTCGAGATACAGGTTTGGGAAAAATAATTTGAGATAGGTTTGGAAAATACCTTAAATTTTTATTCAAAATGTAGGGAAATTGAAAAAATTCGACATACAGGTTTTCGAGGTAAGCAGGTTTCGAGATAGACAGGTTTGACTGTATATGGTTTGTTTAGAGAGCTGTTGCTTACTGTTTTGCTACACGGTGCTAATGAGACCAGAGCCTACTGCTTAAATTGAATTCCCAATGGCTAACATTTATGCCAGCAGTGGTATTAGAATACACGAACTCCGGTACCAAAGAACAGGATCATACCCATTTGGCTGCCGTTCGGCTTTATAATATATATAGCCATTTGAAAACGTTTTCAGCTCATTATTCTACAGAAAAATTCTTTCGCAGGAATGAAAAAAAAAATCACAAAATATTGATATAAATGATAAAATTATACGTGATATCAGAAACTTCAAAATTAAGGGATTGTTATAGTATTGCCTTCTATCTTCATTAAAAGAAGTATCCTCAATAAAACAATTTCAATAAACTATTTTAACCTAAATGAGACGCTAGGCATTAATGGGTTTTCTTAAAAAAAAAAATTCTCGAAAGTAAATTCTTCTGATGAAATTAACATTAAAATTAAAAAAAAGTTTTAAAAATTCATAAATTGAAATTACTTTCTCTTTTATTAGAATAAAGTACTCAAAATTTCAACTGATGAAATGCTAATTTGATTAAAATTTAAGAAAATACTCAAATGAAAATATGTTTCACTTGTACAACATTATTGAAAACAAAAGAAAGAGGGCCATGAACAGAATGTAATATTGGATATTTAACCAAAACGTTCAAGTTTAATTATTTATACCAACAGCCTCACTATACATAGTGGTTAACATACCCACCTCTTATATAGTTAACAAGGTTCGAACACGACTAATGCTAATCATTATGCTCCCAGTAGAAAATCTTCAAACCCGCGATAGAGATAAGAAAACGAAAAATCAATTTAGCCTAAAGATTATTTTATTTTTATATTAAATATGACTTACCTAATATATATTTATTAAAATAAGTATATTTACGAGGTACAAAAATATTAGTTACAATATACAATTTACAGCAAATTTCGGTTTCTAAACAGAACTTTCAATTATTGTTGGGAGGAAACTTCCTATAATTAACCATAACTACATATAATTAATGTGAATGAAAAGATAAGCGCAATAGCATGATCCTTTCTAAAGGAGGGGAAAAATGACATTTCGAACATAGATTCAAACAGGTTTAAATGACTTTTCCAAATTGACAAGTAATTTCCCATTTAAATAGCATGTCTCTTAATTGTACAAGTTATTTTGTCTTTAATATTTTTAGGGCTGTGCGTATTTCTTAACTTTGCCGTTGTCGCAGAGACTTCTCGCAAACTAAACAAATCTTTGCTGATGTACATACTTTCTAGTTTCTAATATCTAAGGACCGAAAATAGTAACACGTGAGCTTAGAATGTTAGATATCTCTCGGTTTGAAATAAGACGATAAAGTATTCATATAAAATTCCCTCTTTCTTTTCAAATCTTTATAAAGTTTGATTCTTTATCAATTTACTCAGCAAAATTCATACACGGTGGTTTTTCTGTTCAATTTGAGATTTTAAAAGTGAAAAATACGTTAGGAGATATTCTGTCCAATAAAAAACTAAATTGAAAATATGTTTCTAACTTTCATAAAACTGAGAATTTTGTAAAGTATACGAGTTTTACTGTTACCCGTTTTTTCTATATCTAAACTGCTGTGTTGTTTAAACATTGTGTAAATTAAAGTTTTTCATGTAGAAAATATTAGTTTGATATTTAAGTAAAAAACATGCCAAATTTTTCACTTTTAAAATCTCAAATTGAACCGAAATCTTAGTTTACAATTTTGAGTGTAGATACGGTCATGATATAATTGAATTTACACCACTTTCTACAATCCTAAAAGCAAGACAAAAATTGTGGATATTCCTAGAAAAAATTTTAAGTGTCATATACATCAAATGTGTGTAATCGTGCCAGAAATTCAGAATGAATCAATTTAAACAATATTAATTTCTTAAATTACCTTAAAATCATTAATATCTTGTAATCAATTTCAATTACGCCAATTTTTAGAAACTTATTGTATAAATTTATTCAGTTTTAACTTTTTGCACTCTATTAACTATAATCTAAAATATCCCAATATTTGAGACAGTGGAGTGTAAAGGGTTAAAATACCCAAACAGTATCAAAAATGAATCAAATCAGTCTCTTAAACTTTCATTTACAATCACAACACTAAATCAAAAATTTTCAAGAAGAATATACTTTCATCACTAGATGATATTGATTTAAAATGACTATCATGCTCCATGCCAGGGTCATTGATTATATATCGCATTACACGTAAAAAGATATTTATAATGTATATTAAAATTAGCTCAAGATTCTCTAAACTGGATCACAGAAAAAAAAAGTTTTGAACGATTACGTAAGTTAGTGTGAAATGATCTTTGATTTCACAAAGGGGAAAGTTTGTCGATTTTATTTTTTAACATGTTAGATTCTTTATAGCTGATATCGGGGATCGGTATAGTAATGTCTTAATTTATCTTTGTAGGAGTGTTCCGAGAAATAAAGCTGATTTAAGGTATCCAACCATATCCGAATAACCTTTTTTTCTAAAATAGACTTGGTTAAGGGAATAATTGGATAAAGGGTTTTATTTACCTCACCAAAGCATGTTCTCTTATATCTGATAAATAGGAGCGAAAAAGATTTTATAAAAAGTGCAAAACCAGGTTGGAATTTCAGGAATTGAAAGTGGGGATTTATATAGTTATAGAATTTATGCTGTTAAGGTAAATGCTTATTTCTAGACAACCACTTGAAATCCAGAACCCATTTCACATCCGCTTGGACATCAATTGAGCACAGTGCAGGTCTGCAGGTAAGTCCACAGAACCCATGTGTCACTAACATAAGGTTACTGAATCAGTACTTCACTTACTGGAATTTTAGTGAACTTTAAATATTGAAATTCCTAATATTTAAGAGATAGCTAAGCATTATCAATTGATTAATCAATACCTCAGCACGAATTAGAATAAATCAGTTGGAAATTTTTCCTTACCACCCAAACAATTCAGGCAAATACATTAAAAGGTATTTTAAACTGAGTCCGACTTTTTTTATTTATACAAGTTGACCTGAGCTAAAGCCTTTATACTTTCAATTAATGTTAAATATAATGGGAAGACTAATAGACATCCACAAATCATCTTGTACGTCGGAAAAATACTTGTCTAGAAGACAATAAATATTTCAGTTATTATTTCTCTGGTTGACTTAGCTATATTTCAGGATATTCATTACTTTTCGATCAGGATTTAGTAATATAATAACGAAAACTGAAAAGAAATGTGTATAAAACCATGTAGTAAAAAATAATTATATCTTTACAAGAAATGAAACTGAGAAGATAAGCTGGAATAAACTTTGAGATACTGTCTTAAACAGTTCAAACAAGTACAGTGAAATCTAATTTGACGCAAGCAGTGTGCGAACACCTTGCCGAGCTCTTAACGCTAGAGCGCTATCCTTATATGTCAGAGATACTTTCTAATAAACAGCTGAAAACATTAAGGTGCAATAAATAATTTTTAAATGATGGCATATTTAATATTTGTTCTTCCTTGCTTTAAAATATATTTTTAAAAAACTTTTACAGACGTAAGAATAGTAAGAACAATCTAAAAATATCTCACTTATGTTTCCAGCTTCTTTCCTGCCATAAATTTATCCCTTCGTAATAGAACCTCAGATTAAAGAAATAATTCCCAAATTTTAGATTATTTCTAACATGTAAAAAAAAAAATAGTAAATATAAAAAAGGTAATTTATTGGTATTTTCTCAAAAAGAAAATATCTTATTCATAAATATTTCTAATTATTTTTCACAAAAAATCATGTTTATGTAAAGATTTTTAAGCTTTCTTCGTAGACGCGTTGTCACACGTTAACATTCACGTGTTAGAAAAACCAGATTCAGTTTAGGATTCCTTTTCTAGTTTAAAAACTCAGATTTGTTGTGTAATAGCTAAAATTTTTCAACCGATTAAAAGCCTTTACACATATTAAACTACACTAAATTAAATCGGTTGAAAATGTTTAGTTTTAATACATGAAATCTGCACATTCTCCATCAGTAATAGGAATCAAAGTAACACATGTATTAACGCCCTATAAGGCCTTGAGAGAGCACTTCACTTTTTCTCCCCTTTCGTTTAAGACTCAAGAAACTCAGATTATTTTACCAAAAATAGTGTGCCTGTGTTCAAAGAATGAATTAACCTGATTTGAAAACTAAGTTCATTATAACCTTATAGCATGGATTCTTCAAGCAAATTATATTATTTGCAGTGTTGCCGTATAGCAGCCATCTAGAAAGCCATCTTTTAAAGATCATTATGTAAATCACATCAATTTTGTTTTATTGATTTACAATATGTTAATACAAAGTATTAACGATTTTAAAGCTTGTCCGTACTTTTGGTCTTAAACACGCATCTTTAATTTATACTAATATACTTGCATGTTCTGTTTAAAAATTAACTTCCGTAACACAGTCGTAGTATTCTAACGTACCCAAATGTTTTGTAACATTGTGTATAAAACTGTTAAAACTGAAAATAACTAACGTGCAACAAATTTTTTAAATGAAAACACATGTAATTGCCTTTCCTTGATTTAAAAACTCCTATAAAAATTGCTCGGCAGATTTAACAATAGTAATAACTTTCTACAAGAACAGAACAGCATTCTAGGATTAAAAAAAATCCAACATTGATTTATCTTAAAAGGAATCTGATAGAATTTCCGTGCACTGAATTAAGTTATGAAATAGAAAAAGAGCAAGGTGAATCCTACGAATGATTTCAAAATTATTGACTTATCAAGACAACCAATAATTTCTTGTGCATAATAGAGATCGTTTAGGGATTTCATTAAGCTAACTTCTCATTTTACGTTAACGTGAGATGTAATCAGTTTGTCAGGAGAAAAAGGGTTTTAAATATATGAATGTACAGGAAAATAACAAAATAGGGAAAAAAGGAAACAAGAAATTTCAAATGTGAAAGGTTCTCTTTTTTAGATATTATATACTTCTGCAACGGTATTACGTGCTTGAAATACGAGAATGTAGATATTAACTATCTTGATGAGCTGAATGTTTCAGAGACACGATTAAATATATTAAGAGAAAAATACTACCTAAATGTATCCATCAACAAGATCTTAAACTTCGGATATAACTTTTAACATCTGGATAGTTTTATAAATGTCTGCTTTCGTTAAATACAGCAGAAAGTAAAAAACGAAAGAATATCTCAAAATATTAACCTTTCCCTGATTTGTGACTTACAAATATAGGCAAAAATTTTTAACGGATTTAAAAAATTTGAATACGTTTCCTTATTTAGGTAAACATTGGCTTAAGCCATAGAAAAATAGTCGAATGCGCTATACTTAAACCACTGGACTTTAAGAGAAATTACCTAAATTATTTCTCGGTCAGAAAATCTTGTTGCTGAACCCAGAAGAAATGAATGGGAAAATAATGCTAAGTTACGCAACATCATTTCTATCAAACTAATATTCAGACCTTGGAATAATACCTTGGAATAAGTTGCGAGATCTTTTCATGTTGCTAATTTCAGGAACTATGGGAATTTCATAAACTAATTTAACGAGACTCGTGAGAAATTAAAAAAAAATTGGCAATATCGTTTATAGCAATTTAACCCTTAAATTACAGTTTTTTTAATTAATAATAATAAATAATAATATTTTTTAATAATAATAATATTTTATATTAAATTATATTATATTATATTTTATTTATATTTATTTTATTTTATATATTATATATTAAATAATATTTTTTAAATTTATTCCTTTCTTATATAAATGGGGAAAGTAGATAATATTTTAAATGTAGTTTATGGTTTAAAAAAAGTTTTCAAATAAAGCTCAGTCTTGCCGATTGGCAATAAATTTTTTTTACACTTTTAAATGTCAAACGCATGAATTTTAATAACTATGATTGGGAATTTCCATAAGATATTTTTAAAAGTAATTAGAAATGTTACTACTAAACATCACAAAAATCAATATGGAATAGAAAATAAATTGTTTACTTTATGGTACTTGATATGAGTACAAATTATTCAAAAATCTGTCAACCCTTGAGGATGTCATAAATTTGTGTATACATTTAAAAAATGTACTAAAATTATAAACTACTACAAAAATTATTTGTATCCATAAAATCCTTTGCCGCTATCTTTGAGAATGGCATAAAGCTGACTGTATACACATTTAAAAAAATAGACTGATTGTAAACTACTACAAAAATAAACTACTATTGAATATAGAAGAAAATAAAACCAACATTACTTACTCTCCTCTAAGCTTAGTGGAACTTTATGCTCATTGTTGCCAATAGGAAACAAAAAAATCTGCTTACAACAAATATTTTACAGTCAAATATCCAAACAAAGTCATAAATATGGCAGAATATGTTACCTTTACCTGTAATAATTTTTACTTAAGCACTGCAGAACAAAACAGTATTTTCAAGCTTCCAAAAAATCCTCCAAAAATCACAAAGCAAACAAATGAACGAATAAATTCATAAAAGTAAAGGTGCCATTTACATGTTGAAAATTTAATATCTTCAGTATCTATATTATTGGCAATATTAGAGCTTCAATATTGTTCTAATAGTATTTTAGGAAACTAAATTGGGTATATTGCCAAAAATCAAAACAGGGCATTTAAGGGTTGAACCTCTGATATAGCTAGTTTCAGAAGCAATACTCTAATATAAAGTTTAGTATGCAGCATTTATTACGTGAATAATATCAGGCAGTTCTAAAGTAAACTCCTGTTGACAAAATTTCTTTAATGTATTAATAAATAATCCTTCACAAAATATTCCTTCCCCAAAATAGTCTAAATTATAAATCATTTTATAAAATACTTTTTACGTCATTTAGTAACATAGGAAATATGCTTGTTATAAATGTAAAGGCAATGGTAGAGAACAGAGAGGTCGCGTTTTGAATGTTTGTATTACCAACTGATAACTGATGCAAACATGCCCTCGGACTTCTGTAATTTACAATTCCAAATTCTGCTGTACTGCAGTATAAGCAATGTCACAACAGTTACTTCTAGAACAATTTAAGATATGATAAAGTTATAAAGTTTAAAAATATTCCCGCTACTTTTGTTTGTGGAATATTCTAGAAAAATAAGAATCAAATCTGATACTCAGTTTTGCTCCTCCCAGAAGTATTTAATGTAACGACACAAGGAATTTGGTTTTCCTTTTTTTATAAAGTCTACTTTTTGGTAAAATATGCTTCATTGATCGAAATTTTCAATCACTAGATATAGCACAGGAACTTCTCAGAAGGCAAGTTTATTTAAGAAGTCGCATCGTTCATTAAGAAAAAAACTTAACTTAAAAAAAACTACCGATATATCGGGGAACTGAATCTAAGCCAATATTCAAGTACATAGAGAAAAACTGAGCGCTACTACAGAAAGATACTATCAGAAAAGAAAAATCTGAAATTAAGCTTCTGTAAATTAGTATTATTGGTGTCTTTAGAAATTGGAAGATAGATCTCAGCTAAAAATGTTAGGTTTTTTAAATAATGAAGGTTTTTACATTTATATTTAAATACCAAAAAAGCTCTTTAGTTACGCTAATAGAAAAACAGACCGCAAAAATAAAAATTATAAAAAAAATATATATAAAAGTATAAAAAAATAAAATTGAAAGAAAAAAAGATTTTAATCTGAAATAATTCTATAACTTTCTTTTTCCCCGGTTAAAAAAATCTACAGGGAAGTCAGGAAAGTGGGAGTGATGTCTGGGGAAAAATATTCTCAGAAATTTTAGTACGAGGATTTATCTATCCTCTTTATTTATAACGTAGCAGAAGTAGAAAAACTTGTCTTTATTGATGGCATTAAGTATATAATGTTATATAATTTCAAATGTTTATTATATACAAGAAAAGTGCCGTTAAATTTTATCTTAGGTCAAATTTAGTTTTCCAACAATACTAAATTTGACAGATATGTAGGTAAAGGAAAAAAATTACATTAGTTTTACCTTTGCATACAGCAACTCTACAAGGATCCCAATCTCCATAACTAAATTCCATTTAAGTTATGCGCTTAGTTGGGTGAATTCGTTCCTGAGACATAGCAATATCAAAAATTAAGAATTAAAAGAGTGAACCAAACTTTCAAATCCATGCTTAAAAATGTTTCATGTTATGAGCGATGCAAAAAGAGCCAGTTATAAAATTTAATAAAATTGTTCGAGTAGTTTTACATTTAAGTCATTTGTTCCTTTAAAAAATGGTTTTAAAGCAACATTACGACTTTTAAAAAAATACTTCACATATGTAAGCTTATACACAATCTTGGGACTTGTTGCAAATGCTTTTGAGAGTATTGGCTCCTGTGTAAATATAAATAGTTCAGGTTTTGGTTATGGTGAAACCAGCGTGCGAGGCAGTGGTTTGGTTTAAATTTAATATAAGGGAGGATTTATAGTTGAAAAATAACTATGTCCTTGCCCAGAGCTAGAAGTGATCAAAAATGAATTTATAAAGCAAAAATGATGAGATCTAGATGTTATAAGCTTATTTAAATGATAAATTTTAGTAATGAACAAATACTGAGTTGCTACATTTTAAAATAGTCAATCTACAAACTCTTTCTAAAAAATGGCTTTAAGTTTAAAATCAGTAACTTCTTGGAGGCCCGGCGACATTCAAAGTACTTTACATTTTTGATGAGTAATATGCATAGAGATGTTTTTAACCACCTGGATATATTGAAATTGTTACGTGTATGTAGATTTTAGTACCACATGCCAAATTGTTGGTAATACCAATATACAAATGTTATGAGTTATCTTGTGTTAGTAAGTTCCGACTTGTCAGTACAGGTTATGAAGAATGTCCCAAGAGATATTTCTGTACAATATATGTATTTTTTAAACTTCGTGTCTCAACTTCATGGTTAATGTTTATAAACCTTCAAATTTGGTACATTTATATTTTTACTTAAAATTTAAACTCAGACTGATATTTGTTTGGAAACTATGTATTGAGAAATTTAAGTTTTATTACGATTTAAATCAATGCAACTATAAAAGCAATAAAATAGAGTTGGAATAAATTACCATTAGAATTTTAAAGTGACATATTTTACACTAAAAATATTGCCAAGAGAAAATTTTTTTTCTTGCAGAAAACTTTATATTTAAGCATTTTATGCTCAAAATTATTTAATTTATTCTTAAGAAAAAACTGTTGTGATATATACATATATATATGTAAATTTAAGATTAAAAGCTTGTTAAAAACAATCATTTTACTGGTTTGAAAGTATGGCCTTATATGCCAGTTTACATGATTTGAGGTTTATCGAAAACGTTCTAAAAATATCACCCGTAACATTCCCCAGGAAATTAATGCTAAATCAAGCTATAAATCCATATAACAAGACACTGACCTGACCAAGTGCCTGGTCAAACTCTTGAGATAGTAGGTATTTTCAATACTACCTGCTGTAGACTAATTGCAACGGATAAGAACACTGAAACCGAATGTTAGAAATGCCATCAATTATTGATATTGATAATTTAAAGTTACGGTGTTCATCAGTAAACTTTAAACTTTACTTTCTATAAATTAAGTTATATTATTGCGTTGTACATAGATACTCTCAATTCTTAGTAGTGGATTGCATAATATCACACAAAAATTCTTTAATTTCTTTACTCTTTCTTTTAATAACTTCTGTAGAATTTTAATGGACATTAATACGGATAAAGAAACTAAGTGTGGAAAATGAATACAATTTGCATTAATAAGTTTCGTTATTTTATTATCTATTTTGTTAGACAGCATTGCATTGCTTAAAAATAAAAGAACACGACTGCTATTAGCTCTGTAATTAAGATTGTCTACGCTATCGAGCGTTAAAATATGTGAAAGAGATCCTGAACTCTCCTCCTCTCGGGTATCTCGACGTCAAACTATTACATCAGAGTGACGTAGATCAGTAAGGGGTAATATGCATATGACGTGCATCCGGATCTTGCCTCCCAAACCGGTCATTTATCACAAAGGATCAGAACCAACTTCTCCCCTCTGTAAAAACTGGGTCTGGTAAGTACCGAAACCACTTCTGAATCTTAATGCAGATGCAATCGTACCTTCCTTGCATACTAAGCACTGAAATACAAGATCACTAAATTAACAATACTGGTAAATTAGGTATGTAAATTATAGATTTCAGAAAGCTAGAACCAACAAAGTATCAGTAGTAGATATGAAAAAGTGAAATATTGCGCTAAATTTACTGTATTAGCTGTTCAATATCCCAATATGTTCGTACCGTAACATTTCCTTATTATTTTAGCAAAGAATATGGAAATTTTGGCTTAAAAAATTTCTCTTTTGAAAGTACAATGATATACTGGAATTTATCAAACGTTTTTATCCTTGACAAAACGGCCTAAACAGCAAATATACCTTAGAAATATAATTTTTTACTAAGGTACTCTAAACTAGCAACTAACTTTCACTTTGTTAGTTCAATAGAACACCATCTACTAAACGACAGTTTAGGCTATATCTGAAGTTTAAAGGGGATTTAGAATTGATACATCCACCTTACATCAAGATGATTCAGATACGAAATGCTACTAGCCGATCACACTAGCGATTTACTTCAGAGGTTACTATTTCGATTGAAAACATCCTTGAGACTTTCCTCAGGAAAAAAACTAAACATTCACATTAGAATTATTGTTAAAGTTTTCTTTTAATTTTATTCCCGTTGCCAAACTAAAACCTTACGTTATGAATCGCAACTAAAGAAATATTGACACTGTACTTTCACTATGCTTTTATATTCTATATATGTGCGTCCAAAGCCTCTAAGGTTTGGTTTAGTATAGTTCGGTTATGAACTCCATGAATCAGAAAAAGTTGTCCATGAAGACTAAATGGGGTTTACTGCTTGAAATATGGTACGAAAAACTTCAAAGATCTCTATAATCATTAGAATTCAATACAAAGGACACTGGTACATAAATGCAGCATGATACTTGTCTAGTCATCCGATATAATATCTCCAGAGGAAAATGGAAAAATACATGGAAGACATACACATTATAGAGAATCATAAAAACTGAATACTTTATTTTCTGTTATATTTGAGTTATGAAACTCATTACTTTTGTGACAATCCCAAACTATCCTGAATATTCTGTGAACGAAGATATACATTTTCTTAACACCGAAATAAGTATTTCCATAATTTTCATTTTTTATTTTCTGTGAATGATTCCCATAATTCTTTAATTCTTTAAATTGCTATATTACATGGATCTGATGGGAATCTCACGATTTCCTCTATTCAATTATGCATAATTTTCATTTTAAATGTATGATGAGCCATCATAATTATTTGCATATTCTGTTCAATGTTGAAATTTTCCTTCGTTTCTCAAGTTTCAACTTTAGTCTTAACACAGATCAAGTATTGTCCTCTTGCGAACTGTAGCATTAAATATGACTTATTATATCGAAGACAGATCGCAATCAAAATAGAGGCGTACAATCGAAATAGAGGTTTGCAATATGAAAAATTTAAATATTGAGCTAAATTTACTGTATTAACTGTCAAATATTCGGACCGCAACATTTCCTTACTATCTATCTTAGCAAAGAATATGGAAATTTTGAAAGGAAAATGAATGTTGAAATTTTATATCAACGGTTTAGGATATAAAATTTTAACAATCTACAGCTAATAGTTTTTAAGTCGTGCAAAATACGTACGTTTAAAAGTTAGGAAAAAAAAACCTAGTTAAAATAGATTCAGGTATTGTCAAAAAGGATACGCAAAGCTTGAAAGTTAAAGCTTCCTTGTACATACGTGGAGGAGCCGTAATGATGAAAATAGTTAAAATTGAATTGAGGGGGGGGGCATAAAATTGAATATTTTTGCAGAAAACTGAACACTTTCCTATTACATACTATCATTTTTAGTACAAGTGAAAAGAAATACGCAACGACGTTTCCAAACTTACAGTCAGTCACTATGTTTTTTTTCCTGCTCAATTTGAGATTTTAAAAGTGAAAAACAGGGAAAAAATAAACTTTAGGAGGTAAAGATGATGCCCAATTAAGTACTAAACTGAAAATACGTTTCTAAGTTTTTTAAAATTGAGAATTTTCTGTAATGTATAAGTATCATTTCAACCTTTTTTCCCTATCCATCTAAATAAGTGTTACGGTGTTAAAATATTGTGTCGAATTCTTTGGGTATTAATATTTATTAAGAGCTTTGTTTTTAAGTAAAAAAAAAACAGTGTCGATTTTCCCCCTTAACATCTCAAACATATAAAAGGTTAGCTTACGAGTTTTATTTATTGAATTTTAAAAAAATATTTGAAAGGTCACCGAACAGGTATCACGCTGCACTTCAGTTCAGGCGTTTGTGGGATCTAACACCAGTCTCATCATAGATATTTGTAGTTTGTGAGGATTGGTATCAAACATTTGGTCCATATTTAATTTAACCTAGTGTTATATAAATTTAATGTAGCAGAACAAACCAAAGTATTTTAATTTCTAACGCCATTCTCATAATTTTGAAAATTATACTGAATTAACAAGCAAACTATGAATAAAATGAGGAATCTTTATTATAAAATGTTTATATTAATAACTTAGTTATAAAATTTTGTACACATTGTAGTATAAGTAAATTAATAACATTAAACTTTTAAAGAAAAGTTTTAACTGTCTGAATGAAAACTTTTGTAAATATTTAAAATTTTCCTTACTATTTAACTTCTCATAGACTCCTACACAATATTTACCAAACACTAGTAATATACACTGAAAATAGAGGTATCCAATTTTAAGTTTCATAATTTTAAAGTAAATTAAATTAAGAAAAGTCTAAATCTGTAACGAAAATTTTATACAAAGAAATATTTCCTATGGATTAAATACTCAATATATCCGCAAATTACGCAAATATGTTCAAAAGTTAATAAGCAAAAATGAAAGCAAAAATAACTAACTTCCTTGAACTCATTTTCATTCCACAAAATAAAAAATTAAATTTACCGGATTTCTTTAATATTTTTTAACGAGATTGGTTTGATTTGGAGAGCTAAGATCTACTTTTTGCTAGACGAGGGCCAATGAGACCGGAACCTACTGCTTAAAGCCGATTCCGAACAGCTACGAACATCCTTACTAAATTAGGATTCGGACCTATGAACTCTGGTACCGAAGATCAGTGCCATAACCATTTAATCATTGTTCGGCTAAATGCGATTTTTTAAAATTATATTTTGATTTATATATAAACACATAAAAACTAAATTGTTAATTTTCAAAACATTTTCCCACGGTTACTTCCCTTGTAACTCTTCTTCGAGATATGTGTCGTATATGCACGGTAGTATTACGTTCATATATTGCGGGTGTAACTTCTACGCTTCAGAGGTTTAGTTCCTTTGCTATACGGCTGTAACGTATACGTGACTATCACATGGAACAAAATGTAAATATTTTTAATTCTAACAGATGACATGCTGTGTCCATGGTAAAGATAAAAGGGAATTATACCTCAACTTTAACCTTTGAATGCTTCATTTCATTTCGAAGGGTAGATTCCGGGATTTAGTTTTGTAAACAAGCGTGCTGGGTCTTTTCACTTTTGTTTCCGTTTCTTTCCAATCGCATACTAAGGAAGCAGTATCGTGTGTTAATGCAGTTTTAATTAGTCTTGTTCACCTCCATATTAAACAATTTTAGTTTAACAAACATTGAACATTTTAAATTCATCCATCGTCTACATACATCATAGCTGCAAATTTTACACGTATGAGATCCTATAATTTATTAGCTATAAAAATTAATGCATTACATTTATATTAAATATTTTAATTATAGTTTAACCCCTTCCGGTAAAATGACGAGTCTAGCTCGTCATTAGTTTTTCATTCCATACCGCACAATGACGAGCTACACTCGTCATGCGAATAAAGTTACTGTTAAATATGATAATTTAGTTTAAAATTTCTAGTGTACTGAATTTGGCAACACTTATCACTTGTGAAAATCACAAGTGACTATTGCATATTGTTTACTAAGTATTTCTTGGTACAAGTCATTGCCAAATTAATGAGTCAGAATAAAAGAAAACCTAAGAAATGCCGTGTGTGTTACAAGAATCAATTTAAAAGTGAGACTACTTGGCGGTGTAAACAATTAAGAATTCCTTTGCACATTGTTTTGAAAAGTACCACTAGCTTGAAGACTATTATCTGTATACCTTATTAATGTTTTGCTTTGATATTTTCTTAATTTTACTGTTTCTGATATTATTTAACACTATGTAAAAAGTGGATTTTAATTAAGAATATGTAAGAATTGTAAAATGAAACAAGTTTTTTAAATAAAAATTAAATGGTTATTTCATGCACAGTTTTTCATTATTAAATCATACCGGAAGGGGTTAATACTGAGCGTTTGTTTGAAAAATTTTTATTATTTATATATCGTTACAGTAGTAAATGTTATACATATTTAATTCCGTAATTTAAGAAGTATAAAGGTAGATGCATTTTCCTGTATATTTGAAAATGAGTTAATTTGACAAAAAAGTTTTCATATTGACAGATTTTTCTCCGAAAATTCTACTTACATATACAGAAATATTTCCTATTGATTAAGTATTCAATATATTGACAAATACGCGAATATATTCAAAAGATTTTAAGAAATATGCAAAAATAAAGGAAAAACAATCTTCCTTACGAAGTAATTTTCAAGTCCACAATATTATTAAAAATTTGAATTTTCAAGTTTTAATTCTATAATTTATTAAGAATAAAATATGCCTTTTCTGTAATATTTACAAAGTTTGGTTGGTTGGTTGATCGAAGTTTAATGGCGCTAAATCCTCTTGAGACAAACTGCGCCAAACAAGATGTGGCAATAAACAAAAGACGAAATTTAGATTTTAAGTTAGAAAAAAATTAAAAAATTAAGAAATAAGTGAAAAAAGAATTGAAAACTGAATGATCAAAAATTGAATAACAATCAAAAATCATATTTCGGTATAAAAACCAGCACGGCGAAGAAAGGGGAACAAATTTGGATGTGGAGTTTCCCCAATGATTAAATTAAGATTAGGAGATGCATTACCAAAAAAATTTATATACAATGATTTAGAACAAACACAGAACGTTAAAATATGTGCGACTGTGTAAGGAGTCTTGCAATACGCACACTGTGATGGAGCTTCACCCAGTAAGAGTTTACAAAGTTTAATTTAAATAAAAATAAATAAAAATTGATTTTTTTATTTAAATTTACAAAGTTTGAGTTAATTTAAATAAAAAAATCAGAATGTTTTGGGAAAATTAGGCTTAGCGAGAGAGAACCTTTCATACTATATACGACACTATAGAAGTCCAGCCCTCTAACAAAGTGACAGGCCAGAAGATTTGTTTGATCTTCAAGCCTGAAGATTTGTTTGAAGATGTTTCCCGAAAAGTGTTAACTGCTACCTCAAGAGCATACACAAATTTGAGACAAAAGTCGAGCAATTCTAATAAATCAAGAATGTTACAGAATAAGGATATTACTGAAATATGTATATTTGTAAATATATATAAAAAATTGATGAGGTTGGTCTTTCAAGCGATTAAATTTAATGAATTTATTTCCAAAATGTTTGGTACTATCAATCGGTTAAGCATACATTTCTAAAAACCTATTTAATCCACGCTACAATTTACTACGATGAATTCGGTGTAGTTTTAGTAGTGATGTCATTTACATAGCGGGATCCCGTTTTGTAAACAAACGTGCTGGGCCTTTAAACTTTGCACTTTCGTTTTCGTTTCATTCGGGTGGCTTTGTGAGGAAGGAGAATTTCTCACTAGTGCAGTTTTAACTGGGTTTGCTGCCCTTACATTAAACAGTTTTAATTGCAGTTTAACAAACACTGAACTTTTTAAAATTCTTTTTTCACAGCTCATATCCTTATAAGTCACAAAAGTTATACGTATTTAATTTGCCAAATATAAATACATTTCCGCAGTATTAGGAAATAAGGCTACTTAAATACAGGTTTTTTTTCAGAATGTTTTAGTAAAATTAGGTTTGGCGAAGGAGCATCCGCAGTACTATGGAGATATTACGGAAGTTCGGAACTCTGTGTTATAGCTACAGGCCAGATATTAAAGTGTCGTACAGAAAGGGTTAACTGGATCCTTAACTTTAAATCACTCCATTTTCCTTGCCTCAATGTTCTGTATGCCCTTAGTTTTTGCACCCCAGTGTCGAGTCTGATATTCTTTAGCAGCGCAAGTACAATGTCAGGTAAGGCTCTACAAAGTTTTCAAATTTAGAATTGCTGTTCACACTTAAACTGAAAATTGTTAGGTCGGCAATAAACTAATGTAAACTCAACCTTTAACTGCAACCTTTGCTCTCCAAATCAATTTCCTCAATGCCTAGTAATCTGGTTAAAACTAATGCGAGTTTACATCAGCTTATTGCCGATCTAACAATTTTGAGTTAAAGTGTGAACAGCAATTCGTACATTTAAAAGCCTTGTCGAGCCTTACGTGACATTGTACTTTCTGCAAAAGAATGATGTATCAAACTCTACTCTGTTGCTCAAAGAGTTAAGGGAATACAGAACATAAAGGCAATGAATGTGGAGCGATTTTAGTGAAATGAGCATTTCAGAAGAAATATCACCAAAATATATTAATAAATACATTTTTATATTTAAAGTAGAATTAAATTATGAGATCAGTCTTCACAGCAATTAAATATACTGAAATTTTCAAAATGTTTGATACTATCAATCAATTAAGTGTACTTTTCTAAAAATCCATTAAATCTATATTACACAAGATACTAGACTACTACCAAGACAGGTAACAGTACAAATATGAAAGCAAAGACAGCTTCATCTAAGCCCAGTATTTAATAGGAAGTGGTTCTATTTTAGCCACAATCGAGCTACTTGAGTGCGGAGACAAGTAAGGCTTAGTAAGGTCGAAGGCTAACCGATGCAAAACTCATCTTTCAAAATCTGTTCTTCGTTCACTAAGTCTCAATTGTCACAGCAGTGAAATAGTTCAATTGCATATGAAACAGCATTTTTTTTAATTGAGAGCTATAATCCCTTTTCATTACTTTTTCATTCTTTACTGGACAGATTGAAAAAGTAAAAAGTTAATCGGAGACAGGTGACAAAAACACAACTAGTACTAAAAAAGAAAAAAATATGCAAGAAATATTTCCCAAATAAAATGCATAACTTAAGTGTTTATACAACATATAAAATTACCGGTTTTCAAGCATAATTAGCATCCGATCATTTCCCTTTCACGTCTCAATACTCAGGCTTCGATTATCTACGTCAGTTGTTATAAAAAATACAGACTCCAGTCTATTTAAAGCGTCTAGGCTATATTATTTCGGCTTTCAAAAAAGTTCTCGTGGAAAAGGGGAGAGGCTGAAACTGATTCAAGGTTCAAAACCCATCACGCCTCAAAGAAAAATGCCTCACAATGACGTCAATCTGACGTCAGTGATCGCCCCTTTCCCCCCAGACTCTAAAGTTCCAATGACACTTCGTATGCACGCAACCCATCCAAGAAACATTCACGCAAGACATGTCATCAAACCGCATAATCTTCAACTAGCATTCTAATGATTACCAGGTGGTCGGGATTTCCCCTCAAAGCCAGCTTCCCTACCTTTTGGTACCAAACAATTGTGTTTATATTTAATGGAGTCTGTTTCAAGAAACCCTCATTATGTTTCAGACGAAGCTGGGTTCATAAGTCTGGGAATTGAACCTTAGATTACATATTGTGTGCTGGCGACTGGATTATATAACCGAAAGTAACTATTGAAAATTTAGGTTTGGAGCTCTATCTTTTTAGCTTTATTGTTAAGTAAATTCAGTTTTTTTAAAGAGATTCACAATATATTAAAATAGTTTATAAAGGGTAATATTTTTCGAACTGATAATCTGGTTAAATGAAAATTTCAGAAATTTTTTATTCATTGAATATTAAAATTGAGACGAAACTTCCAGTGACCCCTCTTTAAAATTTTTTTCCCAGAAAATCTGAACAAATTTCCTTCCCCTCCCATCAAATAAATAATTTTAAATTCAGTTTTCTGAAAAATTATAAATATATTAAATAAAGTATCCATTATATCTTTAATTATCTAACCTTAAATGTCAAAATACAGCAAAATTCAATATATTTTGAGCTTAGAATTTAATTAGAAGTTTTTTCATAACTCATTAAAAATGTTTAATTTTATATTCCAGAATATATTCCAGATTTCTTTATTTTACTTTCAAAATCTATTTTTACAAAACAATCTAGTATATAATAGTAATAAGATTTGAAGATATTTACCCCTAGATATTCTTTTGAGTTTTTTGCACTGCTTTTCTCTTAATCTTAAATTTAAAATGGTGTCATTTCATTATACTTAAACTGGCATGAGCGGCCAGAAAAAAATATAATGTTTGGAATTTAGTTGTAAAATAGTGAAATACAGCTCTTTGTATAAAAGTTTCAATGTTTGGGAAAAGATTAATGCATAGAAAATATCAACCTAAGAAACGTACCAGAATGGGATAAAGAAGCTGAATAGCACTGTAAAATATTTAATTGAAAGAAACATTACCCGATGCTCTTTTGTTATCAGCATTAATATCTAAAGCTGACCAGCGTTGAACCTACAGCGATGTAGGATTAGACGGGTTTCTTCCATATGGAACTCTTTGGAATGATCCCCATAGAAAGTATCACGGAAATATGCAATTAAAATTAAATAGCTAAACTGATTCGGAGGACAAAAACCTTAGGACTACAAAAAATAAAACTCACATCTAGCAGACCATGTAAAAAGTATTAATGTCATTTTGATTTTTAAAAAAGTTGATAAAGACAGACTTTTCCAGTTTGAATTTGCTTAAAGAAAGCTTCAATTCTAAAATCAACCAGACTTATCTTAAAATGTGTCCGTTTGGAAGCACTTAGGATCTCGCCCGTGAGCAATTTTAACGCTACCTTCTTCTTATTCATGCGGCGTATTTTCTCACTCTACTATGTTACAGTACATATACATAAAAACTTCAGATTCTTTGGAGGCCTCTGACCCATCCCTCGGTACACTTGTGTAACTGACAAGTTTTGGGTTGAAACTGGTTCACAGGCTTTCCCGTAAAGGGTATATGGGCTGTGGGCAGGGATCTGAAACCGATACATGAAATTAGATGAACTTTTTTTTAACAAATAGTACAAGTAGATAGCAGATTTGAGCTGAAAATACCATCCACAAGATTTGTTTACAAACATAGTATAAATGTTTTCAGCGGTAAATCTATATATATAAAAATGAATTTGTGTGTGTCTGTATGTTCTCTATAGACTCGAAAACTATGCATCCAATCGCCGTGAAAATTTGGGAAATATTTAGGTATATCCCTGGGAAGGTTTTTGTAAATTTTTAACGTTCGAAATTCATTCCTCCCCCCTTTTTCGAGCATTTCATGTCATTATTCCAAGCATTATTTTCCCCGGTTAAACGCAAACGATTAATTTTTTAATTTATCGCATCATAACTAAGTGAAAGAAGCAATATTTCTAGCAATGTGACGTCATCCCAAGTAATTGTTTTAAACAGAGTTTTCCTCGGTTAAAAGCAAAAGATTAAAATTTTCAATTTATCACATAATTGATAGGTGAAAATGATATTTTTCTATCATTATGACGTCATTAATTTAAATATCTGATTTATTCATTTCTTATTTTATATTATTTAAACGTCGATATTTTTCTATCATTATGACGTCATTACTTTAAATTCTGATTTATTCATTTATTATTTTATATTATTTAAACATCGTCTGCTTAGTATCAATTCGATTTGACCTGGAAATTGAGATATAAAGTGATTAACTTTCATTTCTATGTGGCGCAAATTATAGTATTTTTATATGAGAACTTATTTTAATTCTTAGTTAATTTTTACGTTACAATGAAATGTTTATCAACAATATTTTAACAACAAAAAGTATAAATTTCAGTGACTCATGGATAAATAAAAACCTATCATTTTATATAGTTATCTTCATATTCATATGAATGTGATTTCTGTTTCATACAAAACTATGTGGTTTGTCATAAATGTCCTTAATTTTGGAAAACATTTATTACTACCAACAAAATTAGCACTGTTGCTGTCAAAACCTCTGCTTTCTATTCTACCACGTAATATGGCAGGGTATATTAACGTTGCTAATCAACGTACAGTAGTAATACAGTAATGTAATTTAGGGTTAAACTTATATTTTAACATAAGAAAAAAGTTTCAGCAACTTTAATATAAGACACAAATTTGATGCAGATTTAATCGTTAGCATGTAAACATATATTTTGTTATTTTTATTTATTGATTTTAAGAACAGTTTTCATTTTTATGTTTTTTTATACAAATCTACCCGATAAGTCAGAGTAACTTTGGAAAGAAATACTTGATACCGCCAAATGAACATATTCCGTATTAATACATTTTGAATTCCGAGATTAAAATCTGACTGACTATATATGTATGTATGTTTGTATTTGCGTCTATCTCCTTGTGAACCGCTGGACGCAGACGGGCACCAAAAGTACCAAAAGACGTGAAACGATCCAAGGATGTCATTTCGCCCGTTTGCTTTCCGATATTTCGATTAGTTCGAAAGATATTGACGAAAAACCGAACAAAATGCCAGTTTAATTTTGCGACACGAGCTTTCCATTGTCGAGTTGGCATCTAAATATGGCAGTGTTATTCATTGTTGGCTTTATTATCGCCAGATATTTGGTATTCGGGAAACACATAAACGTATCTACGCTATTTAAATTCCAGTGTAAGTATATAAATATATGATGGCATATATGTATATAAGACTATTTTTTATATGATAAAAGATAAACTCATTTTTGTTTAGGAAATAACTTCTTTTTTCTATTTTATTTGCTTGGCGAGATTTTTATTTTCAGTAATTAAAAATTGCCATATTCTATCAAATTTGTTTTTATTTCGCAGTTGCCATTTATAAAATAAAAACTAACATATGGTTATAGGTTTTGTTATCTAAAACTCAACTACACTAGAGAAAAAATATTGGCAAGTGATATACAGGGAACAAATAAGTTTTCATTTTAGAAATGGCAACTATGAAATGTTGAGATATTGTAACCACTTTTGAATAAAGTTTAAAATGTGATTTCAAATATAATTGTTCTCGGTATTTTAGCCTTATATACTTATTTCGTTTTATCAATATTAGTTTGGTATATTTCTTTCATTCTGAATTCAAATGCGCCATTTTTATTTATCCAATTTTAAGACTTCACTCTGTACTTCATCTATTATTAAATAACCTTGGCAACTTTCGGTATATTTCTTTTAATTAAATGTTATAAAAATTGAAATCATTTAAGTAACTTCATTCTTATGATAACACTTTCAAGTAATATAACTGTTCTGGGCTTTTGATCTTATGTGCTTAGTTCATTTTATCAATATTTAGTATTTTTCTTTCATTGTCAATTCAATTGCGCCATTTTCATTTGTCCAATTTTGAGACCACACTAACATCTATTTATTATTAGGCTTGGCAGAATTACTTAAAGAAGTGATTTCGGTCAATCGAGTTCAGATATTCTAATTAGTTCGAAATACATTTTAAAACCAACAAAAACACCGTTTTAATTATGTAGTACAGTCATTTTAACTGTTGAGTTGGCGTGACAAATGACCATATTTTCGTTGTTGTCATCGTTTTCGCCAGATAATTGGTAATAGAATTGACATTAATGCAAAACAACTATCGCCTATCCTGCCAAACCGTTGTTGGTAAAATTTGAACTTCGGCACATTTTAGTATTTTTGTTAGTGATTTATTATATTCTTGAAGAATTTTTCAAGACCTTACCATTAAAATTGGAGTGTAAATATATACATTTATAAACATAAATACATTTGAATGCATTACTTCGCCCAATCTGCTGAATGCTTAAACTCTTTCCACCATTAAAATACCGTAATAACAATCAATTAAATGTATATTAATTAATATATGTACTGAGTGGTGCCATTTATTACCTATAGTTACAACTATTTGTCATCCGCAATAACTTTTTCTCTTTGAAATATCCCAGTATCAAAATCATTTTATTTTTTTAATAGCTAAATTTTTTTCTTCATCAAAATATGTAAATTTTTATTTTACTTTCTCAAATTTTTTTTAAGAAATTAGTATTTTTCTGTTATATGTTGGCATGATTTTTATTTTCAATAATTACAAGTTTGGTTTGGTTTGGTTTGGTTTGGAGCGCTACGGTCTACTTTTTGCAACACGAGGGCTAATGAGACCGGGACCTACTGCTTAAAGCCGATTCCGAACGGCTACGAACATCCATGCCATAGTGGGACTCGAACCCACGAACTCCGGTTCCGAAGGCCAGCACCCTAACCACTCGGCCATCGTTCGGCTTCAATAATTACAAATTAGCCATGTTCTATCAAATTTGTTTTTATTTCACAATTACCATTTTTTTAAAGAAAAAGTTACCATCATAGGTTTTGTTGTTTAAAATTTAACTTTTATGTATGTAAAACATTAGTACTAAAAGGTATCCAATCTCGGAAATGAATTATGCCATTCAGAACAGTACATATATATTACTCTCCACAGTATTTTGAAATTTGACTCCTACATTAAAAAAAAAGTCGTGGAATTGAGAATTATGCAGCGGTTCACGGGTTACACAATGCACTTACTGGACATTCAGCTATTAAAATAAACTGTTATAATCATCAACAATCTGAAATATACGAAATTTGTTCAGCATTTATATTAATACGTCTTATTATCTTTAATAGTGATTCTAAACCTTTCATCGAAATATTTTGACCCAGACCGAAGGCTGGGTGCGAAGCAGCTAGTTATTACTAAACGACTGTATGGATATTTCAAGCTAGAGTTTGGCTGAGGAGATATAGTAAATCCTCTGAAACTGCTGATCTGAACTTATGGCTCCTGACCCCTTTGGTGGTTTAACTATTTCATTGAGGTTGATATTGGAAAACAAACTGTTTTGCCTTCCATTTCCAAGAAAATATCTTTTGGGAATACTGTTTTCTAGTTTGTTGGTTAAGAACAGAAGTAAATTTGTTGTGGAAGATATTTTTGTTGTCTGGTAAACAATATTCAGTCTCAATCTTCAGACTGACTTTTTTAGATTACTGTAGCAAAATGTAGCATTGTTTATTGCTGTTATATTAAGACTTGTCTATACTACACCATGCTTTAAGAAATATTGTTTATGTGTAATAAATAGAAATAAATATTTAACAATCTATGATTACATTGTTTTAATATCTGGGCTGCTTTAAATGTTCAATTTATAACAAAAATATTTAATGCTTATAAGATACTTGCATTGTGGTTCATTATAGTAAAATTAAAGTTGTGTAGTATCAATGAAAATATTTTTATGATGACCAACCATAAAGTCAGTTGTATTGAAGGTTCACGTCATTAGGAAGGTTGAGAAACACTGCTCTAAAGTAAAATAAATGTAAATAATGCTCTAAAGTAAAATAAATGTAAATAATGCTCTAAAGTAAAATAAATGTAAATAATGCTCTAAAGTAAGTTTTGTGAATGTACAGAATGCTAATTTAACACTAGATCATTATCCTTACCTCTGAGACTTTTGGTAGTGAACTAATAAACAGTTAAAAGCCTAAAACAACTTTTGTAATAAATTACTTTTAAAATGAAACTCATGCATTACTTGCCTCTCTTTGCTTTTATTTCTAAAAAAAAAATGCATTGCAGACGCAAAAATAGTAGAGTTCGACTCTAACAGGATGAGTTCTAGGATTAAATGGGAATTATACTAAAAATTTTAACTGCATTCAACAGTATTCATGTTAAGAATACTAATGACTGCAATTAACCCCTTAATTCAGATTTTATTTTGAAAAAGGCCGGCAAAAAATGAATTTTTTTAATGTAAAAAACAATTTAGAACGCTGAATTTAGGAAAAAGATATATTTTATACTTTAATAAGTAAATGTTATATCTTACAACCCCATGTAAATGATAAATATCAATAAAACGATTGGTTTTTTTTGCTTTCACATTGTTATTTTCAATTCTCAATTGCATTCGAGTGTTAAAAATTATAGCAACAAAGTACAACGCCGCTCGAATTATCTTGAGTCTGAACAGTCTGGCCAGTTTAGTGAGCTCCAGTTAAATCCAGTGTGCACGTTAAGGGGTTAAAAAGTACTCAAACGCTAGTAAATAGCTATCCCGTACAGAGCAATAGTATGAACATCATCGGGAATCCGTTTATAGGCTGGGTTGGATATGAACTGATTACGTCCAATAGTGGTGTACGCACTCCATTGAGGGTGACGAGCTTATCAAAACTTAAAAAAGATTTCACATTAAAAAATATTAATACATTCTTAAAATGCTTAAGAAATGCTGCTTTACCAAATTGATGTAACGTTTATTCCTAGCAGCTAATCAAGGATACTAGCAGATCGAAAGGATCAGAGCATTTAATAAGAAATTTTGATAATAAATATCAGTCATCCACTCTAAGCAAATTAATCTATAAAGCACATTGTTGTCTTACTATTCCCCAATGTATGTATGTTCCGTCCTGTAACAATTGATTCCAGTAAAATGTGCAACACCACTCAACAGTGCCTACTATAAACGATGGTATTGGGAGAGACGGTCACTTCTATTTAAATATGATTCTACTACAAAATTGCAGTCAGTGCTGTATTAGGCACTTCACACATGCTGTCGTTTGGGGATATGCAAGCCCCCCCCCACAAAAAACCGGGTTATTGTATCCGGGCCATAAGGCCAGAGTTATTAACGAAAATAACGTAGTAAAACCAGGTACAAAAATATATGATCGGCAAAGATTATGACTTTGCTCGAGTGAAAACGCAAGTTGACAGACTTGTTT
The DNA here is from genome assembly GCA_032207245.1 of Pardosa pseudoannulata. Lineage (NCBI taxonomy): Eukaryota > Metazoa > Arthropoda > Arachnida > Araneae > Lycosidae > Pardosa > Pardosa pseudoannulata. Next base: position 38,477,515 of record CM063502.1, on the reverse strand, counting down.
TTATGATAGGACGACCTAATGCTCACTTAAGGATCAAAAACCACAAATCTCGTAGCGTAAATTATACAGTTTCACTTCAGGTGAAAGGACTTTGAAGTAACAGTGGTGTCGACTTGAATGCATAAAACGATTTGCTGAATGTCGCTTGTAAAATATTTAATCTTCTAATTTTGGATAACTTTGGTAAACATTTTGGATTTTACTGCAGTAATATAATGCTATAAATAAATTATAAAACATTTCAAAATTTCACTTGATGCAAATCATTGTTTCTCGTGATACTTCACAAACATTTGAATGCAACATATGAAATTCTAAAATTAAACTTGGAAAGGTTGGATTTTTAATAATTTCAGATAACGTTTCACAAAATCACCTTAGGGTTTATAATTTGATATTATGAGCAGTCAGTTACAAAACAATATAATTTTTTTATTTATATTTCTAAGTTTAAAATAGCAAATTCCCTTGTGATATGTTTAAGAGAAACTTAAGGAATTTTTTTAATGATCTTTCATTGCATATAATAGAATATAATTAAAATATTGAAACTAATACCAAGAGAAACTAATCGATTAACAAAAAAATTAGTTAAATTCAGCACACAGTTTTATCGACAGTAAAATTTTAATTTAGGACATTCTTTTATGAAATTACTAAATGAATTGGTAAGAATAATAGCTTATGGTAACGAGGAGGCGGCTATTGTCAGCCAATTAAAAAATATATAAAAAGGCCATTTGCGAGTTTTCAAAGAGGCTCGATATTGGTTTATGAATGTAGAATTTTTAAGACTGAACGAATAAATTTCCGATAACATGATCTAAAGAACAGTAGGGATGTTTAGTTACATAACCCCAAATTTATAGTTTTAGCAATATTTGGTATTGTCAAACAGAAAGTGATCCCAAACCCAGCTTTCTGGCGATTAAGATTTTCTTCAGATATATAAGGCACATCATTTCTTTCTTCCACATACAACCCATTAACACAAATTTTCCAACCCACAAAGCTCCATCCTCCCCCTACTCACATGACGATTCCACCCCAGTAGGGGAATAGGCTACAGGAATTGGGTTCTAGAACTCATTTCGGTTCGACATAGTCTTCATACTCGAACCATTATCACTCCTTTAAACGTTAAATTCATTTTTGTTGCGTAAAATTATAGTGCTCCAAAAGCCATCGGTTTTACCAGAAACTATTCACGACGAATTGAAGCCTTCGTATCTCGGAATATAACAGTGATAATTTGGTTTGAAAAGTACTTTCATGAATATTTTCTTTCAAGAGATTTTTTAGGTGAATATTCTTAATGCAAGCCTTGGAGCATCAACTTTATCTTGATTTGACCAAGTTATTGCACTTTTTAGCGTTTGAGAAATATTTTTTCTGACATTGATTTTAGAGCTCCTGAAATTTAGATTTGAATATGCCTACAACTTTAATATAGTAAGGCAATAATACTTCGAATGACATTTCCTCCTTTACATCATCGAATAGTCAGATTGCGTTAAACTGACTTCTGTTTGGTCATTCATGGCGACTCAAATTTATTAGATAAAATTTAAGGAAATCACAATGTTAAATAGCAGTCAAAATCACTGAACATATTGATAAAAAATGCATATTAGTAGGAATAAGTTTTTAGAAGTAAGCAGGCTTAAAACCATTGTATTTGAATTTATTTCTCCAATTTCTTTCTGGTGTAATTGTTTCAAGTGTATACTTTTATTTGTAACTATTTGACTAAAGAATTATGGATGCAAATTTAAAAAACTCCAACTCATCACTCAATTATAGAGGATCGGTTCATATGATGGTATATACTCCACTGATCAAACCCATTTCGTATAAGCTTTTACTGGGGGAAAGAGGAGAAAACAATATTTGATTTAACAAAAGACTACAAAACAAATTCTGGGTAAGGCATTTACAATTAAAAATATATTTTAAAAGTTTGCCAACAAATCTAAAACAATATATACATTAAAAATTTCTTAAGTTTCTTTACGAATGAAAACATTTACGATGTATTTCAATTCTATTCAATTGTTTATTCTTTCCTAAAGTCTAATCCTGTGCAACAAGCTATATTTAATGATATTTCTTGGCTTAACTACGCATTAAATTTGCCCCTTTTTTTACATATACTTGTAAAACAACCGATATTAATATGTTAGGCCTTTATAGGAAGTTAGTCAAAATTTAATTGCCTATAGAGGCAGCGGGGCCTCCAAAATTACTTTGAGTCACAATCGCCAGCGTGTCAGATTTTGCATCACGCTGCTTTTATATGTAAACCTTATTTATATGTAACCTTAAAATACCACACCAAATGGCTTGTGTGGGCTTAATTTTAGGACTGATTTAAGGAAAGAATTTAAAGCAGTGTTGTAATTACATTTACCAAGATGCGAAGAAAAGATTGAGCCCATATCTGGAAGTAAACGTGTTAAAGTTAAAACAGCATGACTAATAATTTTAACTTTATACACTACGCTCACAAATATGTGAGAATTCAACTAGGTTTATTTCGACTTAGCCCTATTTGAACAACAAAAACAAACACACAGAAAGGTTAAGAATTGAATGATTAAGAAAAGGATAAGATAAAAATTTCAAATTTACTTTGAATAGTAATATCTACAAAATAAAGTACCGATAAAAATAAAGGACATATCAACCGTTCCATTAAATGTGCATTGTAAAAATATACTATTGATCAATTAAAATATTTTACAAAACTTAATTTCTCAGTAAAACAGTTTATTCCTTGTTTTCCAGAAAAAAAACTTTACTGGAATAATATCCTTTATCATATAATATATACAATTTCTGAACTGTTACTCAGATAGAAAAATCAAATGCTTCAAATGAAAAGTATATTATTCATCAGATTTTTAAACTGTATTGAAAAGTAATTTATATTTTAATTTAAATTGATAGAAAAGTCAATTTATTACATATATATATTTAAGAGAATTTTAATTTAGTGTCTTGGGATATTAGTTACCTGTACAAAATATTAAAGTACAAATTTATACATTTAATGTAATAAAAAAGCGACGATTTTGTACCTTTGGAGAAGATTAGAAAATATGTCTTAACATTTCGACAGTCCGTCATTAGAAGACGCATTGGTGGTTGCATCGTATCTGACACACATGATTGACTCTTAACAATTACTTGCAAGCAATTTCTAATGTTGGGGGGTATTGTAATTCAATACGCAAAATAGAACACTTATGTATTTCAGTAATTGTAATACAACTTTCATTTGATTAAAAATTTAAAACGTATGAACAGTTTTTCGCATAAATAAGATAGTGTCTCTGACTCAAGTATTGGAGTGTTAAGGCATAACAAAGTTAAATAAATCTGAATGTAGAGTGAAAAGAGACTTACATTATGTAAAACATACTTAATTCCATAATTATGGGACACTAAGTTAATTTCCGACGTAATTCTGAAACTGTTAAACACATTTCTTTGAAAAAAGTCCTACCATCGGTCTTAGAAGAGATTATTCCAGACTTTAGTTATTTTGGGAGGACAGGATTTTAAGCAAAGAAATGTTATTTAACAAAACTAAATCGTACAAAGAGAAACTACACCATTTCCGTTAAAATATTCCTCTTCACCTATAACTATGATACATCTTTCTCGAAGATTGAAGGATCGGTCAAAAGTAATTTATTTCATCTATGGAAAACCATAACTGGACTACATGAAATCAAATTAAAAAAAAATCGAAATTTCTTAAGAGCGGTATAGAAAGTTTATCTAAAAAATGTTTGTCAGAGAAAAGTATATTTATGCGAGTATTACTAGACATAAATTTCTTATACTGATGTTGACAAAAATGGTAAATGAAAATCCGTATGTAAAGGTTTTTACATATAAACTCGGTTATAAATCATAGTTACTACGTAACCAACGCACATAAAGTTTATAAAAATGTATAAAGTCCTACCTTTTTCACATAGATAGTAAATCCATAAGGAAGAAATTCGTATCCAACAGAGCCTATTATAATGAATAAAATACTAAGACATAAAATAGGGAGAAACCATCTTCTTCGCCATATATCTTGGGCCAACATCGGATTGGAAACCAGACAATTATTGGCTTCCTTTTGCATGGCCAATAAATTAATATGATATACCTTGAGATTTAGTTTACAGTCTACTTTTAAAAAACCCTTACCAATGCTTACTCAGCTTTTATACAGAAATGTAACTTTGCTCTTTTACAAAAGAGGCAGTTAATCTTTTAGTTGATAACCGCTTCTTCATTATAAATATCTAAAGACATTTGTTGTGCTATGTTGATTTTACTGAAAATGACATAAAATAATATACATAACACGAACATTTAAGATAATTTTATCAGTAAAAGTTTCTTTTCGGCTTCATGTTTTCTAAAGATTAAATACAAGAAGTAAAAAGAAGATATACTATATAGCAATATTCCTCTGAGACACTGACATCACAGCAAACCAATGAACATCCTTTAAACTGACTATTTTACTTACGATCTATTTTACATTGAAAATCTATTTTACATTGAATATCTTTCTTAAAAGCTGTTATAATACTAAATGCCATGAGATTTATTAGTTTTCAGTTAGTAAATCAAACTGAATCAAATCAAATTGACGTGATGCATTCGAGGTAAATTGTATACTTTACCTCAACGTGTAGATGATTCTGGTCTTAGCCTAAATTTTCTTTAATTCTGATTAGGAAGAACTTTAAATCATGAAATGACAAGTGAGAAAAAGAATGCTGTATAATGGGAATAAATCATATACTTTCGGAAGGAGGTTATGTATCAGTTAGAAGTTGAATTGTACAGACTTAGCTCGTACACCTCAGATCAAATCTTGTAATAAATGAGTGAAGTTAGATAGATTCAACAAGTTTGACGATTAGCAAAGTAAAAAATATTATGATAAAAATACATAGAATACAAAGAAATAAATACAAAGAAAAGTCTGCAATTACAGTTAAACTAAGTAAAACATTTTACTATATTTCTTAGCTATTCCTCTATTAAGGATTTAAACCCTCATAAACCAATCACAAAAATGCTGTAATAGTTAAATATCTAAATCAACAGTAAAAACCTTCTAATTTACTTTTCTAGACTTTTCTAAGCCAATTGATATCTTTCATTTGTAGACTTTGGTGTTAAAATGAATGCATCAGAAATTTCGTGTTTGGTACAAGCTGATATATTTGTTTTAGAATCTATCGTTAATTACTAAAGTCCAAATTATTAACATGGAATGATATATCGGTTTTTTCTCTTTAATTGCGTCATTAAATTACCTTATTATTGACCTTATTCGGAAATAGGTAAAAGTGTCCTGAGTAATGAATGTCAGGCAGTGTGAAGAATCTAAAATACCACTGTAGACGTTCTCGGACAACCGGTAGAAGGCCAACCAAAAGAAATAACTTTCTCAAAATATCAATTTCTGTCAATGATAGCATGGTGTAACTGGGCGAAGGTTAAAGAACAGCTGTCGTCTGCCGAGGTGTACTGTATTGTTAAAGATTATCTTCCGGAAGGCTTTGGTCACTATGTTGGGCCCCTCGATTGGTTCATTAAAGTCTTTACCACCTAGAAACTTCATCTGTCTTTTTCGAGATGTTATGAGTCCTGACGATGTTACAAATCCTAACGATCTATACATGAATTATAAATCCAGCCCATATTGCAGTCTGTTGATCAAGAAGTTTACTCAAAACTATTGTAGGCAAAACATGCATGAGAGGCTCAGATGACAGATGCTCTGTTCTCCTACTGTATAAGCAAAGGATTTTAGTCCAAAATTACACTGCTTAATGGTTTAGTGATTATACAACCTAAGTTGATCCATAAGAAAAATGAAACCATGAAGCATCATCCTGGTGCTTCTATACTTCTTTTAAACTAAACTAAAGCAATATTTTTTTTCTTTTCACTTAGTGACAAACAGCATCCCACTTGAAGCTTTTCCTACAATGGTTTTCTAATCACATCAAATTCTTATTTAAAGAATTACTACTCCAAAAAGAATGGGGAACTTGCAATGTTCATACAAGTTTAAAGTTTAATTGCTCTTGTGGCGTCTCGCAGACTTCATCCTTAGGAATTTTCCCACCTCTAAATCATAATTGATCCCGCTTTTCTCAGTATTTTCTGGCAGCTTACTGTGAAGAGTATTTACCAAGTGGTAAGTTAATAAAAAAGTAATTGAGATGAACAACTGTAATAATTTCATTTATATAAAATACTTATTTGCATAAAATAATAAATTTTATTTCTACAAAATGCATAAAATACTCAAACAATATTTAAAGGTTAAAAAACTGTGCAATATTACAAATTTTGAAAAATATTAATTATAAACTTCGACACATGCCTTACTAATTCTTTTAATCGTTCTTGATATACGCTCTGTGGTCTGGTTTCATTCCTTTCATTCCTTTCGATTTAAATTCATATAATACAATTTATCAGAATAACAGGAACAATGAAACTAAGAAACTTCGAAAACGTACTAAAAAAGGAAAAATTAAAAAGATATGACTGCACTAAAGTAACTGTTATTAAACGTTATCTTTCTCATTAAGATCTTTGCGATACTCTGACAAATGTTAAACGTGACAAGAATAATTATCAAACACGTGTGTGAAGTAAAATGGAACTTTTATTTTTTAGAAGCGAGAAAGCATTTATATCGCTTCCTTTGGCTGTAAGCTTTTGTGAGGTAAGACCTTGAAAATCAAGAGCTTCTAGATTTAAAATGTATGGCAGTATGACCCAAAATCTAGGTTCAGAAACAAAGGACCATTTGATATATTATACAAATGAATAAAACATTGCTAATCAATTACGAATGAGATAGTGTTAATATTGTAAACATCTCAAGAAGTGAGCAATATTAATTTTATAAACATTTGCATGTTATCATTAATAGTTATTTTAGATATAATTTACTCTCGCGTTTCTAAAAATTAACAGTATTGCTTTAAACATTAACAGACAGATCTTTTAGTTTAAAAGACAGCACAGTTATTAATACTAAAATTAAAACTATTGTTAAAATGTACGTATAAGTTAATACACGTACTCAAACACTGAACTACCTACAACTCTACCCAGGTTATGTGCGTGGCCTAATTAATGATTAACACTTAATTCTGCAAACTTAGCATTTTAATATTTATAATAATTCTTGACATTTCCATATTTACACAATCAAGATGGTATAAGGCAACACCATCTAACGATTTATTCTACCTAACACCATTTACTAATTATATTCTGTGAATATGAAGTGATGACTATAGTCTTAAAGGTAGCGACTTACTCGGGACGCAGGAGAACGGGTGCACATCTAATAGCGGCGACGAGCATCTATCGAAGGGCTGCTCAGGGTGAGTTCAGGCATCAATGAACAGGGAAGCTGGGGCTTGATGCTGGGGCCTTCTTGAGACAGGAACAGAGCTGGGTCGTCACTCGGGAAGCAGGAGAATTGGGGCACATCTAATATCGGAGATGGGCACCTGCCGAAGGGCGGCTGAGGGTGCGTTGAAGTATTAATGTACAGGGCAGCTCAGGCTTGACGCTGGGGCGTTCTTGAGACAGGAACGTCAGTTAAGGAATCACCTCTCCTATTGACTCCTTCTAGTCTCCAACTCCCTCTATCTCTCCCGGAGATCCTCATAACCTCCCCTCTTCTTCTAGCCCAGTATTTAAGATCCAATCAGTAGTTGTCCATGGAATAAATATTAGGTGTAATCCTTTTACAATGAGCATTCTGTATCCTCCCCTAGATACATCCCAGGGTTCTGTATCAGTTTCCCATGGGAACCTCTTCTGGGGCGTTCTTGAGTCAGGAACTTCAATTAAGGAATCACCTATCCTCTCGAATCCTACTCGTCGTCAACTCCCTCTCTCTCCCGATCCTTGTAATTTTCTATCTCCTTCTCGCTCAATCGTTCTTAAGATTCAATCAGATTTTCCCATACTAATAAATATTGGTTGTAATTATTTTGCTATTTGCTTACTGTGAGCATTCTATATCCTACCCCAGATGCATCCCAAGATCCTACATCAATTTCTCATGGGAAGCTCTTCAAGTGACCACAGGTCCTGGCCTTTTGGCCTTACATGACCCCTGTCCACTACTGCATCTTAATGTGCCGTTAACTTGTCCATTATCGTCCATTGCCATAAGCCTCCCGTGGAGTTCTTGAATCAAGTCATTCCTTCTGCCTTCATAAATCACCTAAATAGTCACCACATGCTATATAGATCTTTAATTTTGGAAGACTTAATCTGCCAAGATTAACTCACTGCAACTATTGTCAAGGGATTTTAGATATGCATCTAGTATGGATAGATTTCAAACATATATTATAGAACAATAACTTTATCAGTATAATGAAAATATAATATAAAATAATTTCAGAGAAGACAAATTAGGTCGAGTTTTCTTGTTTAAACTGACTAGCATTTTATGAAGTCTTTTTGAGAGCAAATAAAATATTCAAATCATTCGTAAAATGGCTGTATTGATGTGTCTATGAATAAAACAACGACACATATCAGAAGTTAATTATTATATTTCCTAAAAATATAAAACTTAAAAAGTTGAAATTTTCTAAATTGAAAAGTATTGCTTTTTAAATAGTCTGTTTACTTTTAAAATTAAAAAGCATATTTTTAAATTGTCACACTGAGTAATAATAATTAAAAAAAAGCCTTAACGCATGTTTTTTTTTTTACCCCATTTGCCGTTTTGGTAGGAATAATTAAAGATTAATACACTGGATATGGTTGATCAAAGATAGCAGATAGAAAAAGAAATACGAATACATCTAAATTAATTATAAAGGTAGAGAATAAACTCTGTTAAATCAGTCGATGTTTAAATTTCTCTACGTAAAAATATTTAATATAGATTGTGAATATTTATAAGAGCAGGGTGAGAGATTCATATTATTTTGTAATGACTTGTGACTTTGAACTCGGCTCTTTTCTAAGAAAATGGTTTGAAGTTAATCCTTGTTCAAGTAGAGAAACTTTACGTATAGTGTATGAAAGGAGTATATACGTACATAATACAACTCTTAGTTTGCTTCTGTGTATGATAAATTGAAATATCTCATTTTCCTCCGTCTTAGAGAACCACAAAAATCTCATGTCTCCCTATCTTGGATCAGAATACATTGCCTAGCAAACGGTGTTGGGAAAAGTATTGGCCTTTAATCTCCCGATGGGCTAATGACTATGCATATTTTGTCTTTCGGTGGGTTGTTGTAAGGGGTCTATAACTTGGTAAATTTTCCTAGAATTTATCATCATAGTGGTATATATCGTAAATATCTTTGAGAAATTGCACATCGATATAAAATACGTGTTAATTAATAACAATTGAAGTTTTCTAAAAGAATATCTTATTTTCAACTCCTGAATTCTAGGTGAGGTACATAAGGCACACCAAACTACAAGGGGATTTTCTTTGCTGTTCCGGCATCGGAACCTCTCCAGCAATATCCGTCATTAAATTTGTTGACAATTGGTGCTATTCTCCTCCATTTACTCTAAATATAACGAGATACTCGAAATCTAAAATAAGCCAAAAATTCATCAAAAGAAATTAGTAGGAAAGATTAACCGCCTTTTTCTTCTTTTTCAGGCATGATCACGTCTTAACTTCGAGACGTTTCGCTTCTGTGAAGGAATTTTTCATACGTGCCTAGGACATTAACTATGATGTATCATGGTATCTGTGGGAGACGTTCCAGAATAACTGGTAGTTTTGTTGTAAGCGTATCTTTTCTTTTTCAAGTATGACTCTTCTAGTGTTAGTAATATTGTTGTAAATGGAATTTAACTGTAATTAACTATTTATTGCTGTATATTTTAACGTAATAGTATTATTTTTTATCCTTGTTATACGTTTAACCAGTGTTTCAAATAATTACTCTTATTGTTATTTTGTATTTTGCCCGGTAATAGTAATTTTGTGTATTACGCTGATTAACCTTTTTTCGACGCTTTGTTTTGTTAATCTATGTGCTCTTAGGTTTCTTGGTTTGCAGCAATTCCGCATTTCGTATAAAGGTATTTTCTGTTTTATCAAACATTTTGTCGATGTTTCTAACCATTTAAACACTACTTATGTATTAAATTACTTAACCAGTGTATGGGCATCGTTATTCCAGTGATTATAAATGAAGAGACTCAATTTTTTTTCTCTGTTGATTTGCTTTCCTCTGGACAATTTTGGTTCCCCAAATTTAGTCATGCTACCTTGCTTAAATATTAGTGATATCTGTGTCGGGCATATTTTCACCTGCATCAGCTGAGACCAGTTGTTTACCTAGCCTCAGCTGATTTACCAGTTGTTTCAAGTTTAAAATATCATTAGCCTTCAACAAAGTAATAAGTATTTTAAGGCTAATGATTAACACCTTTTCGATATTCTTTAAGAACATTTGTAGTAGATGTACAGTCTTGTTGAGAGAAAATGGGAATTTTCGTAAACAAAGGCTGCTATACTCTTTCGATCGAGATAAGCCGGAATCTTAAATAATGTTATTCAAGAACAATGTCATTTGATTTTAAAATTTCTAAAAGGGCATTTATAGGAGACATAGAATACTAAACTCCTCTGCCTGCAACTCCTATAGAGTTCAAGATTTCCAAGCCACTAGATGCTTTGTATAAGCCATTAACTTGAGATTAACATCCTATAATATTGTGAAATAAAAGTCGAGGTAAAAGCAGAAAATGAGCAGGATATGAAAGAAAAATTGATAAGATTGAAAGCTTCCAACATGCAAATAGAAATCTGAATAAGGGTATGGCTACATTTGAGGGCAAATTGAAAGATGACGTTAAACTTTTTGAGAATACTCTTTGAAGATAAATTTAAAAACAAGGAAAAACAATAAAATTTAAGAAAAATGAGTACGCATTTCTGAAAGAAGCAATACATTACTGAACAAAATAGAGCAGATGAAGAAATTATATCCTTTATGAATTTACTTTTTCAGATATTATAACAATTATATATCTGAAATTATAAACGCTTTCCAACCGATGAACAAGGTGTAATGCAGACTCCAAGAACGGCATTGGACAAATGGCCGAAGTTATAAAAAGGAAAAGATATTGGACAATGTTTTTTTCTCCTTACATTTCTTGTACCCTCTTCTATAAGAATGCCACATAAAACATGTAATTTTTACCATTGTTTTTGAGCAAAATACTTTTAAATCTTCTAAAAAGTATATTAAACTGAAAGCCAAATAAATTTTGCAATTTGTTCCAAAATTCCCCAACTTTACTACTAACTTTGATTTACCACGTATGAAACCAATTTTCTAAGTATCGGATTGGTTTAAATTTTAATACAGTTCTTCCGTTTTGTTGTAAGATCCACCCGTGAAATCCTATCCATCTAGCTTGTTTCGTGTCATTCGTGCAAATGCTCACGTGTGGACATAATTAAGAAAATATCCTGTTCTGTTGGTTTGGAAAAGATCCTCTGGTGTTTGTTACTTTGTAACTGTGAGGCAGTTGACGGCAATGCAACTGTCATCTGACAGTTTTAAAGTCAAGTACCCCGCATTTGTTAAAAAAATAAAAACAACAACCATTCAGAACTAGTCTAGATTCAGTGAACATTCATCAAACTTCCAATTAACGTCCAACATCATAAGGCTCGGATATAAATCCAATGGAAAATGTTTTTAATATGCTACAAAGAAGCACACGGCGGCAATCTCCAGGTAAGGTATGTGAAGTCAACACAGGTATTCTCTGAATATAAATACATTGTAGAAGCTTTTAGAATCGATGCAATCGATGCCCTTATGAATGTGACCTGTTATCCATGCGAAAGGTGCTCTGAAAAATATTAATTCTAGGTTTTTAATTTATTCGCCAGTATATATAAATGATTAAATTTTACAAGGTAAATTACATAATAAGCTTTTAAAAAAGAAATACTTTGCTTTAAAACAAAATTTACTTTATTTCAAACAGTTGTATTGAATTTATATATCATTTTCAAAAAATTAACTAAAATAATAGTTTAGCAAAGTGAGACAGAGAGTGGAATGATAAAAAAAAGCCAACTCTAACAATTTTCAACGCAATTACCATGGCGTGACAAAGAGATCAAACATGGTAGTTTTTATAGAAAACATCTAACATAAGTTTAAAGGGTTACCGTGAAAGTATCATTCATTGAGGATATTAATTTATCAGAATTAGAAAGATCTTTCCACGAAGAATAAAATTAGTTGGAACTCGCTATACATGAATAAATGAGACTTCCACACGTTCTAGAATAGAGAAAAGTCTTTCAAGGTAGATTTCCCCCCTACTTTTTGTGTTGTTGCTTTTGAAGGTCAATTAATTCTCCAACAGAAAGAAAAAAGTAACTGAAGCTCATATGTGTAATAATTTATATAAGTCTAATTTTTAAAGTAACTTGTTGTTTATCGAATGGTATAAAGAAACATTTGCGTTAAAAGTCGTTATGCTATATGTTTTCTAAAATATAATATTTTCCTTAAAAATCCTTTTTTTTATCTTTTAGTTTTCATGTACCAGTTGCTTTAACTCTATTTTTTTTTGTGGTTAATATCATCAAGTCATAAAAGTTAGAAAAAAATCCTCAGTAAATATCTGAAAATTATTACATTATGTTTGTAAAATTCAATCATTAGTATTCAGATTGGAACATGAAAATAACTTGAAGATTTGTACATCGATTTAAATATATTGTTTTACACTGAGAAAGGAGACTAAATTGGTCAATATTGTTAAATGATGAAATTTTCTCAAATAATCTTGTCTCTATTAATTTCGTTTCGATATAAGTTATAAAATTTATTGCTACACACACACACACACACACACACACACACACACACATATATATATATATATATATATATATATATATATATATATATATATATATTTTCAATTTATTACACCCAAATTTCAGGTTTCGTAAATTTGGACTTTTGATTACATACTGGTTAAGGATAGGTATTTATCTGCAAATAATAATAAACTAGCTACTTCGCACCCAGCCTTCGGTCTGGGTAACAAAATTTTTCCTAATAAAGGTTATAAACTACTATTATAGATAAACAAATTTATAAAAATATTAAATAAACTCGTTTGCTGCAGATTGTTGACAAACATGATAGTTTTTTAACAACAGAGAATCCCAATTATAAATATGTACGTGCATAGCATTGCCCGGACACCGCAGCGTAATGAAGCTAAATTCCACGACTTTTTGTACGACTTTTTTTTATTATATACATAATTTTAATCTTATTTTCTTTGGTGCATAGAAAACAGATGACCCCTCGAAGAAGGGGAAGAAGATCTGCGGGCAGTGTAGTTGAGTTCGAGGAGTCGAGATAGATCATGCTACCTGGAGAGATATCTCTGTTTTGCAGTGAGATAATTTTATTTTGGGTATGGAAAGCTCGGCCATCTGTACTGCTTCAGACAGGTTCCGAGACTCAGAACTATGTTATTTTGTTTTACTTTAATTTTCATCAATCTTGTAAATAAATTTGTGTTGTCCTTCTAAGCTTTGGAGGAATTATTTGGTTATGCATCCCAGCGACGGTCTGCGAAAATACCTACCAGAGTAACCACAGATCACACCTTAGCATAGTGCCCAGAAAGTTGGGCTATAACACATTATTAACCCATTTTTATTCTGTATTGACTAGTTCATAATTCATTAATCCAACGATTTCATTAAAATCTGTCTAACAGTTCCGGAGATAATCGACTAAATCTGAAAATTCTCCTAATTTTGAAAACCTGTGTGTTGGCAAAGGCAATTTAATTTTTCACCTAGCATACATGCATTTGGAGTCAATACAGTTGTTTTTTCAATCGAACTGTCTCTGTTATGTCAGCTAATTGTCTTTTTTTATTTCACTCCCTAAATGTTGCTTCGAAACAGCGATAAATCTTAGAAGTGTACCTATCGTCAATAATGCATTTAGATCAAAACAGAATCGTTTAATGCATCTAATTTAACCTTGTAACGAGATTCTGGTTTTAGGAAAAGTGGCATTTTGTTTCCAGAAAAAAAAAAAAACATTTTTAAGGTGTATGATTTAACGAATAATATGCCAAGTGAATAATTGCCTGGCATATTTTTGAAGGCTTTCCTGCTTTATTAAAATTCAACAAACTCTCTATCAAGAAATACATTTGTATTCTTGCAGTCTCAGTCTTTTGAGGAAAATCAGTGATAATGACAATGAAAATTACAAATGTACTGTTTATAATGGACTTTGAAACAGTGTAAGGAAGTGCATTTTTAATTTTTATTTTTGTTGTCTTTATGACTCTATCGTATGATGATGGCATCGCTATTTTAGAGGTTCATCTCTTGAAAGTCGCAAGGCATTGTCATGGAATGACGTAAAATATCTTTTCTTCTCGAAAAGAACAATTTACCAATTATGAATTATCTTTATTTTTCCTTCATTTTGGTTGCGTTTAAGCATCATGTAACGCACATGTTATATCATTATTTCAGATTTAGTGATTTTACATATTTAAACATCACATACATCACTATAACTTTTCATTATATAAAATTTGATATGAAGACAATTATTATATTTTAACATTGCCTGATCACATAACTGCATATAAATGACCAATGATCTATTTTCATTTATAGTGGAGTCAAATAAAATGTATACATTCGCATTACAAACGCACCTATTATATCATTATTTCAGATTTAGTGATTTTCCATATTTAACCATCAAATACATTACTATGATTTTTCATTACATAAAATTTGATCGGAAGACATTTATTATATTTTAACATTTCCTGGTCACTTAACTGCGTATAAAGGACCAATTATCTCTTTGCATTTGTAGTGAAACCAAATAAAATGTATACATTCGTATTACAAACAAAAATTTTATTTAAAAAATGAAATTTCTAAATTAAAATGCTTTTTAAAATTATTTTTCCTTTTAACTTCTTACATTTGAAACATGTTTGTTCAAATTTTTTCAAAGTCTTCAATTTTTGTTCATTTTTTTATGTTCATAAAAAGTTTAAATCAGCCAGTATACAAACCATATTTTCTGTATATTGAAAAGCTTTTATAAAGATATGAGACTGTATACCAATTAACACTCATATGGGGAGAATAAAACTGGAATTTCTATTATTTAATTATTTATTTAATTTTTTAAATATAGATTGATCATGTGAGACACGAATGTGGCTCAACCTTTGATGGGATTTCACATAGCTAAAACTAGTCTCTAAATAATCATCAAAAACATATATTTCATATAAGCAAATGTTAAACTGACAATGTTTTTATCCAATGGTTAGACGGATGTTCTGATTATATCTCTGCACTTTAAGTCATTTAAAGTATTTGTTTATAATGAATTTTAATTCACTGTTTAAGTGACTTTTAATAACTGAAAAAAACATTTTCCTCTTTTCTTTTAAAAGTAGTAATAGAACCTAGGAATTTTCTACCATACACTTTATATTCAGAATCGACTAAAAAGTGATGAACTGTATATGAATAAATTTCTGTTTTACAAGTTGACTGTTGTTGATTTCAAAAACGGATTAATCCAGTAAAATCTAACTTCTAACTCCAAAAAACAATTACTTTATTAGTCTAATATAATTTACTTTAATAAATTTAATCTTGCAATTTTGACTTTTAAATTCCAAACTCTAATCCTAGCTCTTTTTTTTTCTTCCTCGAAAAATCCAAAATGTATATTTAAAAGTATCAACTCAATTTGTTTTATTCAAATATAAAAAAATAGTCTTATTTTTTATGTAAAGGATGCAGATAATGATTGAAGTCTTCTACTCAAGACACAACTTTGACATATGTTCAAAAGTTATCAAATCACAGAATTTATTAATTTTTATGTTAACAAAATTATATATCTATTATCATAAAAGCAGATTTATCTTCAAGTTTAACAGTTTCTACAGATATAAATTTGTTTACTGACTTACACTGATACGAGCAAAAACATTTTTTTTTATGATATTTAAACAGAAAAGCTTAGCCCATATAAATAATTGACGAAATGAAGGTTGTTGAGTTTGGTGTCTTTTATGAGGTTGGGTTGGACCGCTACGGTCCATATATATAGTTTTCTTCAACTTATTAGTGTAATATTTAATACATTTTGTGGGGGTCCATAAGCATTACGCAAATCCAACACAGGTGTCAGTAAAACTGGCAGTTTCTTCACTTGTAATATAACATACTACTGCAATTTTAAGTCTTTAGCTTGTTTTTCTTAAGACATAGTGCAATGTGAAATTTTAAATAAGTAACAAAATTAAAGATTTAATACAATAACAAAAATAAATTTAATTATTTTTTTGAATTCAAACATTAACTATAGTCTTCACATTAAATAATGCTTTGTTTCAAATCAACCTCTTTTTACACAACATCACCAAAATGGTTAACAATATATCATTCTACATTACTAACTGTAAGCATAGAAATAAAATATTCTTAATTTCAACTATTCGTCAGGAAACTTTTAGATAAATTTTCTCTTCCTCTTTAGCTGTTAACGTGAAACACTCGTTAAATAAGTTAAGCTTAATCAATATTTAACTTATCTGTTGTTCTGGGTGATATAGCTATCGAAAGTCAAAAGAAGCTTAGGTTCGAGACTGAAACGTAGTATAAGCGGAAGACTAAAATTACAGCTGAAAAGTAATTTTTACAATATAGTAATATCAATGTGAAAAAAACAGAACTTTCAGCTAGGAGAATGTTTAAATCAAGGTTATGAAAATAAGTATAAAGAGGATCTTGAAAATAATTTTAAATACTTTTTATGACGAGCTAATTCTGAATTCGACGATATAGTGACTGAAAGAGATATCGAGTGATGTAAAAACGGCGGATGACAAATTAAAAGAACATGCAATTATTTAACACACTACAGAAAATATAAAATGAATGGAGACAATTCCAAGAATACATTACAAGAATACAAACATTATTAAATTAATAATGTTTAAAAATATAAACATCAAAGATACGGATACAATTACTTAATAATTATTACAACTATAGTATTTACTTAAATTTTATCTTTCTTAAAATTTACTTTTCTAACACATTTAGAAAAAAGAATTAAAAATATAGTATTTGATGAAAAAGCAAATTACTTTTTATTAAATGACTTTATAATTGCTACCTTACAAAATTTGTAAAAAGATGAATTGACTTTTAGAAAAGTGTAACTGATATTTTAAAAATAATTAAATAGCTACAGTCACTTAAATGGCTGATATTATACGTTTCAATTTAAATTTAATATATAATATGTGCATTGACTGGTGAATAAAGAATTTGTATGCCTCTTTGTTTCGAAAAGAAATACAAACTCATAATGATTCACTGAAATCGCTGCCTAGGAGCTAGAAAATCTAATTTATTTTATTTCTTTAGATCATAGAACAGTGTGTTAGAAACATTTAAAAAAAAAACCCAGAAAAATTTGTATTAGATATTAAGTTACGACGAAAAGAGGAGACTAAATGTCATGATGAAATTTGGATTGTCAGATGTCTTGGCTGAAAAAAAATGCCCATCGTTCATATCCTTCCAGAATACGACGAAAGCGCATAAAATAAATTAATAGGAGGAAAATTAGAAAAAGAAAATTTTCTAATGAAAGAAAGCTATACCTACTGTGGAGAAAGCATTCTCTGATTTATTTTTAAATTCGCATTCTTATCAAATTAAATATAAATATTTACCCTCTGAAATTAAAACGCGAGGCATTAAAAACATGTTACTTCATGGATTAACTTGTAAGCAGTCTGTAAAAAAGTTAATCCGTGTACTTAACTTGTAAACAAGTTAATCCTTGCAGCACTACCTGTATTTAGCCAATTTAAACTTACTTGTTGACAAGTGCTTTACACCATTATTTATTTTCTATTCATGACAAAATGTGTTAATTGTGTTTATAGATAATAAGGTAGCTGAAATAACAGGTGAACATGGTTTGTTTTGGTTTTGGAGTGCTACGGTCTACTTTTTGCAACACGAGGGCTAATTAGACCGGGACCTACTGCTTAAAGCCGATTCCGAACGGCTACAAACACCCATGCCATAGTGGGATTCGAACCCACGAACTCCGGTTCCGAAGGCCAGCATCCTAACCATTCGGCCATCGTTCGGCCAGGTGAACATAGGAAATTTTTTTAAATATTTCTTTTATTATTTTTTTCTTCCTCAAAACTGCAATTTGTGGATTTCTCTCATGATTACTCAGTTATTGCTTAATATTATTTCTTAAAAACTACAGAACTTGTATAGATTGTTTAAAAATTTAAAATGATAAACTATCATACTCGATCTAAAGAAAGTGAAATCCTTTTTAATTTCTTCGGTACCCTGTATGTATTTGATAGCAAAATTTCAAACTGAAAATTTTTGTAAAAAATAATTTTTAATGTCTGGAATGAAACTAAATTTGCAAATAATATAAATACCAATTTTGAAATATCTGTATATAAGCACTGAGACTATAATAAAATACACAAAACATTTCGGTGTTATTATTTTAATTAAATAATTTATTCCAATCTGATTAATTTATACAGCCTGTAGCAGCCGAAAGGGGATTTTACCGTTCATAACCAACTGATCAACTTACCACGCTAGTTTAATAAGTAAAAAAATAATTTTTGAACAATATTTTTTCCTTTTACCTATAAGACAGCATAGTATTGAGTGACTAAGAAAAAATATTAAAATATCAGGGTCATGAAAAATGTTTAAGAAAGGCAGGAGATCCAGTTCAGTGACTACCAAAGAGATATTTTTTGGAGTTGCCCAGTTAGAAAATGAAAAACCTTTGGGAATTCCTGGAATTGGGTTTAAAAAATAAACGGAATAGTTCTGATTATTGCTCTTTATTATAGCTTTTACTCTTCTTATAATTTATAAGCTGTAAAACTCTTTGAACTTTACAAAAATACTCTACAAAACCATAAAGTCAAAAAAATATTTCATGACTTCCCATAAAACATGATTGAAAATATTAAGGAGAATTATTTTAATTTATTTTTCAGTTTTAAAGGAATACAGTTTTAAAATATATCATTAAATAAATGACATTACAAAATAAACATTAAAACATTAAAAAATATATTTTACTAGGTCATCATACTCACATTATCATGAAATCGGAAATGCATAAACATCATAATTTTCATGCTACCACCTCTGATTTGATGATGAACGCTGAATAACTGACATAATAAATCCATAGCTGATTATAACATAGATTCAAGAAAATATTCTTTTGAACATATCCTCGAACTTTGCTGCGCTTTTAGCGGTGCATTATACTGCTGTTAAAAATGTTATACTATCTATTATATAGTGTTATTTCAATAGTGATGGGATATGACTTACTGGTGAAAAGGTTAACACGTCTGTCCAAAATGAGAGGATCTCATCAAGGAAAGTAAAATGGGAGGTTAATACAAAAGGGTCAAAGAATGGTCTGCAGGCGTAAAGGTCAACACATCTGCCTGAGAATGAAAAAGTCTTGATTATGATATACGACTTTGTTACTTTTGTAACGATAGATAAATGGATCGATACTGTAAGGCTTATTAATCATCATAATAAGCATTGAGATATTTAATGGCTGTTTTAACTAAATTGTTCTAAACCGTAAAAGAGTTTGTTATTAAGAATGGTTGCATTCAGCTACGATGAATAAATTTATAATATTCACAAATGACTCCTAATGTCTGAAGCATCGATTCCGAACTTGAATTCATCTCAAGTCTAGTTACACTTTAAGTTCTAAAACTGGAATTTAACCAAATATATTAAACTACCTGCAAACAAATATAAAGTAATTAGTAAGAAATACAAATATATTAATCATGAAAACGTAGATACTTTGAGTAGAAATTAAAAAAAAATAGTTTCTGGTCAATAAATTTTGTTCTCAGTTAACAACATTGAATTTGATTAAATATTTTTGTTATTAAAAGAAATTTTTATTTCATTTAAGTACATAGACGAAAGTTCAAGCATTTAATTGTGACTGATGAAATTTCTTTTTAAAAATGGAAAATCGAGCCAATTGCTTTTGTTCACAATCTTTCAAATTACATACCCATTCAAAATTTAAATCCAAATATTGAAAAAAATAAGCTTTTAAATAGGAAAATGAACAGTTTCCATAATAAGATACCAAATAATGTCAGAAGAAATTGTGAAGTGCATAGTATTCATTCTCTTCTTACATGAAGACTACAGCCTACTTCTTACATAAGGGTGACAGGGGTGTATTACAATAAAAGCAGGGAAAATGTCATTATGTCAAAAGAAAAAGTTTTAATACTGCGTAGTATGTGTTATACAGGACTGCAATGAAGAGATATATCTTAAACCGCATTCTTCTGTGGCAAAAAATGTCTTAGTATAGGGATAAGCTTTGTTGAATGCTCAAACAAATTACATGTTTCTTCGTTTATACACCAAATTCCCAAAGTCTTCGATATATAGATTGGAGAAATGCAATTTGCTCAATGTTTTTGTGCTATATATATATATATATATATATATATATATATATATATATATATATATATATATATATATATATATATATATATATATATATATATATATGGGCACCTATTACAGCTTTTACAAACTATGACTCATTATAAAACTATAAGAATTTGTCTGTATGTACAATGTATCCTAAAACTTCAAATTATAAATTTATTGAAAATTCATTCAAATCTATAAAAATATTTTATACCTGCCCATTTATTTTAATTCATACTGATATGTATAATGTTTATGAAATTACAGTTTACATTAGTGTGTGAGCTATAACAACATGTTGGGAAAATATTGTATACTGTAACGCAAAATCTTATAGTGGAATTGTCAAAATTTTATTCATACGAAATACTGTTCTGAAACAAAATTTAGAATATGTACCCGTATACTCCTCATATAAAAATATCACAAAATAAAAAAAATGTCTTGTGTAATATCAATCTTAAAAAATATAAAAAAATAATGATAATAGAATATTAATAATTTTTACGGCTGTATTGAAGTAAATGAGTTTGTCGCACGTGCTTTACATGGACATTTTTTCCTCCCTTCTATTAGAATGCGAAATTTATATTTGCTTTATTTTTATTAATAAAGTTTCAAGTAACATAATACATAAACTAGTTCAAGGTATATTATTCATTATGATTAATATATATGATATATCTGTAATAAGACGGACATGACGATGGGTGGTTGCAGTCATGGCCCATAAAATGACACCGTTTTAGCTAAAGACCTTTATTAAGATAACGTTGGAGGACGGGTTCCCACTTCATCATAGGGACAGAACAAACTGAGGGGTCAGCTAGCATGAAGTTATATGTAAAAAGGATTTTAACGAAAACCCCTGAGAATTTTCCTATATATACATACATACATACATACATATATATATATATATATATATATATATATATATATATATATATATATATATATATGATTGATTATAATTCATTAAGATATAACCCAGAATATTTAGAAATTTATTCTTTCTTATCTATGCTGTTTAAGTACACTAATTACATAGAATTTTTGGGGCCCTAGGCAAAAGACCCTTTAGCTCTGCTTGTGATATGACCTGCTACCTTGGAAAACAGTTTTATTATCACCAGAACTCTTCAACCGTTCAAACTTTTTCTTTTATTCTTTTCAATAAACAAACTCTTATAATTTTATGAAAACAATATTAATTCGACTATCTTATTCAAAGAAATGTTCTAGAAAACATGTTTAGTATAGAATTTCATTAAATGAGAACCTTTTATAAGAATATTCTACTCACTCCTGAAACTACAAAATATAATTAATTGATCCAAACCTTTGACAATTCCAGCTAAAATGAAGCACTTGACAGTTATTTTTGAATATCATAGCAGACGATGAAAGTTTCCAAGGTTAGCAGAAATAAAATTATCATTCAGTCTAATACCAAAACAATAACTATACCTTGAACTAGTTTATGTAACAAGTTACTTGAAACTTCATTAATAAAAATGACGCAAATATAAATTTCGCATTCTAAGGGAAAGGATGAAAAAAATGGAGAAAAAATATTTTCCAAGTTAAGCACGTGTGTTATACTCATTTGCTTTAACCCCTTAATGCACAGTTTTTTTTTTAAAAAGGCTGGCCAAAAATAATCAGTTCTTTTAATGTGAAAAACACAATTTAGAACGTTGTCTTGCCAAGAAAATTACACAAATACAACAATAATCAAAATTTTTATTGCAATTTTGGATTTTGATAACATTGCAGAAAATAGTCGAATATTGTAATATTACACGCACATCGACTTTTTTTAAATATTTCTTTTAATTAAATTTCTTTTTATTAAATTTTAAACATTATTATCAGTAAAAATACTTATTTATACTTTGAAGACATAAATAATGATAATACTAGTATTTATATAATTAATCAAAATTTTCTTTTGTGTGATGTATTTCGGATCAAGGTGCAGCACATAGTCTAACATTGCAACTATTACACATGTAACGACTCTCTTTTCTTTTCCTTTTTCCTTTGCTATCTCATTTTTCATAACACACAGCACAATATCTACAAAAGTACAACGTTGCTCGAATTATCTCGAGTGAGCACAGTTTGGCCAGTTTAGCACGCTTGAGTTAAATCGAGCGTGCACGTTAAGGGGTTATTACAGCCCTAAAAATTGTATTGGTGTTTATGAAAGTAAGTGTTACTTGTTGAACAGATATAAAAATATAACAAATAAACATTTTTAATATGGATTCTAAATTAGACGAATAATATATACAGTACAAACAATACTTTGGTTTGGAGCGCTAAGGTCTACTTTTTGCAACACGAGTGCTAATGAGACCGGGACCTACTGCTTAAAGTCGATTCCGAACGGTTACAAACATCCATGCCACAGTGGAATTCGAACCCCTTAACTCCGGCTCCGAAGACCAGCACCCTAAACATTCTGCCATCGTTTAGCACAAACAATATTTTAGCCTGACGATGACCGAATGAATAGAGAATTTCTTTTCGGTACCGGAGTCACTGGATTTGAAATGGCATGGATGATTGTAGCCGTTCTATAAAAGAATAGGTCAGGTCTAATTAGACCCTGTAAAGAAAAAAGCTGACCTTAGCATTTCCAACAAATGTATTACTTAAAACATCACACAACAATCATGTACACTAGGAAGTTCAAATTCAGATTCTACTTAACCTAAAACGCAATCATGTTCTTATCGAAAGCTGCTCCTGTTTTACGTGTGAAAGGGAATCTTTTTAACACATTAATGCTGGAGCCATTTCTTCTGAAGTCATGATGAATATCTTAGACAAAAGTAGTATAGACTGCAGAGAATAAAACATATTTGAAAAGTGAATTTGAGTATCACAAACTGACTTCTGTAGTAAAGAGTTGTCATTTAAACACTATAGTGACACTTGGTGATGCGAGATTTATTTGGTATTGTGAATACACTACTGTCGATATACCTACGAAATAGTATGTTTATATGTGAAGCTAAAAATTTCCTACAATGTGGAAGTTTTCCAGATTTCGGAATTTTGTATAGTGTACAAGTTTTACTTTGGGCTTGTTTTCTCTCTCTCTCTCTCTCTCTGTAGCCATCTCAATAAATGCTGAATTATTCATACATAATGTAAATTTTTGTGTAAGAAATCAATTAACAGCTTTATTTGTTATTTAATAAATAAAATGTGACAAAGATTTTACATTTAAAATATCAAATTCAATAAAAAAAAAGTTTAGTCTCTTGGTTTTACTTTGACTCACTGTGTATTGTAACGTACCAGAAGAAAAGACCAGGACCAAGTCTTTCTAGGACGTCAAGAAGAAAAAAGGTTTCGACCGCATCTATCTTCGAACTTTATACTCGCCGGTCGGCAATGCACTCAGAAGTATTAAAAACAGCCAGGTCGGCATCTCTTTTATAAGCAAACCATTTCCTTCTCCAATATTCTAGAAAATACAAAAATGTTCTCCGAGACAAAGGAGCCGCCAAGCAAAGCAACCGCCAAAATCCTTAACGAGCTACCAGTGTCACAACCTTTCGTCTGCTTGCGGCTACCAAACTGACGTCCGCATAAAAGGGGAGGGGGGAGAATCATATTAGAAAAACACCTTTTCTTCTCAGTGTGGCTGTTCCCTAGGCAAAGAATATAGACACAGGGAAGAAGGGAAGGCACCGTAGAGATAATATAAACGCGTAAGGGAAAGAAGTGATCTCCAAGAGCTTTGACAGAAAAAAAAAACTTTACAGGGTTTTGCCCAGATTCAGTTTCTTCATTCCTCTTTTAAGGTGTGATTTGATTTTGTTTTTTAAAATTGATATGTTGTAGATTTCAGTTATGTATTTTTAAAAATTCCTTGTAGATTACATACTTGATGTATATGCTAATACGCACACAATCTTTAAGTTAATTTTGTATTATATTCTAGATTAAATTTTCTGTTAAACGGATATTTGCAAATGGCGTTAAAGGTTGGTTCAGCAGAGAGACCTAGTCTTTAGAGCAGATGGTGATTTGTAGTTCTCACACTGTGACGTCACTACGCCATGACTTAAACAATAACAATTAAAACACCAGCAGGTTTTCTTCTACCAGGTGTTTATCACACTTCTAAAAGAAGGTTTCTTTGCCGAACAGTGTGAGATCATTCGGGTTTTAACCTTCGAGTGTGCCTTCCTAGATTTCTCTAGGCCTTTCGCTATTCTTAGGGTCATCATAGAGTGTACAAATAATTTGCACAATTTTATTCTAAATGGTTATTTGAATCTTTGCATGTGGTTAAGTTGATTTTACGTTAGGTTACTTCGGTTTCTAAAGAAGATTTTTAAAAAGTGCTGATTTATTTAATTTTAGTCACGTGACAACTTTTTTGAGTCCAATACCCAAGCGCCCTTTCAAAAATTATAAGTGGCATCTGCATCAACGGGGCATTAAGATCATTGCTAGGGGTTTATATCTTTTATAAAGCGATTCGCTATAATATATATATATATATATATATATATATATAATATATATATATATATATATATATATATATAATACATCAAAATTATTATACTTAAACTAGCTCTTAAAAATTCACCTCTTTCCCATTCTTATTCCTTGAAATCTATTTTCCCAGCTACAAAATATCTTAATTAAAGGAGTGTCCGCGACTTAAAATTCTTCCAACCTATTTCCCAAAGTTTTCTGTGCAACCGATGCAAATTTTCTGTCCACTCACTGCATTTTCCAGCTGTATCTGGCAAATGGCTCAGTTTTTCTCCTGAACTAATATACTTTTTATTGTTAAATTCGCTGACTAAGTTGCCGGTTCCTTAGAAAAATTCCATGTATCGCTCGCTGTGGGGTCCAACTCTGTAATCCATACGTGTTTTCATGGTCATCTCCCTCGTCTGCCTTTCACTGTTAAACATGTCGTTTTAGCAGCTCTTCAATAAAATTTAAGTTCTACTCGGACTTGTGCTGCTTCTCTTCAATGTTCCCCTAACTGTTTACTTCATTATTGCTAGCTGTCTAGGCTTCTCCTTGTCCAACAAACAACCTAAAATATTGGCGCCAGAGACCAAAAGTAATGAATGGATTTAATATATATTTTTTTAATCTTGCATAAATAAAAATAATTTGTAGAATTAAAGTTATAAAACATCCTCAAAAATGTATGAAAAATTGTAATGTAAAATCTATCAAATAAAGCGCTTTACAAAGTAGCCTTACTGCAACAAACCGTAAACTGTAAATTCTCCTAAAAAAACTACAGTACCATACAAAACGCATGGAAAATTTAAACAAAATACTGAATTTAGCAAATACTAAAATAGCACCAAATTCTCACTTCGTTAAAAATAGCATCCTACACACTCAAGTTCCTCAAGTAGCACAACATTGAAAGGTGATTTGGTTTGGAGTGCTACTGTCTACTTTTTAAAACACGAGGGATAATGAGACCAGGACCTACAGTTTGAAGCCGATTCCGAATGGCTACGAACATACATGCCACTGTGGGACTCGAACTCACAAACTCCGGTACCGAAGGCCAGCATCCTAACGAATCGGCCATCGTTCGGCATATTGAAAGGTGAAGGGCAAGGTTTCTTGGAGTACCTTGGAAACCACCTAACATGCGCTCAGCGAAAACATAATTTAAATAATTATAAAAAAAAGATTGCTAGAATAATTAGAACACATAAATACAACCACTGGCCCAAACTGGCCAGTAGAGGTATCAAGGCGAGAACCATTTCCTACTTCAAAGTTGCGGGAAAACTACGTGACACTAATTAAAGCATGATTCTTTGACAATTACTATATGGTTTTGAAATGATATGATGGTTAAAATAAATGATATAATAAAAATGAAAACGAAATAAATCAGAGCTGATAAATGAAAACTGTGGGAAAAAATTAAGTAGTTTAAAATAGAATAGAAACGAAAAAAAAGACAAATAATATTAATCTATAATCAGAAATAACACTTAGAATTTAATTACAAAACACATATTTTTTAACATTTTTCAATTCATAATAAAGAGGTGCTAAGAACCTAGCAATTCTAGGAGAGTAAAGGATGGCACAAATAAAAAGATAAATTAAACGGTCAGTGGTGGGTATCAAACCCATAATGAATCAATGATAGACGAACTCCCTGAAACAACACCACAACACATCAGAAAATTGGTGTCAAAGGATTTTAAAAGGCGAAAAAGGGCTAAAGACATTAGCATATACCAGAAAACGGATAAGAAATAAGAATTACAATTTAGTGTAAAAATAAATAAATACAAAACAAGCTAAATTGGATGAAAAATAAGTAATAAAATTTTAAAAGGCGATGGCAAATTATTCATCGCAAAGAAAACATTTATTAGTGTTGTCGGAAAGTGAATACCTAAAAAACTCCACAGAATGAATAGGATAAATTATTGCCAGAAACAACAACAACAACAAATTCAATTTACATAAAAAATAATAATTCGAAGCATGAAAAAATGACTTCGCAATGTTTTTTCTGGTACTGAGATATATTTTTCTAAAAAAACAAGCTGACTATAGAGTTATTTCCCTATTCTATAATTTATCAATACTTTACTGTCGGTTGCTACCAAAATATTTTTAACAATACATTAGGGATCAAATCTGTACATCAAACCGAATTCAAAGTAGAAAATTTTATTTCCTTTTTATTTTAAACGAAAGAATTTTCCTTTTGTCTATTCCCTTTATTAGTAATCCAACTTGTAATTTTTGAAGCAGTTAATTTTAGATTTTGGTCCATCCAAAAGATCTTATAAGAAACAAAAACACACCTTAGTAAAAATAACTTTAAAAAAAATAGCCATTAACCTTCTTCCAAATAAAATGTAACGAGAAGGAGAGCTCAAGTGTAAGTGTGTTTGAAGCTCAAGAAAGGACAAGAACCGAAAACCACAAAGTGCTGGAGGCTTTAAGGGTGCATAGTAAGCAGTATTTCAGATGAATGCTTTGTTATTGATGCTCAAATAGAGAGTGCCAGAGGCATGTCACAACTTACTTAAAAAATATTTCATTTACGATAGTGTAGAAGATCCTTTTCTGTTTATTATTGTTTATATTTTCTTAAAGGTTTATAAGTAAAACCACCTTTAAGTGCTATTTTCTCAGTACCTATTACTGTTAGTTTTATTATTATAACTCACTAACACTAGGGTTCTAATGGACATCCAAACAATCTGTGTACAAATAAAAATTTTAATTCAAGGCCAAATGAACTTTGTTTTAAGAATCTTATTTAATGAATATTTGCTTTTTATAAGGTATCAAATTAGTTTTATAGTTTGCAAGTGGTCTATAGTCTCTCAGAGCTTGGTTTAGAGATCAACGACTAAACATAAACCACACGCAACCAAATAAATCAGGTACAACTATACGGTGTCTACTTAAATTTTTAGATCTCTGTGGAAAGCTACAAGATTCCTCTCATAGCTATAGATAGTGAATGAGTATTAGGAAAATCACAGATTAAATGTGTTAAATGTATAAACAAAAGTTTACCTATAGCTAATAACAAAGTATTAAAGACAAACTTGTATGACTATAATTTACTATGATATTTTTACCATATATACAATATAATATAATATATATAGTCCATATTTGATCGCAAGAACATGAAATAGTTAGAAAGTTACATGAAATAATTAGAAATATTTGTAAAAATAGATCAGATTTGACAAATAAGCACGAACACACACACATACACACACACACACACACACACACACACATATATATATATATATATATATATATATATATATATATATATATATATATATATATATATATATATATATATATATATATATATATATATATATATATATATATATATATATATTTATATATATATAAATATATATATATATATATATATATATATATATATATATATAAAAATATATATATATATATATATAAAAATATAAATATATTGTTTTTATATATATATAGAATTTATATATATATTTATATATAAAAAAATTTATATATTTATAAAAAAATAAAAATTAAATAACACATATATTATAATTATAATAACATATATAAATTAATATATTTATATATAAAATTATAATATATATAAAATAAATAATATGTAGTTAAGCAATTAAACGTTGATTTAGAAAGATTAGAACAATACTATAGTTTATTATATAACACAAATATACTGTATATTTAGTAGGATTCATATATATTAGTATAAGAAAAAAACACAATATAGTAAAAGATTCAGTAAATTATCTTGAATGAAATCATAAAAATTTCTATAATTCTGAGATCCTTATATCTGATATGTTGTATTAATTATAAATTCTAAGCAGAGATCAGAAATCTTGTTTTTGCAATTAAAATGATTCTCGAGTTATATTTGAAATTTTTTAGAAGTCATTTATCTAAGTATAGAAATATTGCAGTTCTCTTAAACTTAACGAAAATAAAACGGATCCACTAAAATTTTGTAATAAACAAATTGCATATTGTATAGCTATTATTCTTGATTGGATCCGAGTTTCTCAATGTTCCGTCAAGAAGTTATTTCTCTCTTTGAAAATTAGGATCTGAAGTGAAAGAGGGGCTCCAAAGCTTAAGGAAGGGCCTTTTAGACATCTTTTATAATTTTCTTATTGATCTTCCATTCAGCTTAAATCATTTCTATGCATTGTTTATGTGACAGGGTTTGTCACACAAAATGATCCAAAATCAGACATTTTAATTTTTTTTCTTAGAACTTCAACAGTTACTTCTTTCATTAGGAGACACAAAATGAATTATATCTTTTATGTGGTAATAAGTAGTGTCAGTAACAATTTATGCAGTGTCTGCAGTCTTAAACTTAACGAAGCTTAGCTTAAAACAGAGGATGCCGTACTACCAATTTTGTAAGAAACGAGAATGCAATCGTTTTGTCATTGTGAAGGCAGTTGTGCTCAGAGGGTGTAAAATGGCTCTTTCCCAAATAAATTCTAAAAATCGAGTGAAGTCTTTAAAACTTAGAGGTGATAAGCTATCGCCATTCATTAGTTAAAGCATACCATTTAATCGTATTTTTAAACACATTATAAGATAAATCACTTTCATCAATACATCAATTTTCTTTAATGATGCTTATTTTAGCTGATGAAAAAATCATTTCATTGAAATGTCACTGAAACTTTTTATTTGTGGCAATATGGAAGTATCCGAATTATGCCACTTTTGATACTGTTGCTTGAATGATTGATTCTATAGAGTAATAAAAATTGGAAGACATTTATTTACATCAAGCATTTTGCAGTTTGATAATTTTCAGTATATCCACAAGTTAGTACTTAGCTGTACTCTATCATTAATTTTCAACGCAAATTTACTAACAATAACACAAGAACAAGCAAGATCCTGTGTACAGCTGAAGCTAGGTTCTGGACTAAATTAATTGGGTGGGATTCTTTATTTTATAGTCCTTCCAACTAGCGAGGAGTACAAGAAAGCTTCAAAATATTCTAAAAAGACCAGAATATCATCCATTTACAAAGAATTTTAGCAACCTTTGGCGAAATATCGACAACTTGTCTATTAAAATTAAGTGTCAGGAATGATCACCGACTTATCGATATCTCGACAAATAACTAAATTGCCATTCTCCACTGTATTAAAAATAAACTTCCCCTGTACTTCGTTTTTCACGACATTGCGATCAAAACTGCAAGGAAACTATGATCATAGACACTTTACAGAAATATAATCGCATTTCACACACATTTTTGCAATATTTACAACACATTCACCCACTAGTGGTACAGAATATTTACCTATACGCACTGCAGTACATAAATTCGTAACAATTCTATCAAAATGCAAGTTTTAATTACTTCTTATGTTCCTCTATATGCACTGAATTTAGAAAAGCGTCTTTTTTAACCAATCTTCTCTAATTCCATTTCTAACCACAATAATTGGATTTCTATGCAGAGACGATTTATTGTTTTGAATGCAAATATTAATAAATGAAGCAATACAAAAAAACGAAATAAGCAAGATAATTATATTTCATCTATATTTAAAACATTAGTATTTATTTATGCAGCCATAATAAGTTCTCATTAAGTTTGTCCATTCTGTCTCTATAAAATTTATGTAATAGCCATAATTTCTTTAATCTGTACTTTTTACTCAATATTTTCCTTCTTAAGCTCACGAAGTAATTTGACTTTGACAAAAGAACAAGGAAAAATATCATTTTGGAAGAGATCTTAACTGTTGATAAAAAAAGATTCCAAATTTAATTAATAAAATAACAAAGTTACTAAGTCGAAATTCATGTTATCATAATGCACCTACAAAGTTTTTGAGAAAAGTATGTAAAATCAAACTTTGGAAGAAGCATAATTGTTATATCTCGGTCTTTAGTGTTCAGTCTTTATAAGTTTAACTTGTTTTGGGTACCGAAGATAGTCTTCGTTTTGTGAACTATACGATTGGAATACTAATGTTTGGATTAACAGCCTGTGTCTAGGTTAATCTGAAGCTCTAACATGCTGTTAAAATTACAACCTTTAAAAATAAATTTTGCCTTGGGTTACAGTTTGTTAAAAAAGAGTCTGAATGTCTTTTAAATCTTTTACTTTTCTTTATTAGAAAGTTCTTGAACAGACTGTAACAGTTGGGAAGAGCATTATCACGCAAGAAAGAAATTAGCCATTCATTGCAAATTTTTTTCGTTCTAACGTGCTAAATTCTGTTGAGAAGCTTCTTTGTTGCATCTTTCCAGAACGTATTTTTCATTGTTTGTCTTACAGGAGAAAATTTCTAAGAATTACTGTTTCTGTCGAAAATTTATCACCACCAATATGAACACTACTACCAGCCGCGGTAGCTCAGTCGGCAAAGGCAGCGATCACGTAACTGAAGGGTTGCCGGTTCAGGGCTCCAGCCGGCCTGAGATTTGCCGTGTTCGTTAAGAGTGACTGGTGCAAGTAATGTTCATGGCCACAATGTTCTCAAAATTATCAAACGATACCTCGGAGGGGGGTAAGCCAAGCCTGGGAGATGCCTTCTGCTTGGTCTTTTCTTCTAAATTAAGAGACCCACTTTGAGCAAAGTCCTTCTTTCCCCCTACCGGTACTCTTTGTAAACGAAAGACGTACGCTTTGCCTTAATTCGATTAGCCTAAGGCTCACGTCCATGGTGTTGTGGTGTAGTACATTGCTGTTGTTACTTCGAATCCATTAATAACCCAAGTTTGCTTTATATCGTCTTTAACCCCTTCCGGTAAAATGACGAATCTAGCTCGTCATTGGTTTTTCATTCCATACCGCACAGTGACGAGCTACACTCGTCATGCGACTAAAGTTACTGTTAATTTAGTTTAATATGATAATTAATTTAGTTTAAAATTTCTAGTGTACTGAACTTGGCAACACTTTTGTTACTTGTGGAAATCACAAGTCACTATTGCATATTGTTTACTTAGAATTTCTTGATACAAGTCACTGCCAATTTGATGAATCAGAATAAAAGAAAACCTACTAAGAAATGCCGTGTGTGTTACAAGAATCAAATTAGAAGTGAAACTCCCTGGCGGTGTAAACAATTCAGAATTCCTTTGCACTTTGTTTTGAAAAGTACCACTAGCTTGAAGACTATTATCTGTCTACCCTATTAATGTTTTGCTTTGATATTTTCTTAATTTTACCTTTTTTGGTATTATTTAACACTATGTAAAAAGTGGATTTTAATTAAGAATATGTAACAATTGTAAAATGAAACAAGTTTTTTAAATAAAAAATAAATTGTTACTTCATGCACAGTTTTTCATTATTAAATCGCACCGGAAGGGGTAAATATTAATTATAGTAAAATGCCACTGATCTATGTTACAATTCAAATATAGAACAAAAGATAAGGAAATATATATAAAAAATAAATAGTAAAAGAAGCATTCCACGTGCTACACCTGAAAGAAAAATTACCAAAGCCCAAGAGCACGCTGCATTCTTTTCCTTCCTTCTGAACTCTCCAGCAACCCTATACTTTATCCATTATCCTGTGCTGATGCGTCCGTTGTTCCATTGTCCTGTGCACAATGCGTCCTTTCCCGGCTCTGTCCAGATTGACCGGGACTCCAGGCATGGTCCTGAATCGCCTCCTGACGACCAATCACAATTCTCGAAACTTGGTGAAGTTTAAGTGCAATCTTTTCCACAGGCCACACCACACGCCTCCTGGAGTCGCGAAAAAATACCTGGGCATGCAACCCACAACGTGTGAGTGCGGCGAGCAAATCAGTTTCGCAAACCTTATGTAAAACATAGCTGTACTCTCACACATGGATTGTTCAGGGGGCATAAGTAACAGCAACACCATTACTAGCAATTTCTAGAGTCGATGTCCCACCTCCCGCGACTAACCTCTGAAATAATTGTTACAGGATGTTCTATCTTCAAATCATAAGCAAAGCACAATGTTTTATCTCCTTTTACAATTTATATCGGATAAAATTAGGCTTTCCGTTCGAATTAAATCAAGGCTTACAGAAAATCTTTCTATTCTGCAGTTGACTTTCAGGCACTAGACGAATGCGATTTTTTTTTTCATTTTACAGGCATCTACTACACTCTTCGAAAGTATCTCCATTGAAGTTGACTTTATTATTTATCATTTAGAACAACCGGGGATAATTTTTTAGCAGTCAGTGTCAGCATTTTTGATATTGTCATATATTTGAGTTTATAAAGAGTCATCATGTATGAGTTGTAAATAACCATCAGTGCTCATCTCGGTTCATCATGACTCATAAAAATTTATCACGTTGTTAATACTCCATATGTTTAAACCTTAAATGCATCCATTTATTTTCTCAGACATCAAAGAAAACCTTGATTGTTATTTTTTACGCAGTCTTCTAGTATTAATCATATGACTAGATGCCAGAATAGGAAATATCTTCTGTGTGCTTATATCTTAGAAAAATACAAATCTAGATGTCATTGCATTACATTCACACGATTCTAAAATTTTGCATTTCATGCAAGATTTCTTATATTGTTAATATTTAGAATATAAATAAACTAGGGTTATGAAAATGATATAGCAAAAGAGAAAATCTACAAGTTTTTCAGCCTTTTTATTATACTTATAAATGTGCTTGCTTTCTGATCCAAGATGAGGCTTTGCATATCACTTGACGTATTAAAGTTTACATAAGAGTTTATAACATCTCAGACTTTTTCAATTACCGGTGATTCGGTAAATGAAATTGTGAGTACCAGTAAGTTTACCAGTAAGTTTTACCTCAGAAAAACAACATATAAGGAAATAGTAAGTATTAAATACACGAATTTTTGATTTGTGAGTCTATATTCTCAACAAAATACAATTAGTATTTTGTTGAGTTCCTCCCCCCTTTTATTTTAAACTATATTTACAAAAGCTCAATCTCAATGATGTACTTACAGAGAAAAATAATTTTAAAGCATTTCCTTAAATGTTAGATTACATTACTTCAAATATGTATTAATTAAATAAAAAATTTAAAACAAAAAAAATATTGTCGAAACGGCGTATTTTCTACATAGAAAAAAAAATACATATTTATAAATTGTACAAAATCTCTTATGAATATTGTAAATATTGTTATTTTGCCCAAAACTATCTTAATATAAAGATTTTGAAACTATCTTTGAAAAATCTATTTATGAAATCTATGCATTTAAAAAAATTAATAAATCTAAAGTTTATTTTAATAACATTCATGTGTCAAACTATGAACTTTACCTTTTAGATCAAATGATAAAACTTTGATAAAAAGATTAAATTTAGTAATGCCATTTGTTACTGATGTCACGAGCTAATTGTGTTAATGACAGTGTTCCAGGATAGATCCCAATCAACAAAACCCTCTTTAAAAGCTCGTAAATGAATAAATTTTTATGCATGCTGCAGACTGGCAACACAGTGATACAAAGGGTTAACTTCAGGAAATGATCAACTACGTAACTTTCCCATGTAGAGTATTAGTCTATAAACAGGTGCTAGCTGAATTTCTTCCAACAAAAAGGAAATAGCATTTCCGTGCTGCCAAAACATCAAAAGGTCAGAGCTCCCAAGTCGCTTTCACTTGATCTCTTTGGAATCTGCCGGGGGGAAGTCTTGACAGTGGCAGCTTGATGCAATATAATGAAAGTTCTAAGGGTGGTAATTCTGAGTACTGTCGTAAGAGTCTTCCTTCTTGAATATGAAGAAATTTCATGGATCACAAAAAGAAACAACGGACAGTAATGAGGAGATAATATTAGGAACATAGAAAAGTCCAGACCATATTCCAGAACCTGTTTGAAACAGATTTACAAAGCATTGCATTTTTATAAATCTGAAATCATAAAAAGTACTTTACAGTTTTAAACACACTACAGGGAAACATCGTTCGATAAAATTTCCATTTTAACTTTTACTTATACAGCTTAAATTTTATTAATTATTTAAATTTTATTAATTCGGAGGCATTTGGAAGTGGATAAAAAAATTAATGCATATTTATGGGTATTTGTTTCGATTATGTTACGATTTAAAAATGATTAGTAAAAGAAAATTAATTTTTAACAACTTTTAAAAGTTGGTCCTCTACAATATCAACAACTGAGACATAAATAATTTGTGATCCTATACTGTGAACATCGGTTCATTTTTTATTACTGTGATGAACAATTATCCCATATGATCATCGATCGCAAAATCTTCACGAACATTGATGTACATTTAACTCGTATTAAAAAGTCCTTTTTCATTTTCTAAGTTTGCATTTCAGATTATTTTTTCAGCAACAAAGAATTTTTTATTAGTATGCTTATGAAGGCACGCAAACAATGTATATTATTCCTTTCTGGAGGATCTGCTATTGCTAAAATAAATTTTACTTAGAATAAATTAAAATTGACTTCCCTCAAAACTAAGACTTAAATTTAAAATACTTTAATAAAAGTAACAGTAAAATTATTGATAGGATTCCCAATACTTTATTATGTAATAACTGGATCACAAACTATCTTTGTAAGAATAATCAAAACTACGTTTACAACAATTGCGCTTTTAGACAATGACATGCCTAGAGTTCATAGAGAAGGCATCCCGGTTTGAAGTTCATTACATTGAAGAACAACCGCTTTTATTACACAAGTACGCCCACTACGGAAAATCAAATTATTGAGTTCGTTGGGAGAATGAAAGATTACAGTGTTATAGGAAAGAAAGTTTGTTGGATTTCATAACTTCAAAATTGAAGAATAAATCCAGCTTTTAAAAATTTTAATACTAGAATTTAACACAGTTATTACCATTTATAAGTGTATGTTGCAATTTTAACACTTAAATCCCTGTGTTGCCTTTTGGTAACATACCCAATTTAGTCTTCTAAATACTATTAAAATAATATTGAAGCTCTAATACCTAATGTTGACAATAAAATACAAGCTGAAGATATTCTGACTCCCACCCCTATCTCTGCCAAGCGATCGGGAATGTGTTAAAGTTCCCGTTGTCAACGTGTATTGTGTGCTGGTGGTGTCACGGACGGTTGCAGGTGACGTTACAAAATCAAAATAAATTTCTATGGTCGGGTTTTGCAAGAATTTGGGAAATTTTGTGGTAAGACAGCTCGATGCCGATATTGGAGGAAGAAATTCGTCTAAGATCAGACTTTCTGTCTTCGTTACCGAGACAGTGAGGGAAAGGAGATTTTGTCAACTACCACTTTTTCGGCCAGGTTCGGCGAATCCCCTTTGAGTGGGTGTTTCCTGGGCATCCCCTGGAATGAGAGTTAAAAAGAGGTCGGAGGTGGTTCAGTGATGGCTTTTGAGATTTTTTTGAACAATTTGCGTTCAAGTTTTTGTTCGGAGAGACTGGGTGAAAGAAGGTCACTGAGCGGACGGCGAAAGTAAAAAAAAACAGGCTTCAACTTTTCTGAATTTAGCAATCTACCTTTGTGCTCTGCATTATTGAACGACAACAATCTGCATTGAGATTTTGGTTTGGTTTGGTTTGGAGCGCTACGGTCTACTGTTTTGCACACGAGGGCTAATGAGACCGGGACCTACTGCTTAAAGCCGATTCCGAACGGCTACGAACATCCATGCCATAGTGGGATTCGAACCCACGAACTCCGGTACCGACGATCAGCGCCCCAACCAATCGGCCAGCGTTCGGCTGCATTGAGAACCCAGCTGTCCTATGTGGAGAACACACAGACTGATCAATTTTGAATGTACATAGTATGTAGATAGAACTGCAAATATTAATTTTTTGTTGTACGAAACTAGTTGTGTTTCGAGTCAATGGTTTAGTGTCCAAGTCATTATAATATTATTAAACAAATTTTCAACATGTAGATGGCACCTTTACTTCTTTTAAAAATAGAGATAGACTTATTCTTTCATTTGTTTCCTGCATGTGCTTTTTTTTCTTTTTTTTTTTTTAAAAAAAGAGCTTGAAAATACATTATTTTGTTCTGCAGTGCTCAAGTAAAAATTATTACATGAAAAGGTAACGTGTGTAAGCCTTATTTAGGCTTTTCTTTGGATATTTAACTGTAAAATATTTGCTGTAACCAGATTTTTCTGCTTGTTGCCAACTGGCAACAATGAGCATGAAGTTCCACTAAGCTTAGAAGAGAATAAGAAGTGTTTGTTTAATTTTCTTCTATATTCAATAGACTACCAAATTCAGATGTGAGTGGGGAACAAAATTCTATTATATAAAACCACTCTCAGGCCAATAATCATTTACTATGTCCTGGTCTGGGGTGTGTGTTTCCAACTCACAGATCCAGAGGCTACATATTATCCTAAATGAATCTCTACGTGGTATAAGGAAACCCTATAGATATATGTTTAATAGTTATACTGCACTTAGACCTGGGGGTTGATCCGATTAGAATCTTCCTCAATAGTCTCTCTAACAATTTGTATAATAATATTGCAAACATTGATAATGAAGAAATCTTTAATCTCCCTGACTCTGATCCGAAGGAGCATTTTAGGCCCGCCAGGACAACCATGGTGATCTCTACTGACATACCGCCGGCTAGTTAAAAAGCTTCTACCCTCATTATTGTTTGGAGTATGGCAGTATTATATATATATATATATATATATATATATATATATATATATATATATATATAATGTTAATAAATAAATAAAACCTGCTAAACATATACTCTACTCTTAAACTATTATAAATTTGTTTATTATAGAATGTTTCCCTGTATGCTCTTTCACCCCTTTATATTTTTTCTTATATTTATATCGTAGTGTCGGCCATATTAGTTTAAGGTTTCTTTCATAACTATGTGTATAGGCCTTTTGCCCAAGGTGCCCCAAAATCGCTCATGCCAATGCCAATATTCAATAGAAGTAGTTTATTTTTGTAGTAGTTTATTATTGTAGTTTATCCTTTTAAATGTATATACAGTCAGCTTTATGCCCTTCTCAAATATTAGGACAAAGGTTCTTGTGGATACAAGTAGTTTATAATTGTAGTAGTGTATAACTGTTTATTTTTTTATATTATATGTTACGACCAAAGCCCAAAGTTCGGCCAGTTCCCGAATTGGCAGGCCAAATCGCGAAATAGCCAATATCGCCTCACAATGGCCGGCCAATCTCCGATCTTTCCTTGATTTCGGGGTTTAGGCAGCCAATGCGGGAACTGGCATGGGGCGATCTACATA
This sequence comes from Pardosa pseudoannulata, assembly GCA_032207245.1. NCBI lineage: Eukaryota > Metazoa > Arthropoda > Arachnida > Araneae > Lycosidae > Pardosa > Pardosa pseudoannulata. Next base: position 38,439,053 of record CM063502.1, on the reverse strand, counting down.
AGTCAGAAGAAAAAGGTCATGAACAAATTTTGGGTGTTTGCATACCGTAATGATAATGATAATCACATTATAGCTGCCACAGAGGAGTTTTCCGGAGAATCCGCCTAATACAAACGCTTCGGAACAAAGGCCAAGGAGGTACGGTGGCTCTAGTTGGGCTGTAGTCTGAAGGGAGAAGTTTTAGTGAGTAAGGATCTCACAGTACCAGAAACCTCCTGGTCTCAAGAAAATTTCTTCTCCCTTGGAGAAAACAAACAATCGACAGCTACGCTCCCTACTGAACAGTCTTGCTTCAGCACATCGAACATTGTCCAGGGAGTTCCGGACATTTCGGGAAATGGCCGGCCAAAGTCGCATATACGCTATTCATTTCCAGTAATGGAACACTGGCTGCAAGCCCCGGCCAATGTGCGATTTAGCCTGCCTAATCGGGAACTGGCCAAACTTCGGACTTTGGTAGTAACATATATATAGTGAAACTTATGACAACCTCAAAGGTTATGAAAAAGACTTGTGGATAATTTATAGTTATATTGTCACGTATCACAAAATAAACAATTTATTTTCTATTCTACATTGATTTTTGTAATGTTTGGTAATAAAATTTGTATTCGGAATAAGCATTAACTACTTTTAAAAATCTTATGGAAATTCCTTATCGTAGTTATTTAAACTAACGTGCGTTTGGTATTTTAAAATTTTACCAAGAAATATTTATTTTTCAATTAAAGTCCAGTGTTGCTGATTGGTAACAAACCCTTTCTTAAAATGTAAACTATTCTTAAAACAAAATGTGTTTTTTAAAGAATTTTTCCCATTATTTATATAAGAAAGGAAAGCCGAAAAAATTTTAAATTAGTTTTTTAAAAATTGGGCATTTAAATGTTAAATTGGATAATAAAGAGAAAGATTTTCATTGTTTAAAAAATTGTTCTTCTAATATATCAACAAATGAGACATAAATATTTCATTATCTTTCATTTTTATAATGCAGTTATATTATCTGTTCTAAGATTATAATTGTTGTACTCTCACTTCTAGATAACTACATGGCAAATTTCCTACACCTAGCAACTATTGTGACTGCCATATTATTAATATAGTATAAAGATCTCGTTCTCGTTTTTTTTTTTTTTTTCAAGCTGATGTTAAAAGTGCCCTTTTCACAGCTTGTCGTGAAAAGTACTTTCAATCATAAATCCTTTACCGGAACTGAATTTAGAAGTTGTTTTAAAATATATTTGATCACAAGTTAATTCCTGAGATGTTTTCGACTATCTCTACCTGGCTGCATTTTCCCGATATCTTCAGTATCAAGTGATTGCAACAGTATTGTAAAGAATACCAGTCCTACAAGTTTATAAATTTGATTCGAACACGTTATTTCAAGATAATGCTATCACTGGGGCATACTTTATCTCAAGCTGATACTTCAATTTAAGTATTCTTTCTCGGCAAAACGCTGATGGAAGCAAACTTTCCCCCTTCGAAAGATTTCTTTATGAAATGAGTGTGCGGCTCATTATGTTAACGGATTAGAGAAAGAGTATAATGGTTTGCAGAATTTTATTTCGTAGTGTGATAGTGAATTATCATTCAGCATTTGATAATTTTTATTCAATTATTTTATTTCTAAATTCTTCTTTAATTTTCTTAATGAATGGTGAAGCGAGCATGATTGGCAGCCAATTTCATTTTGCCCTTCTCCCCCCAAAAAAGTATATTAATAATATATAAAGGATACATAATTTGTCGCGCTTGTCTGCGAGCGACATTTGCTGTATGGTGGTAGACTTAGCACCCCCTGCCTACGTATCTGACTAAAAGTTAACCAATCATTTTTTTTTCGCTAAAATCAAGTACAAACAATGACAGAATACTAAAATATCAAAGTCTGGTAAACTTATCTAAATGTATTGTTCCCCATCGAGTTTCCTTAAACGTGATTACAGAAAAACGTTTATTTAATACGAGCCTATTTCCCTAATTATTTGTTGTTCTCTTATTATGGACTTTCGGTGAATTGAAAATTGCTCATAGGAAAGAAGGATGCCATCTCCTTGGCAAGATCATATACATTATTTTGTTAAAATAATGGGTTGTATAATTATCTCTTTGAAGAAATCGCAAGTATATGAATACATTTTCCGTCAATGTGCAAGTACGTCAGGGGATCTGATGATACAAAATAAATGTATATAATTATAAATCAATGACTTTTTTAGCGTAGGGGAATTATCATCTGTAACAAAAGATTTATTGTTCATAGGCTATTTTTTTTCTAACACAATTATCTGTCTACGAGATTAGCACACCTCAGAGAAGTGACTATTGTATTCTAAGATCACAATATAGACAACCAACATTACATCTTATCAGAGAGAGAGAGCTGTGGCGATACCACAAATTACAGAAAATTTACTTTCTATAACATTTCTAAATTCAGTTAATTTTTTTTATTTAAACTGATTTGAAATATCAATGTTGTAATTAGCGTACTTCAGTGTTTTATAGCATTTTTGCGCATGCTGCTGAAATTGGTTTCACAATAGAAATATCCTTTAACACTGTAACAAAACCAGTTGTTGACAGCTTGGCAAAGCATTGCCATGTTCCGTACAGAAACCTCGGAGATTAGCACACCTCGGGAAGGTGACTATTCTGAAATCATAATACAGGCAACAAATATTACATCTTATCAGATAGAGAAGGCTGTGGTGATTTCACAAATTGTAGAAAATTTAATTTCTACAATATTTCTACATTCATTTTAATTTTTATATTTAAACTGATTTGAAATATCATTGTTATAATTAGCATATTTCAGTGTTTTTCAGTATTTTGCCTTTCCAACTAAATTTGGTTTCATAAAATAAATATCCTTCAACACTATAGCAAAGCCAGTTGTTAACAGCTTGGTAAAACATTGTCATATTCCCCACAGCACGAGGCACTTGATAGTTTTATTAACGCATCAGATTTTTTAATAATGTTGATAAGTTATTTTAAAATTTTTAACGTTTGTAACTACAAGTTTTGGAGGTTTTTTAATATATACCCTCTTGGATCTTGTACTTATCTAGTCGGGATTTATATTTGTTGTGTTTGCCAATAAACAGTGTATTTTAATCGTCAACACTGAAGTAAAACCAGTTGTTAACAGCTCGTCAATGCATTGCCATGTTTCCTTCAGCATGAGGCTCTTAAAAATTTTATTAGCGTATTAGCTTTTTTAATGATTGTGATAAGAGTTGTTTTACATTGTTTAAAGTTTTTATCTGCCATATTTTTGTTAGTTTTTAACACTTTTTCCTAGAAATAGATCTTATCTAGTTGTGATTTGCATTTGTTGTATTTGCTAATAAAAAAGTTTTTTGATCGTTACAAAAATGTTTCAATGCATAAGTCTGAATGACTTTTCGCGGACAATCGATTGATGAACACTCTAGTTCAGAATCTTTGTGCCGACGGATGCTTACCATCCCCCAGCATCCATAAGGCAATAAAAATGTATCCAACCCTTATTCGGGATTTCAGCCAAAATCCTAGAAGCTTTTAGCACCATCTACTATGCATTGTGGAGGATTCAGAGCGTATTTTCGATTTTCTATTTTAAAATGAGGGAAAAAAGATTAAATAATTATACACACCTATATAGTGTAACATCGTTGTTTTTTTATAAATTAGATATTAAAATGTAAGATATTTTTAGCGATAGATAATTCCAGAATTTTCTTAACTCAAGCACTAGACTATGCCCGAATGAGTAGCCCGCTTCCTTACGGTATCACAGTCTACAGGTTCGAAACTCGTTCCTGACATTGGAGTTCGAAGCTGTTTGGGAACGACTTGAGGTAGTAGGTCCCTTGAAGTAGTAGGCCTAATTGACCCTCTTGCAAAAAAGAAAAAAAAAATGGATGCATAGCTCCAAACGAAACCACAATTAATGAGTGGTGTATTGTCCAAGGAAGCAACGTAAGCGTTGGTGACACAAAGTTAAACCCGGAAATAAATTTTAACAAATTTGTAAATAAAGTATTCACATAGGTTTTATATGAAAAAGTTCTTAATAATTGTGGATATTTTTTATACATTTTTAGAAGAGCTTATATTCGTAAAATTTAAACAGCGAATTTTTAAATAGAAGATATATATAGCTGATTTGAAATCATCTAGTAAACACAGAACGAAATTTGCTTCCACTTTGATTTAAACACAGTTACACATCTAAAGTCAATTTTATTTATACTCTTTTCCTTAAACTAGTCTGAATATAAAAAAACTAAATACAAAATAAATATTTAAATGTCGATTTCTTTAATTTTTGTAGTATTTAAACACTCTCAATACAGCTCCACAGCAAAAATTAGTCGTTTGAGAGATGGTGCTGCCATCTATTATTACAAATTCGGGCTTTTGAATATTCAGCTTCGTGAAGATATTTTGTAATAAAAAAAATAAAATAAAAATAATAAAAAAGGACATAGAAAGTAGAAGAAATAAATGAATATTTTAGAAAAGCTTAGTTTTATTCTGAATTTTCCTTTCTGTGATGGTACCATGGCTAGCAAGTCCCTGCAGGTAAAAGAATATTATTTTACTTTCTAAAAAAGTTTTTTTTTTTTTTTTTTTTTTTTTTTTTTTGTATATACACGAATTAACTAACCTGTCACTGGATTTTTCCCACTATTAATCTTCAGAAATATTGGAACTCTAATTTATGTCAGCTTTTGAAGGATAAATTCGAAGGAAAAGGATTCTGAACCATTAAAAAATGTTAAGGGGAAATGGAATTAAAAATATTCGATTTCCAATGCTTACAGGGTACACATTCATAACTCTTAAAATCTAGCTGTAAAGTTAGGTCCTCCTATTTTCATCATATATATTTGACAGTAAAATGACCTAAAAATACTACCGGATGGGAAGATTCATGATACTAAATGAGTTGTTAACGTTCAAGAAAACCTGAAGTGACTCAAAACTGATATCATAAACTCAATTTTAAATGGGATGAGGAGAATAATACAAAATATTAATGGCTTTAGTTTTCCATACTTTTTAAATCCTATAGCCTGTAATCTAGAAGTTATTTATCTCAGCTGTAGAAAATGTTTGCATATCTTTACAGTGCTTTATAATAAAATTTATCTTTACTTTTCATACTCCATATAGGAAGAATTAAAATAATTTTTATTGAAACATGTGAGAAATTCTGTTTCAACTAATGACTTTTATTGCTACAATAATTATTTAAATAATCAAAATATTTTATCATATTATTTTTACTCCTCAGAGAAATCGTATGGTACACTAAAATTTCTGAACTAATGCACATTACTAGATTTAACTAATCAATTTAAAATAATTCCACTTTAAAGCGTATGAATAATTTTGATGAATTATTGCAGTGCATAATTTCTACAAAGAATCAGTAGTAATTCGTCAGTCTTAAATTCCCTTTTACTCTAAGGATATCGTGAAATTCCCTAGTTGTTAGATAAAAGTAATAAAGAATTCTCATCATTATAAATCCTTCAAAATTTACTAAAGAATTAGTTTAAGACCTTATTCTAAATCATGATTGAGCAAAAAAGCAAAATTAAGCAAAAATTAAACACATTTTCCATCCTTTTTAACTTAATTTTGCTCCTGAAATAAATCGGCTTTTCTCTTTTACTGTGTTTTGGCATATAATCTTTATCCTGTATAAGAACTTAGCTTACCAAGGGAAAATATTTTTATTTGAATTTACTAGATGGCAGCACTACATGGTTGGGTATGCATTATGTTAGTCACAATAGTTAATCCTGAAAATTCTATTACATGACTATACATCAATGCCACGTACAAGATTTTCGCCTTTAAGTTATCACTAAAATACAAAATTGAAAAATATTACGTTTTTCAAATACTGTGTTTGTCATATTAAGTTTATTTCATAATGAACGTGTAAATCAATATTAAATTATGAAATCACCATAAACCATCTCCCTTCGAGAAGAAGAATCTGCATTGTGAGAGTGAAAAATCAGAAAGTAAATGTGAAAAACCTGAAAGAAAGTTTTTATTCGTTCTTTCTATATAAGTTTGTAAAGTGTCACTGGCAACGAAGCCATTTTATCATCGTTATTATTACTACTTAATTTTCCCACTTGAAAGAGGTAGACAACATAGTCTCACTTTCAGTAGCTTTGTCGGTGATCGCCGATTACCCATCTCTTCATTTTATTATAACAAATTGTGAATTTACTTACGGGCTATCTATTATTATTCAGAAATGCAGTATTTACATTCTGACTGCCACCTGTCTGTAATAGTTGGTTTGGTTTGAAGCACTACAGTAAATTTTTTTTGCTACTTGAGGTCTAATTAGATAGGAGTGTATTATTACTTGCAGACGATACCAAATAGCTAGAAATATTCACGACATTAGTGGGATTTGAACCCATATATTCTGGTTTATCCCAAATTCTGAATTTACTTAAGTGCTATCCATTATTATTGAGAAATGCAGAATTTACATTCTGATTGCCACCTTTCTATAATAGTTGATTTGTTCTGAAGCACTACAGTAAATGTTTTTGCTACTTGAGGTCTAATTAGATAGGAGTCTATTATTACTTTTAGACGATACCAAACAGCTAGCAATATTCATGACATTAGTGGGATTTGAACCCATATATTCTGGTTTTGAAGACCTGTCTGATTATCATGGGTGAATAACTCCTTATACTTAAATTATGAGTAATCAAGTGCACTATTTCGGTCTTGAAGTTGATTAGAACCATCTATAGTATTTAAGAACATATCTATTCTGTTAATTTTAAGAATTTTTTTTATCCCTGGCAAATAGCACTATCTCGTTTCATTTGCGAGCACGGTGCGTTTATTTCTTAAACCATTAATTGCAAAAACCATATTTTTTGTCATGCAAACAATGGGTATACCCACTAGTCTATCTTTTTAAGATGAATGTCCTTTGGTTTAAGATATACATTTGAGAAAAACAATCCTGCTTAAAAGCTTGTATACAAATATAATAAAAATTGCGCCAAACCTTATCATTCCGTCGGGTGCAATATTGAGGAGTAATGAGTTTAGGCAAACCTATGGGCTAACCCAGGAAAACAATCGTAATAATAATTATTTAATACCCAGCAATTTTTATGCTAGTATTCTAAAAGTAATAAATGACCTTTGTGGGATATTTAAGGGAAAAAACAAAATTCACTGCAATATATATATATATATATATATATATATATATATATATATATATTATCTTCGGTCTCCTCATTATCTTGCTCTATTTCTGAATTTCTTTCTCATTTGAAAAATCATCGTATTTCCTGAAAAATAGGAAGAAATTTTCATCGACACAGGCAGCGAATGAGTTAAAGCAACACTCAGGTAAAGAAAAAACCTGACTTCGTTTAGAAGTTGTCAAACAATTTGCCATTGCAAATAGCTCATTAAAGAAGTTTTTCTAGTAGTTCACTGATGTTAGTGTAGTTTGTCTAGTAGCTCATTGATGATAGTGGTCAGTAAGTACCCTACATCAAGAAAATGTACTTCTCAAATTCTATTTCTTAGTAATTATATATATTGAAAATGAAATGATAAATGGCAATTATACATAAGCCATTGTTTTGAATCAAAGAGTCAAATTTGCTTTAACGTTTAAAAACTAAATATCAAACTTTAGTGCAAAAATAGTTAGTAAGTGAGATCAACGTGAAAAATGCCCAAATAAACAAAAAGAGTATAGGTGTTTAAAAACTTAAGCTTCCTTATTTAATTCAAGGACGAAAAAAAAAGAAAAGGAGAATCTCATTAGCAGAAAACATTATATGTGAGCCAATTTTTTGACAGTGAGTTTTACTTTCTTAAATGATTTGTAGAAAAAAATATTAGTCTTCAAAAAAGCTCTTTCGTGTTCCCAGTGTTTTGATTTATGTATTTTATGTTAGTCTAACTTTGACTTTTGTTTCTTAAGGTATCCGTCTACGTTCTGAGAACTTTTTTCTTTAAACGTAAAAACTAGTTCATATTTTTATATTTTTACATTTATTTTTTATATTATCATAGAGAATTGCACTTAAAAAATTTATTCCTGGAGAAGATTTTATAAAATTTCTAATAAATAAATAATATTTAATAAAAAAAATTGGGTTTTTTCAAAAGCTCTAATTTTTTAATAAATTAAATTATTTCAATATTTTTTGACGCAACACATATCTTATACACTGGACTAGTGAATCACCTAAAATCTTTGCTTAATATAATTTTGGCAAAAAAGTTTGGTCTTTCAAAATCCTACACTTTGAATTTTTAAAGAATTTTCATTACCTTTATATCTAACTATGAGTGTAACATCATTAAAAATTATCCAAATTTAAAGCTTTTAAGTCATTCACTATTAAATACTATAAAAAACATTCCTAATAATTTTCAAAAAAATATTTTAAGAATTTTTTGAGAAATCACATTTTAAGTTTCAACATTTTATTAAAAATACCGTTCTGAGAAAAACGCATTTGAATTTTATGAAAGCAACTTTAACTATTAAAAACTGAAAGTACACAAATTTAAAATTACCCACACTTTCTTGTTTCAAAACTTTCTAATTGCAAAGTTGCTAATTATTAAAAATACTAGAAAATTTTTTAAACTAGTCTTCATGAAAATTTAAAAAGTTTTGTCCAAAAAATGCTCTTTAAAAGGCTTTAAATATTCACACCTTCCGGTTCTGAAGTCGCTACTACCGTTTTGTTTTGACAGCTGTCACTAATGTTTAAACAGCTGTAACTTTTCTTTAAAATGCCGTAGAGACAAAACAAAACAGATTTATAAGCCTAAAAGTTGAAATTTTACAACAGAGAAATAAAAAAAAAATTATGATTTTTGGCAAGAAATGACGTTTTTAACTTAGACGGATACCTTAAATTGAGAATCGTTCTTGTCACAAAGACAGAATTTCAAAGCATGCCTTCTTCTCTTATGTTTTTACCAGAGCTGTTATATGAAAATGATTGTTATATTTCACCTTCAAATAATAAAATACATAAAGTATTAAGTGACTAAAATATTTTAATGTCTTGCAGAATATTTTAAATGCAACAGTTGTTCAAGGTGAAACAGGATAATGAATAAATATAACAAAATTTTAGTAAATGTTAGCTATAAAGGCAGAAAATGTTTTCAATACAGTTTCAAGCACCATACGGTGGAGGTCTGTCGTATCTTAATTCCACTTTTTGATGCAGAAGTGGAACATTAGGACATGCATTAGAAAAATGCATCGGCCTAGGTGGAGGAAGCATATGAGAATTTACTGGTTGCATGAGTCTCAGCGTATTGCCAGTTGCACCATAGGTATATCCTGGTATAGGTATATATCCTCCACTGGATGCAGAAGGGATTTGTCTAAAGAGGTATGGCTTCTCTGGTATTTCAGGTCGTGTTCGACAGCAACAAACGCACATCGCAATAAAGATAGCAACACAACTTATAATCCCCAAAATTACTGCTGTGACGGCAATAGGTGTGATTTCCGCTAGAAAGAAAAAAATAACTCTAAAATTGCTATGGTAGGCTATCACTTTTTACTCTTAAATGAGTGACAGGCGTTACAAAGCGTTTCTATAAACAATTAACTTAGAGTCATGAAAGTTTGAACAGATATAAATCGAAATATAATTCAATTAATTATGATATTTAAAAAAAATATGATAATTTTGTGAAAAATTCATATACTTATGAATGTTTTTGCTAATTTGAAGTGATCTGTGGAGTTTAATTCCTACAAAATGTTTATTAAACATTCATGACAACGTTAAGACAAATCTGTGAATTTTTTTTGGCATTTTAACTATTTATTTTTGTTTAAATTTTGACTTCGTTTAGATTTAAACCTCTATTAAATTTAAAGGAGTCCAAAATTTTTATGATGATTCAACGTATATACATAAAATATTTTCTATCAATTAACTATTCAAAGCATTGCTAAAACTGTTTAAAAGGTTTTTTTAAACAGTAAAAAGGCAAAAATAAAATGAAGAACTGAAAGTTGAAACGTAAGAAATATTTCTAAAATGAACAAAATCTTAAAAAATTAACTTAAAAATATATCTAGATAATCTTTTAGTCCGATTAAATTAGTTATGTCATAATGTATAATTTTACAAAGTTCTCTAATTTGATAATTCCTAAATACGCTTTGTAGCATTTACCGTTTCCTTAAACAAAACTCATAATATATACAAAAACAGGAGATAAATCAAAAAGGTTCTAAAAATTATATTAAAAAATAATTATAGATTTACATAAGGCATTAATATTAATAAGCTATAAAAATATTTTTAGCGTATTAACAACTAAGTTCTAAACCTCTATTCCATAAAGCAAACGACTTTTTAGGAAATGTATCTTTGAATAAGATGTGTTAGTATAGTATTAGAAGTAAGAATGTAAGTCTAATGAGACAGAAAAATATTATGAAAGTATGTCATAATTTATGATGACATACTTTCTGTAGATTATGAATTGCAGATCTCAATAGAAACTATAAATTTTTATATGTTCAAAACAATTTGTCACTCAATGATTTTGATTTAATTGAACGTCATTTAAACTAACAATAACTAGTGCTGGGTAAAATCTTTTCTTACTTTTACATGCAGATAGTGTGCAGTATTGAGATTTAGAGCATGACAATTAAAGGTTTAGTTAGTTAAACTTTGCTATACTCTAAATCTCAATATACACATTAAACATTTTCTTTCAACATTTAAGGAATATGTGTTCCTACTCTTACCAGGTAACAATCATACAAGGGATTGTTTAAAAATTATAACCAGTAAGGAAATTTCCAAAAAGGGATTGTCAGGCTATTTTAAACTTCTACACATTACCTAATAATGAAAATATGTTCTTGGAAATCTGTTGGTACGTACGACAGAAGGGATAATCCGAGAAACTTTCGTCACTAGCATCTCCACAATTATTGATGCCATCACACGTCACTCCAGCCCAAATACAATGAGAGTTTTGACATTTGAACTCGTCTAAAGAACATCCGTCATCTGTAAAATAAATGTTAAACATATTGAGTAATTTTGACCAAAAGAAATGAAATTATCACTCTTCCCAATAGAGTACTTACAGATTCATAACTCTTCTTGAAAAGGATTTGGACATCGAATGATCAAAAGAAATAGCTGCTCTTCGGTACTAGAGTTTATGGGTACTAATTCCACTGCTGGCATTAAAGGTCCTAACTGTTTGGATTCAACTTTTAGCAGTAAACTCCGGTTTCATTAGATGTCACGTAGCAAAAACGTATAACTCATGCCAATCCCAACAACTTTAATCTCTTCCAGGATTTATATAGATTAAGCTTTTCTGATGAAAGGCCATAAAATTTCCTTTTTTATCATGGTCTTATAAATGTAAGTCAAACAACTTTGCGAACGATGGCCGATTGGTTAGGGTGCTGGCCTTCGGAACCGGAGTTCGTGGGTTCGAATCCCACAGTGGCATGGATGTCCGTAACCGTTCGGAATCGGCTTTAAGCTGTAGGTCCCGGTCTCATTAGTCCTCGTGTTGCAAAAAGTAGACCGTAGCACTCCAAACCAAACAACTTTGCACATTAAAAAAATTTTAAATTTGAAGATAAATGTTACTTAATAGTAATAGATTTATAATCTTTTTAACATAAATAAATCAATAATTCTATAAGATTTGAATACGTATTAAAATTGCTCGGTGAGTAGGAATCTTTATCTGTTATTGACATCATTTATGTAAATTTGAAAAAAATATTTTTATTTACGTGAACTAATAAGCTTATATTAACCTTCATGTATCCAAAAAGTAGGCTGTAGTGTTCCAAACCAAAGCAAAAGAAATAATCTGAGACATATACTGCATAAGGTAACCAAGCCAACCAGCTACCTTGTAGTATTCAATGGGAACTTTCGAACACTTAAAAATCATTTTCCTTTTTTTAAAGATTTATGAGAGTAGATATTATTTGTAAATGTGTAATTCTCAATAATATGTATTTTAAAAGTATCTATAAAAAATAGAAAAAGTTTTGAAAGTCCTTTGTACCCTTAACTGATTAAAACTGAAAGTTATATACTAAAATATCTTACTTTTGCTAGGGTGTGTCAACTTTTGTGTAGAAAAATGCATTCATATGTAGCACAGATGCAAAGAAACTTTCTTAAAAATTTAATTTGCAAACTTTTCGTACAGTTAAAAGCCAAAATGCTTTAAGGTAAATATCTTTTACAGTAGAATGGGAAAGGAATTTTGGAAAAATTGTTCCTTATTATAGACAAAACACGTTTAAATTTTAAAATTGCCACTTAAATATTTTAAATATTAAGAATCTTCCTTCTCAGTTTAAGATAAGACATGATGCGCACAAAATACTTATTAAAAACTAATTGTAAAAACATCAAAAATGAAAAAAAATGAACGTTGATAGTTGAAAATGAACTTTTCTTTGACAGAAAATTTTAATGATAATATATTTTACAACAAAAAAAAATCCTTCGTCTTGTTCAGTTAAACTCAACTCAATATTGAAAAAAATATGCATGAGTTATATTGTATAGGAATAAGAAAAAGGAAGAGAGAGAGAGAGAGATTAATATATTATACATTATCTAAGCATCTTATATCTTTCTCAATTTAAAGTCATTTCTCTTAATACATATTGTAATCTGTTTTTCAAAGCCTTAGTAGTAACTTACTTTCTCATCTATGTTCTTTTAATGTCTGACAAGGCCTCTGACTACATCTTTCTAAAATTATTTTATTCTGAAGTTTAAAGTGCAGCCCGGATTCTTGGCGAATTAAAAAAGGGCTACTTTTCGTCAAGAATATGAGTTCCATCTTATAGAACTACAAAACTGAATCCCTGCACATGCGCGCATATGTACATATATATGGGAGGATAAGAAGATCTGGCTCCAAAAAATCATCGGTATTTGAGATTAAAGTTATATTGAAATTTTTAGAATGTTTAGTATGTACAATCATTGGGCCTGGGACTCTATGGTACTTTGAAAAACATTCCCTACACTCATTTTGTTGCACAGAAAAGAAGTTGTATCCGTTCTTCAGCAAACTTCTAGCTCTATATTCTAATATGATAGCGTTTAATCCCATATTACCCACATTTCTTTTTTTATATAACAAGTGCTATACTTGGTCTGCTCTTTTGTCACACAAGTCAGCAGTTGATCACATATGAGATATGGTCTAATGGTCAACTGACCTATTGCTGTTCACCAATAACCAATGGATTTTGGGTTTATATAAAAGCAGCTTAAAAGATAGTACGAAGGAAATACATTAAAAACTTATTTTATTCGATTCCAAAATATTTAGATAATCTTAGTGCCACCACTAACAGTGTTTTAAAAAAATAATGATTCCAGCCTAATATATCCTCCAACATATTTTAGATACAATATATTTCATTGTTTCCTGATCTTTCTCTCATAGCATTCCAATTTTCATTACAATGCAAAATAAACTAACCAATCAGTTAAAATTTAATGCCATAATCCATGTACTAGTTTCAGAATATAGTTTTCTTAAACTTAAAAAAATTATATTCTTAAACTTGTAGTTCTTATAGTACTTTCCATATTTACAGTTTAATTTATACTGCTTGATTTGATTTGAATTGGAGCGCTACGGTCTACTGTTTTGCTCACGAGGGCTAAATTAATTTATACTGCATCTCAATAATAAATTAGTATTATTTTTAATAAATACATAGTGTACAATATTAATATAATTTAGTTCAATATATACTGCACTATGCAATGATGTTAAGCTCCACTTCACTGTGATAAATACATTTTAAAGAAGCTATTTAAATTCGGATAGTATAGAAACAATTAGCCTAAATTTTGTAAAATATTTACCTAGTTTAGTAACAGTAAATACCAATCGGATTCCTTTGTTAAATCCCATTCCAACTCCAGAAGTATGATAGAAAATTGCAATTTCTTCATCTGAAAAATACGTGTGATTTCTGAGTCCAAGTTCTTCATACCCACATAGTTTCTCTTCTTCATCCTCACTAGTTAAAATCTAAAATATATTTAAAAATGATATAAGCAATAGTTTTAAAACCCCAATTAGCATAAAAAGCTAACTATGAAACTTTTGAAATTATAGCATGTTATTTTTAAATGTGATATTAAATTGATAAGCATTTAGTGTAAAACATAAAATTTCTGGTCAATTCAGTTTGATAAATGTTAAAAGTAGGTTATTTAATGAAATAAGCAATGAGTTTCTCTCCTTGAACTTAATGCATATAATTTTACTTATGTGTAAAATATAATATGTTAACCCATTAACGCCCGGATATTTCTGATAACTATATATTAGTAAATACCTAACATAAAAGCTATTATAGACACCTGGAAGTAAAACAAAATATGAAATTTAAACACCTTTAAATATGACATCAAGTCATCATTAGTGAGGAGGTGTCATTTTAAAACATAATAAGATGTCTTTAAAAAAAGGTAAAACTTTGTAATAAGAGATTTATTTGCTATCATATATGAGAAAAGTACTGAAACGAGATGACTTATTACAGATATGGCTATAAGCCATGATTTTGACCGGTATACGTTCCGGTCAAATTACCGGTCATAATACGTACCTATTCTAAGCTTGAAAATAATAAAATGCCGATCGAAATGACAAAATTATAGATAAGATCATATTTGAAAACTTGGGAGATTATTCATAAGATTAATATCTATTTCCAGTAAAAAGGAAGAATCGTTTCAAGAAAACAAAAACTCTACAAACCATTTTTTGACTGTCCTCAAATGAGGACGCTGGGCGTTAATGGGTTAATAACTGGACATAGAGTATTTTAATTCCTAAACAACAGATCTTATATACTTCTAAAGTTTTATTCTAAACTGATTTTGATTTTTTTTACATTTATATATTTCAAGGCATACCTTTATAAAATCTTTGCAATTTTCACGGTTTCTGAAATCAATTTTCAATACAGTCAACACCACACCATAACCTATAGGAGGGCTAAGTTTCAACAGGCAATTCCTTTCCGTTCTAGAATAAGTACCAAAGCGATTCGATCTAATTTCACCAACTGAGTCTGGACCAGTAGCAGGAAGCCGCAGTATTATTTTATGCTTTTTGTTTGACGGCATGCATTCATCTTCAACATAATCTAAAGGATAAGAAATGAAATGAATTATTTGATTCCGAACAATTCGGCATTATATCTCCTATATAATAATAGCTTAAGTTATCTCTCCGTCTGTCCTCGAATTTATGAAGCGCTTGTACCTGGAATCGATAGGGAATCCATGTTGGATTCTTGATGAGTTAGTGTTAGCAAAGCTCGAAATCCACCCCTTCCCCCCTTTTTTAACATTTAATGCCGTTTTTTCAAACAGTATTTTACCCGGTTAAGAGCAGGCGATTAAATTAATCAATTTATTACATAATAAATTGGTAAAAATAACATTTTTTTCTAGCATCATGACGCCATTCCTTTAACCATCTCATTTAATCATTTCTTATTTTAAATTATTTAAATATTGTCTGCATTTTTTTTCATAAGCTTTATCATTGAACTGAGGCATTACGTAAATAATTTTCTTTTATATTTGGCTTAAATAATAGATTAGGTACATATGTGTTAATTTTAAATTTAACCATCGATTATTTATTGTTGGAATGAAAATTTTATCACCGGTATTAACAACCAATTCTATCTACCTTCAGGGTGTAGTGGAAATGATAGTTTCGTACCTTTACTTCCATTAGTTACTGTGGAAAAAAATAAGAACTTAACGATAACTTCGATGTAGCTAAGAAAACTTTGAATTATCTTTTTAAAGGAATTCAACGGGATTTTAAACTACATTCACAGGAGACTTTAGAGGAGTATGAAAATAAACAAATTATTGAGGGTGTACCAGATAATTCTCAGTCAAAAAAGAAACATTTTTTTATCTGCCTCCTAGGGTACTTTACAATTCTAGAAAATTAAAAATTTTACTGATCCCGTCATATGACGGGCTGTATGCTGGTTATGCAATAAGATGGTAAGTCTGTTAATTTGTAGCACACCTAAACTATGACAGTTAAACTATTGTTATAACATTTTGAAACACAGCACCTTTCAGAATGTATTATAATGTAATACATAACTGAATTCATAAGTTTAAATAAGAAATGAGTTGAGAAAGATCAAAAGATCCTGAAATACTGAAATTCTAAAACTGTTTTTTTGTCTTGTTTTTTCTTGTGACTGTCCTGTACTAAAAGATGGTAAAAAAGGCCTTTACTTAACCTACCTTAAGTATTAGATATAATGAAATAGCATATTACCTTCGAAGTAATTGTCAAAATTTAAGTGATATATTTTACTTCTTCAAAATTTATTATTTTCAATATCGGAACTAAAGTTTTAAGCTTAGTACTATGCTTTATTTAAACTATAGGGAAGACGTAAACAAATATAAAATCTCATAAACAAATAGTATTTTCATTACAATTAGAACAAATAAAATGAATTATGAGAAATATCGAATTATTCCATGGTGACTAATGTACCATTTATTCTATAAGAAATCAATAATTTTACGAATTATTACTTTAAAATCTTCATATTTCTAGTTATTTCTTTAACAAGTTTGGAAATCATAAAATATTATTTTATTCTTTAATTTTATTTTTGTATTTATTTTCTAACTGATTTTATCAAAATTAATTTGCGTAATTAACATAAACATTTTATTCAACCTCATGAAAGGTCATGGTATTTGACAAAATTATTACTCCTAAACTTACAAACTAACTAAATTACATTTATGTATATTTGAACTTTAGAATTTGAGGATTAATTCTGAATATGGAGTTAAACTTTTAAAATAGTAACTAAAATAGAATATTAATTAAAGCTCATGGGACTAATCTAACATGCAAATATACAAATTAAAACATGCTCATATAATGAAATAAATTGTTAATTTCTTGCATTTTTCTGTACATTAATATTATTTTACTCCTTTCATCAACACGGATGTTAAGTGGAAAATTTCCATTTCACAATTCAGGCCCGCATAAAACTAAATTCACTTCAGCAAATTAAATAGACAACTTAAACTTGAATGGATCTCATGCAAAATTTTAATTTTACAACACTTTTTTTCATTATATGAGATAATACAGCCTAGATTAAAAGTAGAATATATACAAAATTAAAAAAAAATAGTTTACAAGTACAGTTTATATAAGCTTATTTTCTGTGTCAGAGGAATACATTTCCATGAAATGACCCTATATGCCAATTACGAAAGGTAAATATCAAACGAATATATGTAGTTATATATGTAAAATAAACACACTGTATTAAAAAAAAGTACGTTACTTTAAAAAAAATGTCTGGAATAAAATAAATAATTTTTAGTAAATAGACTTTTATAGCTTCTCCAAAAGAGAAGCTATTTAACGGAACGATATCCATTAAATATATCACATTAATTTCATAACTATATATTTACATATTTTGTCTTATTTCATTTATTTAGTGGGAATTTTTAAACAAATTTGGTATCAAAATTATTTTGGGAATTATTTATTCTATATTTTATTAATACTGCAAGTATACAAATTAAAAATTTAATAACAGAAAAAAATCCTAAGTAAACAAAACTATTAGATATATCACATTAATTTCATAACTATATATTTACATTTTTAAACTTATTTCATTTATTTAGTGGGATTTTTTACACAAATTTGGTATCAAAATTATTTTGGGAATTATTTATTCTAGATTTTATTAATACTGAAAGTATACAAATTAAAAATTTAATAGCAGAAAAAATCCTAACTAAACAAAACTATCAGATATATCACATTAATTTCATAACTATATATTTACATTTTTAAACTTATTTCATTTATTTAATGGGATTTTTTACATACATTTGATATCAAAATTATTTTGGGAATTAATTATTCTAGATTTTATTAATACTGAAAGTATACAAATTAAAAATTTAATAGCAGAAAAATATCATAAGTAAACAATACTATAAGTCTGACAATTTTGACAAATTACTTACATTTTCGATATCCGTGTACATATTGACTTGTATAAAGAATAAAAGCGACGCAGAAAAACAAATGCTTCATCGGTAACATTTTTTGGCGATAGGAAAAAAATCAGTGGAACAAGAATTATGAATTTACTAAGAATGTGTCGAATTATACTATTAGAAAATAAATGCAATTTTTTTTATTAAGTAGCAGATCCACTATTTCAGTTGTGCTTCAGTTTACTTACTACTCGGAGTTTGTATATTCAAGGAAACATCAGTTTCACCCTCTTGAACCATGAACTTATTTTACTGATAAGCAACAGTACCTGTTGCTTAAGGTGGAAAGACTTGAGTTTCAATCAACAACTAAAGAATCCTCTCCATAGATAGATAAAAGTGAAGGAAAAAATAACAATATAAATGTACTTTCTTTTAACATTGAATTCTCGATTCTTCTTGACCGAAAGTGTTTATAGACAAAATTATTGTTTCATCAGATTCCCACAGTTATAACTAACACCGAAAAAACGTAGACTCTTATTATGACCCAAAACAGTAAATAAAAAGTAAAATAAATAAATGAAAAATATTTTGACTCCAAGGAAATTGAATTTACGTTAACCCTTAATTTGACAAGATGATTTTTCAAATATTTTTTAATTTTAATTTCTGTTATTTTCCCATGTCTGTATAGACATTAGGATCTCTGTAAAATAAACAAAAACATATATATCATTTTCTATTGTTGAGATAATTAATGTCCGCTGTGGCGAACACTGACAATTATGTTATATAGTAGTTATAAATATACATGTCCGGTGTAGTGGACTTAGCCAAATTAAAGGTTAATGCTACATTTATAAATGATAATGATGCTTTGTAATTGAAAAGATAAACTAATATGAACAACAATATTTCAAACTCGCATATAGCCCGTTACATGACGAGATCAGTAAAATTTTTAATTTTCTAGAATTGTAAAGTATCCTATGACGCAGGTAAAAAAAAAACTGGTTTGAATTTTGGCTGAGAATTATCTTTCAACAAAATAATCGATTAAAATAGTCACATATGGACCTAACCTATTATTTAAGCCAAAAATAATAGAAAATTATTTACGTAACATCTAATTTTAGAGATGAAACGTATGGAAATAATGCAGAAGATATTTAAATAATCTAAAATAAGTGATTAAATGAGATGGTTAAAGGAATGACGTCATAACGCTAGAAAAAAATTGTTATTTTTACCTATTTATTATGTGATAAATTGATAAATTTATTCGCCTGCTGTTAAAATGGGGCTTGATATAATGGCATTAAAAGCTCGAAAAAGGGGAAGGGATGAATTTCGAACGTTTTAAAGATGACAGTATTTTTTTTTGTGTTATACGAAACTTATTCATACCTATTTATTTTAGAATCGGATCTACAGTTTAGGAAAATATAAAATTTACTCTCTTTGAATTTTGCTAACCCTAACTCATCAAAAATCCAATATGGATGCTCTATCCATTCTAGGTCCAACCGCTTCATAAATTCGAGAACAAACGGACAGATAACTTAGGCTATTGTTACATTACGAGAAGAAAGTTTAGGGATAGAAAACATGAAATGTTTATTGGACAGGCATATCTGTACAACAATACGTGAATTTAATAAAATAAAATTATAAAAAGTTGAAAAAATAGAAAAAATTTATTTAAAAAATAATAAAAAAAATTAAAAAATAATAAAACAACTTTAGGAATAAGAATTTAAAAGAAAACGCAGAAAATATTAAATTAGGCATTTAGAAAAATTTGGCTTCGTCGGGGAAAGAACCATCAACCAGAGAAGTACGACGGTCAAATGGGCAGACTCTCTATCGAACGTGACACGCCTACACAGAGTGAAGACACTAATTAGAGCATATGAGAGGCGAGTAAAAACAGTCCCGAAATTTATATATTACGCTCCGCTTTCCCCATCCTATCAATAATGAATTTAGTATACAATAAGAGGAAGAATAAGGCTTGAAATAATTAGCGTTAAACGTTCATAAAGGGGGGGGTGAATTTCGAACTCTCTTTGAATTTTGCTAACCCTAATTCATAAAACATTCATTATGTATGTTTGTATACATTCCAGGTACAACCGCTCATAAATTCGCGGACAGATTATGATATTTATGTTTCGACAAAAAATTCAGTTTTGATAAAACTATTAAAATTTATATTTTTATGTTTCGCGTTCTTTATCATTATATTTTGTGAAAATTAAATCTCGTCCTAAAAACCGCAACAGAAATATTACTCTTCTATGTAACAATAATTAAGAGATATTTTTAAATTAACACTTAAAAAAAACTTCAATTTTTTTCATTTTTGAGAAGTTGGTTAAAGATTAATTACAGTAAATAGAGGTTGCAATTAACTCGTTGAAAGTTATGCTATGGGATGAGACTGTTTGAATTCATGGTTTTCATTCACTGTAAAATTTGGAATGTCCTCAATGTTTAGTTTTGTTTTTTAAAAATTTTAATGTGGAAGAAATTTTATTCTTACAACAGAATAAAATCTTTGTTGATTTAATATTTGTGACCATGAATTTTCACTATTGTAAACTACTATTCTTTATTATAGATTCAACTTCTATTGAATCAATGGCAACTTCAAGTGGACATAAATAAAAATGATGGTCTGTATAGCAATGTAGACTTTTCCTCTCCATGTATAATTTGTCTCCTTTATACAACGTCTGAAATAGACAATGCTATGTATCGTTTCATACATTAAACATTTCCTCCAAACGTATGAGGAAGAGCAAGAAAGAGCAAATAGCAACCTACCATAAAAGTGTTTGCACTAACATCCGGCCTGCTTCTCAAGCTAGGAGAGTAAATTATGTTCAAGTAAATGTTCCAGTTTATGAAATGTGTATTTATTAAAATCAAATATTAAAAATATTTAGGTACCTTAGGATAAATCACTACATATTGACAGCTTTACTTTTACTCAAGACATAAAAAAGTGATGAAAAGAATATCTAGTAGACACCTATATCTTAACTTTGTGGCTGAATTTCAAACATACAGCACGTCTCGAGATATTCGTTTTAAAAGTTTGGTTATATAGAGGCGGAAATTTTTAAAAAAGCAAATTATACTCCAACACATACTTTTTTTTAAAATTTAATAAATTATCAATTTTTAAAAGTAAACCACAGCTTCCGATGTAATTTCTATTACACGTTCATCGCTATCTTTCCTTTATCCACCAGATGAATCAATATCTTTGTTATTCTTTACAAGTAATTTCTGTGTTTTTCAATTGAACCCACAAATAATTTAAAATTTATATAAGATTTCTAGGTGACATTGGACACTATTGTATCCTAGTAATCTGGCGTCAGAACTTTGTACGGATATCTGAAATATTTTAGACGGACACCCATTTTCTGTATTGTTTATTCAACAAATACCTGCGTTTTCAATGTTTCTACGCAATACGTATCAATCGATCTGGAATAGGGAGATCAAAGTATGATTGCATCCTGGAATCAATTCTACATGTGTTACAAAAGCATCTGTTTACGATATAAATGTTTAATATTTTGAATAACACCATGATCTATACGTTGTGCTATAGAAGTTTTATTAGGATAAAAAATAAAGGAATTTGGTACTCTTCAGCTGAGTAATACTACGACAGGCAGTTTTATCAAATCCTTAAATTATGCATTTTTAATGTATTACGTAAAATTTTCCAATAAAAAAATAAGCCTGATAGTATATTTATGCACTGCTCAAAACAAAATAAGGATACCTTAATTCTGTCTTTCAGAAGATTGCGAGCGTTAATGCAAATTATTCGGATTTTAATATTTCGGAGTTTGGAAATTTAGAGTTTGACGTGAAAAACGGCATGTTCATGACACCAAATTAAATTTGTGTTCAATTTAATAAAAAACATAACGGAAGAAAATGATAGACATTCATCAAGTGTTTATTTCGAGGAATACGTGATTCAACGAAGTCATTTAACCGACCCAGAAGTTTGGAGAATTATTTGTGCTGGTGGGTAAACAAGCCAAAGTAGCTGAAGTCACTAGAGTTCCACAAAGTTTGGTTTCCAGGACCTGCAACAAATTTTTGGGGAATGGAAATACAAACCAGAAACTACGACCTGGTTGTAAAGGTGCAACAACGCCCAATGCAAGTCGTTATTTAACACCAAGGGCTAGTAGACACCGAAATATGAATGTCACTCTTCTTCAGCGAAATCTTTGCTTGGTTACTAACACTGGAATTTCTACTCAAGAACTGTCAGAAACAACCTCCACTCTGAAGGTCTGTATGCTCTTAGACCAATGGTATGAGTCGCGTTAAAGAAAGGTACCATCGCGCTAGCAGGCAACAGCTCGTGTGGATTGTGAAGGATTGAATGGAACAATCCTGTTCTCTGAAGCGTCCCGTTTTTTTATCCATCCTAATAGGAGTCGTTTCATTTGAAGGGAACGTAGCATTAGAGACAAATTTCAGATTCTGTGGTGGGGGAAATGACTGTCTAAAATTGCATCCCACTTTCGCGCGCCGAGGCAGACGCAAGTAAAAACTTGATCTCAGAAATTTAGCTATTGCTGTAAATTTACTGGATTAAGTTTATATCTTGTAAAAAGTGAGTTACAGAAATACTATAGATACTAGTCATAAATATTAAGGCCTTATTAAGTTATGACAACTTGAATTTTTTTAAACGTCAAGTTAATAGTAATCGTTGATTTATCAGTTAACTCTAAATTTAGCTGTTTTACCAGACTATTTTCTTAAAGGAGGTAAAATTGGAGGAAGAATGGCTGTTGAGCTATCATGAGATATGATATCGTATTTTGAAAGTTTGGAATTTTTCACATGATTTGAAATAATATCACTATCTTTCAAAGAAGGTTTAAACAACGCCCCTACTCCACGGTGCTTGTTGCCAAGCACCAAATGTGAAAGTTGCAGTAGAAATAAACGACTTTAGTCTGAAGTTCAGTTGTTTGTAAGTATTGAATAGATTGAGAGTTACTGAAGCTCCGAAGCGCATTTTTAAACATCTCTGCAAAAGGAGGGCTAAGCAGATGAGGGAGCATAAAACAGACTGACACCCCATAAATGTTAACCTTAAAACAGATGTTCTTTGCGGTATTGATAAACAAATACTGTACAAACTTTAGTGTTATTTAGCAAATAACGACTTTAAAGATTTAACATGCTTTATTTTTTCGTCTCTACATATGAATACAAATGAATGCACAACTTTGTATACATATACAAATATAAACACAAAAGTTGTTTTAAGAATAGTTTGAAGCCCTTTTAAAAAGGATTTCATTAAAACAGTTGTCAATCATAACCATACAATAAAAATAAATTTAAAACTACATGTCCTATATACATTCTCACAATTTTTTCAGTATAATAGAATGTTTAGTATAACTTGCAATTTTTTACATACAGTAATCTTTATGTTCACAAAAAATTAAGTTCCTGATTAATTTGAATCAACATGATCTCAGCTTTGGTTTAAGGTAATTGCTAAAGATAGGTATATAAAATATTGTATAAACAAACTTGAGCCGTACTTAAATACATTTTGTTCTCAGTGGCTCCAAACATTTACCAGGCGAATCACCTTAAGTTTATATTGAAGAGTACCATATCCTGTAATCTCGTGAAGTGTAAACCTTGAGAAAACTCCGATAATTTTAAAACCCATATAGAAAGAATGTTTCTCCCATTTATTAACAGTGCGTCGAATCGGCCTTAGTCTGTAGACTTGTGAATTATTTTTACAACATCACGTATTTGAAATATAAAAAGGCTTGTTTCCAGAATTGAGTACTGTTCTACAAACTACTTATACTATAGTTACTAATCTATATATATATACTATATACTAAGATAAACTAAATATAAGATAAACTATATAACACTAAATACATGGCCATGTTACAATCTAAATTACCACAAATTTTCAATCCATCAATATAAATACTAGATATCGCAGATAGGAATGTATCAAAATGTGCATGTCAAACTGATTTTTGTATTCAATGTGCCGTGATAGGTAAATATTTGTACGTTGTGATTGCATACAGTGTGAATTAAAGAGACCACACACACAAAATAGCATAATACAAAAAAGGAGCAAGAAGTCCCATGCGTACAGTAGAGGGGAAACTTAGTGAATAATGTATAACTTTCGTTGGTTCCGGGTCATTTAAGTGTTGTAATAAAAATGCAACTTCAGATAGAAGTCAGTACGTATGTCATAGTTGATCAAACCCTAAAAGTAAAGGTAGAAAGTTCATCTAATTTTCACATCTTGTATGAAATTTCAGGAAGGCTGCCATTGTTTAAATTCCATTTAGAGGAATGTCTTACCATAGCATCCGCAGAATCTGTAGCATTCTACAGTCTCCCAAATCGAGTGCAAAGTCCAACAAACGTCACAGAATGACTACAGGAACAGCAAATGGGTAACATTCCAAACATTCGTTACTATAAAAGATAAGAATAACAAATATTAACATAAACGACTAAAAGAATCTTAAACTGTATTTGAGTATAAGTTTCATTTTCTTAATGCTTCAGAAATAGGAAGTATATATTATCAAAATTTAGTTTTTCACCTTGAATATTGCAGCTTTACACCATCAGAATTTAAGAAAATTTTGTTTGATGAAACAAAGCTACTCCTGGCAATGAGTTCAACTTATCTACATGTCCTACTATACCTACTGTACCTGTAAACATGTACATGTTGAAAAGACAACGATTTAGTACAGTTCCTGTTCCCCGAAATAGAATGTGCAGATTTCTGGCGAGATAAATTTTGACCAATATATTTTGGGGCATGCTGCCAAGAGATGACGTCTTTAAATTCGGTTGAAAACTTTTCTCCGAAACACCATATTCTTTCAAGCGTACCTACGGCTGAATTTACCAATTTCTTACAAGTCTTGTACGTTATATCGCACAAGTTCTTTTAAACGAATTGGAAATGATATAAGCATTACATTTAGAGTCTCCGGTCACTTTAAATATAGCTTATATTACAGGAAAAAAAAAAGTCATTTGGTTTGGAGAGTTACTGCTGCTTTTCTACACCAAGGCTAAAAAACCAAGACCTACTGCTTAAAGCCGAATTCGGACGGCAACGCACATCCGTTCCATCCATGGAATTGAAACCTGAAAACTGGTAACTAAAAGCAGCGACCTACCCATTCGGACATTCGTTGAAGTAATGTAAAACTAGTCAAGAGGTAAATGAAACTGAGAAGGTTAACCTACAGTTATTTACGATTTTACGAGCAAATTTTACTAATTTAGTCTTCTAAGATGGCAAAAATCAACAGCCTTCATTAGACTCCAAGGATTGTAGACATGTAAAGCGAGAATAAAGACTTAAAATTGTCTTACCTTCAGCTCCTATTTCATTGGAATATATGAACATCTGAAGCTATCAAATTGTTGATACGCACTCCTGCATAGTTGTTAGATTTTATTCCAGTCTGTTATCCAGATTTCTTGACAATATTCCGTTAAGAGAAAATATTTGGACCACCTACAGGTGATTCACCAAGACTTCTCTTGAGAAATAAAGTCGTCCGTCTATCTGTAAAGAAGGATTAAATTTTAAAACGTTACCAGTAATCACTTAGTTTTTATCTATTTTGATAAAAACTGATCATTGGTCCTTAAGTAGCTTAGAATCCATCTTTATGTGCAACTTTACATTATATAACGTTTTATTCCAGATTTTGCATGAAAAATCTTTTTTTAAACATCGCATATATACGGTATAAATTAAAAATGAGTTAAATTTAGAATATCTAGTAAAGTATTTAGTCATCAGGTATTGGGGGAAAAAATGAAAGTAAAATATATACAATATATCAAGAGTTCTTGTTTATGGAAGTCAAGGCTTCTAGGGAATTTATTAGTTTGAAGGTTATGAAATACCAATAGAATTTAACCCTTTGTGCTCTGAATGAGATTTTATCATTCAGAATGATCTAGTTGAAATTTTAGTTGATTTAATTTATTGACATTTCCAGTTAAACAAGTGGAAGAAGTTCAACAAGTAGGAACAGCAATTTAAATACGGTATTGAGGCAAGCTCGATGTTGTATTCGTTGCGAAAGAAATTTAGAGCAAGTAATTACACGTCTTTACAACTATTACAACATTTAGATTCGATAAGAAAACAATATCTTTCCAATTATATATTTCAATGCTGTAGAAAACAATTTATAATTTAGTTTTAGCTAAAGAAGTGGTAGTCTTAAATAACTTCTCATTCACGATTTTGAAATAAATTATTGAAAAAATTAGTTTTGACAACTTCAAGTGTTTACAATGTTAGACAATTTCAATACTAGACTTAACTACCAGTCGTTTTTCCAGTTGCGTTTAGAATTTCTCAGGAAACTAAAGCATTCTCTATACTATGTTTAAAACTTTACGAATTAAGGAGCAAACTAGTAGAGTACCAAATCTAAGGACTTGTTAAGTGGGATTATTTTCTATCATAATTATCAGTAAAATGACTTACCTTAAGAGAGGAGATCCGAGGTGTATTTCTAAGGACTTTAAGGTCTACTTTCCTATGAGGCTAGCTGTCTTAAGTGTTGTCGTACATGATAGTACCCATGTGTCGGACGTCTTGGTTGATATCGGGGCATATTAGTCCTGGTTATTCAAAAGTATTTGGTGTTGAAGACTCAAGAATGGCAAAAGAAAATCAGTTTCCCGGATGATTTCTTTAAACATATCTATGCGGTTTCCGAGAAAAATCCATAATCTCATAAAGACAGTAACACCGTTCCCAAAGATTTAAACATTCATAGCTCGAATGTCCAGGGTAGACAAAGGCCCTCTACACCAGTAGATTCCAGGTACCTGAGATTGCAACTAGACTCTTCCATTTCTTGGTTTTAGGACAAGACTGTCCTCGACTGCGTTCATCCATCTAAGTTTGGGTCTCCTTCCTGAATTCTTTGGTCTCAAAAATATTTAGCCAGGTGTTTTAAAACGGCATTTCTGTTCTAAGTCTTCAGTGAAAGCTTTCGGCTTAAAATAAAGTCTGTACACATACTGCAGAAAGTACTTGCAAAAGAAATTATATATTTCTAATTGCATGAATGTAGGCTTAGGATGGATTCTAAAAAATTATACGAAGACATACATCCTAAAAAATGATCTTGCTTCCAATATGTAACAATATTGCTCTGTGGAATGAGATACAAGCTACTTCATTTAACTGATTGAACAAGTCTGCATTTTAATTTTTGTGGCTAATGAGTTTTTGCAAGTACATTTTTAGCATGTGAAAAGAGTACAGAATAAAGTTTCACCTGTTGTATTTTTTTAAATCACACTGAAACCAGGATATCAAAATAAAAACAGTCATCAAGTTTTAAACAAGTTATAGTACTAAAATTCAGATGATCGTCAGAAAACAGTATCCACCTATCGGTGTCCGAAAAGCTTTTCATTTTGAAAATAATTTAAATGTTATGTAGTACGGACTCAAAGTGTACCCTAATATCTCCTGCCAGATATCCATGACATGTTCCATTTGGAACGCAATCTTTTTGCTACACGAGGTTTAATCGGACCCAGGCCTACTGTTAAAGTCTAATCTGAAAGCTTAGAAATATCCATGGCAGTAGTGGGATTTGAACACAGTCTAGGAGGTACACTTCTTAGGTGAAGCAGTAATGTATCAGGTTTGACAGAAGTTTAAAGTATATATATATATTCATTACCTTAATCTGCGATTTTTAATTCTCGTTTCTGGCTGCAGAGAAAGAAAATTAGAGACAAACGCAGGACAGATGAAAAATAAATTTACTGTTAATCCCCCAACTAAAACAGGTAAGTTCAACAGCCAGAATCGAGCATTTATATAATAATTTTAATTTAGAATAGAATTTGGAAATAAGTCACGCTGTTTTGCGTAGACTGTGCCAGAGAGAATGTGTCACAATTACTAGCTGACCTAAGCTATTTTAAACCTGTCAAACCTGGCATATATCCGCACCTAAACTCGTCGATCTTTTAACTTTTTTAAATAAAGAATTAACATACTTAATGATTATACCATATTACTATAATTTCAGACCAAAAGTGATATTCGACAGAAAGGAAAATTTTAAAACTGATATTCCGAAAACCAATAGAACCTAATGAAGCAGAAGCTAAATAATCAGTCATACAAGTGAACTTAATGCAAAATTTATGAAAAAGAGACAAACTTCGTTTTTAAAAACGAAAAAATTTGAAGGACAACTTCTGCTGGAGTGGTTCCATTAATGTTACATGCAGCTTTAGCACACTGCAAAGTGTATACTGGAAATAGGCAAAGAAGCCGAGACAGAATTTCTAAAGATTGACAGTTTCCTCGCAAATAGAGTAAGCAAGCATCTTTGAAGAATGATAAAGACAGTAAATAAAAATATAGAACATGTATTTATTTTAATAGAAGGAAAGACCTACAAATCGGAAATAAAGTTATAGGTGAACTTCCTCTTTCACATTCAGGATTCTACTTTACCAAATAAAGCTAATTATTGAAATTGTAGATGCTCTAGATTAAGTCGATATTACAGGAAAGCCACGCATTAGAAAATTCTCTCTAATGCTAGTACTGATATAATAAAAGTAAAGATTGGCCTTCCCTCTTAAAGACAAGTAATACGATGTCTTTGATACATGTATTCTACTTAGAACTAATTTTCAATCTAAAACTGAATAAACTGTTTAACCTATTAATATTGGAGTCCTTTATGCAACATGTACACTGATGAATATTTTAAACATAGCTTAAAATGAACTGCGGATTAAAATATGCAGTTTAAAACAACTTTGAACAGTATAGCTCTTCATTAGTGATCATTTATTTTAACCACAAAATACCATTTATATAAAAAAAAATTCATGAAGAGAGGAATTTGGTATAACACGTACACGTCTTATAAACTGAAGCTTAGTAGACAATACTAAAGGTTCAGATTTTAGTCTACGTACGTGCAGAAAATTAAAGTGTTCCATGTTTAAAACCAGATAAAAGGCAAATCCAAATTTATGTACAGAAAGCTGAAAATGTACTAATTGTTTATAGAGTTGACATTCAGACGGAAGAGGATCAAATTTTCTATCTCAAATTATTGGAGGAAAGACTTAACATCGATAATTGAAACATTCATCTTAACTGTATTGGGAATAAGAACACTCATTCAAACCAATCTTTTCTATCTGTAAAAAGTATTTCCGAAAAATTAATGTGTCGATGGCAGTAATAACAGTGGATTTGATGCTTCACTGAGTAATTGCTTAGCAAGTGTTACAAAGTTAAAGTAGTATAATATATTAGATTCAAAAACGCATAGAAAAGTCGGTTCAATGATTAAATATTTCTACTAGATCCATTACTAAATGACAAATCGCCAAGATTTAAACTATTAAAACATTCTACCACCAGAATTAATGTTGATATCGATACCAAAACTAAAAAACTAAGCCAGTTGTGAGTAATACTTTAGTATGCAATAAGTGGCTAAAATGGGAAGAATGGAACACATAAAAATGAGGTTTATGCAAGTATTACATAAAATGTTTGGATTCGAATGCTACGGTAGACTGTTTTACTAAACAATGGCTAATAAGACCGGGACCTGCGGCTCCAAACACCTGTAGTTTCTACCAAAATGCCAATCGTAAAATTTATGTTACTAGAAATGAATTTACAAGTAGTATATTGGTATTTAAAGATTTTGGAAAATGTAAATTGCTTAACATTCCAGTTTAGTATAATTCTTAATTATATATATAATTTGTTTATTGAATTAAACTTATAGAATTCTTGAGTCCTGAAAATCAGAGTAGATTTTGTATTTGGATAGTATAATTCTTAAAATTTACATCTTGAGTTTAATGCTATTAACTTCATCAGCCACTTAAACAACACTAATCTTACTTTTTAAAGAAGTTCTCAAGCTACTGTTTCCAATAAGTTTAACGATACATTCTTTGTAGAAACAAGTTATATTATCAATGTTTATCAATGTTAATGAAATGACGAATGGATTAAGTGACATGAAGTAAAGTCAATGAATGCTATGTAATAGCTAGGGTAACCAATTCCCCGCTGTTCCATTCATTGACCACTTCTAGGAAAGTGAAGTCCAATAAGAACTTTTGATATCCTTTGAATAATTTCTATCAAATTGAAAGTAGAAGTATTTAAGAGCACTACTGTCATTTATCTTGTCTTCACAACATATGTCAGTTGTATCAGAAATGACAAAGTTAAAATTTCATTTCTTCTGCAATGATTCCATTATTTTAAAAGCTTTGACTTTAATATACTATGTACTAGAAATCACGCTATTTAAACAGAGGAACCATTTTTGGAGTTTCAAGGTGAGTGCCAAAGAAGCTTGTTAGTGTTTAAGCTGGGTATTGCACTTAGTAATAGAAGCTGATTTCATAAGTAGATATGCATTATACAGACTTGACACAAAGCCTAAAATCCGTTCACCTACGGGATGATTACTGTAATATGAACTTCCTAGGTGAGACCTATAAATGACTCGTAATAGAACATTTTCGGAATATCTACATGTCATTCATCAATACTTGCTTTCACAAAAGTAAAGTCTTTATGTCATCCACTGTACCTATAAAATAGAACTAAAAATTAAAAACCTTACCAGTAGCTAATTTGCTAGTTTTTAATCACAATACATAGATTAGAATGCTTTTTTAAATGTAACTTTTGATCATTACATCATGTTTTATTCAAGACTTTTCATGGCAAATGTCTGAATTTGCTTTTATTACATATTTATAGTTATGGAATAAAGTAAAAATGTGAAGGTAAGCAAGACTATATAATAAAGTAGTATTTAGTCAAAGGGTAGTAGGAAATTTCAAGTAAAAGATACAAAATATGAAAAACTCTGAAATCAATAGCCGTCTCGGGAAATCTATTTCTTTGTTCAGACGGTTTGGTGTATACCTTGAATTTAACCCGTTGTGCTCTAAGTTAGTTTTTATCATTATCATAGTCGAGTTTAAATGTTAGAACTGTGTCAATCTACCGACATCGAGTTCAATAAGTAGAAGGAAGTTAAGTGAAAGAGTTAAACAAGCGGGAACAGCAACTTAAATACGGTGTTGAGCCAAGCTCAACGCTGTATCCGTTGCTAAAGAAATTGCGATCACAAGGTTATACGTACTCAATTTACAACGATTACAACATTTAGGTTCGATAAGATGTACTATCTCTCCAATTATATATTTCAATGCTTTAGAAAACAATTTATAATTTAAATAACTTTAACTATGGATGTGGTAGTCTTAAATAACGGTTGTCATAAAATATTTTGAAATAAATTAGTAAGAGTAATTTTGTGAATTTAAAGTGTTTACAGTATTTGTAAATAATTTCAATACTAGATTTAACTACTAGACTTTTACAAGTTGAGTTTAAAATTTATTTCTATATCAGGAAACCGAGTCATTCTGTATACTATCTGTTTATAAAACTTAATTCAGGGGGCAAACCAGTACAATAAGAAATCCGAGGGGATTTGTTAATTATTTTGCTATCAAAACTGTCAATAAAACTTCTTACCTTTAGAGAAGAGATCCGGGGTGCACTTGAGAACTTTAAGGTCTACTTTCATATTAGGCTGTCTGTCGGAAGTGTCGTCAAACGGGATGGTGCCCATGTGTTATATAAACTGGTCTTTGTTAATATCCGTGCTACTTGGTTGATATCCATGTGAATGTAACTAATTTTGGTAGCGTTTTCATGAAAACAGAAATGGCAAAAGAAAAACTTTCCAGGATAATTTCAGGGATACAAAATTTCAAAAGAAAATTTAATAGTCATAACTCTAAAGTCCAGGGTAGGTCAAGGCCTTCTGCACCAGTCGATTCCAGGCCCTTTTGCTCGCAGCCAGACTCTCCATTTCTTGATTTTAGGACAAGACAGTCCTTAACTGGGTTCACCCATTGAAGTTTGGGTCTCCATCCTGAACTCTGGTTTCGCCATAATAGGCGTTTTAAAATGACATTTTTCTTCTTGAGGAAAAGTCTTAAGGGGATGTTTTCGGCTTACTATATAGTCTGTACACATACAGAGTTCTTTAAAAAATGATAGATCAGTAATTGCTTGAATGTAGTCTCTCATTTGATTTATTATTCATTTATGTAGTATCACGTTGATATGGAATATTTCATTCTGTCCACTGAGGATTATTTCAGGAAATTTCGATAAGATATTTCAAAGACAAAGATCCTACAAAATTATCTTTATGCTGCTTCAATAGTAGTTAACAATATTGCTCTGTGGTACTAGATACAAGTGAATTCATTTAACTGATAAAACAAGTCTACATTTTAATTTTTGTGGCTGATGAGATTTGAAAGTTTTATATGAAGAACATTTTTGGCCTGTTAAAAGTGTACAGAGTAAAGCTTACGTTGTACTTATTGTATTTCTACTTCGGAAATAGAATACAGAAGTAAAATAGACATTTAATGTTAAGCAACTTAGTTTGTACCCAACTTATAGTTTAAACCCTAAAATTCAAATAATCGCCAGGAAAAGTATCAACTTATTTGTGTTCCGAAAGCTTTCTATTTTGAAAACCTAGAAATGTAAATACGTACCAGAGACTTAAAGTGTACCAGAATATCTTCTCCCATATATCCAACATGTTTCCTTAGTTGGTCGATTTGGAACGCAATGGCCATTTTTGTGCTACACGAGACTCAATCTAACCTTTAACTACTGCTTAAAGTCCACTCTGTACGGCTACTTCTATCCATGCCAGTGGGATTTGAACCAACGAAATTCGCCTAGGAGGTATATTTCTTAGATGAAGCATTTATATGTCAGGTTTGATAGAAGTTTAAAGTATATATTCATTTACCATAATCTATAAACGCAGATTCTCGTTTCTGGCTCTATAGAAAGAAATTTAGAGAAAAATGTAGGACAGAAGAAAAAATAAATTTACTGTTATCCCCAACTAAAATAGGCAAGTTCCCAGCCAGAATCGAGAATTTATATAATAATTTTAAAAATTTAGAATAGAATTTGGATACGAGTCACGCTTTTACACGTAGACTGTGCCAAAGAGAATATGTCATAATTACTAGATGACCTAACATTTTTAACCTGGCATATATATATATCATCACCTAAGATAGTCGCTAGATTTAACATTTTTAATACATTACACCGAGTATTTTGAACGAAATTAGTCCAAATTGATAACAGTATTAACATTCTTAATTATCATTTATTACTATAATTTCTGACTAAAAATGCTGTTCAATAGAAAGGAATACTTTAAAACTGTCTTATTCCGAAAAGCAATACAACTAAATGAAACAAACTAAATATTAAGTCATCCAGGTGATCTTACAGCAAAAGTTGTATGCAAATGCGAGACAAAATTCAATTTAAAAAAAGGAAAAAATTGAAAGACAACTTCTGCTGGAGTGGTTTTAACAATGTTGCATGCAGCTTTACCACACTGCAAAGTATATACTGGATATAAGAAAACAAACAGAGACTGCATTTTTAAAGATTGCTTACTCCATTTACGAAGAAACTGCCATAAACATCTTTTAAGAATGATAAAGGTATTAAAAATATTGAGTATGGTATTGATTTCAACAGTGAAGTAAAAACTTCTATAAATCGGGAAAGTTAGAAGTGAGCTTCCTTTTTCATAGTCAGGATTCGACTTAACCAAATAAAGCTAATGATTGAAATTTTAGACACTCTAGAGTACTAATGTCGATATTAAAAGGAAAGCCATACAATAGAAAATTCAAATGCCAGTATTAATAGGACAAAATTGAGTGAAGATTGTCTTTCCTTGTTTAACAAAAGTAATGAAGCACTTTGATACACGTATTCTACTAACTAATTTTTAACCTAAAACTGAATAAACAGTTTTACTCATTAATACCAGTGTTCTTTCTGCTAAATATACATTGGTGAATGTTTCAAATATTACTTAAAATGAACTACAGATTAAAATGTAAAGTTCAAACAACTTTGCATAGTGTAGCCGTTCTCCATTAGCAACCTCTTTATATTTTAAACACCAGAAAATGTCATTTATAAAAAAATAAATGCATGAAAATGTATTTGGTATAACACGCATATATAGTATTGTGAACTAAAGCCTTTTGGTAGACAGAACCAATTGTCACTATTTTAGTAGATGTATACTCCGGAAAAGTAAACTTTTTGTGATGTTAACACTTAATAAAAATGTTAATCCAAATAGAAAATTTGGAAGAAATAAAACATACATGAAAACTTAGATTGTTTATAGGACTGACATTTAGACTGAAGAACAAATTTTCTATCTCAAACTATGAAAGGAAAGTCCTAAGATGAATGTTTCAATGATCAATGTTAACTAGAACTGTAATAGAAATAAGAACGCCCATTCGTTCCAATCAATCTTTCCTATCTAAAAAATATTAGAGTTCTGAAAAATTAATATGTGGATGGCAGTAATAACGGCAATTTTGATGCTTTATTACGGATTAATTAGTTTAGCAAGTGTTACAGATTTAAAGTAACATAAAATATTACATTCGAAAACGGCATGGAAAAGCTGGTTAAACTATTAAATAACTGCTTCCACTAGAAGCATCACTCAACGACAAATTGCCTAAATTAATACTCAAAATATTCTACATACAGAATTAAGGTTGTTGATATTGATTCCAAAACTCAAAAATTAAGCTAGTTATGAGTCCAATACTTTAGTTCGCAATAAATGGGTAAGTTTAGAGGAATGGAATGGGCAAAAATGAACTTCATGAATAGTAATACATAAAATGTTTGAATTAGAGTTCTACAGTTGAATGTTTCTCTGAAAGTAGGCTAACAAGACCGGGAACTGGCTTCCGAACACTTATATCAGTATACAGTTCTAACTAAAATACTAATAATGTATAATCATTAAATTTAATTATAATACTATCGATGAATTTGCAAGTAGTGTATAGATATTTAAAGATTTTGGAAGATTTTAAATTGCTTAAAGTTCCAGTTCAATACAGATCTCAAGTATACATACTTAATTTGTTTATTGATCTACACTTCCAAAGTCCTGAAAATCTAAATAGAAAATTCGTGTTCGGATGTATGTAGTTTTTAAAGTTTACATCTTGAGTTTAATGCTATTAACTTCATCAGCCACTTTAACAAGTCTAACCTTATTGATAACCTTTTTTTTCCACATGTTCTCAAGCAACATATTTATCAATAAGTTTCACGGCGCATTCTTCGTTGAAGCAATTCATCTGATAAATGTTAATGAAATGACTAATGAAAGAAAGTGTTGTGAAACAGTCAGCAATGGTAATCAATTTCACAAGGTTTCCTTCCCAGTCATTTAGGGATATAGAAATCCAGTAAGACTCTTTGATATCCTTCAAATGATTTCTATCAAGCCGAGAGTATATAGATTTAACAAAAGCCTTTTTCTGGCCTTCACAGGATATATCAGCTGTTAGAGGAATCCAAAATTTTACAGTATAATTTCTTTTGCGAGAATTCCATTGTTTTACAAGCTTATACTTTAAAGAATTCGACTTATAGCACATGTGTCGAGAACAGAGTAACACTGCCACTCACCTTAATAGTGTAAAGTCAAACAGAGGCTTGTTAGCGTTACTTTAGATTGCAGTTAGTCACTAGGTAATGTCTCTACACATGCATTATCCAAACTTCACGTGAAGACTAAAATTCACATATCTAAGGAATGAGTACTGGAGTTTCAAACAACGAAAATGTAATTCTACCTAAGTTGGAGTTTGTACGGGGCGCCTTAGCTAACACCGAAAAGATCCTTCAAATAGTATTTTATAATGAGACCGAACAAGGTGAGAGTTATCTTGGGCATGTGCGGACGTCAAAAATTTGAATTC
This sequence comes from Pardosa pseudoannulata, assembly GCA_032207245.1. NCBI lineage: Eukaryota > Metazoa > Arthropoda > Arachnida > Araneae > Lycosidae > Pardosa > Pardosa pseudoannulata. Next base: position 38,402,913 of record CM063502.1, on the reverse strand, counting down.
CTGCCGTTGCCAAATCGAAACTTAGAAATGGGTGGATTGAATACACAGCACATTAACTATGAAAGTTAAAATTCTTAATTTGTATCGGCATTTACCTGTCCGATTTCATCTTTCGTAACTTTTTATTTTCTTAATAAGCTAAAAATAATTATAATATTTACAACAGCTTTTCTCCTTGTGAAATGGTTCTCTTGGTTCAATAATCTATATTTTTATTATTCAGGACAGATGCTATCTGAACTGATCAGAACAGAAAACTGAGAACAAACGTTTCTGCAAATAAACATTAATGCTAAAAACATCCATTAGAATGGTTTAAGAATCAGATTGCAGAGCATAAAATGAGTACGATAGTTTCGTCAGTATTATTGTTGCGCGTCTTAACTGTTATTTTCAAAACTACCAAGTGTATTTTGTAAAGTGTATCTTTACAAGCCTATACACAGTTTTTGATACAAATAATACAAAACAATCAAGGAGGAACAAACGAAAAGAAAAAACCAGCTGTCGTCATGCAAAATTAATCTTAATTTACTTTTTACTTGAATGTAAAATGTTAAATCTCATATTAGCATAATTAACATTTCTATTCAACTAAAAATGTTAAAAATTAAATATCACAAAGAAAAATGTTTGGAAAAAATGCATTACCAGTTCTAAATATTTCAATGCAACATTTTGAGTATAGAATCTTTTAAAATCAAGATTTTATGAGAGAATATTATATTTAAACAATATATATATATATATATATATATATATATATATATATATATATATATATATATATATATATATATATATATATATATATATATATATATATATATATATATATATATATATCCAGGGCCGGGACTAGTAAGTGCGCAGACAGCGAAATGTTTAGAGCTGCCTACAGAATACCTACAATGCATACGCATAGATAGAGGGCTGGGAAATACTATCTTATACTCAAAATATGGGACTGTTATTTATGTTATTGAATTATTTATGTTTCATTATATATATATGGTTGGTAAATTAAGCTGTAATGATAAGTTCGGTACTATGTTTAAAAACAATTAAGTCTAGATATATTCAATTTTAAATTTTCAAGATGAGTGCCAGTGAACTAACCATGGTGAAAATCTCTTTCAATTATTATATTTGTTTTTCGGCTCGTTAAGAAAATAACAGCTTATTTAACCGGGAATAACAGACCAGTATGGTCTGATAAAAATTAAGAATTTTAACTGTCATAATTAATGTAATGTGTATTTCTTGTACCTATTTCCCGGAATCTGTCTGGCGATTGCAAGTCTTCAAATTTTCGATGTTCGAGCATGCACAAAAGATAATTTTCACCATGTTCGGTCTCATCTTGGCTGTTACTTAGACGGACTCTAAACGATAGGAAAAGTCTATTTTTTTTTACTGGCTACGTCATTATGATGAAAATCCCCTTCAGAATAGCAAAAGCTCCCATCTTCGACATAACGCAATGTGCCGAAAAGCACTTCTAGTGACGTCATAACCTAGTGGTGTAGATGATCGCCATGAGTAGCAGCCCTTGTATATTTCAAATGCCAGTAGTCATACGGTAGATGTGTGTATTTTAGAGCTGCTACCATATTGTGGCCGAGATATGTCACAAGTGATGTCTACGTCATAACAAAGTTAGAAGTCACCAGAGATGGAAATCTGGTACCATAAATGTCCTTCCCTGACATCATTATGTGACGCAGAAGTCGCCTGCGACATGAGTCGACTGCAGTATAGTAGAACCCTGTGTCTTCACGCAAAATTTGTTTAATTTATGTCTCGTTAAACTGATATACAGAACAGATTTCTTAAAGTCCGTAATTGTTTTAGAAATCTAAATAAAATATGGAAAATGTTCTAACATAACTTTAAGAGTAAAATTAAATCTGTACAAATACTTATTAAAATAAGGCCTTTCGTGTAACTCTGAAACGTGAAATTGACAACAAGCTAAGAGCCGGTTTCACCAAAATCGTTTAAACGGTTAACCGCGATTAACTTATAGCGCCAACTAATGGTGGGACGTAATTCTCCGTTTAAACAGATATTAATCAGGGTTAGCTGTTTAAACGACTTTGGTGATACCAACCCTTCATGGCTTTGGCAACAAATGCCTTAGATCCTTAATGCAGATTTTTTTTGGGCCTAATACAATAACCAATGACAAGCTATTGAAAGAAACCAATAGATGGGGAAATAAAAATAAGAATATGGCGTTGCACAGGCCATATCTTGATAATGACCAGAGATAGGAATCCCGCTGTTGACCTCGAGTGGACACCGGATTGAAAACGCTTAGAAATTAACCAAAAATTAATTTGGCGTAGGCAAACAGAAAAAAAGAAAAAGAAGCTGGATGGTCAATTGGCAGAAAGCAAGAGTGGCTGGGAAAGAAGGACTGTGGGTTTTGTTTCCAGCATTTTGTTTATGGGTCATCCACGTCATTAACAAATTTTTTCATTCATCAATTAAACGCAATTTCAAATAATTGATCATTTTTTCTCAAATAAAATTTTAAGGAACACTACAGACATCATAAAAGTAATTTCGTATTTTCTACCATTTATGGATAAATCAGAAGAATAAAATCGTAAAAAGAATAAAACATTTTGTAAATATAAGTGTAGATGGCGACAGCAGCGCAGGAAACTTCAATAAATTTTCTCGCTCCTAAATTTACTTTAAGGTACATTTGAACTTGTATTTCCTGTTGTAAAAAAAAATGCATTCTAACTACCTGGTCTTTGAAAGGCCAAAATTTAGATTACATTAGCGGTAACTGAATCGAAATGCAAATAACGGCACAAAATTCTTCAAATTTCTATTATTAGAGGTGCCTAAATATACAGTTCTCTCAAGTTTTATAGCATTTCATGCTCGAATTACAAATAATAAATACTTTTTCTAAAATAAAATTTTCTTAAAGCCTCTATACATCATAAAATAAGTTAAATTTTGCTACCATTACTGAAAAAACACAAGAATAAAAAGATATAAAAAAATATTATTTTCGTTTAACTATAGATGGCGACAGCATAACAGAAAACATCAAGATTCGTTCAGTTAAAACTTTGTATTTTCAATATATATACATAACGTGAGAAAAAAATCCTAAGGAAGCATGAAAAATAAACTATAAAGATAATAATAGGTAGGAGAAAATAATTTCAGTTCTCTATTTGATGTGGAATTTTTATTAAAAGTTAATTAAAGGTAATTAAAATTTTTTTAATCTGAGGTTTGTTTTTTGGTTCTATTACCCATTTTAAATTTACCACTCAGCATTATTGATAAATTTTATTAAGATTATTCTATTAGCATGTAAAAAATAGCGGAATTCGAAATCTCCTAATTTTTGTTAAATTAGAAAATGTAATAAAGATAACACTGATATTTGAGACAGAGGTAGAAGATATGTGTTAAAAATTATTGATAAGATTTCTATATTTTAACTCTTCGAAACTCTTTTAGTCAAGAACAATGCCTTGAATGTCTACAATCTGCATATGGAACGAAATTTTATCTCTTACCACTGTATTTTGATGGTTTACAAATATTTCGTAAAAGTCGGAATTGTTTCCTGACTGAAGAATAGAGTTTGTCAACTGTAGTACCTTAAAATGTTATGAAATGTTATTATCGATGATGATCCCTAGAACTACGAAAGATTACAAAAGAAACTTAGCATTAGATGTTCAATTACGAAGGGTTGCTTATAAAAACATTAGTTTTTCGTTTAGTTAACAATAATTTAAAAGAACACTAAAAGGGAAATTGCATCAGAATTTTCAAAGAAAATCTAAAAGTACTTTATGATGATTAACGCCTCCTTATTTCTAAAATAATGACTTGTGATGAAAGGTAAATGCCATTTTATGACATTCCAAGTTGCAAAGAAAGAAAAGTATGGGTGTTTTAAATTAACTCTAAACCAATCAAAATATGAAGACAACGAGCAGTAAGAAATAACAGTAAGCATTTTCTTCAAAAGTACATAACTGGAGAAAGCCGTCAAACTTGAAAGAATAGAGATAATTACAGCTAAATGATATACCCCTAATTGCACCATAATGTTTTCACGAAATTAATGATAAAGGATTCATTTTTCACCTTGAAAAAATTACATGAATAAAATTATTTTAAAACGATAGAATATCCATCCTATTATTCTTATATTGATTTCAGTTTCAGATGTTCTTTTTTTAAAATCTAAATAAAACTTTACGTGGTCGTCATTTTTATTTTGAAGATTTGATTGATAAGGCTATACGATCATGTTTTACCTGGATTTCAAAAAATGGATGACGAATGGCGAAATTTCTAAAGATTAAATACTTCAAGTATTTAATCTTTAGAAAATTCAACCACAAAAGTGCATTGATGTTGGAAGGGACTACTTTGAACATTGCAAAGATAAATGTAAATTATTAGAGGTATGTCAAAGATTTCAGAGCGTCCATTGCATAATAACGAAGCTCTCGAACGTATTTGAATGAAAAACTGTGTAAGTGTTTAGTGCTGCCATCTTTTGACGATAACTGAAGTTTCAGTTGGAACTCCTGAATAAATATGAAAGTTCCCTCAACCTCAAAAGAGTCTATGCAGAAAATTAATTAATGCTTGCAGAAAGAGTACTGTCAGTGAAATAGCAAATTCAGTGGCTGAATACACCAGACTGTTAGAGCCCTCCCAAACTGGCACTTTTTTAGGGGCAACAAAACAATTATTATTGAATTTATATCAATTTATATTATTAATTTGGAGACATATTAAATTTTTTTTCAGCTTGAAAGTTGATGATAAAAGAAGTTTAACATATTACAAAAGTCAGTATATTTTTATTAATATTAATTTAATTTAAATTTTAATTATAAACTTTCTTAAAATTGTTATACTGGTTTTAGTTATTTAAAAAATTATTTTGAATTCAAAATATGTTTCCAAGATTAAACTCATTTGTAAGAATTTTCAACTTTGGAGAAAACATTCTCTTTGAATATTCATATTTTTCTAGTTCATGAAAATTTTATAATAATATATTTCGTAGGGGGGGGGGGACAACAAAATTGAGACCTGCTCTAAAGAACTAGAGTTCAACTATTGATTTGGATCACTTTGTTAACACAGCTTTTTCTGTAGCTGCGAAACTTCTGTCTAAGTTCTATCTTTCCTTTTTTGTGTCTTATTTACGTTGGCATTTATTATTATATTATGATACAAAATATTCATGTTTTCTTGAATATTCCTATGACCCTTTTTTTTTTCCACCGCAAAAACATTTAAAGTCATGAAGAAACAATATACTAAAATACATACTAAAGGAAACTCCCACCCTTCTACAAATCCTTTTACTTAATTTTTTCTTTAAGAAAAGATTGAAGCATCTCATATACTTGAAGGAGGAAGTGGAAACTGTTACAAAATGAAAAATCCCGAGATTTGTCACGTGCTCCGCAAATATAAACAAAGTACATGAACTATTTTTTCATATATTCAATAGCAAAATTCCTATTTTACAGTACAAATACTTAGAATAATTTTTTGAATTACATAATTATCAGGTTTCACGTGTCGAAACATAATTTTAATTAGAACTTGTATTATTTAAGATAAATAGCTAATAAATTTCAGTATGGGTTTAACAGTCAAGAATACACCTGGAATGCTTCAAATATTCTTAACCGTTAGAGTCCTAAGCAGCGCGATGACGATGTTCAGTTTTTATGTCGAGAAAACCCAGCATATTTCAAGTGTTGTGGAACACTGATTGTTCTCCATCAACTGTCAAAGTCACGCGTTCTCAGATTTACTAACGCAAGTACACCACATAGCTCCTCTTTTTACGTAAATATTACATTTTACAATAGGCACATTACTATAATAATAGTTCAATATTAACGCATATATGTTTAGAACATAAAATAGAAAGTGCTATCACGTTGCTTGGGTTTTATCGACATAAAATGAAAGAAGCGCTGCTCGAGTCTTTTCATACCCATGTACATAGATTAATGTTACGCTGTTCGGGATTCTTCGACAGTGTTTTTTTAAAACCCTCTGAGACTCAAACGGTTCAAAAAAGAAAATTTTGATTGGAAGGAATATTTTCATTATTATTAACTTATAAACTCTTGATTTTTTTTAAATTTGAGAATATATATTGATGATTATTTTAAATGTATTTTATAGGCTTCCCAGAATATAAACAAATATGAGGCTTAACCCCTTAATGCACAGTTTTTTTGAATAAGGCCGGCCAAAAAGAATAAATTTTTTAATGTAAAAAAAAACACACAATTTAGAACGTTGTCTTGCCAAGAAAATTACAAAAATACAAAAATAATTAAAATTTTTATTGCAATTTTGGATTTTGATAACATTGCAGAAAATAATCGTATATTGTAATATAACACGCACATCGACTTTTTTTATGTTTCTTTTCGAATTCCCATTTCAGAATAAACATTATTATCAGTAAAAATACTTATTTATAATTTTAAAACATAAATAATAATAATACTGGTATTTATAAAATTAATCAAAATTTTCTTTTATGCGATATATTTCGAAACAAGATGCAGCACATAGCCCAACATTGCAACTATTACACATGTAACAACTCTTTTTTTTTCCTTTTTCCTTTGCTATCTCCTTTAGCACAAAACACAGCACAATATTTACAAAAGTACAACGCCCCTCGAATTATCTCGAGTGTGCAAAGTTTGTCCAGTTTAGCCCGCTCGAGTTAACTCGAGCGTGCACATTAAGGGGTTAAATAAATTTCTTCATTTCAAATGACATGCAGTCATTTTAATCATCATAGGATGTCATTCATAAAAAAAAATTGGAAAATTTTGATGTACCTGATGAAAAATAAATTATTTATATTATATCTCATTCAATAGTGAAATATTAGTTATGTTTCACTATTGAATGAGATGGAAATGTCAAATTCTCAGTTCAATTTCACCCAGATGAGAGTCCACTCTCTTTTAAAAAAAGAGCGCTATTTCAAATGACATGCAGTCTCTTTGATCATTATAGGATGACATTCATAAAAAAAAAATTGGAAAATTTTGATGTACCTGATGAAAAATAAATTCATGTATGAGGCCTGAAAAATTATAAATGACAAAAGTACAAACAATCGCAGATATTTGAAAACTTGAGGGATTGTTTATAGGCATATGTAGGATTACCAACTGCCTTGATTAATAAGTAAAAATTAATGAATACTAAATCATCCTTTATGTACTCCATTCACAATACTAGAACGACCGGAGTGGTCATTTGGGCCTCAAAGACACTTTTAGAGAGAATGACTCTTAAAAGACTTCAATCAGTTAACTGATTTTAATTTTACGGCATTTATTACTTTTTTAAGATTTCTAAATGCAATCGACGTTTCCCCCCAATATTTTATAATAAGCATATAAACTAATATGATCTTCCCAAGTCGGTAAAAAACATCGTTCATTTTCGTGTCAGTTACATTTCACTATTGAATGAGATAGAAATCTCAAATTCTCAGTGAAATTTCACCCAGATGAGAGTCCACTCTCGTTTTAAAAAAGAGCGGCCGATGTGCTATTCCAACTACGATACGCTCGAGTAAGATTACTAATTATGTTTTGACTCGCTTCGTCAAACAGAGTAAAAAACTTGAAATGGGTAAACTTTGACGAATTTTCAGAAATCATTTGCGCCTGGAATATGAAAGGTATAATTTACAGGTGTGAAGAGGAACTTGAATAATTAAATTCATCTCAAATTTAGAGTCCGTATCGTCAAAAACCATTCTAGGGCTTTACTAACATAGTTGTTAAATAAACGAAACAAGGTGTTCATTTTAATGTTATTGTTAAAAAACTTAATGGAAATAATAATATTAATATATAAAGTTATATGATTTGCTTTGATTTAGAAAACGAGAAGGGTGACTTCTATCAATGTTAAGATGTTACATTTATATTTTTGCTTTGCTATACCCACATAAGCAAGACTATGCAATAGCCTCAACATTTATAGAATTATGAGTTAGCTGTACAACCCTTTATAATTTTTATATAAAAAATTGTAAGATTGCCACAAGCGTAAAAGTAATTTCTCTTTATAGAAAGCAATAAAATAAAATCCTGAATTTTTACCATCACTGAAAAAGTATCGTTTATTGTCATCCTATGAGATTTTTTCCTCAAAGAAAATGATTTTCATTCAACAGATGTAATTTTCATAAGCATATTTTGCTTCTGACAAAATATTTAAACGTAGTCTACTATAACACAGATTTAACCTTTTTAAAAATTATATAATACTATTAAAAAGTTTAAAAAGCGAAAGTGAGTTGTTTTCCTTAAACGTTTTCTGTAAAAGTATATGTAAGGTTATGAGAAGTGTAAAGGTTATTTATCTTTATATAAAGCAACAATCTAAAATCTCTGAATTTTTACCATCACTGGGAAAGGGACTTTTACAGTCATCCTAAAGGGTTTTTACCTGAAGAAAACTATTTATATTTAACAGATTTATTCTCCATAAATATATTTTTGCTTCCGACAAAATGTTTAGATGTAGTATACTATAAAAAATGCAGGTTTGGTAAAAATGATATAAAACTGTTCAAAAGTTAAAAAGTGAAAATGAGTTTTTTGTTTCTGAAAGTAATTGATAGACATAATCCAAGTATTTCTAGCCAAATATTCGCTGTAAAGAGGTTTGGTTTATCTTGAAGTGATACTGTCAGTTTTTTCTTAAAGAGAGAGCTAATAAGACCGGGACTTTCTGTCTAAGGCCAATTCTTAATTGTAAATTAACGATCATCCATGCAACTGCAGAAATTTGAACTGTGTAGTTGCAATTCCTTAAACACTGTCATTAAATTGTTTCTATATTTTAACATTTATAGAATTCATTTCAGGAAAGACAAGTCGTATACCCCTAGAATTCGTTTTGTTGAACACCTAGTAAAGAACCTAGAAACCTTCTAACGGAACACTAAATGAGGATTCAGAGTTTCCCGATACGTATAGAGGGAAAAGCCAAGTCACCAATAAAACAAGGTAATAAAAGTATCAAAGAGTCATTTATATGTATATATACTAATAACGCATAGACACATAAACTGAAGAGCAGCAAACATTTATACAAAGAGCCACATACGGTTCTGTCAGCCAACCAGAACTCTAGAAGGTTGTTCATTTAAAAAATATTTTTTTGAAAGTTTTATACCTCATAATATTTGGAAATTGGATAAATTGTATGATTTAAGTAACATTCAACAAAATATCTGGAAGTGGACTTATTTTGTTAGAGGAAATAAAGAAATAATCTTGATGGCTTAGGCCTTTAGAAAATTTAAATTTGGCTCTCACTGTTGCACACACATTCTTAAGATCTTAATAACTATCATTCTTTATAAATTTTCTTAAGATCAAAAATAGGTATATAAGACAGCATTTCAAATGTGTCCTGTTTACAGTGCAGAATCCAGAAAAATTGAAAGGGATTCCTGTGTTTTTATTTTCTCGTGCACGAAGTGTATACATTATTAAAAAAAGTATTTTAATCAAATTACCTTAAAAAGATAGATTTTAATATCTTAATATAACATGTATGACTTGCGGGTGTGAATAAAATTTAAAATCCTAAATCCTAAAAACTTTTCTATATGTTTTGGCCTTCACGTTTATGTGATGTTAACACAAAAAGATATACTGATTAATTATCCTTTAAAACAAAATTCTTGTTGGTGTCTATCGGTAAAAAATTATGTTTGTCTAAGTAAAAAAAGGGACGAAGATCTTCCAGATGATTCTCGTTTACCGGAAGCATCTATGAAACATACGGTATTTCCCTTGTCAAATAACTTAGTTGTGACTACATACGAAAAACTCCATGGTTTTTTATAATCCATTATTTTCTCAAACTTTAATCAATATAGAAGAAAACAATATAATTTTAGAGCAAAATAAATTTCCTATCAGGTAATTTTTAATTAATATATCCTTTAATTATGACTATGCAGGTAAGACTTGATGAAATGAGTTCCTCATAATTTATTAAATCCGTATATACCTTTCTCTACCCCAAACTCCTGGCCTCTTTAAGAGATGAAGTTGTCCAGATAGATATGAATAAGTTTTAATGGTATTTATGTTTCTAAATAATATGAGATTGTGGCATAAAATATGTTAAGAAAAAATAAAATGTAAAACAAATGTGTCAACTAGATACTGGAAATTCGATTTGGATTTCCTGTTTTGGTAAGTTATTTGGTCTGTAATTTAAATTATGACAGTAGAGTCCATTGCCCATCCCTTAGTTTGAATTTTGTTGTCTACTTCAGAAGACTGGAACATAAAGTATAGAAAACATATTCATTTCCATTAATGGATAGACAAGTAGTTGTTGGCATGCGAAGTTTGTTAATTTTCTCTCGTCAGTGATGCAAACTCCGATCAAACGCGATTTCAAATTCATTCGTCCGACAAAGACGAAACTGGTTTTGATGAAGAGCATCGATTGAAGCAAGGAAAAGGAAGAGAGAGAAAGTAGGAGATGTGCCGTAGCCTACGGTAACGTGACACGTTCAAGCGTCACCAAAGGTTGTTGATGCAGACTTTACTCTTGAGGGAAACCTGCTCACTTTTGTTTTTATTAAAGTGAAACGGTACGTCAAATCTGCTCAAAATTTTGAATTTTTTAGGAAATGTGCCTCAGTCTACGATAAAAGGGTAAGATCAAGAATCACTGAAGGTTGTTGATATGAACTTTATTTTCAGATACACTAGCTTTTGATTTTATTAAATGAATGTGACACCCCCAAATGGGATGAAAATATTAGTTTTTTAACTTAAATTTATGTTTTAATATTTCAACACACGAATGCAAAATTTTAAAAGTTACTTAGGTGCAAGGTTTCATTTACAGTGGCTTTTATTATTGAATTTTAAACAGCTGCATCTCCATGCTTGGTTTTCTTTGAATACCATGCATTAAATAACTAAGACTCGTATTTAAAACATAATAGTTACAATTTTTATACAGGTTTATTATTAAAATAACTCTCTATCAAATTAGAAATTGCTTATTTTTTTATATACATACAAATCTATACAAGGAATATCAAAACTGAATTACATGACTTTTTATTATAATTTTAGAGGTATTAAATACATGTACATTCTTCCCATGTAAAAGGCTTTAATAGCTCTAAAAATATTGAGTAAAATTATTAATATTTAAAGTTAAAAGGATTAAATAATAAATTTGATTTAAATGAACTATTCAAATATACTTTATTTTCCCCAAAATACATTAAACTCGATTATAAAACATAAAACATTTACAATGCTTACTATAATACTTAAAATAATCAAAAGAAATAAAATGGTATCTTGGAACATGGGAAGTTAAATGTATCTTTTTTTTAAATATTTAGTTCAAATCAGATCCTAAATAACAGTTTTACACACAATACATTAAAATCTTTAAAATAAATTTGTTTTTATAAAAATAGAAACCTTTTTCATAAATTGGAGTTATCGTACAACAAACATTCTCTTAGAATGTTCCAGGTGAATTGCTTATCCATTAATTGCCATGCTTTTTTGTTGAACGCTCAATATACTGGATATAAAAAACTTAAGTTAAATACATCATATTAAATAAATTATTTAAATTAGTTTGTGTTATGACTTTTTTATTCATTCTGCCGGCCTTATTATGCACTATATAATTCGTCACTACTTAAAGTATAAAAAGATTTATAAAGCTTTAAGAAAATTGATTCAATAAACAATCTCCAGAAATTTGAAAAAAAATATATACCTGAATTATTTTGAATTCGTAAGAT
>CM063502.1:38353535-38386035 GCA_032207245.1 Pardosa pseudoannulata | reverse complement strand
ATTTCCGAAATTAATGAAATCTGTGAACTGTTCATTGAGAAAAGGAATCGTAAACTGAACCTTTCTTTTTCAGAATCTACAGGTTAATATATTATAAGGGCTTAAGATTGTCAGTATATATGTCAATATCTTCCTAGCACAGTTTTTACGCATTTGTTGTGTTGAACATTTTGGACTCCCATATTATAAAAAATTTGGCTTAAAATGCTCTTGCCACTATCAATGCATTTGTAACTAACGCTAAAAAAGATAGCTAGAGTAAATAAATATTTATTTAATTTGATTTTTTTCCAACGCAGCAGGCGATACAGACATTATCCTAATCGCTTAACAAGACTTCGAACCTGTTACTCATTTAGCACCACCCAGAACGCACGTGTAGTTTAAAGTATGCTACGGACGCGAGTAACATTACCCCAGCTGGGTCCTATTCGTCCAAGCCTGGTACCTATCATAATTTGGAAGCAGGTATCAAGCAGAAGACCCCCAGGCTTGGCCTGCAACCCCACAGGTATCGTTTGAGAACATGGAGGACATTGGGACTGCGGACCTATTTTACGTGCGCCAGTCACCTTTAGCGAACACGGCGGATCTTAGGCCAGCTCCAGCTCCAAACCCACAGCCTTTCTGTTACGCTGTCTTTGCCGGCTGAGCTACCGCGGCTCTTAATTTGATTTTAAAGAATTATGTATATATAATGGGTTATGCACTCGCAATTCGTTTATATTATAAATACCATAATTAAAAACCTTCATTAAGAATAATCTATCATTAAAATACGTTTGATGAAGAGTACTTTTAATCCCCAAAATTAATCTTAAATTATATTTGTTGCAAAATTCAATAAGAATAAATAATATACACAAACGCTGGAGCCAGATAAAAGGTTTCATTTTGAGGTGTTGATTAACGGATGCAACCAAAGCTGTAAAATAATTTACATTGACAGGGCGTGTCCTTACTTTGCTATCACAAGAGCAGTGACATTCATTGTTTGTTTTTGATAACCTTTTTCTCGGTGAGAACCTTCAAGCATATATTTAGCGGTATTTTCATTCATTGTTTTCATGTTTATTTGTTCTTCAAAATATTGAAAATTAACATACACAAAATTTAACGTCATTTCCTAGCAACGGAAATACTGATCTGCTGATTGTTGCTATCTTCCAATACTGCAATTAAAACAATTTACTGATACAACCAGTATCAAATAGCAACAAGAAATTTATTTTTCGTATAAAAAAAGTTTCATTCATTGCTTGGTCAGATGCACATGGTTGAGTGTTTCAGAGCATTATAGTCTATTGTTTTGCTAAACGAGTACTAATGTGGCGGAGGCCTACAGTTTAAAGCCGATTCCGAACGGCTATCAACATCTATACCAGCAGTTGGATTCGACCGTACTAACAACGGTAGCGAAGAGCAGCACCCTGCCCATTCGGAAATTGATCGGTGATATTACTGAAATAAACGTTATATTTGGGAAGTTTAAAAACAGAAAAAGAAAAGATTATGAAGGGTAAAATATGTAGTTTTCTCCTAAATGTAGTTTAAAATTCTTTATGTAAATAAAGTTTTTGTGCAGAATAATTTATAATATTTATATGAAATTAGGAATGTTTTCTTTTTGCTCAAAATTTACTTTTTTCTAAAAAATTTTTATTTCTATATTTTAAATTCCTTTAGTTGTTTTCTGCACGATTTATATGATGTATTCTAATATATGAGAAAATATTTCTCAATCAACCCATTGAGGACTAGCACGTAAATGCTATACGAGTTGACCGTTTTGAAAATCGTTTCCGTTTAACGTCCTCTAGTGATTAAATCTAGAATTTAAAAATTCAAATAAACCTTCTGATCTCCGATTACGTATACGAGACGTTGGTCTCTCAATATCAACAAGAGATCATCGCGTGGAGGCGACGCTGGGCTGATAAGAGTGAAATCGCGGAGTCGTGTATACGAGACGTTGGTCCCGTACGGGTTAAGTGTTACTGAGATTGAAAGGTTAGGACGACAGTGGACTTTGAGAAAAAAACTGATATTTCTTGAAAGTTGTAAAATATGCTTCGCTAATCGTTACTTTATTGATGGTTAGCATACATTTTTTTATTCAAATACCGGAGCTGAGAGATACATTATCTTTCTCGCAGGAGAAAGCAGGGTTGAGGATTACTTTGCCAGTAGACTGTTGCTTCGGTTGATTCAAAGGCAGTGACTCTCCATTGTACCTGTGTGAGAGGAGGTTGGCCAACCTGAAAGACTTCTATTAGTACTACAACTAATATTCGTGTGATAGCTAAGGCAAACCCGGAAACCCCTCCACAGGATGACCGATTGATTTACCGAATGTTGAACATCTTGCTTAGTGAAACGATATTTCGAATTGAAAGTGCAGCGTTTTAACCTATTGAGATATTGTTGACCTGTTATATGAACCTTTAAATAAACAAAGAAAATTTGCTCAACCAATAAATTACTTTAATGTAAAATAACCATTGTTAATTTAAGTTACAGTTTTAATAAGAATTATTCCTATAAGGTTTGAGTTAGGTTTGAAGCTCTACGATAAATTTCTATGCAACACGAGGTATAGTTAGACCGAAATCCATTTCTTAGAGCTGTATCAGAACGACTACAAACATCGATGCTAGCAGTGTTATTAGAAACAGAGAATTTCACTATCGATAATCACCATCCTACCATTATGGCCACCTTCCGGCCACAAGAATTTTTTAAAAACACAAAAGTAAGTTAATAAATAAGAAAAAATACCAAGTTTTCATTTTTATTAAATATGAAAGATCATTTTATAAAAAAACGTCTTTTGATCGAAAATTTTTAATTAATTTTTTAGTTATTTATTACGTACTTAAAAGGTTTTTTCGCTGGCCTGCCTAGAATTGATTCTAAAATTCGTGGATAAATATTAACTTTGTTAAAGAAGTATTGAAAGGCTTACTCCTATTCGTAAAGTATAATATATTAGATGTTACTGCAAAGATGAATCACATACTTTCTCATTTCCATGCATGCTCCAGGTTCAAGTATTACGTGTTATTGCGTAAACGTGGCCTAGTTTCCCTTGAAGAAAATCTTCTACGATTCCCTCCTTTGTCTTCAGATCAATTACGTAAGTTTTGTCGTCTTACAAGTCTGTCCGTTCTTTTCTAAGCACACAGAATGGACCCTGTCATTGAGATTTCTGTGGAAGTAATACAGTTGTCCCTTGGCCTTGTAGAAACCAATACAAGATATAACATGACACACGTGTTTTTTGCAAGTGACATTCTAAAAAATATATCAAAATAAAGTGCAATAAGTTCAGTTCCCGCTCGAAGCATAACGTCACCTAGATATTGAAACCCTTTTCTTTACCTTGACTACTTTTTTAAAAACTTGTTTTACTTTCTCTTTACTTGTTGTTTAGATATATTGTATGCAATTTGCATGATGCATTGGTTTATCTGATAAGGTTCAGACTTTGCTTAAATTTGAGATGAAACATCCAGGTACTGATGTTATCACAGACTTTTTAGTTTATTTATTTTCGAATTTGGTAAACGCTAGAGCTCGGACAATTGTATTTTGGGATTTGATAAAAGTATACAAAAATTTATAAAACTAAAGGGAATTAAATGAGGTTTTGATGCTTAAACGATATAAATGCAATCCTAAAGATCATTATTTGTAGTTAAAATGCACTAATTTTGCATTAATAACTAAGGTAAATACATTTGTTTTACATTAGCAATGAAGTCAAATACAATTATTTTACATAACTGACAACGGAAAATAGATTAGAACTTGGTAATTATAAAACAAAACAATTAAAACTTTCTTTGTGATTCAGATAGTACTAGTTCTTCATGACGAATTGACTTATCTGATATGAATAAGGCGTTGCTCAAATTTGAAATAAACCATCTAGGTACTGTTATTATTACGGGCTTTTTAAATTAATTTATTTAGTTTCGTTTTTAGTAGAAGCTAGAATAGGGATAATTGTTTTATTTTTTTTTGACTCTTAAAATGTTAACGTTAATGTACGTTAACGAACGTACATTAACGAACGTTAAATGAACACTTGATTTTTAACCATAATGCGTTTATCTTACGCCTTAGAGACGTTTTGTAATTAAATTAATAAGCTGTTAAAAGTGAATATAACTTTAAAACGTAATAAATGATTTTTTAAATAAAATCATACGCACTACTTGTCTTTTCGGGATTCAAAATAAATTTTTAAAAAGTTGTCTTACGAACGTAACAATAGTAATAATGTTCTACAGGAAGGGGGTGGCGTTCTTAAGTTAAGGGAAATCAATGCAATGTTAAAAATGAGTATTTTGTAATCCAAATACACCAATCTTGCTTTAAAAAGGAAGGCAAGCAAACGAAAAAGCGGTGATGATAAAAAAAATAACTAAACTTATCTTTATTTACTATTTAGATGCATATTTTGTTATTTTCATGAAGCATTGGAAGCGTCTCAAAGGGAATAAGGATTCTGGTTCATCTGGGAGGTAAATAAATCAATGAACTTCAGTCATTGTCAAACAAAATAAAAGTAATTTTGGAATTATATATATATATATATATATATATATATATATATATATATATATATATATATATATATATATATATATATATGTATATATATGTATATATATGTATATATATGTATATATATATATATATATATGTATATATATGTATATATATGTATATGTTACTGTGAATGCCCGAAAACGGAGAATGTCAACATTCACCGGTGAATGTCGGCATACACCAAATACATCGGTGAAAGACCGAATATTTTATTATATTTTTATATATTCGGACTATCACCGGTGTATGTCGACAATCCCCATGCACTGATGGTGAATGTTAAAAAAATATTTCTTTTACGTTTTTAAATCATACTTTATTATTAAAACATATAATGATATATGTCAAAATAGCATATGCCATGAAGGAATACTCCAAAGTCCCTGTGTCTATTCCAAAGAAAAATATCAAAGAGGAACTTCAACCTACTGCACCTTTTATAAAGCCCTGACTAAATAGGAGAAGTTTATTTCTATTAAGAGAACGTCCGCAAAAGATAATCTTCTAATGCATGCAACGAAAATGTTACAAACCTCAAAAAGAAAATTTCCTCCTGCTGAAATTGATGACACTGTGCGAATACAAGTCCCTGATGTCGACCGTGGTCTTACATATGCCCGAAATGTATTGGCGGTTGTTATTGAAACAGTAGATTCTGACCTTTAGAAATTAGTAAACAAAAATGGTACCCTCAAGCAGCTTTATACCCGTAATGAGTTTATATTTTGTAAAAAAGGTTACTCTCCATAGATGAGATTTCTTCTCAAGAAATGTCGCTGAGAGAAGCCGCTGCAGCTAATTCGAGAAGTGGAGGGCATGTCTATAAACGCTGTTGTTGCAAAAAGAAATGTTCCATTACTAAATGCCTTTGTAAAAGTAAGAGACTCTTTTGCAATTCAAATTGCTATAACAGTTTAAATTGTTGCAACAAATAATATAGTATAACGTCAATCAGATAATTAAGTTAATTATTGATATGATTTTCTGTTCTAAGAGTGTTCGGTTTGTTTTAAGTTCAACAGTTACATGTGCTAGTACTATAAATTTGACTGAATTACGGAGAAGAAAATATAATTATCCGACATGTTCAACATTCACCATTAGTGCATGGGGAATGTCGACATTTACCGGTGTAAGTCAGAAATAAGGGTATGTAGCAAATATTTCGGACATACACCAAACGACTTCGTGAATGTGGACATTCACCGGTGAAAGTCGACATTCTCCAGATTTCGGTCTTACACCGTAACATATATATATATATATATATATATATATATATATATATATATATATATATATATATATATATATATATATATACAGCGGCACAGACAAGAAAATAGCTAAGGGGGATCAAAGGGGGTTTTTCTTTATTTTATAAGCTTTTTATATACACAGCTGCCTTAATACAGAATAAAAAACAGAATTTTTAAATTTTAATTTTTTTTTAAATTGGGACTAATTTATTACCTTGCAGCAAATAGCATACAAATACATGACTTTTAATTCTGTTCAATTTTTTACCAATAAACCTTTTTTTAGAATGCGGGATACTTGCCTTTATTAGCATTTTACAGGGTACTCTAACAGGTGACAATCCTCCCTATTAAAACATTGTGGTTTGTTTTATTAGGGAGCTGTTGTTTTATACATTACGACACTAAGAAGTTTTACGCACGATCATGTTTGTGTATTGTAACTGTTGAATGATTATTTCTTTTGTATTGTATATATGTATGTGTATATGAAATTTCATTAAAATCGGTCCAGTAGTTCTAGAGATAATCCGAAATTTTGTTTAATTATGAACATGAGGTATTTTAATGAATCGTAAATAAAGCATAAATCTTAGTAAAAAGTAATTATTGCAATAGTACGTGTAGTCTTTATCAGGGGAATTTTAAGGTCGTGATTCCCATAATTCTCACACAACTGGATACTAGACCCCCTTCAAGCAAAAAATCTGACTGCGATACTGTGTGCATACACACACACACACACACACACACACACACACACACACACATATATATATATATATATATATATATACATATATATATTCACATGTGTGTATGTGTGTAAGTGTGTTTGTGTGTGTATATACTGATAATACTTATTGAAGTCAATGTTTTTTAATGATGTAACACAAAACAATGTTCATATTACTTTAGAATTTAGAATTTCCTTTTCTACTTTAAAAAATAGTTTAGAACGCATTTGTCCCTGCTATACTGGAGGAGATTTAAGTTTGTATTACGCTGTATAAGAAACAAAATACGTAAGAAGCCCATTAGTTATAAATGGATGAAAGAAAAATTAAAACCATTTAAAGCATAATCGTTACACTAACAAAACTATAAGAAATGAAAAACTATATTCTTATATTAAAAATTTATTGTAGATTTTATGTGGTATCATTATATAATTTTAACCTTGAGAAATGTTAATTTTGAGAAAAGGAATACTGATATTTATTATTTAATTATTTGTCTATCATTCAAAATTTATTTATGAGTTTAAAGAGGAAAAAAATTCAATATGCTTTCCTGAAACGTCTATTATCAGTGTAAAAACTAAGTTTTTTCCTCTTTTATTTAGAAACTTTACAGTCACGCATATTTTGATTTTATGGGAGGTGAGTTAAAGTGCAATATAAGCAATATGGTGAAACTACGAGTTCTATATGAGCAACTTCATTTCGTTTTTGGAATGCAGTTATAGCTGTAACAGTCAGTTTACTCAGTGTTATCCTGGAGAAATTTATTGGATATTTAAGGGCGTCATAGTTCATCATACTAATTTTTACGTTTGTTAGATTTTGCTCAGTAATTTGTTATAGGACTTAAACTGCAGTTTACCTAGCCTATACAACAGCTATTTATATCAGTTTTTTTAAATAAATATTATAGTTAGAATCGATGAAAATTAGCTATTCGTAAAAAATGTACTTGGATATTAAATTAGAGTACCATAGAAAACGTGGATTCTTCAATAGCACTGAAGATTGAAATTTTTTGAGAGTCATTTAGCTAGAGGATGAAACTTAGTTTGTGGTTTTTACACACAAACCGCTGATCTGTAAATGCATCACCTTAGGATCAAACCACCATACGTAACAGGAACTCTGATTTAGCCACTAATCTTGTCTCTTGACAAACCATCACTGAAAGAGGTCATTGTGAATATGATTAGGGGAAATTTATTGATGTCACTTGAAAGCATCGAGTTGCATAACATGTAGGTGCAGTTATTTTTAACCACAAATTGTAACATTCTTATGTGGGATAATACGTGAAAGTCAAGGGGAAAACATGAGTATTTTTTTTATAATTTTCTAATGAGATTGGTGTTTTCTTTTCTCTATCTACGCCACAGGTGTTCTAGATATTTTATGTATGTAAGCCACATACAACAATAATCAGTTGTTTGCACATGTGAGATCAAAACACAATTTGCATTCATATTTAACTATTAATTGATAAATTTCTCAGCAATTGGTGGAGTACATTGTTTAATTATTTTATAAAAAGAACCGTTAGATAATATGCAGCTCTAGCAATTTTTTTCTTTTTGATATACTGTAGGTAATTTCTTGTCGGCAATTACCGATTATACCATACTGACTAAATCCAACTTACAATCATGGCTAACCTTAGTATGGTGTATAGCCACCCTCGGGATTGTTATGCTTGAGGAATAATCTTTACTCAATGTCCTTTAGCTGCATTTCTTTATAGCTATTACAAGAAGCCACTAAATCTTTGACAAATTTGGTTTGATACATTGTTACAATACAGTATGAGTCTTTTTCCTTTAAATGAGCAGATATTATAGACATTTCAAATTTTGTTCATAATGCCTAAAATGATGATGGTGTTCAGTTGCAAACATATATTGCTTGTAAGAAAAAAAATATGAATTATACATTTACAATATAATTTATACAAAGTTTAAGAGTAATCCAGTACAATATGTTTAGACGACCAACCATAAATCTTTACATTCATGCAGTTTTATATATGTTCCATAGATGAAAAGTAATGGTCTTTATACTATTATAGCCCAATATACAATATCATTCAGTCTAATGCAATAGTTATGCTATAACAGTGACGTAGCGAGAGTAACTGCAGCTCGGAGCAAAAGTGTAAATAAATAAATAAATAAATATATCTATATTATATCTATGTCTATATCTATATCTATCTATCTATCTATCTATCTATCTATCTATCTATCTATCTATCTATCTATCTATCTATCTATCTATCTATATATATATATATATATATATATATATATATATATATATGTAATGTATCGAAATTCTAACCCTAAAATATCTACCGAAAATTCTTCTTTTATCCCCTTCTCATTTTTTAATACCTAATTTCGCAGCGGTAAAATGTCAGATAAAGCAGTGTTCTCCAACTTCTACATATCTTTCAAAACTAACGCTGGAATAAATGTTAATTTTCTGTCAGCTGTCCACATTTTTCATCTTTCGCTCTCTGTGTGTTTCGAGGTAGTTTAAATGATCAAGGTTGACTGTTATCTTCCAAAAAACTGATCTATCTTAAGTTTTATGGAAACCAAATCACGTGACTCGCTCTCTGTGGGGCCAATATGGGTGACAAGGGCATATATTCCTGGATACAATGTGTACATTTTCTACATTCTATGCAGAGCTGTTGCATTATAAAATCGACCAGGTAGACCAATGCCTTTAGATCTCCAGTAAATGTTAAGGTTCACAATGTTGGAACGTTGGATTTTATTTTATTTCGTAGCTTCACGACTGAATTCTGGCTATTAGTTTATTTTAGATTAGCAAGTCCGGGTAAATTAAATCAAAGTTGCTAATATCCCTTGTAATAGGTGAAGAATATTTTACCCTGTTACACACATATACATACATACATACACACATATATATATATATATATATATATATATATATATACATATTATATATATATATATATATATATATATATATATATATATATATATATATATACATATTATATATATATATATATATATATATATATATATATATATTTGTGTAGTATATCAAAGTTACTCTAACTTTAATAGCTCTTAAAAATTCTCCTCTTTCTCGTTCTTATTCTTTCAAATCTATTTTTCCAGCCATAAAATGGCTTAATTAAAGGAGTGGACGCGAATTAAAATTCTTCCAACCAATTTCCCAAAGCTTTCTTTGCATTAGATGCAAATTTTCTGTCTGCTCACTGCTTTTTTCAGCTGCTGCTGGCAAATAGCTCAGTTCCCCCCCCCCCGATCTAAACTACTTTTTATTGTTAAATTCGCTGAGTAGTCAGCGAATTTAGCAGTAAAAGCCGGTTCATTGAGAAAATTCTTTCCGTCCCTCACTGTGGGGTCCACTCTATAATCCAAGCGTGTTTTCATGGTCATTCTCTCGTCTGTCTTTGACTGTTAAACATGTCATTTCAGCAGCTGTTCAATAAAATTTAAGTTCTATTCCGAATTGCGTATTTCTTTTATGGAATAGACGACTGCAACCTGCCATCTTGAATAGTCTAGTTGTCTAGACTTCTCCTTTGCCCAGTAGCCCAGACAAGTAAAAACAGTAGGGGCTACAATGTGACCGGCATTAATTTCCACTGGTTTACATTTATGTATATACATATAAATAAATAAACATATAGTTAGACAGATACGTTTCTCAAAGGTTTTATCTTGTTTAATATATGTACGTGTTTAGTTCAAGCAAGGTTTATTTATAGTTCAAATAGTTACAAAGTTCTATCAAATGTGAATGATCAAATAATTCATATATAGCTATAGAGTTAATGATGGGATTTTCTATTTTGACTGAAAACATTTAAACTTACGCTCAGTGTTTCTGTCTCATGTTTCTAGAAATTGCCAGGAAAATCCAAACTCAAACAACTGTTCTTCGTTAAGTGATAAATAGAAAATATTTGTTATTTTTTTATTAACAATAGTCAACGATAGAATAAACTCAAAGCGTTACTGAAGTGTTGCTCGCAGGTTTTACATTATGCAATATAGGTTACTGTTCTCATTTCCCACCGCCCCCCTCTAAAAAACGGGGAGAGATGCTAATGCTAGAGAGTTATGGAGAGCAATAGGTCCCCTCCCCCCTTTTTTTGCCTTGTCCTAATTATCTTGAGGTGATCGAAAGGGTTCAGTAACCCTATTCTGAGAAGAATGGTTCCAACTGGGAGTGTAGTCCAGAACAGTCACATAGCTTTTTTTCTGGAGGGGGGAGGAGTTCATCCTTTTGTAGGGTTAACTACGTGGCCTGTGAACAGGGACATATTACTGGCAGAACCAACGGGGTAATTGCCCGAGACCCAGAAATTACAGGGACCCAAAACTTCTGTAGTATAAATGATTTTTAACCTACATAGATAAGAATTAACATTTTAATAATATACTGTAGATTATATCAAATTAAATTACAAGTACTCTTTTGCTATCATTAATTTTGTTATTGTTTGTATGACTCTCTGATCTATTAGTATGTAATAAAAATTGTTGTTTGAATTTCACAACACAATCTCTCATTTTCTCATATTCTCACGAAGATTTGAATGAACACACCATTTAACCTAACAGACGAATTTATTGAAGCTAAGTAACAACTCGCAACCTTGCAAGATCGAGAAGTTGCCTAGAACTAGTGGGTGTCAGCTTATATACCCGAATAAAATACTCGAGAAAAAACTAATTTACATAATAAAGAAAGATCTAGAATGTTCGAGAACATATGGCAACAATAAATAACATTTTTAAATTAAAAATCCATACTTTGGATCAACCGCCATGGCGAGCATCGAACCCACAAACTTTGGGTCTGGATCTCGTGTTTTGACCATTCATTCGGCCGCTGAACTCGTTGGCAAAGTTTCTTTATGTGGCAATATTATTTATATGAGGAGTACATATGTATAAATTCTTATTTTTATTCAAGAACCTTAATATGTACGAAAACTGTAACAACCGCATATTAAGATCAGTGCGTTACATTGCGGTACAGTTTAGCATAATATTTTACCCTAAAAAAGTATTGCTGTGAACATACACTAAAGTCCCCGCTGGTTACATGAAAACTACATATTTACTGAACCCAAATAAATATTTAGGTACCAAATAAATTTTATAGATCTAATTTTATTTCTGAAAGGTCCTGAAGGTTTTATTGGAAGTTTATGTTTTTGGGGTACAGTATTTATAAAAATAGATCGTGTGATTTTATAGTGGGCTTCATAAAAGCCGAAATAGAGGCACACATTTTTTTTTGTGTATAGCACCAAAATCATTGAAATCTTATATTCACATACATTTACTTTTCAAATTTTAGAATCTATAAAAGGACATAGTAATTTTCGGGCTGAAAAGCCGTCATTATAATCCACTTTTTTAGATTCAATGTAAAATAAAAAGTTTTGTTCTGTTAAAAATAAAATCTGCCTTGGATTATTAATAAGATTCTAAATCTATGTAAGTTATCCAGTATTTTTATATTTTAAACAGCAAACATTTTTCCACATTTTGACACCATTGCAATTATAGCGGAATAAATTATTTACATCAACTGTTACGTTCATGCTTAATTTAAAATATCAAAGTTCTTTTTCTTAGGTATCACAGTTTTTAGTTTGTGTGTTTATTTTATCACAAAGCTATTCCTAATAGCTCTGTGAATTTTTTTGTATTTCTGCAAATAAATATATGCTATGACTTATACAGTAGATAATTTAACTACTGTCATTATACTTCAAAAAGTTAGTCTTTTTTATAAATTTTTTATAAATTCCCTACACGATTTTACTTAGAATTTATATAATAATTTAAATAACGTATACTGTAAATATAGAGTTATATAAAGTATTTTTGAGAATTTGTTTACATTATGAATGCAAAACATTTTCTGATGTCTTGCAGGAACATCTCGATTTTTTTTATTTTAACATATAGCGTAAAAAACACTATAATTTTTTTTAATCAGTGGACTCCAAATTGATCTTACAAGATTTTACAGGACACAAGCTCGTGCCCTAAGCCATCCCTGCTGGGTTTATGAATGTTCTCGTGGAGGGACGAGAAATTTTTCTTCATCCCCAGCAGCAAAGCCATAGCCTCGGGACATATCCGTTATCATTTACTGTGCCGAAGGATCATGATATTGCTTTGTTTCAAAACTATACAAAGAGTTATTTCATTTCAATGAAAGTTGACAAAGCACATATTTATATATTTTATTTTAACATAAAGCGTAAAAACACACTAATTTCTTTTAATCAGTGGACTCCAAATTGATCTTACAAGATTTTACAGGACACAAGCTCGTGCCCTAAGCCATCCCTGCTGGGTTTATGAATGTTCTCGTGGAGGGACGAGAAATTTTTCTTCATCCCCAGCAGCAAAGCCATAGCCTCGGGACATATCCGTTATCATTTACTGTGCCGAAGGATCATGATATTGCTTTGTTTCAAAACTATACAAAGAGTTATTTCATTTCAATGAAAGTTGACAAAGCACATATTTATATATTTTATTTTAACATAAAGCGTAAAAACACACTAATTTCTTTTAATCAGTGGACTCCAAATTGATCTTACAAGATTTTACAGGACACAAGCTCGTGTCTTAAGCCTACCCTGCTCGATTTATGAGCGTTTCCGTGGAGGGACGAGACATTTTCTTTCATCCCCAGCAGCAAAGCCATAATAGCCTTTGGACATATCCGTTATAATTTACTGTGCCGAAAGTTTATGCTATTGCTTTGAGCGTTTCCGTGGAGGGACGCCGAACGATGGCCGATTGGTTAGGGTGCTGGCCTTCGGTACCGGAGTTCGTGGGTTCGAATCCCACAGTGGCATGGATGTTCGTAGCCGTTCGGAATCGGCTTTAAGCTGTAGGTCCCGGTCTCATTAGCCCTCGTGTTGCAAAAAGTAGACCGTAGCACTCCAAACCAAACCAAACCAAACCGTGGAGGGACGAGAAATTTCCCTTCATCCCCAGCAGCAAAGCCATAGCCTTAGGACATATCCGTTATAATTTACTGTGCCGAAAGTTCATGCTATTGCTTTGTTTCAAAACTATACAAAGGGTTATTTCGTTTCAATAAACGTTGACAACAAGCAAATATTTATATAGAATGTTTGTAGATTAATTTCTTTAAAATTGTTCTTTTTATGTTTTTATACAACATTATTGTTTTATACATTTACAACACATATAATAATATTATTTTAATGAGTTATATATTAGATACAATGAGTTATGTATTAACAGTATATTTTACAAAAATGCAGGAAGCTCTTAAATAAATATAGCAGATAAAATTAAACATTATTACGAATATATATTATACATTATCTATTTATAAATATAGAAAAATATTAAGAAAATGAAATAACAATTAAAAATTATTATTATCATTAAAGGCTTCTAAAATGAAGCAATGATTAAGGAATAGTTTAATTAGTTCATTATAGATCTCTTTAAGCATTTTCATGTTTAATCAACTATTATCTATTTGTTTATAGTATACAAAGAACGATTCTTTTGTTATTTTTATGTATTTAGTTATGGAAATTCCTGTGTAACTTCTGTGTACCTGTGTAACCTGTGTAACTTTTAAGTGTTGCAGATCCACTGGCAAAAAAACAGGGGCAGTTGGGTCCCTATTTTGGGCCAGTGTTTTATTTTTTTAATTATAGATCTCGTTAAGCATTTTCAAGTTTAATCAACTATTATCTATTTGTTTATAGTATACAAAGAACGATTCTTTTGTTATTTTTATGTATTTAGTTATGAAAATACCTGTGTAACTTTTTCTGTGTACTTGTGTAACCTGTGTAACTTTTAAGTGTTGCAGATACACTGGCCAAAAAACAGGGGCAGTTGTTTCCCTATTTTTGGCCAGTGTTTCATTTTTTTTAATTTTTCGCCCTTAAAGAGACATTGAGAAAAAATTCCATGCTCCGTTAAAGAGTAGTTTATTACCAAATTTTTAAATTTTAGCTCAAAATCACACTTTATTGCTATTATTCTATATATACTTTCCTTTCTCGCTGTAATTCTATTTATGTTGTTGATTCCTTAATAAATTTTTACGTGCACAGATTATATTCGTAAGAGAAGATGGTGCCATTACATCAATTAATTGGAGTTTAGATTTTAATTTTTATTGTAACATCTGCCATAGAAAAAAACTAGAATATCATTAATTATTTTAGAAAATGGTCTATTTCCTCTTCATGAAGGGGGAGTTTAATATACTTTGAAATTATGAATACAGGAAGTAAAATATGTTCATGAAAATTTACTTCCTCTTCGGAGAGAGATGTTATTAGTTCCCACCTAACTTTCCTTTCTGCATCAATTTCTACAATCATTAGCTCCCTAAACGAACCCCCATAGAAAGTGCATGGAAAGCGAAAACTGAGTGAGTGTTGCGTTTAATTACCTAGAGAAACTAGTGTTCCGGTTTCTTTGCCGCTAGCTGGAACTCCCTTTTCCTTCAGAGGATGTTAAACGTCCTTTTTCTAGGTCACTATCACTGTTGCGAGAGTGATGCCACCACAGGGCAGAGAAAGATAGGAAAAAAAAGGCGAGGTTAGTTGGAAACGAGTTTACTTTTCATGCTTCAGGCGAGCACACATGGTTGTTTACTTTCAAGTGCGGTTTGTTGTTGCACTTCCATGCAGCATGTACCGTTGTTTGTTTCAAGTTGATGGGGAAGAAATCGACTTCTTGTTAGAGAAAGTTGACCTATATCTCAAAATATATGACTATCTAAAAATGTTTCCTTTACTCCTTTCTGTACATCTAAAAGTTATTTTTTTCGTTTCAAAGAATGTAGTCAGCGGGAGAAAAACCAGAAAACACGAAAAAGGGAATTTTTTGCACCTTAGAATTATTTATTTTTTTTTCTCCTAAAATATCTTCTAAAATATTTTTAGATTAAAATTTAAAAATTTTAATGTACGTTTTTTTCCTGAAATAAGTTTAACTTTGATGAATATTTTAACCAAACAATATACTTATTTTAAAAGTTCAGGTACATACGAAACTTAATACATGCTTCAGAAAAGTAATAAATATTTATAATTAAGTTTATTTTATCTAGTGTGCTAACGCAAAACCATAACTGTGTAAAATTTATAAAATGAAATTCATGATATTCTTTGATAATTATTTTGTATCAAAATTAATTTTTTTAAGAATTATATTGTATTAAGTTGCTCTAAAGTTATCTTCACTTTATTAAAAAAGGTAATGCTTTGCTAAATAATTAACTGTAGTCTTTTAAAAATGTCTATCTATTTTTTCATATTCAACTCTCTAATAAGTAAATTTTTACCATAATTATTTATTATTATTTTGTCACTAAACAAATAACATGGAAATAGCAAAACCTAAAAAATTTCAAGGAGAAACATTTTGATTAACAGTAATGTCCAATACAGGAATTAGTGTCAACTTTATTCTCCGTGTGCATATTAATTCCAGAAAAAAATTAGAAAAAAAATATGTATAATAGATTTTTAAATTGAATTTCAAATTTTAACATCGGCTTTGCATTAACCTTTTGTATTTTGATTACGCTGGATTTTAATCAAAAATTTTGGTTTCCTCAAATGTTAGAATACATTACACCAAACATTAAATATAATAACAGTATTTTAGATATCAAACCAAAATGGTATTGTAAAAAAATGCGTTTCCACAAAATAAGTATTTATGTCTTATAATATAAATTACTATGCCTAAAAATATCTTTATTTAAGAGTAGACGTTCCAAAGTTAAATACAAAGTTCTTTCAGTAATAACCATGAGCATCTGACCGAACAATTAATGATACTACGTAAACTTAAATAATACAATGAGTATCTCTATTCGATGCTGATTATATGGGCAAACTGAGTTAACCGCAGTATTGTAAGATACCAACAATTTCCTAGATAGTCTTTTCAAGATCATTGGGGAAATAACGTTGATTTTTGTGATTCAAATATTTAAATCGGTCTTAAAATATCATTGTAAAACAATAAACACCATTGAAACGTAATATAAACAAAAAGTTTGACAAGTTTTCCGAAAATTGCTCCATAGTTCAAACAGCATTTTGAACCTATTCCGTTTCCTGCTTTTTACCCAATTAGAGCAGAGAGTCTTCTTTTCTCTTCCTCATAGTTCTCTGATGGCATATGCTTGACTCCGGAACTTCTCTTGTGGTGCGTATGCAGGCCAAAGTAATGACGTGAAAGGATTCTTAGTTAGGAAGTTCTGGAATAAAAACAAATTAGTGTTGCCTATCTTAAACATTGTATCTGCATATTAAGTAGCTAGTTATGATATTAATTTTGATTTTTATTTCCCTCTCCGATAGAATTTTGATAGCATTTGACAATACCACTTACAAATGGAATTAAAGCGACAGTAGACGTTAGGTTGGATAAAATGTAACACAAAATTCCAAGCTTCTATCTTATTAATTATGAAAAATAGAAAAGATTGGTTAGGAAAAAGGTGTTTTCAATATACATAATCTTATAATAAATTTAATTATTACTTATTATACGATGTAATTACAGCAAAATTTATAACAATTTTATGCTTTTACAAAAGAAAAAACTATTTTTATTTTATGAATATTTGAAGCGTATCCTGTTTTTTTTTTAAATTTATCAACTACTTCTTTTATATGTTGTGCATATATAATTAAACTACAATGCAAATATTTGAATGTAAGATAAAATTTTATTCAAATTAATGCTTTTTGAAATACATATAATGAGCTGCTTTTGTACGTAAAAGGTATAGTAATTATGTAAATATCCATTTGACTAATATAAAATGTCTTTAACTGATCTTTTACCTGTTTCGTGAAAATTGTTAATATTTTTTGTGAATTCTTATGATAATAACAAAGTTTTATTACAAGATTTAATAGGTATCTTAAATTTAAGAGAAAATATTTATTTTGACCACGACTGACTTAATTTTGATGATTTTAAATGTTACATCTCTAAGTAAGAATAGGAAAATTTTATTCTGAAACTTTAAATTCTTATTTGACTAATTTTGAATTCATTATTAATATTTTACTCTTGATGTCTTTATGTACGTATGCATCTCGCATAATTCATAAATGGTTAGACTTAGAAAGTCGAATTTTTGTAATTAGGATTATTATAGTGTCTAGTTGTGCACCTCTCCTTTAAATTACAAACTAGAGTTAATATAATGAAAAATTTCAATATAACGATGTTATTATTAAAATTTGTTATTATTAACGAAGTGAGTCATAAAAACGACTAGCCATAAAATGTGAAATCTTGAATTAAAGACTAATATAATATCTAGTTTTGCTCCTGCTCTTTTGAGTGCACCCTGTACTCTATATAATGAAAATTTTTAATATAACTCATATAAACGAAGTGAGGCATAACATAAAAACGGATATCCGTAAAATGTTGAAGTTTTATATTTCGGACTATTATAACATACAGTTGTACACATCAAAATAAGAATTTATTATTTGCAAGCTCACAATTAGATAATATAATTATCTGAGTATACTAAATTTCAATATTTTAAGTAAGGCTAATCGTTTCCGAGTTATACGAACACAACGAAAAATTTCATTATAACGTATATTCTAGCACATTATATTGAAATTTTTGTTATATTGAATTCAGATTCCAATCAGAAAGGGAGGAGCGTAGAAAGATGTTATTCTAATCCTAAATATAAAATTTCAACATTAATCATTTTTGAGTTATCCTACAAAGTATTAATATACCTTATACTGAATTTTTTTGTTATATAGATTTCAGATTGTAATCAAAACTGAAGGAAGAACTAGTTATTATTATAGTCTGAAAGCAAGAAACCGACATTCTAAACCTAATTAATTTTAGTTAAGTCCCACATGGTAATTACTCGTGTTCAATATAAGTAATTACCACATGGTAATTACTTATATTGAAATGTTTCGTTATATAGAGTTTAGAATGCAACCAAAAGCGTAGGCGCACAACTAGACGCTCTAAAAGTCCTACAAAAAATTCCGACTTTTTACGGAAAATAGTTATTGAGTTATATGAAATACATACGTACGTACATACGTCAAGAGAATACTAGTCATAACTAGGTCAGAATGGATAATTAAAATTTCGAAAATAAGGTAATAAGTACACACAGTAATGTACTATGCCTTTGTATGTACACACGTCTGTGTGTACTTACAAAGACACAGTCTTTGTAAGTACACACAGGCGTAAAACTTAAAATGTAACTAATTCAATTAGTCATTTTCAAATAAATATTTTTGTTGCAATTTTTGAAATTTATCATGATTACAATACTTCCTTTCACTACAGGAATTGAAAAAGAGACTTAATGAAATAGACGTACAAGGAAATTATAGTGTCTTCATCAGATTTTTTTAGTTAATATACGCAGAATCGTATTTAATTGAAAATGTAGGTTTCGTAAATACAACATTTGTATGACACATGTATTGAATCATTTTATTTGAGAGAATTATGACACCGAGAAAGTTCTGACTCACGATCCAGGTAAACGGAAGATTACAAGACTATTCCTTGGTAAACTAATTTTCAAACGTGGAAGGATATGTGACACAGATTAAGCTTCTATAATGTCAGTTCACAGTTTTGTCGGGATTTGTGGAGCATAACAAAATAAAATTTAACAAGTAACTGGGAACGATTTTATAAGGATCAGAATTTATTATAAGATGTCTTTTATGAAATTACTATCATATAGCCCGTCATATCACGGGATCAGTAAATTTTTTAGTTTTCTGGAATTGTTAAGGACCCTCATGCAATTAAGCAAACCGTGTGGTTATGTATAAAAAACAAACACACAAACGAATAAACTTCTTAATTTTCAAAGATATAAAACTTAAACGCTAGATATTTATTAGTCCGTGAAATAGACTCCTAGACTTTTTTGAAGGGTCCGGTAAAAAATGGTATGAGGCAGGTAAAAAATGGTTTGATTTTTGGCTGAAAATTATCTGGTACATGCTCAATAATTTGTTTATCTTTACTGACAGCATGTCAATTGCCAACTTTAATATCCTGTCATATTAAGTGATAGGATGGACAGCAGACGTTTTAATATTGACAGTGATAATTTGGGGGTATATATGAATGATGCCCAAAATTTAGCGAATGGATGGCAAACCGTGTGGTTATGTATAAAACACAAATACACAAACGCACAAACTTCTTAATTTTCAATTATATATAACTTAAATGCTAGATATTTATTAGTCCGTGAAATAGACTCCTAGACTTTTTTGTTAATACCGGTGAAAAAAATTTCATCAAAACAAAAATAATCCGTGATCAAATTTAAAATTATCGCATATGTAATCTATTATTTTAGCCAAATATAAAAGAAAATTATTTACGTAATATCTAAGTTCAGTGATAAAATGTACGAAAATTATGCAGAAGTTATTTAAATAATTGAAAATAAGAAATGATTAAATGAGATGGTTAAAGGAATGACGTCATAATGCTAGAAAAAATGTTTTTTACTTATTTATTATGTGATAAATTGATAAATTGAATCTCCTGCTCTTAACCAGGGACAATAGAGCTTGAAATAATGGCATTAAAATCTCGGAAAGGGTGGAAGGGGTGGATTCGAACTGGATTTGAATTTTGCTAACACTAACTCATTAAAAATCCAATATAGATGCCTCTATTTATTCCAGGTCCAACCACTTCATAAATTCGAGGAAGCAAGGACAGATAACTTAGGCTATTATTATATAGGGGATATCAGGATTAGTATCCTCATATGAAAGCTTGATATAATTCCAACAACAAGGAGAAAGTTCAGGTAGAAGTACATCTAGATGTGTTTAAAATACAGTAAAAACATTTTAAATAATTCCATTCTTGTAAAGTCTTTATATTTAAAATAACAACATAATTTCAGTACACATCCTTCAAACATTTATACTTTTAAATCTTGCTTTTTTATTCGTATTTCATTTTGTTTCATTACTGACTCACATATAGAATTTCTACACTTAATAACACAACAAACATAACATTTCAAACTAGTGCAATATCAACTATTTTATCCCATTGTTATTTATTTCACTCAGACAAATATTTGTTCACATAAATGTAGCTTTATTATCTATTTGATTGCGTCATTCGGGAGACAGCAAAAGTTCTGTTCAAGTTGGAAAATTATTGGTGATAATTATACAACAAAAGAAATCTTATTTTGAAAGTTATTCATTTGGATAAGGTCTCTGTTAGCACCTTAACGCTTAAATCATGTCTGGTGAATATAAATCAATGAATATCTGAAGTCTGAGTTATCATAGTCTAGTGAGAGTAAAAAAATGGGAAATTTAAAAACATTAAATATTGCAACTATAAAAATTGCTTGCATCACTAGAAAAAATTTAGTAAGTTTGGGGTACATTATTGATAATAGATTCCTAAATTTTCAATAACTAGGGTTAAAGTTTAATAAAGAGTACGAGCCCATTTAGTAAAACAATTCAGAGAAAATAATAAATAATTCAGGAACTCTAGGCTTTTTCAAGGTTCCAGAGATACAACCGTCAAATATTAACAAATATGTTTTGCGAAGCAGTCAGTAAATTTTAATAAAATAGTTAAATTAAATATTAGAAAATTTTGTGGCGAACTATTAGTAGTAAACAGTTTCATTTTAAAGCAATCCTGATTTCAAACATTTTCTAGTAAGATGTTTTCAAGTGATACAGGATATCATTTTAAGTTTAAACTTTGCATTCTGGCATCTGGTAATAATGTTTGTCTAGAATGCATAAATTGTTTTTCTATACATTTTTACTCGCATTTCTCATGAAGATAAAATTTTATCCTCATTTTAAACCCCGTTGTGGTACTATAATACTATCATTCTCGTGTATGTATATTTAATATTTTTATTTTGATTATAATGTACTCAATTAAAGGTTTACCTTGTAGTACCATATTAATATTTCTTCTTGCTTAAAACCTTCCTATTGGTTAAATACCTCTGTGATCTAAGAGAAACGGATGCAAAGACACTACAGCAGAGCCTCGGTATAACGACCCCCTGTGAGACCAACATCATATGGTAGTTGTAACGAAAGATCGTTGTAACGAATTGAAAAATAATAAAAAAAATGAGCAAAGAAATGACGCAACAGTATACACCTAGAGAACACTTCTATTTATTTGTATTTACATTACTGAATTTTTGCAAAAAAAAAAAAAAAAAAAAAAAATCTTTAATTGACGCCTGTTTCAAGTTCATTTGGGAATACTTCATTATCACTGATTCCATATCCATTAGATTTAGAAGAATATCTTCAGAATTAAATTGTCCTTCAAAATATTGACGCAAGGCATTAATTGCATTGAAGGCTTCTTTTTCATTCATTTTTTCAAAAGCTTGGACAATATCTTCTCCGTCGTCGGAATCGCAGATTTCTTCATTTCCAGTAATACGGGCAATAAAATCGTCCTCATTCAAATTTTCTTCGCAGCACTGTAAAGTTCCGTATACCGCAACTAACTCATCAAAAGATAATTGAAGATCCAGAAATTTGACACTGAGGAGCTGGGTCATTTCATTAGTGTCTGGAGTGTCATCTACCTAGGACATCAATGTCGTACAGGTTTCTTGAAGTTGCACCACAGTACAATAATTTTAAAATAGCCCACTTGCTCATGAGTTCTGGGGTCTAAAATTGGCGGTCGCTCTAACGAAAAACAATACGCTTGGGGTCGTTGTAATGATTCAAAATTAACATTATTCCTATGGTAAAATAATTGGGACTCTTTAAGATGGTCCTTCTAACGAAGGAGTCATTGTATCGTGGGGTCGTTAAAAAGAGGTTCTACTGTATTACAATTTGTTAATCTAAAAAGTGTTATAAATGTTAATGTAATTGTCATACGGCATGAAAATATGTATTGAAATAGATCAACGTTCAAGAAATCTTACATCATTCTATTATCTTTCATTAGCTTATTCCCCAATATTTATGAAGTGAAATCAAACATTTCATTCTCTAAAGGCAATAAACTATTCAAAACTGTAACAGCAATTTACGCATGGAGAAATGCATTCAAACTTTCTGATTCCGTTAATGCCGAAGGGCTTCCTTTTCTTATTTTAAAACGTGGTTAGCAGCTGCAAGATGTCTTAATGATCTTTGTCTTCCCCCAGGTGTTGAAGGGAAATTGCTCTTAGTGGCCCAGACTCCTGTGTGATATGCATTCCTTTTCCTTTCGATCTTTGACCTGGAATCTACTTCCTCTAGCATATGTAGAACGTATACAAATTTTACTGCGTGTCATACAGCAATTCAGTGAAAACACTTTTGCGTTTTCATCTGTTTTGGAGAAGTAGCATCTACGGCTTAATTGTTTAAGCAGCAGATTACTAAGCAAACAAAATGAAAAAAGAGTAGTTCAGCTAATTGCTTATGAGCAATTTATTCAGATGCGAAAAGAAAAAGATTGATTATCAGTAAGGGATAATAAAACTTAAAAATAAAAAATGGTCCCCGTTGCTTACCCGATAAGATAAAATGTTGTTGAAGTATTTTTTCTGCTCTATTTTATTATTTTTTATGAATACTGTCGGTCTCACTTACATATATAGTGTTTGCCCCAGACAAAAAAAAAAAAAAATGGCAGGGTTCTCCTGAGTATGAAGGTACTCTATCGGAATAAAACTGGCATTTTTTAATGGAAAAGATTTTTTTTTTTAAATTCTCGATTACTATAGGCTTAAAAAATTTAACTATTATATCTCGATTGTTTGAAGTTAATGTTATTTTATTAAATATATATTAAATTTTTAAGAATTATTTTATATTTAATTCACTCTTAATAAAATCAAATAATTAAAGTTTAAAATAATTAAAACTGGATTTTAAATCAAACTTTAGTTTTAGTTACCAGACTTGACACTAAGAGCAAAATTCTCTCAGTTGAAATAAAATATTTATATAAGAAACTATACAGCATATAATAGATAATTAGTCATTAACTTCTGATATTTCAAACATATCTGGCAGATATCATAGGTAAATTCATGCAAATCAGAAAGGGGTAGGGCACAATTAAGGGGGCAAAAAAGGAGAGCAGGGCACGTTGAAGGCCGAAAAAAAGGAACAGGGCGCAGCGCCCTCCTGAAAATGCCCAGAGGAAGCAATATATATATATATATATATATATATATATATATATATATATATATATATATATGTGTGTGTGTGTGTGTGTGTGTGTGTGTGTGTGGTGTGTAACTAATGTGAGAAAATTAGTGCGATCAATTATTAAATTCGAAATTCTTCTCTTTCTGTTAATAGACAAAAGTTATTTTGTCTTAGAGCTAACGCAAGAACGGAATACTGTTCCTCTTTGTCCTTGGCTTGTGGTTAGTATGTGTACCAGAACACCAATATCAAAGGCAGAGTGATTAAGCAGTACTCATAGTTCCTAAGATCGAGCAAATGAGCTATGAGTACGAGATTGGAGTTTGAATTGCCCCTTGTTGCTTTCGTAGTCATTTTTTACGATCGTTTAAAGAGAAAATAAAAGAGCTTTCTCGTAACTAACAGTGACTGTGTCTTCAATGGTATTTCTTTATGGTTTAAAATCTGTGTGCATCACACACATATACTATATATAGATAGATAGCAGCAAAAATATTTCTGGCTTATCAAAAGTAATTCCTAGACAACCAAAGGTTTAATTTAAAAGTGGTTCCAACTTGTTTGAAAATGGTCATTGCTTCGATGGTATACTAGAACAAAATAACAGACGAAATTTTACTACTAATACAACCAATTTGTTAGTCTCTCTCTTCCTCTGTTTTATTCGCACGTGAGGAAAGAGGCTATTTTTGTTATATGTTTATATATTTAGCACTATACTTTTAACTTTTGAGTAGAATTTCTTCCGGCTACTTGTGCAGGATAATAGTTTATTTTGGTTGGAATTAAAATAAAATTTAATGTAATAGTCTGCTTATTAAAGAAGGAGTGATAAAATATTCATTCATTTAAATCGGGTGATCCATTTTCCCAAAAATGATAACAATTACAAAATGTTTTTTAGACGTTAAGTGTCATTCGAAATATAATTTATATTTTATAAAATAAGCTTTTCTTACATATTAATAAATAATTATTTCATTTATACTCACACATATTACAGATAATCTATATATATATATATATATATATATATATATATATATATATATATATATATATATATATATATATATATATATATATATGAATAAATGTGTGTGTGTATGAAAACCAATGCAATTTAATTCGCCGGTTACATATAATTGTATCCTCTATTGTTTTTACTTTCCCGGGATACTGGGCAAGGAGAAATCTAAGTGCTATTAATTAATAAAGATGATGCAGTCTAACCGTTCCATAAAAGAAAAGCAACGAAGTTCGATAGGGAACTTAAACTATGATTTTAGAGCTAAATGATATGCTACTCTGTTAAAGGCAGAAGATATAATGATCATGATAACATTTTGCTTTTACAGAATTGGGTCCCATAACGAAACTTAGAGACGAATTTCTTCCCAGAGAAAATAGCTTGGTCATCACTCTCAACAGTAAAAAGGAACTTAGATCCTTAAAAAGAGTAAGCTATTTTATTGAGACAGCTGGAAAATGAGCCAAGTGGGCAGAAAATTAGCATGTAATGCAGACCTATCTTTGAAAGACTGCTAAAAGAATTTCAAGTCACGGACACTCCTTTAGATAAGATATTTTGTGGCTGGGAAAATAGATTAAAAGGAATAAGAATGGAAAAGAGGAGAATTTTAGGAGATATTTTAAGTATAATAATTTTGATATTATATATATATATATATATATATATATATATATATATATATATATATATATAGATAGATAGATAGATAGATAGATAGATACAAATATAGATATATAATATACTTTGAAAATGTTCTGTTTTTTCTGGTATACATATTCATACAGAAAAATACAGAGGATTATACTTATATTTTTACAGAGGTTGGTAACATGTATCATAGGAAATCGGAATATAAGATCAGAAATTTAAATAAACCATATTTATTTTTTATTATGAAAGAGGCTGTAAAATTACTCTCATTATTCTTCTATTTCATTACATTTTACATTAGCGACAATTAATTTGGGATTCAATTTTAAAGGTATATAATTCTAAATTTTAAAGTTAAATGATAAAACTTGCTCCGATTCAGTTCCAGGAATCAAATTTAAAACGAATTAAAATTTTTTACTTTCTACAACTGGTTATAGAAATTTGAAACCATTTAGACAGGGAATTATCTTAAATGCTATGAATGTTAACGAATGTATTAATTTGTTATTTTTCTTTACCATTCAATTTTTATATTGCATTTTCAACTTCCAACAAATTAATTCTATTTCGTCTGTTAGTGTTTAATGGAGACCCCATTCATTTGAGAAATATTTAAATTTTAATTTCTTGGTACTATTAATAATGCAAAAACATCACATTATTAATAAAAGCTGTGATGTTGGAATCTGAAGATGAATAAATGATGAGGAATTAAGATAAATGTGAGAATCTCCGGTTTATCCCAATTTTTTTAAAAGATCACACGTACATGAATGTAATAAAAAATATCACGCAGGTGTATAAGTATTTTTTTTGTTAAAACAACTTTGACTATGGATGTTTGTTATACTTTATAATGTGACATATATATCTTTGAACTTAAAGAAATATCCATTGGACAATATTTCGTATTTTTAGAGTTCATGCTTTTTAAGTACTCTGTGATCAATAGGTGAAAGATCAGTGACATAATAAATTAGTTTCAGGGAAATCACTTGAAATCTAGGTCACAAGTTTTATATCATTAGTTCTGTTTTGATATAAGTTGGTCTACATAACTTCCTGTAAGGACCCCTGCTTGAAATCATCAAAAGTGGGCCACAGTAGTTACAACGTACAGTAGATCTTCATTACATCTTTTGCCGAAAAGAGCATCAATCCTATTCAAGGATATTTCCTACCTTGTAATTCTAGAGAAGCTTAAAAAATTAAGGTCACTAGTTGGATAATTCTTCTTATAGTACAAAAGATCACTTCAAACGATTTGTTAGATGCCGCCTATTGTCCTTTAATAGAGGTATCTGAAAATGGATAGAAAGCAAGGTGGATATATTTTTACCTTTTGCCTCAAATATCCCCACAACTGGGTTGGAAACAACACAAATAGCTTAAACATCTTCATCTACCTCATAAATGTTCTCATAAATATTTTATTATAAATGTACTAGATTGTGCAGTTTTAAGCGTTATGCTGATGCTATTGAAAAGATATTGGGTTTTAGGACCTATAGACTCTCTGCAATTCTTTGACATCACTTACCTGAAAATTTTCAACTGAAAGAAAAATCTATAAGTTATTCAATAACAC
The DNA here is from genome assembly GCA_032207245.1 of Pardosa pseudoannulata. NCBI lineage: Eukaryota > Metazoa > Arthropoda > Arachnida > Araneae > Lycosidae > Pardosa > Pardosa pseudoannulata. The sequence goes on along the minus strand of CM063502.1, from coordinate 38,358,863 downwards.
TGTTACCTATTTTTATGTACGAATACGTAATACCCACTGTAGTTTTTATTTTCATGGTAAACCAACTGGTAAATTTTGAATAGAAATAAAGATAAAAGGAATCGTTACTAAAATATTGAAAATATTGTAAATAATTTAATTCATCTGGTAGTTCATAAAAGGCGTTTTCAGACGGTAGAAGATTTTTTCTTGCTCTTTCACCATACATACGTGATTTATTTCATTTTATCAATATTTTAAAAATATTTTTTATCTTGATTTTTATATCGCCATTTTTAAATTAAAATGTTATAGTTATCAAACTTTTAGATGACAATCTCATTTCATTAATAATTAGGTTTGACATCTAAAAAAATTGACTTTTTGAGATGCTGTTTTTTTTCATTTTCATTGTAACACTGATACTAGTACACTGATAGACACAGATTATACTTTTTTGAAATTCGAATTAGATTTCTCCTAATTAATATTTTTTCGGTTATCAGGTTGGCAAATTTTTAACAACACTTACAAAATTAAATTAATTTTTAAAATAAGTATTTCATTATATGATCTTAAACACTCTTGAGGCCAAAATTTGTCAGAAAATAATTTGTCTCTAAAATTCTTTATACACATTTTTCCAAATATCCTTTATATATGTATGTTTAATACATTTTTCTTGCATTCTGTTATATCTTCTAAACTTGTTTCATTTTATCAATTTTAACTTGCAATATTTCTTTCTTTTTGAATTCAATAGCACCATTTTTATTTATTAAATATTTAGATGTCAATATTATCCAAAATTGAGCTTAGTGACTACATTTTAGCACCATTTTGTATATTTTCCCTTTAATTACGTGTTAAAATTATTAACATTTTTTAAGTAACTTAGATCCTCTGATAGCATTTAAAATGCATTTTCAAATAATAAAAGTTTTCTAGATTTCTGATCATAATTACTCGATTTTTTCAGTTTATTAATTTCAATTTGGAATATTTCATTCATTTTGAGTTCAGTTGCCAAATTTTTATTTATTTAATATTTAGACTCCAATCTTATTCCATTAACCCTAGTTTGAGCTTGGTGACTATTATTTAGCGTCATTTAGTATATTTTACTTTTAATTACGGGTTAAAATTATTATTAACATCTTTTAAACAACTTAGTTCATCTGATAGCATTTAAAATGCGTTTTCAGATATTAAAATTTGTCTAGTTTGTTGATCATAATTACTGATTTTTTCATTTTATCAATTTAATCAGGAATATTTCTTTCATTTTGAGTTTAGTTTCTCAATTTTTTATTCAATTTTTAGACACCAATCTTATTCTAACTTTTCGATTAGCTTAAAAAAATCTCTAACTGCTGTCAAATATAAATCTTTTATTTTTTCAGTTCATGGGGAAAATGAAATTTCAATGAATACGTTATTCCTTTTATGATTTTGACTTGTTTTATCTTCAGAATTTCCCATATTGTTAGCGTAATATATTCTGAAAACTAATTTGAATTTGGAAATAATTTATAATATTCATTTGGGAACCCTAATTTCTCACAACGGTGGCTGGACTTCAAGTGATTAGTATGATATAAAGAGTAGTTTAAAAATCCACACGGTAATTAAGGTCTATTTCAATGGTGGTCAACCTGCTGCTCGCGAGCCACATGCGGCTCTTTGAAGGATTATTTGTGGCTCTCGATAAATGTACCTTAATTCCCTTTTCATTTTTGTGTTATTATATTTTTAAAAATTATTACAACTAATGGAGCTCCGGCAATGCTGGGTCTTATTGGTCTTTTAAAAGATGATTCTCAAATTCCACAATTCATTCCGATTCACTGCATAGTTCACCGAGAACATCTCGTTACAAAATATTTAAAATATCCTGATGTTATGAAAACAGTGTAATACAATGTAAATTACATTCGCACCAAAGCAAAAACTCATCGACAATTCAAAAATTTCCTTGAAAAATGAAAGGACGAAGAACTTCCAAATCACATTCATTAAATATAATTTCTGTAACAAAAAATATTTTAATACCTTTTTTGCACACCTTTTGCATACGTATTTGATTTCGGCTCGTGAAATATTTCAAATTTTGAAAAATGGCTCGGATTATCAAGGAGCTTGGCCACCCCTGGTTATTTATGCTACCGTAAATTTTATACGTGTATATATATATATATATATATATATATATATATATATATATATATATATATATATATCTTACACTTAAAGATTGGTACTATTATTACTATTATAATATTATTGTTTACTCATTTATATATTTTTCAATCTATTTTTTAATCCGTGTACTACCACATAAAAAAATATTTATTTTGTGCTGAAAATAACGATGTATAAAACTGTCCCATTATTGCTTTTGTTCAAGTTGTTTTTGTTTAATCCACCGCTCCTCACAAATATATCATTATCTTTATATCGGTAATTTTCTTCATGTGTGAGTAGAACTTCCCTGAGTTGTTTATTTTTCTCTATCTACAATAGACAATTAAACGTATGGGTCTTTTTGAGCTACCTATTAAAAGAAAAACCAGAAAAGTCTAAAAATAGATGAAAAGAAAAAAAAACACTGATTCTACTTCGAGATATAGCATAGTTGATACAAGCATATCGGCTTAGTGAAAACAACAGTTTTTCAAGTTCAGCAACCCAGTCAATCGTTAGAAGGAGGAAACTTTTTCCCTCTTATGAAGGAAGCAGAAGTAGGGCTTAAGACCGGGCCTCCCATACAGGGCCTCTTCTCTACTTGAGTCTTAATGCCTAACTGTCACGGCCAAGTTCGAGGTGACTTTTCCGAATTTAGGTTATCTTGAATGTTTAGCAGGATTTAGGGCACCGGGTGTTTTCAGAGGCCCTCTGGACCCTGTGTTCTAGTATGGGAGATAGAGTGATATCGAACAGATAAGGTGGAAATCTTTTCTAGGAACAGAAATATTTCAGTCAAAGACAGGTCAAAATTCACGCCAAAATAAGAGTGGATTTGTTTTGCTTCAAATTAGGGTATATCTAACATGTATTCGATCGTAATGGTAAGGGGCAACACAGGTCAAACTGAAATCATTCGGTGTCTAGACTAGATTAAAAAGAGTAACGTGATCGAATAAGAGACAAAAGAAAATGTATGTTTTATATAAAAAAATATTTCTAAAAATCTTCATAATTATTTCTGTTAACATTCTATTTTTCTTAATATTTAGTTTCCTAGCTGTACAAATTAAATTAAGGATGTAGTTTTATGATATTTCATTTCTTCCATACTTCTCAAAACCAAAGTCTGAATTTGTAATTGCTACATGCAGCCTTTTTACATTTTTCCTAAACCGGATGTCAGTTTTACGAAGAAACCATATCCTTGATATTTTCATACCCTTTTTGCTGCCAGAATTGTTTTTACAGGCCATAGCAGAATCACTCTTCAAACCTCTTTCCCATGAGAAGTAAAGCACGTGATTAATTACTCCTCAGGTACGACATTTCTCACAGCACCAAATGTATGTGTAGCTCTTGACTGTGAACGACGTGTTCATTAATTCTCCGAGTTTAATAGGACGGAATGATGAATATTTATTAAATATATGTCCAGATTATAGGGTTCAAAATGAGTGCCTTTCTCGATATGATTGCCTCATCTAAGTTACATTGCCAAGAAAGCACTGGCGTTTAAAATATATGGACTCTTTTCTATGTGATCTTTGAGAAGAAATTTTTAAGTCTATGTATAAATTTATTATCATTCAAATATATATAAAATACTTTAAACAAACTCAACATGTGTTCAAAATTATTTGACAAACTAAAATATCGTAGCACACTTATTTTATGAGCAAAGGATCATACTAATAAGTATATGAGAAATGTATTTAATCATAGTAATAGAGGAAGAAGCAGGTAAATATGAAATTATGTGTGAGTATCTAGACTAAATAAGTGCTAAGGTAATTGAAGTAAAACAAAATCAATCATACTATAAAAGTTGAATCCAATAATTTTGGTTTGGCTTGGGAAGTTACGGTTTATCATTTTGGCACACGAAAGCTAAGGAGGACGGGACCTACTGCTTAAAGCCGATTCCAAACGGCTACCGTAAATCAACTCCCTAACCTTTAGGTTATCGTATGGCCTAAGGTAATTTTAATATATAAATTAATATAAAGATTTTATATATAAATTAATATAATATTTAAATATATAAATTTTAGAAAGTTTAAAAATAGTCATTGAGCGTTAATTTTTCTTCTTCTCCAAATTTTGACTTATTATTACTTAGAAAATATATTTAAGACAATTGTTTGAATAGTTGAGTTATAAATAATGCCCTTATATCTTTACGTTGAAGTTTTTTTAAGGCAAAAAAATTTCTACGTTTAAATTAAGTTTAAATAATTTAAATAAAGTCAGAAACTAAAATGAATACAAAGATTTATTTTAATGTATATTTGGGGTGTTTGATAAAAGTATTTTATCAAACTGTGAAAAAAGCACATTTTGAAAATTATGAAAAATGGGTAATTTAATTTTCCAAAAATTAATCCTTTAAAATTATTTTGATTTTTAAAAAATTGGGAGAATAATTTACGTATTGTTCCAGGTATATGGATACAAATTTATATAAATATAAACTAATAATTTACAAAAAAACCCCACTTTCTTTTATATATATATCATTCTTTTAAAATTAATCTATTATTGCCCGAACCTTTAATTCCGAATATATATTGATGACTGTCTTAAACTTAAGTTATTATGCACAGAGTAAAACAAATATGAAATTAAAATAACTCTGAATATTAATTATAGATGGTCCTCATTAAAAATCATCTGACAGTTTAAATATCGTGAAGTTCCATTTATTTTTATAAAGAAAAAACTTCGTGATAAGAGATTTGTTTGGCATTACATATAAAGTAAAGTAAAGAGAAGCTCTATAAATAAAGCTATTTGACTTGATCTCTGTCAATGTTCCTGATGAAAAATTAAATTTAAATACGAGTCTTGAAAGATCATAAATTGTCTATTAAAATAACAAAATTATAAATGAAAATTCAGTAGATAGATTTTAGGATTGCCATAAACTTTTACTGGAAAATAAAACCCGTTATGAGAAAGCGTAAAATTTCTTTAATCTATTTTTAGTTGTCCCTAAATAGGAACGAATCTAGTTTCACATGTAATCTACGATACTAATATTACGATATATTCTTACGATACTAGTTCGCAGAAAAATATTTTTGAAAATTTCGATTTCTACAAATAGACTGTCAGTAACGTAAAAGTATTATGTAAGTCCATTTGATAAAAATTCTACAAGTT